>OY720451.1:16498823-17698823 GCA_963082715.1 Harpalus rubripes
CTTTAAATTAAAAAGGTCCATTGCTACGTAATTTATGATTTTTTAAAATAAACTTTTCAAAGTGAGTATTTTATTGTTAAATCTAGAAATTCTTGTAAGAAAACATTAACGCCCTTATAACTATCAAATGCAAATATCTATAAAACGAAGCATCTGCGAGAATTTGCTTACATGAACTTATCCATTTATTTTTAGGTACTTTATTTATATCTTACGTTTTGTTGTTTAATTATAAAAATAAAAGAGAAGTGCATGATAGCAGGCAAAAAATTTCAAGAAAATCTAATATATAATTCAAAGGAAAATATAAACATTGAAACTATTGTCGTACAAAGACTTTTTTGTATCACTGTTATTATTTCACACGCTGTATAAAGTGAATATGCTTGCGTATGGAATGTCACCGTTACTGCTTGATGTTACTTGCAATTCATTTGATATACTAACTTTAGAGTGTGTTTCTACTTCCCTGATAATTACGATAACTTACAAATTATACAATTTCCATCTTTAGGTTATAAATCCTCCTCTCTTCTAATCTTAAATATTAAGTGAGAGTCACTTAAAAATTATCTAAACTGTTCCTGTTTATAGTGCATTGCGAGGCAGTGTTAAAGGGCTATAACGATAATCATTCTCTATTTTTAGACTTTCCTAAATCCTATTAATGTGGGTTCTGGTCTGAAGATAAAATAAATTGGTCCAATCTGTAGCCCTGGTCGAGGCCTAAACTATCATATTTCATTTTCACCCCAGGAGCTTTCGAAATAGACGTCAGAGAAGTAATATATTGCATACGAGAAGGTTTATTGAAAACAGATTTAAAATAATTAAAATTTAACCCTGCTGAAATTAAAACTACCCCCTATATGGATGAGTTTCAATTAAAGTCAAGTTTGTGTGAATTGGGTAATTAATTTTAAATAATTAGTTCACTTATACTCGTATGTAAAGCACGGCATATACCGGGTGTTTGAAAGATGTACACTGAGAATAAGATATAATTACGTAAATTGTAAATTTATTTGTTACAAATAAATCCTAAGCTTGAATAGATCCAAATATATATATATATACAATTGAAGCAATGTAACAATTTATTTGAAGCATTTATTTGTCCCAAAAAAATATATATTGAGATCAATTATATCTTCTATTTCATGAGAACTATGTATTTATTTACGTGAAGAATTATTTTAATTGCGCTAAAATTATTTCATTATTATTGGATATATAATAATTTATTTGAACCAAATTTAAATACCTACCTCTCATAACCCGTCCACTCTAAATAGATTAAAATTGAAGGAAAATAATTAAATAAAGACTAGTACATTTAATTTATTCGTACGCCATATTTTTATTAACACACAAATTACATCCTTAAGTATATGAATGGACATATAATAAAAAATCATAAAATTAAAAATACATAATCTGTACAGGTACCGATGCATGTGCCTTGGCATAAAAGATACACTTAAAAATGCAAAGCAAATATCCAAAACGCCACTCGAGTAGTATATTTTTCGTTGTTTCGTCACCCATATTCACTACTTTTTAGCTGTTTCGTCACCCATATTCACTACTTTTTAGCACACGAATGAAAAACAAATCGCCAGCAATGAACACTGTCAGAAATGAGCACCACCATAAACAAGATGCAACGTACAACAAATGAACAAGTCCATACTATTGACCACTTAAAATCGTCATTTGACAAATAGAACATTGTTCCCTCAATGGAAATATCATTTTGCCACAAATAATATTTATTTGTGACAAATAAATATAGATTCGTACGAAAATAACTATTTTTCATTGTAATTAATATAAAGTTTACACAAATATGTTATGAAATTAATTCTAAACAACTACATATTTGTAATAAACAAATAAATTTTTCATCTTAGTTTAAAATACTAAACATAAATATATTATTTTATTTGAGAAAATTAAATTAAATTTATATGAAATAAATGATGGTCAAATAAATAATACATTGAATGAATAAAATACATTTCATATTAAAGATTAAATTCTATTTGTTGCAAGGTTGCAATAATTGAATGAATGAAGTACTCCTTAATTATGAATATTTATTTGCTAAAAACCAGTCATTTTTCTCAGTAAGAGTAACAGGGTATACATAAGTTTTTGCAGACCCTTCGTTTTGCCTAACAACAGTGGCTGTGGTATCAGTAGGAAGATTTCTGTATCAAATGACACCAAATCAGTGACGGTTCGTAGCAATTTATAGTAGTGGGGCTTCAGAAATAAAAAAAATGCTGATTGAAAATATTATACATACATAAATATATTTGAATGTAAACCAGACTGATTAATTGATTTAGAATTTTATCAATAACCCTGTCACCGTATGATTTTCCTGCAGATCCAGTTGTGACACTTTTATATTGTAACATGAGGGGGGTCTCCTAGAATGATGATGCTACTAATACTGATGATTCCAAACTGATGACTGTTTCTTCCAGTTTCTTACTTCAACGATGATACACTTACTGACTGGTGGACGCCTCGGATGATTGGCGTCCACGGCTTCGTGAGACGGACTGCGTGAGAAGGACTTCTTGACATAGGACACACTTCAGAAGGAATCACTTGATAAGGATTTCGCTGAGAAGGAAGAACACACATACACTAACACTTTTACTTTGATGAACACTACGGACATAAACACTATTTGGTTTTTAATAACTAATAACTTTATTAACAATTAAACTAATCTTTATTTACATGGTTACATTCCGTAACCCAGCGGGCGGGCGGCACGCGCCCCAAAACTAAAACACTACATGTTCAAAAACAAGACGCGTCTGCCCGACGCGGCGAACTAATTTCGACCCTTACATGTTAACTCCACGAGTATCTAATCCGACTATCTTAAAAACAAAACGCTATCTTCAGGACAGGGTTATCTTAGGGGTACAGGGTGCATAGGCTAGGGCATTCAAAGTCACGCACGTATACTTAATAATTTCCAGACTTAATTATCAACAAATAAATGTCGTGACTGTCATAATACAATAATTTTGACATTTATAACTTAAACAGATAAACAGAGTTAAAATATGTTTATTGAAACTATAATTTAGAAAAGTTTATGAAAAGTTATCTGTTATTGCGCTTACCCTCGTCTTATTACAATATTTTGTAAATATTTAAAGAATTATTCTCTTCGTTCATTACGATGATTAATATTAAATGCTAGCATTAAATAAAAAGAAAAGAAACGAACAAAAATTATCTACGATAATAACGATAACGTTAATATTGTGTAGTAAAAACGTAGCTCTGGCTGGAATTAAAGCAGCCCAAACTACGCGAGAACTCGCATAACCCCACCACTACTTTATCCCCACTAGGTAGCATTCTTTGTTATGAATGGGGTCATACCAAAAAGATAAATATGTTGATTTTTCTTTTATAAATGAAAAATTTACCTAATATTATTCATATATACATCAAAAATATTTAATATAATTCATGATTTTCTTTATAAAGATTCTGAGTTTGATTTTGTGACGTCATAATTTTGTACACAAATACACGATAGTGAGACACACCCGTATTTGTGCCTGTACTGTACATGAATCAGATCTGTCGCTTTTCTAACATAACCTAATATAACTAACATTTTGAAAGTAACGTCAATATCCCTACAAGTATTTTTTTAAAGTAAGTACAAATAACGACATTTGCTAAATAAAAATTATAAATAACAAACAATTTGTGTTTGATTTAGATATTACAATAGTTGTATAGCTCTGTGCTGTCCTGCGAGAACAACTTGTTGAGAAGTAAAAATAAAAATTTTGTTCGTATTCTTATGGCTTATGGATGTAAGGGAAAGATGGTATAAGGCAATAAATACTCCACAAGCTTTGAAGACTACTCTTGCTTATGTGATGAGTGATGACATAAACGTCAAATGTAGTTCCATTTTTACTCGGTAGGCGACACTACGGTCGAAAAATAAGGCGTCATTTGAAATTTTACTTTAAAAAATTATTTCTGTAAAACAAGAAACTTATATGTCACATGAAATATATATTAAAAATAAATTACTTTCGAGCAGTATTTTATTGAAAACCCAGAAAATATAAATTATACAGAATGAACACTAGACACCGTGACATAGGCGTTTTAACATGGGAACAGTTTTTCTCAAATATTATATCTGTCCCGTAAAACATTATGTGATGTTTCATAACCAAGCAAATTGAATTTGAAATTTTATAAAAGTTTACTTCTTTTTACTGTTAATGTGGTATGGAAATAAAATCTCAAACAACTCTGATGATATTTTTTCTGACAGAAATTATAAAATGTAATTTTAATAAAAAATTAAATTCTACATCTAATTCTGTTTTCACATTTATTTTGCATAATGGTTAATAACCAACAAAATTAAATATATGATTTTATAAAAATTACGTTTTTATAGTAGTGTACTGAAACAAAATCACAAATAAATGAAGAGCCAGAGGAAAAAAAGATGAATGTCACAAAATGTGTTTTCTTCAAAACGCGAACTTTAAAGTTTGAAATCTTATTGAACTTTTTTGAAGTGAGGTATTCCATCTTAGTCCATAATAGTTTTAGAGAATTAAATTCTACGTCTAGCACATCCAATATTATTAAATTAGCCCTTTATATAAGCGAGATATGAAGATTTAAAAATTATATACTTTTTGGTTTTTGTAATAAAGCTTGTTATGGACAAAGGACAAAAAGGTACAAAAAATATAAAATTAATGTTAATGTCGTGTGGTGTCCACATCAGATTTTTTCATTCTGAAATACAAAGTATATTTTTCCTTGTTGCTCAAATAGCTATAGTACGTATCAAAATAAGCAAAAATATGATCAAATTTTTTTCTACTTTTTTCTAAAATTTAATAGAATACAAAGCAAACTTAATACAATAAAAATTAAATAAATCTTGAAAGTATTTTCGTTTAATAATACGAGCCGTTAACACATATTTATGTATTCCTATTTAAAAATACTTGAACGTTATAAAATCTAATTCTAGGAAAACTGAAAATCCAACGCATCAAAATCAACAATTAAAATGCAAGTCTCATTTTACTACTACTATTCCCCCACCCTTAATTTCCGACACGAATCGTTCACCTTCGTCCAATGTCGTTAACTCGCATTCAAAACATCTGAAGTATGTTGAGCATATCAAGTCTTTAAGTCCTGCTTACAAACAAAAAGAACAGCGCTTGTCAAGTTCACATTTGTGTATTCTTTATTCTATTGACGTAGGGAAAATTCTTTATGATGTGTCTTATGTTTGATGTTTATTAGTATCTCATTGTTAAGAAGTTATTTTAAGTCTTTAACTTATTTGAAAATGATTTAGGTAATGTTAGGTCTTTTGTTGTTATTAGAAGTTAGAAAATTTGAATTTTATGACTTCTTTTTTAATTTTTTATGTGTAAAGCATAAAAATTACTAATCCGATAAAAATTATTATTCTTTGATTTATCTTCTATATTTTTTTCTTGGAAAAGGTGACATTTAATAGGAAACTCTTTTATGGATTATAATTTACTAAATTTACTACTGTGGCTTAAAGAAATATAAAATAATTTCAGGTTAAGGTTATAGGGTTAATGAAAAATGAGGCCACGCATATAGTACCATAAAATTAGAACTTTATTAGATAATGTAGCATATTCCTAATTCTTATAATCCATAGTTTACTACAGGACAAGCCGACAAGTTTTTTGATGAATTTTATTTACATTTTAACCGTTACTATTTTCAAACTATAATAGTGTCTAAAGATTTATACACATTTAGTGACAATGGAGTTTGAATTTATCGCTTAAATGTAAACCTTGAAAAATAGTATATTTGTAATAAGAAAAATGAAAATTTCACTTTTCCTGCTTTTTACACATACAATTTTTTCTCCCAAATTTTATATTTATTTTTAGAAACGTCTAAATTAATAAAATTATTTGAGTAAATTTTGTTAATTTTGGCATACAGTATTATTAAATAATAATTAATAATTGTAGGGATGAAAAGAAATAATTGGAGTTGCAAACAGTGTTTATTAAATAGTAATTTAATTAACTTTCCTACGTTTCGATTCCAAATGAATCATCATCAGGGATAGTTAAAGTACAGTTGGAAAATAAGATCATTACATTACAAAATCTAAAATGAAAGGATGAAAATGTCGTCAAAAAATATCATAGGTATGATAAAATACGTGCATACATCAGAAACAACTAAAGATAACTAACTGAACACACAAGAGGTATTCGTTGGATCATACAATGAATAAAGTTGACAACAAAAATAAAATAATTTTTTGACGTTTGTTGATATATAAAACAACGTGTTTACTGGTGGTTACTGTGGCGATATTACATTTGGGACCCAGCGAATATACAAAAACGGTTATATTCGCTTATCAATACATGGTATATAAGTAAAATTCTCAAATGCCATTGGTTGAATCAATTATGAATTGTATAACCATACGTAATATAGCAAGTGATATAATTATCATTGATGATATTCTCGAGTGAAACCAATTGCAGATTTCCTGAGACCGAAGGACGAGTGAAATGTGCTGCTTTGGTTTCACGAGCAATATCGTCGATTATTAATTATGTCATGAGCTTATATTTAATGAGAGAATATAATGAATTTTTGTGACACCTTGTATGTACTGTTAACTTAACTTAAATATATTGTATTACAACATGGTTAATTTGATTTGACTGTCAGGCGAATTATTTCCAAGGGGACATCTTCATACAACAAATTTCAATGAACTTATAATTAATTTAGACAGTACTACTGATTCAGATTCAGATAGTGATGTTTAGTCATACTTGCAACTTCTTGTATTGTATATTTTGTAAATTATAACTAAATAATTATTAAATGCATATATGTATATAAGATAAATGTGACATATTTTAAAGGTACTAATAATACAGTGACCACGTACTGCATAAATTTTAAAATTTATCGTTTTTTGTACTTGTTTTTGTAATAACATTTAAATCTTATATAAAAATATTGTGAAATATTTTCTTTCAAATAATTCTTAATGTAAAGGGACCGACCCTGTCCTTGCCTGTTTGTATGATGTATTAGGGGTATGTAACCGCAAACTAAAGGTCCCAATTGTTGGTTTATAGATGCAATTGCTAAATCGTTTTACGACAAAGTGTTCTTGTAATATGCATTTTACTTATAATACTATACAGCGAATCAACCAACTATACAGGTGTCCCAAAACGTACCAGCAATATTTCAGGGATGAATTCCAAAACTTATTTAGTGTCGAAAAGTTCTTATAAATATATGTCCTAAACGTAACTTTTAACGAGTTATTGTTATTTCATAATTTATGTGGTTAAAATTTGAGATTAACGGATTTCTGAGATACTGATCTAGTTACCATGATCACATCATTTGTTTGGTAACATTTGAACATCGTTCGCTGGACCTGACTCCATTATATTTTTCTATTTGGGGCTTTGGGGTCACATGAAACAAATTGTTTATGCAACTGAAACTGAAAATTTACATATTACTTGTAAATTTATATCCATGGATGATATGATTACATATTACATTTGGTTGCGACCGAAAACTACGAGTTGTGTTTCGCGAAACACAACTTAGCAACGCAAATAAACCTATGTTATACAGCATATTTAAGAAAAATGGAGCTATCTGATTGGTCTATTTTCCGATGAGTTGGATAGTCATTTTTATTACGATCTGTAAAAAAAATTGTTGCCGCCCCCTAAAAAGTATAGAGGAAGTTAAAAAAAATGATCCATGCAACCCCTATTTCCTAAATTGAAGGGAACTAGTGCTTATTGAAACCAAAAATATGTTAATACAAATGTGTGTTATAATTATATTTTTCACTTGAGCTGTACTTATTTAGACTTATACCTTTTAAATAAATTGACGTTTCATACTTTAAAATAATTAAAGGCTGGGTTGCATTTTATCCAGAATAGTAGAAATTGCAATTTTTTTGTTGTAATGTTTTATTTTAGCTAAAATATAATAAGGAAACATAAAATTGGAGCGCGGAAACAGGTATTTATATATTTTTGGAAAAATATTTTTTTAAAAAAATCCTGACAAAAGCAATACATAACGCACAGTAATGAAAAAATTGCTATTTTTTTGTTGTTGTAATGTCTTATTTTAGCTAAAATAAAATAAAGAAACATAAAATTGGAGCGCGGAAACAGGTATTTATATATTTTTTTGAAAAAATATATTTTTTAAAAAATCCTGACAAAAACAATACCTAACGCATAGTAATGTTTGAAGAAATTTTTAAAAAATCCCGACAAAAACAATACCTAACGCACACCAGGCACACATTCGACATCGCTAGATCCAGCGGCGCACAATCTTCTTGTTAGTTTACAATAGTCTGACAGATGAACGCAAAATTATAATTAAAAAATGTTATAAAACGAAGGATAAGAAAGAAAATAAGACATAATTTTGCAAATATACATTAAATGAAAAGTATTATTCGTATGAAAGCGTAAGTACCTACTTAAATATGAAAATATATGTAGTTCTTCTTCCTTCTAACCTATTTTTTTTTTCAGAAAAAATGCCAAAATCTCTACAAATATAGCTTTCCGCATCTAATTTTTAGCGGTATTTAGTGTTTTTAATATAAAATTCTTGAATTCTGGATAAACTGCAATTTAGCCTATTTAAAAAAATATATATTTCGTGGCTGAGTGCGTTATGTGACGGATTGTGTTTCTGACGACCCAGATTGATGTTCTATCGCAAGAAACTTGAAAATAAATTCAAATTTACACAACATCTTTCACTTGACACCTGATAAATGAATGAAAAACAGATTGACCCTTCCAGAAATAAGTAATTAATAAACCATTCATATTTATTTATAATTTCGAATTTTACTCGTATTTTCCTAATCTAATTTACATTTCTTATCGGAACAAAACAATATAATTTCAAAATATACACCATACAGACCATTCTTCCCTCTCCCTTGCACATTCCCATAATCTCCAAACAATAACAACAACAATACCAGTCTAACCTTCTAGTTCGCAATGTCGCCACACGGCTGTGGCGCTGCTCGCTCAAACGTCACACGACTTTCCGCTCGGCGGCTCGGCCTCTCGAGTGTCAGTTATGTTTATAACTCTGAGTGTGTAGGATCGCAGCGCTCCCAAGTAGCGATATCAACAGGTGTTCGAGAGTGTACCTGTTTGTTACCGATAATTGTACTTCCGTGCATTAGAAGATAAACTTAAGACACCTACGTGAAATGTGAAGTGAAGTGCATGGTACTTGGAATTGTTGTGAGTGAGTGAGTGTTTTGTACAAACTTTATTAGGATTTACCCGTTTTCAGAAAGGTAAGGATTAATACTACTGGTATATATTTACAGTATTTTAGCTATATATTTACTGTTTTATTTAAGTATCGATATATAACCAAACAAATAACAGATTCAAACTTTTTATGTGATGTTTTTTTGATTTTGAACTCACTGCAACAAGTTTTAAAAACGTTAAAATTCAAAATAACTTTTAACCTTCAGCAAGCATATTATAATGTTATTCTCATAAAAATACAATAAACTTTTATAATTAAATAAGTTTATTATGTTTTAAATCCATTTTATTGTTGGCTAGCCATGTGTATCTTTCGGCAAGTATGTGAACTTCAATGTTAGCTTGCGTATGAGGTTAAATTCAACAGTTTTAAATTTTTTACTGATACTCACTTAAACCTTAATTTTCAGTAAATTTAAAAGAATACGAATGGCAGTAGTTAAAAACAATTATAAATTAGTTACATGATTTATTGTTTTAAATTTTTACGTTTGTATTATATACATTAGTAACATACTTAAACTTTGTTTGATATTAATATTATTTGTTTTAATTTATTTTCAAAACAGTATATATTTTACTGTTTGCTGCTAACTTTTATATATAAAATATGAATCAAATACTTTTATATAAATTTGTATGTTTATTTCAAAAAAATATAGTTTTATTTAAACTCCTACAATTATTTTGGAAAACTTTTGTTATTTTATAAATAAAATTTTAAACAATACTCCGATAAATATGTTTTAATTTTTGTATTGATTATAAACATACCTACTTACATGCAAACATTTGTCGTTATAAAATTTGTATTTGTAAATTGCGAAATTTACAATGGTTTTATAAATATTTTAAGTAGTAAATATAAATATCTATATTTGTAAATATCAGATACCTAATTTTAAATACATTTTACATACGAAAAGTAGAATGGATATTTATCAATACGTATATAAAATGAAAAAATCTGGTGTGGTAAGCACATTACCTTCCGTAAGTTCTATGTATTTTATACAAATTCCATACAGACAGTTTCTTGCGAAAGATTCTGTGTTTCCAGTACATTATCTTCCCTCAGTTCTATGTATTTTGTACAAATTCCATACAGAAAGTTTCTTAGAATTGATTCTACATTTGCAGTAAAATTATAACACAAAGATACTATGTCAATCGCACTTGACATTGACATGTCTACCAGAATTTTTTTTTTATTTATATTAGATGTTTCCAGTGTTATTGCGTAGCTGGCTGCATTATGAAATTTAATTTCTTTATAATTTTTTAACTCCATATCCATTGAATATGAAGTATAAAATGTAATCAAATCGTATAGAGAATAAAATATTCTTCAATATTTATTACATTAAATGTGAAAAAATGATATTTAACAGGGTTTTTTTCAAGAAAAACTGTAAAAATCTTCAAATGAGGGTACTTCCAGTCGACTAATTATAACCAAAATCTAATTAGCTCTTCATATGAATGTAACGAAGAGGAATACGAAAGAATTATAATTTTTAGAATTGTAGTGTTGGAGTTGTCGGAGAAAAAATCACACACACACAGACATACAGACACATCGCAAAAATAGTAAAATCGTATTCTGGGGACTCTAAAACGTGCTTATTTATTAAAAACTCACCATCGAATTTTTTGACCAAAAAATATACCTTTCTTACCTAAAAGTAAGGCGGGAGGTAAAAAGCATTGTATTAAGTAATTATTAATTTATTATCATTATAAACATTTTGAATGAGCAGGAGCAAAATTCTCGACTGTTAGCGCAGATTAGATGTTAGCAATTACCGGAAATCTCAGTTATACTGCATTTAATTTTGTAGGAATAATGATATATGAATGAAATTTCAAGTAATTGTCAACATCTATTTTATATAAGTTATATTATCCGGATTGTAAAATCCGTCTAAGAATTGTATAAAACGCGATCAGTTTGTAAAATGTTCGTTGACTTGGCGTTATTTTACATTTTGGATAGAGGGCTAGGCGTCTTATAAATCGGCGGATAGCTTATTGTAAATTAAATGTTTGTACAAAACCCACGCTTAGTAAACTTAGGTCGAGTTTTGTATGTTAATTTATGTTCAGTTATATTTAGAGAAATATACATTAACCAAATAATATTTCAAATATAATGTTAAAAATATTTAAACTATACAATACAATTAAAATATTTCATACTTAAAACTTCTTGTAAGTATTAGGAGAACATGTCTGGTTCCCAAATTTTCAGTTACAAAAACTCTTTCCATGTGAGTCACCTTACAAAACCCAGCTAATTTTAAAATAACGAACACTTGGTCAAGTTGAAGAATGCAGATCAACTTTTTCATCTCGTTGCCCGAGCTGTAGATCTGGCTCAAGCGTTTATATCAATACCTGGGATACGTTATACTCCTCGCCTTGCGTTAGACTCAAAGTTAATTGTGATTTATAATCAGGAATTATGATGGGATGTGATAACCGAGCGATGTATCAGAAAAGTGGAAAATGCGCGAGATGGTATGTTAATTATAATGCGGAATAAGTTGCTGTAAATTTATGTTTAATCGAGTGTTTAATGGAATGGAAAACAAGAAAACATGTGTTTCATACTAATGGTAATGGTATACTTGTTTATTGTAGTCTCGACAACAATGTTTTTGGTAATATAGCTTTACATATTTCTTTCAACTCTTCTCTTTGATTTGTATATGATTTCAATAAAAAAAAATTTCTACAAATTTATTAAAAGTGGGCTGTTTAATGTTTGTTTTTAGCGTTAAAAATGTCATTTTATGACACCAGTGTTAAAAGTGATAGATCATTGTTACTTTTGACACTAGTGCTAAAAGTGAATGGCAAAAAATTATTAGAAATACAAATTTAAATTAAAAATAGTGTTTGTAGAAAAAATAGTGTATGATATAGGTGTTAAAAGTGATTTTATTTTGTTCGAAGGTTTGGATCTCTCCGCTTCGCGTCATGTTCCAAACTTCCTTCTCACAAAATAAAATATTAGTATATTTATTTTTTAATTTGTATATGTACGAATATATCAGATAAGAATATTGTTAAAATAACATTGAGAGAATTTAATGTTCGTTTATATTTATAGTAACATAAAAACACATAAAATAATATTTAGATATAAAATATATCTAAATATTATTATATCGTATAATATTTTTTAAGATATCCTGCTTCATATAAACTAGGTACTACTTTGTTGTTACCAAACACTATTCAGCAATATGTGTTTTATACAAAGAGTAGCCCAAAAAATATATGTATTCACTTTAATTTGGCAGGACAAAGTTTTAACATTAATATAAAATCATATTTTGTAAGAAATTAAACACATAATATTCCTATTTTACATGTCTTCAATATTCTTCAGATTTACCTTTGCTGCAATTCTGAACAAATCTAAGTCTTACAGATCTGTAAATCTGGTAAAAATTGACAAAAACGCATCTATTTTTGTTGATTAATATAAAATTATACATAAGAGTGGCAGCTTTCGTTGCGATTTGGTTCATTATTTACAGATCTTGTAAGACAAAGATTTGTTCAGAATTGCAGCATAAGTGATATAAAAAAATATAAATAGCTAATCGGTTTTTATAAATATTGCATCCTATACTCTATCAATAAAAACAGTTGAGGTATTCATACTTTCATAATTTATTGCCTTCCGCTACCCTTGGTAAGGGAGGTATAGGGATCGTGCTAAAACTCGCATATCGAGATTTTGGTAAATGGCCACGTTTTAAGATCCCTAGAATCCAATTTTAACATTTTTACCTCGATTTTTACGATGATGTCTGTGGGTATGTGTGTGTGGTTCCTGTTTACGCTCTAATTCAATTACTATCATTCAGAAAATTTTGAAACCTTGTATTTCTATCTTATTCTAATATAGAAAGAAGCCATTAGATTTTGGTGTAAATCAGATAACTCGAAATGGCACTTTACTTGAAGCTCAAAATAATTTTTCTCCGAAAAATACCTTTAAATGTTATTTTTTCGAGATTTATGTTATTATGAAAGTTAAGGATTATTAAGTTTTATACAGTTTTTCAATATATTTGATGGATAAATTTATAAAATTATCTATAATTTAAATCCCGGAGCCTACGCTTTAAACAAACAGCAACTCCTTGGTTACACAGTTCATATCTCAAATGTATGTAACTGACAGATAAATGTTACTGTCACAGAACTAATCAATTCAAATTAATAATAGTAACGTTTTAAAAAGAAAATAGTAAATAGAACCATAGTTATATGGAATGAGACTTAATACAGTTTTCAGCATAAGTAAATATGTAAGTATGTATATTAGAATTAATAAAAAATATATGGCGGGAGGTATTGTGTTGGCCACATTAGATTTTCTAGGTACCTAAGGTGATGGTCACATATTTATTTTTTAATTTGATACAATCTTTTGCCCATTCACATTTTAATCTATAAATAATCTGCTGTAAAGAACTATAGCCAATAATAATAAAAAGATTTAATTTTAAGCATATGGCCAATATTATTCTAAAGTTAAGAATCTGGGAATATTTCAAATTTAGCTTAGCATTTTCTTAAGTATTTTGTAAGCATTTCGTAAGTCTAATGTGTCTAATTGATTATTTTATAATTTAAAGGCTCCAAATTCTGTTAATGCACAATTTTTTAAATGGCAGTTACACTTAAGATGCATTAGATATGCATTAGCATTTCCTGTTTACCATTTTAAATCCTTCAAAATCAATAATACATTAGGCAGTGTTTTCGTATCTTCAAATCTCTCCCTAAAATTATGCTAAAGCCTTTCTAATCGCTAGGAAGAACGTTAATGACCCATCATCTGCCAGAATCAGAAACATTCTTCGTAGATTATGTTCTGCCCATCGCGGTAGCCTTGGCTTCTTGGCGCCAAAACCATCCGCAGTTCAACTGTTTCACTGGTCCACCGATCGAGAGTGTTAACGGTTGGTCTAATTCCTTCGCTCATCCGTGTTAAATACGATGGAGGCATAAACTCCAAGAAATAAAACCAGAGAGCACGGATGGAGGCTTTAAATGTTAATTCACTGCTCTTTAATTGAAGTTTATAGAAGTTTTTATTGTGTAATTGAAACTGTTGCAGTTCTGATTGACACACATTGAAGTAAAAAGTTTTTAATTATAAGCGAAACTGGTTCGAATTCGTGTGCTCATTTTTTGAGGGATCTTCAATGGTTTTTGCATAACAATTAAAATTTCTCGCAGGAAAGAAATCAATATTTTTTACCTTCCGGCATCGTCACCATTCGATTATGAGCTTTTAATGAATCAGCACGTTTTAGGATCTTTAGAATACGATTTTACTATTTTTATCATGATGTCTGTATATGTATATCTTTGTGATGATTCTTTCGGATCCAGTGTCTCCAGTAACACAACTCCAAAAATTACAATTTTTTCGTATTCCTCATTTTTACGTTCTTATCAAGAGCTAGTGAGATTTTCGTTAGTATACCCTAATTTGCATCTCTTCATAGTTATTCTTGAAACTTGCCTATTCATAAAAAAAAAACTTGACATCCCTCATGTGGCAGAAGTAAAAGAAATTTTGATCTCTTCTATGAAATAATTCGAAACTGTTTCAACAAATATCGTCACCGATATGTCGCCAAAATGTAATGGTTTGAAACACAACGAAATAGTTTCAAACCAATTTATCGCCAAAAAACGCCTATAGCTAAGAGTCCCACAGTGCCAAATCAGATGAGTATGCAATGTCGTCTGTTATTTTTTTTGTGAAAAACTGTAGAGAATATTATCTGTATTGCAAATTTTCACCGATAATTTAAAAAAATATTTAGCTAATTTTTAACTTAACGTTTGCATCTTAATTTCAAATAACAGATATAACTGTTAAAGTAGTACAAATTTTGTTTTCCATGGCCTACCTGTTATTTATTTTTTATTTTCAATAATACTAGGTTATCCCCGTAGTAAGTTAATAATTATTTCATTTTTCTTAAAATATCTTTTTTTGAGTCATATATTTTGTAATTTTATTTTGCAATAAAATCTGTACATAAGTAGTTTGCAACAATTATACAAATAAACATGATCTTTTACACTGAAAGAAATTGTTAGTAATAATATAACAAGAGAGTGAGAATAAATTGAAAATAATTTGACAGATTTTTCGAACACGGGCTTTCGTGACGACTATTGCCAAATGGCAACAAGTTTGAGAAAAAAACTGGAAAATTATTTTCTAATTTATCGAACTCGAATTATATTTAATTAGATTATTTTTTGATCCACAAATTTGTTTCAAACAACGAAATCAGATTCTCATTATATTTTAACGCCATCTTTGTCGTAATTAAATAGTTTCATTCATTTACATGGCTCAGCTGGCAAGTCTGTTTTGATAACCAGAACACAACTTTGACAAGGTAAATAATCAGAAAGTGTAATTACTAATTATGGCCTTTCTAGAAGTGGTTTCTATAATTTTTTGATTTATTTCATGATCAGAAATGGCATAAATCGGTCTTTCTTGCTAATTTTACTTTATGTGTTGATAACTATCTGACATATGTCAACAAAAACAAAAGCTACAGGGATTATTCCCGGGAATAATCACTGCAGCTTTATTCTCATATATAATATAAGTGGTAAATTTTTGCCGGAAAATTTTCAGATTGTTACGAGAGCCGGTTGCCTAGCAATTTATTGAGTGGCATTGACAAAAAAATTACGAGTTGTCAAACGAGTAATTTTTGATCAATGTCACGAAATAAATTGGCAACAGGCTCGAGCAATCGGAAAAATTTAACCACGAATGGTATTCGGATGACTCTTTCCAAAATAAAAATCAGGTAATTATTTATATAATTTTTTTTCTTGACAAAAATCTTGTAAATATTTATTGTGTTTAGAGGTATTAGGTTTCAGTTTGCTTTTTCAACGTTTTAAATAGATTCATGTCCAAATCGACTCGTTTTTAACAAAAACTGATAACACTGAAAATGTACACACTTTGACAGGTATGTAAACAATATGTTTCTAAAATGTCAAAAAAATTTCGCTTATCAAAACTCACTTACTTGTAAAAATACGACATTTTATTGGCTTGAAGGGTGCGAAAAAACTTTTGTGACGCTGTTTTGTCGAAATGAAATTTGGTAACTAGGTAAAATCCTGAATTTGGATTGGTTCATATATGTATGAGTGAAATAGTCAGTATAATAATGACAGAATTGGTTAAAACGCAGACACGAGACAAAAAATGAAAAATTTCATTGGTTGTAAGAAATGTCAAAAAATAATTAATATAATAAGCATAATTCCTGCATCGGTATTTCTTGACGAAGCTGTTAATGAAGTTATTTATTCAGCTACTTGTAATTTTAGTTACATTTTATTTGTATATTATTTTTGTTAAAATATTTTTGCCCAATTTATAATAACCTATCTTCAATCAGAATGTTGAAAAGATGTTTCATATTTTTTCATATAATGAGTACAAAAAATGGTTGTCAGAGAAAATTACAAACAAATTGTACTCCCTAATAAGGACAAAATTAGTACTGGTAGAAATAATTTGTCTTAAATATCTCAAATTATACGATACAAACAACTGATCATTACACAAAATATGGCTGCAAATCACATCAAAATTAAAAATCAATATAAACAAATTACTAAGCTTAATCTTCGACGTAATCACTCTGTTAAGTCAACAAAAGTTGCAGCATGAAAAAATAATCGAAACTTCGATCCCTGGCAACAATTAAATATAATTTCTATCAATTATTTCTCGCTCACGACAATTTGAAAGATTTTCGCAAGCGGTGGATAGATTAAAAGAATTCAATTTCTACTTGCTACACGCCTATGTATGACGAAAGACCATTTAATAGTAGATATTTACAACATATCGTAAGAAATTAAATGTACACGTGATAAAAGTTGCAGATAATTTATGAAAATTGGTTCGTTATGATTCATCGTTCATTAAAAGCAAACTATGCTAGATTTTTTTTCACTTCCAAGGAGAGTTTTTACAACAAATGCATCATTTATACATAATTTTAATCTTGTGAACACGTGGTGTATAATAACGTGAACATTGTATATATACATTATTCTTTGAATCTCATTATTCTCATTTATGTGGAATTTTTTCAAGGTAAAAATAAAATGGAATTATTATTTGCGGAAAATTTATATATTTCTGGAAATTTCAGAGACTTTTTCTTCATTACATTTAAGTTTAAGGGTGGGATTCATAGTCAGCCTTCCACTCATCCCTTTCCTCGATTCAAGTGACGTTTTGAAATTCATAAACATTTGAGGAAGCCTTTTACCTCGACTCATACTCCACTTTTACTCGACTCGACATTTATGCCCGTTTGCACCGGTATTACTTATTTGTTCCCCTTAGTTAAGTTCCCCTTAGTTAGTAAGTTGCCCTTAATCTTAAATGATTTGCACGAATGGAATATAGTTGTCGCTTACATAACGGTAGCTTGGAAGAAGTATAAGAAGAAATTCTAGTAACTTTTTATTTTTGTATAATATTATTCTAGTAATTTATTATGTCAAAAACCGGGGGAGGGAAACCAATTCCTATTGAAAGTGTTGTGTTGGATATCCTTCATATAAAAACTATAAGAGGTTTTGAAAATATATTCGACGGTGATAATATTAATATTATACGCAGTAAATATTGTACATTTTAAATTATTTCAGAATATCAGATCATCGAGTGCCAAAGAACCAACGAGCTCTATCGATATTATGGCCGTATTATGGTGAAAACAGTAAATCTAAATCTGTAAAAAGTTGACATCTATTTTTGTTGATCAATATAAAATTATACAAATATATATATATATATATATATATATATATATATATATATATATATATATATATGTATGTATATTTGAAGCAGAATTCCAAAATTTATTAAGTTTATAACCTCCAAAGCAACATCCAGTATATGTAATTCCAAATCATCCATTTTCATCTGTAGAAAATCAAAATATTAATATTTCTACATAAACAAACAATTATTAACTTACTGGACAGGCCTGAAAATGCAATATTTATTCTAAGGGTACCTCTAAGTGTCACCTAACCTGCACCTTAAATTTAAGGAGCGCTGATGTGATTTAAGGAGACTTTATAAATTGGTACAATGCACTTATTTTGATAAGGGGTACTTAAAATTTGAGCATAACCGGTGTAAACGGCCATGAGGCTTGTACCAAAGCCTTGTTTTAAGTAAAACGTTGTTTTAAGTAATGTCATATTTCATTATTTAATAACAATAATAAATATATCAAATTTAACAAAATATTATTTTAAAACAGAACGTAGATTCTCGCATAGATTGTATTCAAACATATTTTTTTTTTAAATCGTTCTTGAAACATAAGGGTGAAATTAAATATTGAAATTTGAATTTGACATTTCTTAAAATAGCGTTTTAGTTCAAACAAGGCTTGTGGTACCAGCCTTAAGGTCTACTAAACACTTACATTATAAGTATGCTTTGAGGAAAATTTCGAGTGGAGTAAATTGTTACCTTAAGCTTTTTTCAGATTAAAAAAACTTGATAGTGGAAGACAATTTTGGCTTTAATGAATTTGTAGATTACATGAATGGCAAGGATATGTATTTATATATTCCATATCACAATATTTAATATAAAATAATACTATTTTCTTTAAATAATTAAAAAGATTATTGCCGGAGATAGTAACTATTCCTGTAATCCTTTTGCTTTTAAAATGATGTACAAAATGCATGGTAGACTGTTATGGAACGAGGTAGCAAATATTTCATTGTATACCTACAGGAAAAATGTTATCGCTTGTTGTACTTGTTTTTGTAATAACATTTAAATCTTATATAAAAATATCTTGAAATATTTTCTTTCAAATTATTCTTAATGTAAAGGGACCGACCCTGTCCTTGCCTGTTTGTGTGATGTATTAGGGGTATGTAACCGCAAACTAAAGGTCCCCATTGTTGGTTTATAGATGCAATTGCTAAATCGTTTTACGACAAATTGTTCTTGTAATATGCATTTTACTATACATAAATTTAAAAGTTCAATAGAAAATAGTTGCTACATCTGCAATATTGCATATTATAATTTTATGTAAGAACGAAAATTTTACTTGGAGCGGCGAATTTTAGAAATGGTAAAATTGAAAATTTAGTGGAAGGATTAAAGATTGTGGAATTATTGTAACTTCGCTGAGATTAGAACGCATTTCTTTACTTTCGTTTAGCTATACGTATCTGTACAAGATATTTCTATCATAAGAATTTTTATCTGTCCAGTGTATATAACCTGACATAAAAATCTTTGACCAAGTATTTCATACCATCTACATAGCAGAGATTATAGCTTTCCCGTTAGAAATATGAAATGAAAATCTGAGACGCGCGTTCTTGTGCCTAGATCAAGCACTTGTATAAATATGATCATAAAGTTATCCAGGTAGCGGTATACACTCATTCTTCATTTTGTCTCCCGCTGTTTATACCTATGGACCACATACGAATTTTCTCAAGTAACTGGACTTTAATGTGATTAAATATTATCTTTTTCTTAGAAGTCGGAATTACAGAATGGGATAGAGTAAATTGTAATTGTTCTATTTGAATGCGGTTTGAAATAGATTATTGTAGTATATTGTTTTTCAAGAATCCTCGTAGTATATAAGCCTTTATCAACTAGCTTTTGCTTACTTGCAGTAGTCAATTACTTAAATGGATTTTAATGATTGGAAAACATAGCCGTTTTCGGATTTTCCAGTATTTCATTTGGTACAAATGGTATTATACTTTGCTCTAAATATTCGAAATTCTATTTAGACCAAATTAATAATATACAAATTAAAAGTGATAATAAATAATAAATACATTCAGAGCTAAATTTACCAAAATAATTATCAATATTTTACGTTATACTGAATCGTAAACGTCTTATTACAGAGCTCTGTCTCTAGTGGTAAAAAAATTACGGGCTGTTAAAACCATAGCAACATGTATATAGATTTATTTATTTATTTATTATTTCGCTTCGCCATATGTTTCCAAAGACTATTTCGATCAAATAGTTTAATGTATTGTGTTGTAGGTTCCAATAATTTTTTCAAATTATTTACAGTATATCATAAAATATTGTACAATGCTCAACCGTTACCCGTAATTTACGAGCTCGCACGGATAACAAGCTCGCTTCTCTCGCTCGTTAGTTACAGTGCACGCCCGTAAGGTTTTGAGTAACGGTTTTGCAGTGTAAATTACTATAAAATTTAGAAATAGGCTTTAATGTACAAGGAAATTTTAATTAACGAAGAAAGATTTTGTGAAAAATGTATGGACCTCACTGGGATTTCAACCCAGAAACTTCCTATATATGCTCTAGAAAACTAAGCTATAAGATCCCATCCCATCCCATTGAAGTCACAGAATCTTTCCTGGAGTAGATGAATATGAATACTCAGCGCGACAATTCGCTATATGTTGTTATGAATATCGCCGTTATTCAAACGTTGATAATATTTATTTCTGATAAAATGTAAATGTTAAAATCCCATAAATATGCCTTAGTGATAAAGGAATTTTTAATTAACCGAGTAATTAACAAAATCTCTCTTCGTTAATTAAAATTTTCTTGGCCATTAAGGCTTATTTCTACGATCATTAATAAATATTATCAAAATAATATTTTTTTTTCTTAATTTTGGTAATCTTATTCTGATCAGTCGAGAGACAATCTCCTGTAAAGATAGACATAGGGTTTATCTCTGAATGTACCGTATCAAGTTAATTTGAGACAGGCTATACACATAAATATAATATCATAGCTTCCTCTCTAAAAGCTATCTTCAATATTTACATCACTTCGCTGTACTTTATACCATTTATAACACAAAATTTAATGCAGATTGATTGTTCCGTCCATTTTAAACAAAAAAATCTAACACGAACTACGTGTCCAATATTATTACATTTACCACAGTCCGAAGTATTAACGTGATAAATAAATGAGTTCGAATAACGCGCGAAATTCAAAGTTCTCGTAACTTTTTCATTAAATCTTGTATGTACTGTGTGGTAATTACAATAGTAGACAAGATATTTGCTAATTTGATTTACCCGACGCCTATTAGATTAGAAAACCATAAACAAGGGATTATCTCTAAATTTATGGGGGTGTAGGTACAGGTACATAAATATATACAATAAAGGTACCTATGTATAGGTTACAACTGAACACAAAACTTATATTAGAAGTCTTTTTGTAGTTAAATGTTAAACGGTAAATTTCAAAATACATACATAATAATTTATTTTAATGGTTAATTTCCTTTGAAATATTAATACTAATTTCAGTTATAAGATTATAAAATGATTTTTATTACCTCCCTTATATAATTATAGCCTTCCCACAATGATGTCTGGTAAATCACATTCATTGGCATGTTTAGGGTATTACCAAATACCTTGTTTTCTACTACCTATTCCATTGTAAATAGTTACTTTTATTAAACAATATATTCATTAATTTTCTGATCATTATTACCCTAATATCAAAATGAAACATTAATACATCGAGCGAATAAAGTTCAGTATCAACCATTTTTGTGACGTGATGGACACTGGCAAATGCTATTAGCTAATGGCTGTTCAAACGCGCAAGTCACGCCTCCGGTATGTTTAGCTCTAGAAACGTATGTTCTTGGTGAAGATGACGTCACACGCGCCGTCCATATTCTCCTCATTTATTGAAACTTTAGTAATTTTTTTCGTATTTCGTATTAGAAAATTGTTGGCGGAAAAATAAAATACGGGTTTAATATTTATTTATTTTATACAACTAGATGTTATAGTAGTACTAAATACAAAATTTCAACTTTCTACGGCTTATAGTTTTTGAGTTATGCGAGTTACGTTCGTACAGACGTCACGACGAAATTATTGAAAATGGATTCAGAGATGGTCAAAATGGATATTTCCGTTGAAACCTGAAAACCGAAATTTTTCGCGATTACAATACTCCCTTTACTGTGTACAAGGAAGTAAAAATGAAAAAAACAAACTTGGAAACCGCTATTGGTTGAAGATATGAATTTATTTATTTCAATTTGTCCATAAGAAACATGTACATATATTGTATGGAAACTTGCGTTATTAAAATGTTTCCTGCCGTTTTATCCAAATAGGTATACTCGTAATATTTATCGTTTCTATTATTTATTACATAATAAAAATAATAATGATACCTATTTATGTGTTATAAATGTTAGTCCTAGGAAATAGTGCTAACTGCGTTGAGGGGGCTGCATACATGCCATGTAATTAAGAGTATATTATATCGCGGCAAAACGGCGATTAACGTACTGCTATCAGCTTGTCTTAATGTAAATTGAATGAAACAAATCATTAGAGCAGTATAACTTTTACGGGTTCTTAGAAGCAATTATATCGTAATTGCTGATTTTTTTTTATTATAGATATTTTATTGGTAATATTGATAAAACTCACTATACATAGTTAATTGCATAGTTAGTTTCATTCAATAATACAAAAATTACTTTTAAACTTTTTCTTTTTATTTAGATAATGAATATATTGTATAAATATATGTACCTATGGAATGTTTGAAATCACAGCTCTTAAGATTTTTAGAATTTAAAATGTCAATGCCATACGGAGATATTAATGTAAATTTTATTACTAATTTTAATGGTTAGTATGTATGACATTGAATTTTATATTTATATTTTACCATATACAGAGTATACGGATAATCTACATAAAATTTCATATAGATACATGTTTAAAAACAGTAAAAGTTATTAATTCTAAGTAAAAAAAATATGATTTGTTGACAATCAAAACGAATAAAAAATATAAATACAAATACATACTTCAATGAAATATAAAAAACTACCTAACAGAAGAATCTATAAGTCATTTACGAAATCTGAATTATTAATAGTATTAACAATAACAATTTTTTCAAACAAGTCCAACAATCATTTTCATTTGTTTTATAAGAGATCTGCGCACAATACAGTCATGCCAACATGGGTAAAAACAAAAATATTTTATGGATTGATTTATATATTATCATGTTATATTTATGTCTTCAAATATTTCATGACGTATATATTTTTACACCTATTTTCATAAAATTGTATTGTCTCATTTAATCATCGAACATTAATTGAAGGTCTCCTGAATTGGTCTCTCCTAATCTATCCATCGAACAATAATTGATGGTCCCCTGAATTGGTCTCTCCACCCTCTTCATTTTTTAACCACTTCCGCTTAAATATTTTTGTCATGATGAAAAAACAATGGGAAGATCAAACTGTATTTAGGAACAAAATTTTTGAAACGATTCTTGTAAGAAATTATGTTATGGAAAAAAATAAATTTCGTTAAGGCCTACACCTACCACCTCAAAGTGACAGTTATTACTACCTAACGGTTATGATGCAAAATTGTTTTTATAGTATGACTAGAGAATGAAAGTTGATATTTAGATTATTTTATAGATGTGGTTTCTTTTGAAATCATTTCCCTATATTTGATTTGAAAGGAAACTGACCCTTATGTATTCCGTTACAGAAGATTAGAATCTTACTCAATACCAGGAGACATTTAAAATGACCTTAGCAACAGGATTCAGGGATATATTTAAAAAATTTAATACCGCAAATTCTAGTTCGTTCGTCTCAGGTGTAAACAACCCTAGAGTCGGAATTACTGTTAGAGGAAATATAAAATAATCCTATTTCATAGAATTACCAAACTAAATACTTTAAAGATCAAAACATTTTATTATAATCAACATACACGAAAAACATTTTAAACGCACCCCTGTTTTGATATTCAGTTACCCTAGTAGGCCATCTATTTTAAGCCAGATATAGTAATGTATTTCTGTGCTTTCCTAATCCAGTATTTAAATTCATGCGAAAATTTCATTCCTTAATATTTCGTACAATTCTATTCTTCTCAAGGATTTCAAAAGAAACCACATCTACAGGGTGGGGCAGAAAAACCTATCCGATTTCAAAACGTTATAAAATTAAAACCACTCAACTTGTCAAAAAATTTTTTTATTAACATATCGCAAATTTTGTGCCATTTTTAAATTTAAGTTTTGAAAAGCACATCACTCAAATGTCGTCCTTGGGAGCGGATACACTGATTTAGGCGCTCGCGGTAGCTTTCCATGACTTTCACCGTCATTTCCACAGGAATTTCTTCAATTGCCCAAGCAATTTCCCTTCGTAAAGCAAGAAGGGTCCTTGGTCGATGCTGGTAAACCTTCGATTTGAGGTAACCCCAAAGGAAGAAGTCACATGGAGTGAGATCCGGTGAGCGCGGCGGCCAGCCAAGATCACCTCCCAGGGAAATGAGGCGACCGGGAAACAGTTCCCTGAGAATGTCCATTGATCGTCGCGATGTGTGGGCGGTTGCACCATCCTGTTGAAACCACACATTTTCCACGCCATTTTCTTCCATTTTCGGTCTAAGAAAATTTTCCAGCATGAAACAATAGCGCTCGCTGTTGACCGTTACGGTTTGCCCATTTTCTTCAAAAAAGTAAGGCCCCCAGACGCCTAGGCGGGAAAGAGCACACCACACAGTCACTTTTGGGCTATGGAGGGGTTCCTGATGGATTTCTCGAGGATTTTCGTCACTCCAATATCGAAAATTCTGCCTGTTAACGGCACCACAAAGGTGAAAATGGGCTTCGTCCGTGAAGAGCACAACATCGTCGTTTGGGAGTTCTCGGAGATCGCGACACAGGTTCGTACGGGTTTCAAAATCCCTTTCACTTAATTCCTGTGCAACAACCATTTTGTAGGGATGCATTTTGAGGTCCCGGTGCAAAATGCGCCGAATACTGCGGTTGGAAATCGCCAAAGCGAGCGAATGTTTTCGCGCCGAACGACGCGGGGAACGTTCAATCGCGGCTCTCACATTGGCCACGTTTTCAGGTCCTGTTGCTGTCCTGGGACGTCCAGGCGACTTCTTTTTCAATGCTGAACTCGTCTGTCTAAAATTTGACACCCACACTTTAATCGTAGCGTGATGTGGAACAGGATCATGACGCCCGAGTCCGAAATGAATTCGAAAAGCACGTTGTGTAGCAATTATCGAACCGCCGCATTCGATAAACCGCTCAATAACAAAAGCACGATGTTCACCAGACCAAGGCATGTTGACTACTGACAAATGGCATAAAACCGGCTTTCTAACGGTTTTTACCCCACTACTCTACCTGCTCCCTCTTCTGGGAAAAAGGGATTTGAAATCGGATAGGTTTTTCTGCCCCACCCTGTATAAAATAATTTAAACGTCAACTTTCATTCGCTAGTCATACGACCATACCACCTTTGGTTAGAGCTAAATGGAAGTTGAAGCTGTTCGATTCGCTTCTAACCTCTTCTTCTTAAATTCTTAACTAATGGCAATCAATAATAAATTGCCACATTAACAAGAGGTGGCAGGATCGGGCCTAAGAAAAGTGATGAAAATTTCATGAAATTTCAATGTTTAAAATTGTTGGTCATCCTGAATTTAGTTAAATTCACCTTTTTGTTCATTTTTTTGTATACGAATAAAAAAATATGTCAAATAATGTGAAAATGGTTATCATGTATTAGTTGATTAGTTTCAACAACGCCATAACAAACCTAGTATGCTTTCTAGCCAAAAAAGTTCCTAAAAACTTTATCAAATTTAGCAAAAAATATAATTTGAAAAACCTTAATTGATATTGGATTTGAATGAGCAACTTCTATGGCCATATGCAACCGACCAATGATTCCACGATATTCCCAGGAGATAACCCATCAAAATACAAACCGTGCTTATCCTTGCTTGAGTCTAGATCAGATATCGAGCAAATAAATCCATGGTGACAAGGTCATTGGCAGTTGTCGAACTCGTATATGTAGATATCATTTGTCTGAGTATAAGTTATTTAAATAAAAATGTGAATGAAGGGCGTGACTAAACATTAAATAAATAAGTAAATCGGCTTTTTACACATTGCTGGGTGCGTCAGTCTGTTCAACTCAAGATTTCATTTATGATATTTATTTGCAACATAAATCCTTTTACTATAATACAATATAACAACTGAAGGCTACAACAAAAAAGGTAAATACGGTACCCCCCACAATTATAACATATTAATTCCTAGAACTTCGGAAACACCCTCGTAAACTACAATAAGAAGAAAATGATTTGAACCAAATCTATTTGCCCCATAACCCTACAAAACGTATTTTTTCTTCTCTCTAGGCTAATCTCTCTCTTCAAGATGATCCATCTTCTTCGCAAAATTCTTTTCAAGATCATTGGAATAGAATCATCATCTTTCTGCGTAATCTAACTAGCTCAGTCTGTGTCTCAGACAGTGTTCTTCGAACAAAGAATCTTTACCCGAAACCCCAGGTGGTGTGGATACAAAGGACCCACGTGAAGTTTTCAATCACGTGACGTCACACGTACTGAGAAGCCAACCGCGGTAAGATCGCGAAGATAGCGCGTTACGTCACAAGTCACATACCATACCGTCATTGGAAATTCACAACACGTTGGATGATGGAATGTTGGTTTGATTACTAATTTCTGCATATTTAAATATGTAATAATGATTTGTGATCTAATATAATTTTTTAAATCGTAGAAATAGGCATTATAGATCATAGAGAATTTTAATTATCGAAGAAAGATTTTGTGAAAAATTTATGGACCTCATTGCGGTTTAAAGATTTGAACCCAGGACCCTCCTGTAATTAGTAGAATGCTCTAAACAGTCTAAACCTAAAGTCTAAACCAAATGAGCTAGAAGATCACATTGGCCTAGCGAATTGGTTGCTAGATTCACTCTAATAAAAGACTGATGGGATCTTGTAGTTCATATACTTAGGGTTAGAGGTAGAGTATCATACTATAGGAAGGTCCTGGTTTCAATTTATAGTCAGGTCGATGAATGTTTCACAAAATCTTTATTCTTTAATTCAAATTCTCTATTATATCTGATATGGCTATTACTACGATTTAAACATATTTAAAGTTAAATAGCACAATTCAAAGGTACAAAAAAAGATAACTACACCCATTTACAAAAAACTTATAAAATTGCAGGCAAGAGTTATTTGCATTAAGCGAGGAATTAAGTTAAGTTACATTTAGGTGGTTATGTGTAGAAAATTTGCAAGGAATAATAAATATCTATAAACTGCGGTGCATATAAGCGCAAAAAGACCGCAATATTATTACCTTCCATCACCTCAAGTTTGAATACGTACGTTTCGTTCTAGGGTCCCGAAAAAACTATTTTTATGATAATGTTTGTGTATGCGTGTGACGATTTTTTTGTCTCCGGTAAGTCCAATATAATTAAAAAGTCTGATGTGACCAGCACATTACCTTCCGTCAGTTGTATGTATTTTGTACAAGTTTCATGCAGAAAATTCCTTGCAAAAGATCCTATTTCCCGTACATTACCTTCCGGCAGTTGTATGTACATACAAATTCCATACAGAAAGTTTCTAGCAAAAGATCCTATATTTACAGTAAAATTATAACACAAACATACTATGTCAATTGCACTTGACACTGACATCTTTCAATCATAATTTTCTTAATATAGTAGCTGTTTCCATAGTTATAGCTAATGGCTATGGCTAATTTATAAAATTTAATTTCTTTATAATTTTGTAACTTTATATATCCATTTGCTATGAAGTATAAAATGCAGTCAAATCGTATAGAAAATAAAATATTCTTTAATATTTATAATAACGTTAAATGTGAAAAAATGATATATGACATTGTTTTTTCAAGAAAAACTGTTAAAATCTTCAAATGTGGGTACTTCCGGTTGACCAATAATTATATAATCAAAATCTAATCAGCTCTTCATATGAATGTAAGGAAGAGAAATACGAAAGAATTATAATTTTTGAAATTGTAGTATTAGAGTTAACGCAGGGCAAATTTTTGTCACACACACATACACACACACACACATCCATACAGACATCATTGTAAAAATAGTAAAATCGAATTCTAGGGGCCCTAAAACTTGCTTACCGAAAGGTGACGGAAGGTAAAAATTATATTTTGTTTATTTCTCGTTTTATCCATTTTATGATTATATTTTGATTAATTGGAAGTGCATTTAGAAAACGAAATTAAATATCATATTTTGCCATTTAATGTTATTGTAAATATTAAGAATATTGTATTCTCTATACGGTTTTATTACATTTTTTTCTTCATATTTAATAGGGTAATACCTATACCAAAATCAAAATTTGATAAGAAAGTGAAAATATACATAAATTATAGAGTAATAATGATATATATATATATATATATATATATATATATATATATATATATATATATATATATATATATATATATATATATATATATATATATATATATATATATATATATATATATATACAATTATAAAGAAATTATTCATTAATCTTGCAACCTATGTTTCTACAAGTTGCATCCTGGAAACATTTAAGATATTTAAATATTACTAATTGATAGATGTTAGTGTCAAGTACAATACACAAAATAACACCTATAAACTTTTGCGTGAAACTTTCTGTATGAAATTTGTACAATATACATAGAATTGACAAAACGTGCAAAATACGTAAAGAAGTCAAGCGTTGTCCAACAACTTTGGAAACGCCTTCGTATCATTAATTATTTTCCTTTTTGTGAAATACGTATTCCGAGGGGTCCGTCACTCAAGAAATCTTTGTACACTTACATAAAAATCCGATTGAAAATCCTGAAAATCTTTATCTCAATACTGCAATCTTTGCAATCAACATTACAATCCCAAAAATCATTACAATCTTTATAAAAAAAAATTAAAATCTTGGAAATCTTACTTGCAATCTCATATTCTTAGACAAGTACAAGAAATCTTTGTACACTTACATATAAATCCGATTGAAAATCCTGAAAATCTTTCTTTAATACTGCAATCTTTGTAATCAACAATCCCCAAAACAATCTTGTAAAATCCCAGAAATCTTTCCAATCAACATTGTAATCCCAAAAATCATTACTATCTTTGTAAAATCTCAGAAATCTTGTTTGCAATCTTATATTTTTAGATAAGTCTATGCAATTTCAAAGCTACCAATTCAAGAAATCTTTGTACACTTACATAAAAATCGGATTGAAAATCTTTGACAATCCTATAAAATCCCTATAAATCATCTAGATTCTATTAAATCTTCAAAGATTTACAATCTTTGTACATTTAAACGTCGAGTGACGAACCCCTCGACGTATTCTTATCGTCTGTGTGGTCCATATATTAATTAACACTAGTAGTTGTTCGATACTTGTCTTGTCGATCAATAATTAATTAATTCATTAGAAAAATTAGGCCACGCTGTAAATATAAGTGATTTATGTGTTTGAAATATCAGACAAATAAATTAACCGGCTTATGTGATTTATATTTAAATGTAGGTGAGTTTTCAAATCAGGTGCATAGCAGAGCGAGATCAGAGGAAATGATGAAATATCTGCAAATAACACCACGTTGCACTTTCCGCTAGGTTTAAGTACGCGGTTTTTTTGTTTAATTAATATAAATGTTGATTTATTTATACTCTTATAATAAAATCGAACCGAAGGTTATTTCAAGGAAGGTAATATTTATTACCTTTTAGATTATGAATTATTCATAAGTAGCCATTAATTATTTTTACTATTTCTAGTAGAATATTTATTTTACACTCAGCAAGATTCAAGGGTATAGGGATAGCAAGCAAATATTGCTTCAACAATACTTCACTTAGATTTATTAAAGCGTTATCTCATACTTTATAGTTTTCCCACTACACACATATAGTACTTCTTATTGGTTATGATCATAATCTTATATATAAAATTGAAAGAATAACCGCTAGGCAAATCTACACCGTTTTACACATCGACATCAAATATTGTAGAGATGTAGTGATGTAATTACGATTTGCGGGGAAAAATATCTTGACTTTTTTCCCGGATTTTTTTTTTTTTGAAATTTTATTTTAGATAATATTATACCTTGACACCTGTTCTTTTGCTTTACATGTTTGTGCCTTATGCCTGCCTTACTCCGTCAACAAATATTGTGGTGCTACGCAACATTTGAGATTACTTGGCAAATATAAAAAAAAATCTTGGAAAATTCCCTGGGAATTTCCTGGGAATTTTTTCTCATCATTCAATTTCGGGAATTGACCCATCTTTATAGAGATGTTCATTCCGCTTCAAAACCTGTCGTAGAAGTTGTTAAAGTTCAAAATATTGCATAGTTTTTTTTTATAATTAATATTCAAAGTTTACGCAAGAATATCATTGGCATTCCGAAAGTGGCATTACCGACAAAATCAAAATGTTAAAACTACACTTTTCTGCTGTCCATCAAATATTATCATTAAAAAAATCTACATTTTCAACAAATTTTAAGTGTCAGGTCGCGAATCTGGGGAACCGGGTTCGATCCCGACCGACGCCAAATATTTCGAATTTTAAATGGCACAAAATTGACCCCCGTGATGCATTCTTCACGCCAGCAATGAGTGCCCGTGAGGTGACGCCTGGTAAAAGCCCGCATGGTACAAATATGTCATCATCATTACCGAAATCTGCGTACAAAGCAGATTGGCACACCCAGCAATGGGTAATATTCCGTATTTTTACTTGTTTTTATATGTTTCGTGTAAATTTCAGCAGAATTGATAACCAAATAAATTTTTTAATGTTTTAGAAGGATTGCGAAAAATTTGCAACGGGCGTCATGCGTCATTTTAGAAATATTTAATTAAATTTTTTCCAGACGGTTTTAAGATTTGGAATTGAGTTAATTTATATTTTAATCCCCGTAGAAGACGAACTTAGTGTTAATTTGAAAATAATTTTAACCGTTGAGGGGATGTGAATAAAATAGAATTAATTTTTTTGGGGCAAATTTCGATTCAATTTTCCGCAATCTCTAAGGCCTTTTTGACCCTTTTAAAATATTAATATATCAAATTGACTCTCCAATGTTCATTTTTGCAAAAATTAGCACTATCTTTAACCGAAATCGTGATACTGAACCATTTTTAACCTTACATTTTTGGCGCAGACTAAACATGTAAACATTCATTTTAGGGGTTTGTGACTCCTGAATTGTTTGAAATATTTTCAAATTAACACTAAAGTCGTGTTGTACGGGGTTAAAATATAAATTGACTCGCGGTTGCGAAGCCCGTCCAGGTCAATTCTCTAATCGTCGTATAAGCGATTATGAACCGAAAGTAAAACCTATTTTCTATTGCTATAAGTTCACCATATTCGGTTTTCGCTATTGTAGTCGAACTTGCAGGGATTATAGAAGTCAAAGAAATTATCTTGAACTAAACTATACCTACGTGAGTTAAATTTATCACGGCAAATGGTCTGTGTGACAATTTTTATCATTTAATTTAAATCTATTTTATAATTAGTGTTTATCTCAAAAGTAAACATTACTTTCCATATCTAAGCAAATAATTCTCCGCTATTGTCACCCTTTTACCGAAGTGTGCTTGTAGTATCAGTAGCATTTATGGGTGATGTGTAAACAAACCACAGATATACCGGCTTTGTTGTTGTTGGTTTGTTATCAGCGGCACTGCGGCAGTTTGGTGATTTGCTCGGTATGTTTATTGGTTATGAGCGGTGGTAGTGATGGCAGATGTCGTTAGTGCGCTGGCCGAGGGCGGATGCCTTCTGAGTCATCATCAGACGCCCTGAGACGACTACACTCCCTTTCCATCAACACAGAAATCAGATCTAGACGAAGTATTTTAAAATGATGTTTTCCACTATTTTCATCTGAATGGGGTCCTGCACTCTGATTTTTTTATTATTTTAAATGAAAGTCATTTTAATTTTGAAGCAAATCATAGTATTAAAAAGTCTTAATTGTTTTTAGTTTAACTGAATTTGATTTTTAATGTCAACATGACGTCACGGCGACATCTCATGCTATATCTTTCTCTCGCACATAATTTTAATATAAATGATTCATGTTCTAATTTGTTTATATAGTGAAGGACCCGATGAAATGATTGGTCCATTTGCATTTGAAAAATAAGTATTTAGGCCTATTCTGTAACTCATTGCCAGAGCTGGGCAATACTTGCAAGAAAAGTACTTTATTAGGTTTGCAAGTACTTTCAGTACTTCAAATACTCTACTACAAGTACTTTTTATTTATAGTACTTTGCACTTGTCAAAGTAAGTCTATTCACATGTATTTGGTACTTAATACCTGGAAAAATACTTGAATTACAATGAAAAGTACTTGAAGCATTTTTAAATACTTGAAGTAATTTAAATGTACTTGAAGTATTTTAAATACACATAATTATGTGAATTTCATTAAAAAATATATTTTCAGTGATAATATGAAAGTAAAGATATGTTTGCAATTTTTTGGCATAAATAAATTAATTTTATTTGAAATCGTCACTAAAGTGCACAAAAATCGGCATTAAAAGCTCAGAAATCGGCACTAAAGTAATCCATTATAGGACGATTTCTGAAAATGCAGTGTTGCCAACGATATAGTAATTATTGTATACGTAAAATTGTTTGAAAGTTATAATTTTGCATTTTTTATCAATTTCTTCGTTTTAAATAAAATTAAGTTGCGTGTTCTTAATAATAAATTAAATGTCTGAGATTAGAAATATTGAATGGCAGACAAGGCAGGCAGGTATGTAAACATAACCTATAAAAATAAGTATTCCTTTCATTTTCACAAATTTTCGATTTCAAATAAAATTTAATATGTACCTCGGCACTGAAGCTCCTTTTTATCACTCATGTGGTTTATTTTCCTCGGCCTTAAAGGGCCTCTGAAAATAAACTTTACATTCGTGATAAAAAATAAAACTTCAGTGCCTTGATACATAAATAACTATAAATCTGCGTACTGCATTTACATTAACTAGCAGATTCGTCAAAACGATTAAGCTAATCCTTAATTTTGGATTAGTAAATTCTACTCTAATTTTGCTAGTTTATTTTTTAAAATATAGTCTAATCTAATCCTAGTATCTATCTTTTTTAATAATACAATAAATATTAATTTTTAAATACCGGAATAGAACAAATTTCACTAATCCAAAAACGAGAATTAGCTTAATCTTTTTTATGAATCTGCCCAATAATATTTATATTACCTAACTACAGTGCTGGGACCGTATCGCCTGGCGATCGCATGACGTAAAAATGACGTCATTCTAATATCTCGATACAGCTTCTCGTATCGCTTGGCGATCATATGTCAATTTTACGTCATGCGATCGCTAGGTGCTACGGCAGTCCCAGCGAGGAACTCTTGATTTAAATAACCCAATGAATATCGCATATATTGAAATTTTTGTTAATAATCACCTTTTAAGGTCCACATAATCAGAAAAATATCAATTATCTGAAAAAGTACTTGCACCCAAATTTACAAGTACCTTGTCAAGTACTTGGTACTTTCAAGTACTTTAGAAACTAAAAAAGTCTTGTGGCCGCGTGCCTGTGTGTCTGGTCGCGAATCTGGGGAACCGGGTTCGATCCCGACCGATGCCAAATATTTCGAATTTTAAATGGCACAAATTGACCCCTGTGGTGCACTTTCCACGCCAGCAATGAGTGCCCGTGAGGTGACGTCTGGTAAACGCCCGCACGGTACAAATATGTCATCATCATTACCGATATCTGCGTACAAAGCAGATTGGCACACCCAGCAATGGGTAATATGCCGTGATGATATATTTATTTATTTATTTATTTATAAACATTAAGATACTTGGTACTTGTACTTCAAGTACTACCTACTTTCCGGTATTTTGCCCAGCTCAGCTCATTGGTTAATATTTAACGACTGATTAAAAATTTAACCAATAAACCAAAAAATAGGATTTTTAGTTGTCAAATCAATGTCTATTGGATAAATTTTTTAACCAGTCGTTAAAAATTAACCATCAAATTACAGAGTATGCCCGATTAGCTCCTGTATAAAATTATATTTTTATTAAAAAAATAAATTAAATAGATAAATAAAAAGAAATTTTGCAAATGCTGCTAATGTGTCTATCAAATATTGGAAAATAGGGGCAAATGGTTATTTTTTTTATTATATTTATTTTAGACCTATAATTTAAATTACAAAGTTGGAAGGATGAGCTCAAATACCACTTTGTAGTGTAAAAACGTAAAAAGATCCGGAATTATACTTCCTGTTTTGTCGAAAGCGATTATGATATTATTGTTGATTTTTGAATTAATGATACATAATATATTATTTGATTTTCTGAAAGCAATTTAATTTATCCAAATACTTGCATTTTCAGAAGAAATTAAAGTAGTTATTTATTATTCAAAATTGCGGAACGTTACTTGGCACCTTGTCAGTTCAGTTTGCCATGACATTTGTACCTTCTTTGTTTGAGGAAATATTTTGACATTTACCTAATATATCATTTGTTTTTTATTAGTAAATATATTTTTTCTATTTTAAAATTAAAAAGAGTTGCTATAATGCTCATCTGAAAAAGAGTATTAGTATAAAAGAACAGTTATAAGTTAGTTGATTTAGTGTGCAGACTAATGGCATTCAAATTATGGGTGGGATGAGTAAATGTTTCTTGATTTGGGGTAATAGGGCAAGGTGAATACATGTTTCATTTGCTGCAACAGCTGTAATATCTAACGGTGAATAATTGTTTACATTTTTGTACTGAAATACAGTTAATGTGCGATAAAAAATGAAATATGTAAATAACTTGATATTGTTTATCCATAAACACCTACTCAGTTTTATATGTTTTGTTATTTTTACATAATTTTATATTTTGCACGTGTAAGTAAGTGATTATACAAACGTGTGCAAATTTATACGTTCTATTTTATATTACATTCTGCGCATTCATGTAATTAAATTAAGATGCAGTTATTTGTGTCAATTTAATACAATAATTGAAATAGCAACAAAATGAGGATATTGCAATAAATTTACATATACTTATTAAAATTGTTTGCTCAGATTATATAAATTGTAAACATATTTTACTAAATAAATGATACCCATATCGTTTATTTTTTAAATGTAAAAGAAAATGAAACTACTGGACGTGTGGGTTCCTCCAATTTTTTTTGTGAGACTTCCACAATGAGGTATTGTACGATTTTTTTTTGCTTTAATCGAAAATAATAAAAAATATTTTACCCGAATTTTTTATTTTTTTCATATTACTTTTTATTCATGAGAAAATTGTCGAACATGAGCGGCTCGGTTCGCTGTTCGTTTTCCTGTACAGGTGTCTCATTTTCGATGTTTTTTTTTAAGGTATCTCGGGTAATATTAAGTATTGATAGAGGCAATACCGTGTGCACATTGCAGGGTCAACTTTTCGAGAAAAGTTTAATAGTCACCACAGGAATTTTAGATCTTCTTTTGTATGTATCTGAGCTACAGGTAAAAACTCGTTTTTCGCTCATTTTGAAAATATATCATATCTTATTTATTATGATAGTTAGAGAAAAAATATTTTTACCAAAATTTTACCGTTTTTTAAATAGAATAAAATGGCGTAATTAGATTTTTTGAAAACAATAATTCTCGAGATATAACACAAACTTATGATAAAAATAGTTTCGTCTTTTTGCTTATTTTATAAGCTTTTTCAATGATATATAACAAGTCTACATTCTTTTGTTATAAACATTAATAAAAGACAAATTATTATTTTATTGAGGTGAAAATATTAGAAATTATTAAGAAACAAATGAAAAAAATTATTACAAATCATCATTTGTTTATTTTGATTCAATATCTATTAATTATGTTCTCAAAATTATTCTTAACCAATTATTTTCGGGTTAGTTACTTACTATTTATCGACGTTACAGTTGGCTTTGACACAAACCGAAAACAATGGTTTAATATGCTTTTGAAGTAAATAAATTGAAAAAATGAGAAAAACTGAAACAAATACTAGAAATATGCAAATATTGATCTATAATAGATTTTTTCATTTGTTTCTTAATAATTTTAATTTTTTTCAAACCGAATAAATTAATAATTATCTCTTATTCAAGTTTAAAACAAAAGAATGTAGACTTGTTATATATCATTGAAAAGCTTATAAAATAAGCAAAAAACGAGACTATTTTCAACATAGAGAATTATTAAGTTTTCAAAAAATCTAATTACCTCATTTTATTCTATTCAAGAAATAGTAATTTTTTTGAGAAAACATTTTTTCTGTAACTATCATAATAAATAAGATATGAGATATTTTCAAAAAGAGCGAAAAACGATTTTTTGCCTGTAGCTCAGAAACAAAAGAAGATCGAAAATTCCTGTGGTGACTATTAAACATTTCTGGAAAAGTTGACCCTGGAATGTGTAAACGGTTTTGCTCTATCATTAATATTACCCGAGATACCTTAAAAAAACATCGAAAATGAGACATCTACTTACATTACATTACAACATTTTGGCTCTAGTCGGTCGCCGGCTATATATAAATCTTTTCTTTACCTATTATTAAATAATATATTACTAAATAAGTCATAGATATAGTTTCGAACAATATTTTAGTCAGTCCGCAAAATTTGGGTCTCTCGTTTTATTAGTTTTTAATGCAATGAAGTCTACACTACGTGTAAGTATAGAGTTCACTGTTTTAATGTAAGTTTAAAAAATAAGTATAAGGAAGCGGATTTCTGCTAGGTATATTTAGAAAAATTGCATGAAACTTTAGTAGGGGAGACCGGTGTCAATTGTAACATTTTTCACGAGTTAACGTTACATTTTGAAATTACCTGTATGAGAACCTGCCTACCTCAGTGAATAATATTTTGAATTTTAAACTTTTGAAAATGTGACAAATATAAAAGTATAAGGATTTTTAGTCAAGCATTACAAATGTTACAATTGCCACCTAACTGGTGTCAATAGTAACAGGGCCAGTGTTAATTGTAACAAATTGTAACATGGTGTAATAAGATAAAATAACAGATAAAAGAAGAAATTATTGAAAAAAAAAACATATTTATTACCTCAGAAAATACAAAATTCAGATGGCTCAACTAAAAGCAAACAAAATATATATTCTGCTGGTGATATGGACCATTTTGACCAATGCCTTTAGTCGCTAACGGAATTGCCCGGTGTCCAGATTTTACATTTTTGCCACTGCAACCAATCTTCTATGGGCCAATACATATCAGAGAGTTTCCTCATCGGAGCCATCTGAAGAGTAATCTGCGACTGTTACTTTCGGAACTGTTTTTTTTTGCTCTTCTTCTTTTATGTTTTCAATAGCAGTGGTTTTTTCTAGTAATTTTTATCATGATCAATACTGTACTTAATTATTAAACACGTTACAATCGACACCGTGCGGCATGTGTTGCAACTGACACCGCTTAACTTATAAAGATATTATTTGCTTTTTTGTATTTATTAGGTAATAATTTGAAATGTTTTTAATGAAAAATAAAAACAGATATAACTCACTAACTGATCTTTAACTTGAAATATTTCCGAGCAGAGAACTTATAGTGTTTTAGAAACAATGTGTGTCACTACCTGTATTTACTTTTTTGTCGATTTACAGACATTCGTCAGAAACAGACGCCGTATTTGCGCGTATGTAATTGCATAAAATACCAAAGAGCTGTGACTCTTTCTGCTTCAGTCTGCAAGCGCGTTTTAATCTACTTCGAAAAGATGGCCCTGTTACCTATCTTTGTTACATTTGACACCTGTTACAATTATTGATACCGGTCTCCCCTATAATTTCCCGCTCGGAATACATGTTTCGGAGCTGCTCAATAATGGTCTACCGACTAGATTCTTATTATTCTCCCTGCTGTAGTTTTGGGATCGGAGTATAGCTTGGGCACCTGGAATGCTGCGGCCAAGTGCGTGTCATATCTTAGCTGTTCTCCGTCTCCTTACCTGAGGCTGTGGCTCTCTTGACCGCTCTCCTCTCCCGGCTAACCCGGGCTGCTCACATAATATTACTTATTATAAAATCACGCTCGTAAATAATTCCCCCAGACGCGAGATTTTGGATACAATGTCGGTTAATCGGCTACCAACAGAAGCCACGAAAAACAGTTGCAACGTGTTAGGTATAATGGTATAATAGTTGGATGATGAAATGTAGATAATATTTTCTATACTTGATTTTAATATTAAAATCTGTAGGTGATAACTATAATTATGACGTCATAAACTTGAATGTAGCTGTAGCAATTTTGTTTATTCAGAATAAGATATTTTTTTAAACGTAAAACAGTTAAACGGCGTGGCTTCATTTTGAGTTGGGTGGGGGCATATTTAGTCAGCGGTAGTAGGAAAATAAGTTGTTATTGCAACAAACGTAAATAGAAGAGATTACCTGGATATTTTAAGGGCAAATTTAATGGCCGTATATTTACAAAACTGTAAGGGCCGGTTTTTCAATCGATGATTAACATTTTGATTAGCTAATTATTACTTATTGATTAATTTGAAATTAATCATTGATAGTGCTTCATTTATTTATGTTCTTCAGTTATGTTTTTGCAAAATACAAAAACATAGACTTAACTTATAAACCAAGGAATAATAATTTGATTTAAACGTCAACGCCACTGGGTAAATATTAGCACAGAGGGCAGTGTAGTAGATAATTAGGTATCTGTAATTCTACGACATATGTCATTATTATTTATAGTGTGTTAGAAAGTAATGCCACTATTTACGTATATCTGTCACACGACATAAATTAAATAGACATAGGTCAAATAATCTTTCTCTTTCTAATACAAAATGTTGCTAAGCTACTGCTATAAAGTGATGTGTATTCTTTCTTCGAATAAATGACCTTGAATAGTCATCTTTCGTGAATAATAGTGTATTAATCTTTTTCAAACCAAAATTCATTTGATTAAATAATTAAAAATTAATTGAAAATTTGTTCGTTGGTATTAAGTTTTCTGTCAAAATTGACAACTTGTGGTTTGTGATTTGTGGCAGTTTCAAACGTTTGACAGAAAAAGTACTCTCAACTTCGTTTCGGGCACTTTTTTGTCAAATTGCTATCATAACAAACTCATCCAGTTTCTAAGCAACACATATTTTCATGCAGAATTTTCGATCATTTTCAATTTCAATGCACTTAATGTATTACTACAAAATATTAAAGTCGGGGGTCTCGTGGCTGCGTGCCTCATTGCTAGGGCGCGAATCTGGGAACCGAGTTCGATACCGACCGACGCCGAATATTTCGAATATTAAATGGCACAAAATTGACCCCTGTGGTGCACTCTCCACGCCAACAATGAGTGCCTGTGAAGTGACGTCTGGTAAGCCCCCGCACGGTGCAAATATTTCATCATTGCCGATATCTGTATACAAAGCAGATTGGCACACCCAGCAATGGGTAATAAGCCGTAATGATATATTTACATTTATTTATAGGAAATTAAATAAATTTTATTTTTATGGTTATTTTTCAGTAGGCTGTGTATGAAAAACAATTGCGCTTACATTAAAACGAAACATAAATATTTGTTAATAACTTTATAAATAGTTTAGTTGTTAACATTAACAATTACTCCAAACCTCAGTCAAATAGCTTTTATTCTCTTACAACCCTACGTTTCGGTTCACTCTGGCACCTTTTTCTGGGTAAAATCTTACAAAATATCACATCTCATACACAAAATACATTCGTTCTTTACATTCAGTTTTACAGTCATACAAAAATTTGTAAAAAAACACAAACACATAAGTTTGTCAGGAAAATCGACAACACAATTCTGTTCAACCTAGGAGTAGATTATTTATTTTAAACCTGTTTTTACAGGGCAAGTTATGTGAAATAAATATGTGTATAGTTATAAAATTATGTTACACGCAATATTTTAGCTACATCAAAAGTTACTTGAACTTAAGCAGCCGGAATTATTTGTAGTTTATATTTTGTTTCTCGTTCTTTGAAAAATATAATCTCTTTCAGAAACAATACATTGTAAGATATATAAATATTTATTCATTCATGGTTTTAGCTATACAATATATTGTCTGTCGACAGAATGAGGAAGTTTCTATAAATTTCCTTAAAAGCTTTGTCAGTTTTAGTTGTTATGCAACAACTGTCTTATATATTATTAAATCATCGTTGCACTAATCTAAGTATGAATATTCCGAAGACATCTCTCTAGTAATAAATTACGTAAAGTCTTTAATTAAGGCATTATTTTAAATAAATTTAAATATTAGAATCCCACACATACGAATCTAACATGTAATAGGGTCATGTAACTCACTTACAATACTCCTATTGTGAGAATCTATCATAAATATGACTCAAATTTTTCCCTAGTATATTTCAGCTTAGTAGAGAAAGTTGAGAAAAGTTTTATCTCAACCTAAATTATTAGAAAATCTAACTTTTAATCCTCTTAAAAATCCCTCAGTTTAATCCGCTTTCAGGAGATGTGTCACTTAAGGCTATCTTATTTGACGCTCTACTAATCGTATGAAATGTCAAATAAATTTTGATTTATGGTAATTTTAGTTTTGTGCGTGATAGTAATATAATACCTCGTAAAATGGAAATATCTATCGTTTGATATAAAGTATTATTGATGTTATTGTTCAACAACAAAAACAAAATAATATGTTCGTTCGTCTGTGATTTTATAGCTTTCGTATGAGCTTCGTTTTACAAGCATGCGAAAGCATGACTAAATCGCGACAAATCTAATCAAATATTGTTATTTTTGTAAAGTTTCAATTTTCGGAAGGTTATAAGACAAGACGTGGGCTTATTATTACTAGTTCTTTTTTACAGGGCTGGCAAATTTAAAGAAAAAAGCCGACCTATTCGGTTTTATGGTTTCATTGGATAATATTGGCTGGTATAGTAAAAATATTTATGCATAGGAGGCACGTCATCAAATTTTGTAACTAGATAATGACGTCACGAAATTACTAGGTTTACATAGTATACTAATTTCATTTAAAAAAAATGTAATCTGTGTTGCATAATTGTATTTACGTACGATGCTAATTTTTGCAATCCTGAAATAAAGAAGTTAAATAAAGCAAATACCGCTTTTATTCACTTCTACTTGATGCAGTTACATTCTTAACCCATAAAAATCAGTAATATTTGTAGCAATTGCATCATTTATCCATTAATATCAGTTACGAATTTTGTTCAATATAAACATAACCTATAAAATTTACTGTCACACAAATGACATCGACAATGCATGTCATGTAAACATATAGGCCCATATACTTACCTCTAGAAGTAGCGCTACTTCCGAAAAATTGCTACTTGAACTGTCAAATGTCAACTTTAATCTTACAAATTAAAGAAATAAAAATAAATTAAATTGTAAATACCACTTATTTCAAATATTGTAGATTTAATTTAGAAAAAAATGTAACCTATTATTGCCTATTCATAAAATAAAATAAAATTTAAAAAATCGCTACTTCCGTAGTAGCGCTACTTCAAAAGGTAAGAATACGGGCCATAAATTTTCAAATCCAGTAGTGCCAACCAGTGGTGAAAAAATGAATTACAATTATTTTAATTAAATTAAAAATTCGCGAAAAACATTATGTTCGACTTTAAAATAATTGTAAATTTAATTAAAATGTATTTTTCTTATAGTGTACAAAAGCTCGTATTTATTTTTTTCGTTTTCCTAAACATAAGCATCACTCGGCCACTGCTACAGTTTTTTTTTTTTTTAATTTGAACTGTTTTGATGACGTGTCTCATCGGCAATAGTTATTTGTATCACTAGGCCAGAAACTGAACATTTGCGAGATCGAGTTTATCTTGACAGGCCGAGCTGAAAGCGAGGCCTGCAAATACGAGATCTCGCAAAACAGTTTCTGGGCGTGTGATACACTAGATTTTTTGTACCGACTTCTCCATAAATTCTTCGTATATTTCTCTACACTTTATTCTGTTACATAATCTAAATAATGAACATATATTTTTATCGGTTTTGCATTGCAAGTTTAATTATAATTACTTACATTTGAGCTTAAAATGCGTAATTATTTTATATCTATTGAAAATATAACATACAAACATTAGTTATTTATATTTTATATACTTTTGCATATTGTTAATGACAGATGACGGAAACTCAATTGTATCACGTGAAGTTAGTTGTACTTATAATTAATCTATACGAGATGTCAGTAATGACAGCATATTATTATTTTTATGACAAAATTATTATTTAGTTTTAAGTTACTACAATTAAAGATTTAGCCATTAAATTTGTAAATATTTTGCTAATTCTTGTGTCGAAAATAATCTTAAATTGACATATCACCAGAACAGTAATGCCAACTCCTTTTGCCGGCCTAGGTCAGCAACAGCGCGTTTCAGGACGATTTTGAGTTCTGTAATACTAATCAAAATATTTTTACTATACCGGTAGCATAAGTTTTGTTTTAAAAATGAAAAACTGAAAAATAATACGACTTGTAAAATTTATATTCAAAATTTACAAGGCTCTTGTCACTTGTAGCTTTTCTTTAGTAAATTATTAGTCCGACAGACAACACAAATATTTTGAGAAACAAAATACTAGTATTTTTTGTCAAATACACTAGTAAATACTAGTTCCCAACTAGTAACTAGTATTTTACACTTGTATACTTCAGAAACAAAAACTAGTAAACTTCACTAGTATTACCTACCAGTGTAGTGTAGAGACAAGTAATACTAGTCCCGTATTTTTTGAGAAACGGGCCCCTGATCATGGAAGATATGAGGTATTGCCAAGTCACCCGAAAATATTATTTGACATGTTTACTATTGGTAACTAAATTAAAATATATCAACTGCTGAGATGTATCTATGAGCAGTAGTCGTAAATGAAGCATAGTAAATTCAAATAATAGCTGTTTTACTCTTTAAAAAACCTCTACGTTTATGTAGCGTGCATTGAACATAGTTTTTGCTAATTTACATTTGTATAGCTACTATACTACTATTTGTTCTTGCTGCCTAGTACCTAATTATTTTCTTTAACCTCCGTATAATGACGCCCATTTGAATGGAGATATTAAACCAGACACTAAAATTGACAGTTAGGTATTGTAATAATCGAATGAGGAATTGCTTTCTGAGTAATAAATAAATCTTGGAAATATTCTCTGTGATTTTAATTCTGTTGTTCCTTCCTGGTCCATGTGTTGAAATCCAATTAAATGCTGTTTATCTTGGAACTTTAAAGTGAACTTTTTTGTGATACTGCGTTAGAATAATAAATGTTATCGTTAACCCATATGTCTGTAAAACAGATTAGGTAAATTTAAAATGAATTAAAGTTTTGTGTTTGTTTTATCTTAAGTACAAGAATGCACTCTACCAGAGCCCAGGGCCGGTTCAAGCGAAGGCAAGACCCTAAATTGAAGTTTCTTTTGGTTTTGTTTGCATTTTTGGGTCTTCATTTTCTTTTCTTTTTTGAGAGCTAGTTTCACATATTTGCGAGAGACAACCAGTTAGAGTATATGCAAATATTTTTTACGCCATTGGTTATTGTTTTGTAGATATATTTTTTTAAAAGAGAGGCTTAGGTTTCGTCACTCATTCAAATTCACGGTCAAAATGTAAATTCAATTTGTTTATTTTTCAAGATTACATTTTTTTAAAAGTGCGAGAAGTATGGTTAGACCTGTATTTGTAAGGCAATTTTTATAACTAACCATGAATGGTTCTAATAATTTGTCAAAAGTCGTTGATACTATGGCTAACGACTTTTAGGCTAGAATATTCTGTTTGACTTTGCGATTATGCTTTTTGATACTTATAAATAAATGATATCACAAGAAGCGGTGACGGGAATATTTTTAACACGTTCAATATGTTTAGGGGTTATTTTGTCTGTTTAAAATTTAATGCCTATATATTTACAATTTTGCGGAAATCAATTTCAGTAATTTCTAGGGATATTAATATGGAAACGTAGCAATTTGAAACTAATTAAAGGAAGAACACGTTTTTCAAGTTCATTTTTTTAAAACCTTTAGTCGTTCATCTCATATAGTGAAAAGTGATATAATTTACATCTTCGTATATTAAAAAAATATAATAAAACGTGTTTAGTTTAGTGCTGGAATTATTATTTTTCTTTGATACTCGTTTGTGAGTGAAAGTTTGAATTTCGACGAATTTTTTTAAAATTTATATCTAGCTTAATATATAGTTTTTATTACTCAAAATTAGATATTCATAGACCCCACTCTTCTGAAATAATAAAAAAAAATGCCGGAATGTCCCATTATATATATATATATATATATATATATATATATATATATATATATATATATATATATATATATATATATATATATATATATATACTACGTTTATATGCAGTTTTGAAAATGGTTTGTGTTTTCAATCAAAATTACGCGAAACTGTTTACATGCATTTTTCAAAACAGATTTACATATTGATTTGAAATCAGTTTCGGTGCAGGCGCATTAAGCTGATGTAAGTGGCAGTCCAAATTCTTCGTTTTGTAATTATTCCAATTATTTTTTCTATTTTGTACCACTACGCACTAAAACTACATAATTGTCGGTTTATTTGTAGGTTAGTAATACTATATGTAACTCAAAGCGACAGAAACTTAATGCTATGTGCGCATGCGCAGTATCAAAACTGAATTTTAAGTGTTTACATGAGTAGTTTTGAAACTGGTTTCCAAGTCAAATCCATGAATTATAGTTTTAGTTTGAGATAACTCAAAACCGTTTTGACACAATACAAGACGTTTTCAAAACTAAAAACGTTTTGAAAACTGCATGTAAACTCAGTATTTGATATGTGATTTGAGACCATTCAACGTCCAACGTATTCACGATACACGATGTTTTTCTTTTCAAGTGACTTGAAAAGTTTTCTCCCTCGCATAATAATTATATGAGTGCAGAAGAGACAGATGAATGGACATTTAAAGATAAACTTTTCACGAAAAACTGCGCTACTGTTTCTAAAAAGTTCCTATAAATTTTGACTGTCAAGTATCTGTCAAATGTCATTTGTATTTATATTTTTGACGTGTACAATTATATGGTGTTAAAAGTGATTGATATTAAATTGGAAAATGGCAAAATGGAGTAGAGATGTAATTGAAATCTTGATGGATATATACGAAAAATTCAATTGATCTAAATTAATTGACAATTTATGAGGGTATAACTTGACTTTTGACACTTGGATATCTTAATTCACGTAAAACTTGATCGTGTAAATACGCTTGTAAGGTAACTTATAAGGCGATTTCGGGCGACAACCGTTCACTTGCGGTATGTTGCGTTCAGGTACGTTCACACATTCGGGCGCTAGGAACAACATACCCGGTATGCTTGGATCAGTGCTCACAGCTGAACGGGTTTGCGAGTCGGGTCAGCTCTGTTCACTATTTCTATCTCTTTTTAACATATCTTTTTTTGAAATGTCAAAAGTCAAAACAGTCGGAGTCGTGGTCTTATGTCAAACAGGGTGACATTATTTCCGTTGACTCTTTTTTGGACAAATATGAAAAAAACTATCTTTCTCCGTTAATGCATTTTAATTGCCAGACACTATTTTTGATAGTTTTAAATGTCGCAGAATATACATAACCACCAAGCCAAGGTGTCAATAAGTGAACCAACGATTTTTGGCGCCACCATTAACCATATCATACCGGAACTAACCGTAAGTAATCCGAAGAAGTGAACAGGTATGTCGCCCGAAATCGCCTATAGACTCTTTTCACATCACTTGAAAAGAAAAATTTCGTCTTGTAATACACGCTTTTATTATCACTAAACTTGTTGTTTTCGTATACATTTTGTTGTTCATATTAATCTTAGGTTACTCATCGTATAAATGAATTTTAATGTGTTATAATGGAAAATTATAATAATAATATTGTATAATATATTACCGATTATATTACATATTTAATGTTTTGTACAGTGTATATTTAAAACGCAAAAATGACTCCATAATCATAACAATAACATGCAATCACTGAAGTATGCAGTTAGCTCAATTGTAACAACATTTATTTTTACATACGAATACACTCAAGTTATCTGCCAAGCAACAAAGTTGCAGATCTGCATCTTTTGCATACTGAGAATAAATTAAACTTCTGGTTTTACAAAATTCCGTACGAATTCCATGACAGTTGAAGTGAAGTAACATAAAATGAAAAGCAGCATTGGAGTCTGGAGTAACCTTGGTTGACTAAACAACCTACTTTAACGAATACCGCTATCATTGCCTTTAGGTGCTGGCGCACACATACATAACGTGTGTGATAGTGGAACTTGGTACGTTCACTAAACTACACACACAAAACACACTCCAAATAGGGAAGATGCAAATAGGAAGAGTTGAAGTAAATTATTATGAGGTTCACTCTAGAATTATTAAGAATAAGACACACGGTGCATATTTATTAGAATGGGGTGTCGTGGCTGCGTGCCTGAGTGTTTTGCGGCGAATTTGGGGAACCGGGTTCGATACGACGGAAGCCAAAATAATATTTTTAAATTTTAATTGGCAATTGGCAGTGTCCACTATGGTGCATTCTCCACGCCAGCAATGAGTGCTCGGAAGGTGACGCCTTGTAAAGGCCAAAGGTCCATATGCTACAAATATGCTATCATCATTACCGAAATAAAGCAGATTCGTAAACGCAACAATGGGTAATATGCTGTGATGATATGTTTATTTATTATTTTAAGTATATACCGGGGGGGGGGGGGGGGGTTAGGGGTAAACAGAGGGATTTTAGTTAGGGAAAAAATTATAGGTGAAGCAGTCTTGGCAAAATGATTTTATTAAATTGTTATTTATTTAACAATTCTGACGTTTCGGTTCCTAATAAATTATCATCAGGGCTATGTTAATATATAGTTGGAAAAACTAAGAATTATATTACAAAAATGAATTAATACAAGAATGAAGGTATCACCATACAATTTATAGAGTTTAACTATACAGGTTACCCATCCGAAAATTGATGAATAGGCAATCCATGATATATTTTGATATATTTCATAAGTGATTTGGTTTTTAAAATTTTGTTTTGCTCTTATACCTACTGTGATTATTCGATTTATAGTACTAATATTTACCAAGTGGCTTATGAAATGTCGAGTGAAATGTATTCTGTTTTGCCCATTCTTAAAATTTCAGGCGGGAACATATAAAATGGGCACCCTGTATATGAACACAGCCCTGATGATGGTTTATTAGGAACCGAAACGTCAGAATTGTTAAATAAATGACAATTTAATAAAAATTATTTTACCAAGACTACTTCTCCAATAATTTTGTCCCTAACATCATACCAACAGTCAAGAAATATCAGTAATTATAGGGATTTCAGTTTTATGCAATTTCTTACTCTCCTTTTAATTAATTAATTAATAATTTTAAATATCAAAATAGTTATGTATTAATCTTTTGTAAAAAAAATAAACTGCCAATAAAATATATCAATTAAGACAGCCTATCTGGTAATTGGGCACTGCAATAATACTGTAGCACAAGACACAGGTACTAACGCAGAAGAAACTTGTAATTACACCACACTAACTATAATACACAGAATAGAGACGAGATTTGTAAAATGGGTCGGTCATTTAATAAGGATGGAAGAAAATCGCTGGCCAAAGTGTATATTCCAGTGGATACCACCAGGAAAAACGAAAAGATAACGACCAATCGTGGAACGAGGGGGTGAGAGAAGAGATGAGACAACGGAAACTGGAAGAAGATCTAGCGTATAACCGGGAAGCTTGGCGTTGGGAATTGAGAAGGCTTAATCTAGCTGCATAGTTATTTTGTATGTTGAGTACATACATCTCTGTACCTATATTAAATTGTACATAATTAAATCCAAATATATATTAAATGAAAATTATTTTCAAAATTTGTATGCTTATTATCATTAATAATAAAAATAGTTTAGTTTTGTTGTTTAATTGTTTTAATTACTTACATATACTTACTTACTTCCGTATATGATAAGTTATGTAACACGCATTGCATTTTCTAGAATAAATTAGTACTCCATGTAAACGTAGTAATAAGTGACGTCATTATCTAGTAATATTTATTGATGATGTGCGTCTTCTGATTATTCATTTCTAGTATATTTCCACAATAATAATTCATTATTTAATGATAAGTAATTATATGATTGGCCATTTAAATATTTGGTTAGCAAGAATAATGTTTTTTATCTGGATCAATATGTGGTTGGGTTAGGTTATATTTGCCGGCAAAAAACACTTTACATCTGACCAAAACTTCAATTTTATGGTGACTGATTAAATAATAGCCTAATTTAATTAAATTTTTACAAAAAAATTACAGAATGTAAATAAAATAATATTGTTTTCTATTGTCATAAAGTCGTGGATATTGCTCTGAATTAACAGAAATTTCTGTTTAAAATTGAAAAGAAACTAGAAACATAATAAAAAAGTATTGAGTATTTTGTTTTGCCATGCATATAATTAGTTTTGAATAGTTTGATTGATTGATTTACGACGTTTACTTTATATGTACCTATATAATTTTGCCTTGAATAAATAGTTCTTGAATGTTATTGTGTGTTTAAATTAAACTTCTTTTACATTAATTGCCTAATTCAGTGGTATTCAAACTTTTTAGTAGTTCTAGTACATTATTTATATATTAAAGTAAGCTGGTGATAAACATTTGCAAATTTTAAAAAAATTCTTTCTACAAAAGTCATACAAAAATTTACTCAAAAAAATTAACACGATCAAATACAAAATACATATACGTAAAACTAAAATAATAGTGTACAGCGAATGATGAGAGCCTGTTTTTTTTTTTAAAATTTAATTGTTATATGTAGCTATATTAAACTTACTTTGAATCTCGGGGGAGATTTTATGTCTAATCTATTTCTATATTTACATTTTAACTAAATTGTGAAAACCCATGTTCGTACAAATAAGATGATGCGAAGGACAACAAGAATTTCAGTGCCGTATTCGATAATTCTGGAAATTCGGTTCGAATTTGCAACCAAAAATTGTATTAAGAGAAATTTTAAATCTCCATCGGAAGAGATTTCAGCCAAATTTTCTTTATTGGTCACTCACAAATTTGAAAAATATATTGCGGCACACCAGGGTTGGCCTGATTTAAATAATATAACTTAAATCACGATTTAAACCATGATTTAAAATATTAGATTTTTTTGAATCATTAATTTAAATCAAATTTTATAAAATAATACATTTTTTGTCGAATAATCTATAGTTTTTTTGATTCCTACAGAGTTAACAAAAAGAAAATTCTTCTATGCTAATATGATATAAAAATATATACATATATACCGGGTGTCTACTTTTTTATGGACCGTAAGAAATATAATGTTGAATTTTTATATATGTTAGAACTAAATTGAAAAAATAAAAAAAAAATGTTCAAAATTAAATACTGCTTCAAATGAGCCTAAATTTATGGATATAATAAGTTCTTGTCATGAGATGAGAAAAAAAATTATCTGTTTTAAGCTTTTTACAGAGTGCCATGCAAGACATGTTTTGACCTGTTTTATTTTATTTATGTAGGTTATTTAGGTAGGCATGGTTTAAGTTTAAAGCGCGCGTGGATTTGTTATATACTATGTATAAGCAAAATTTCAATTGTATTCTTTGGTGTTTTATTACAGATATCGTTTTCGTTTATGAAATAAAATATTTATATTGCTTTTAAAATAATTAAAAAGTGCAGTAACACCAAGTCTGTAATAATCGAGGTAATAATTAAAAAGAATAAAAAAATCATGATTTATTTGATTTATTTTTAAATCAATGATTTTTGATTTTTTTAAATAAATCATTATTTTTGCCAACTCTGCGGCACACGGTTAAAGAAAGTGAATAAAAATAAAAAAACACCAGCAAATGACAAAATCAAGTTAAACTTATTTAAATTTAAACTTATTATTTTAATTATTGAAATCTAACAAATTTGAAAAAACAGCCCTTCTTTGTCATTTTCTTTCGTAATTCGTACGTCCCGCTACATCAGCAAACTATTTCGCTACCCTTAGTTTGAATACCACTGGTCTAATTAATTTGAATTATGCATCGTATGTAGTATAAAATAGAAATTAATATAAGTAATTAATAAAACAATATATCAATTGTTGATTTAATAGGATTTTATAATTCATGTATAATTTATTTATTTATTATTTCGTGCAAAACTAAATTTAGCTACCTATTCATATTTATCAATAGCAAAAAGTTCTTAATTGACTGAACTAAAAGTATTACAATACGTTATTTATTGTAAAAAATTTAAACAACACATATGCTGATATTAAAATTTTAATTGCAGTTGTATATTATATTTGTAAAATTTATTTATAGTTCTTATCGATAATATTATTTTTTTCAAAATATAGCTTTTTTGTTTATAAACATTGTCATTATTGACTGTTTTGTCTTCAAATAACCCGCGATAACATTCTAGGAAAATTACAAATAGATAATTTCTTTAATTATTGTCTTACATAACGTGCAACCGATAATATTTAAAGCTGACTTAATGACATAATAGTGAAGTAGGTTTCATTGAACGTTTGTTGAATAATTTGTCAGTCTTTCGCTTGGAACGTCTTGCAAAGAATTGAAGTATGCCAGCCAGCCGGTAAAATGAGTACAACTTGTTCGTTCGTTTACGCTATGCAAATTTTGTCTTCGTGCCATTCTCTCAAAGAGTACATATCACGCCCCATACTTTTTATAACTCATACTTCTCATAAGTCATACTACGACGACAGCCGAACACGCTTCGTTTTCTATCGGAAAAATATTTGACATCCGCATTACTCAACTAAAATTTTATGCAAGGTGACAGATCTTCAACCTTAAATATAAAATTAACAATATGATGATACGGATATGATGTGATATGTTTCCATTAGTTTTATTGAGATTTTAACAATATTTTAAGAATAATAGAATAAAGGATATATTATACTAATAATAATCACAATAAACAGTTAAATAAGTGACATATTACAAAAATAAGAAGATTACATGCCATTTGCACAAATATTGGAATATCATCTGGTTAAGTAATCAGGTGTTGGATGTTGTCGTGGTAGCATTTAATTTTCAACAGCGAAATTTTTCTAAGAACAGTACGTTAATTTATTTATATACTTATGCAGTGCACAGCTACAAGGTTCTGATGTTCTGATTTTAGCTCTTTGGAGATATAAACTTTAAAATATTGTGTTTTGTAAAATTGGTGAGCTACTATACCGAAATACGAGTACAAAACCTGTAACATTGTCTGTAATCATCTACAATTGATTTACTGCAAGCAGAATCTCAAGGTATTATCGATAAGAATATCAGAAACGGAAATTTCAGATAGTTTTGTTCCAGTTCTACAGTATTCGTACTAATGGACTGCCTGCTTCTAATGCTACATAATCATATACTATTTTCTGTGTTAGAATATTATCGGTGGAAGATATATTTGTTGTATGTATTTATTTATTATATTTGTATAGGAACTACAAATTTTATTAATTGTTGAATACTATATTACAACTGGAGAAAGAAAATTCCCAGGGGATATTAAATTAAGACTAACATTATTCGACTATACAGTGAAAAGCATAGTGACATACGCATCCGAAGTGTGGGGCTGGTCAGAATACGATTTAACTGAAAATCTGCAGACAAAATATATAAGATGGCTGCTAGGCCTGAAACAACGTACTCCAAAATACATAGTATTGCAAGAATTACAAAGAAGCAAAATTCGAGTAGACACAGGAAAACGCGCGGTAAAATATGAAGAAAAAATAAACATGAACACAGAAAAGAAAATTTTAAACGATTGCTACCAAGTAATAAACAAAGAAAAAAGAGACACAGAAAGAAATAAGTGGGAAGAAACGAGAAGAAAATATTATGAAAGGAATGGGTTTTCGATACTAGAAATACAAAACAGAAGAAGAAATGGGTTAAGAATGCAAGAACTTATAACACAAAGAGATAAAGAAATTCAAGAGCAAGTTCAGCGATCAAAAATAGATCACTCAAGGTATAACCCAAGATACAAGGAAATTTGCCCAGAAAATATCCCAGCGTATATAACGGAGAAGATGAATGTAAAAGATATCAGATTAATAGCAAAATACAGATGTGGCAACGCGGAGAAAAACAACGACTTTTGGGAAAAGGACGAAAAGAAGTTATGCAAATTGTGTGAAAGAGGAGAAGATTCCTTAGAACACCTAATGTACGTGTGCGATAAAACCCAGCGAGTGCAGTTACCAATATTTAAAATCTTAGGAGAACATGGTGAAGGGCTCCCTTGGATGAAAGAAATGGAAGAAATGAAAAATAATGCATCATAAAAATAAATCTTGTAAATAAGTAATAAATGTTAAGCAAATTTATAAAATATCTAAATTATAAGAAAAAGTATTGTATATATGTCATGCAGGTGAAATATTATAATAGAATGTAAAGTTATTTGTATATTTAATACCTTATGGTAAAAATAAACTTAATACTACTACTATATTACATCTTCATTCAATTCCAAAAGTATTTAAAATGTAATAATATTTTTTTAAGTATCTGACAGATCGCTATATAAATTTCTTTTAAGAAACTAGAGAGACATCTATTTTCGTAATGTTGAACCTATCTTTCTACTGCATATGTATTTTTTCCCAGTGTATATCGAACTTTGCCGAGAGGACCCGAGATGAGTATGGCTTGTGAGAAGTATGAATCGTGCAGAGTATGAGCTGTGAGAAGTATGGATTGTGATATGCTCCCCTCTCAAACAAGAAGCTACAAGATAAAATTTACTCGAAGATATATTTTGGCTGTAAAATTATAAGAAATCATAAAATTACACGATGGTTATCGCACTTTTTACGAGATTTATAAAAATAACTGTTTTTGAAAAAAGTGAACATATATGGAACATTTTTGAACAGGAGGGCTATTACTACTGGAAAATATAATAGTTAATGGCTGCATGTAGTCCAAATTTTGAAAAACTAATATATTATAGAAATGTTTCATATGTACTTGAATTGTTATTTCCTCTTTTATGGAAGGATGCTAAAATTTATTTTCAAAATGTTTTGTAGGTATATAGTATATTTTTATCTATCTAGTTACCTATATGACTTAATACGTTATAACTGACAACCTTTGTTGAAGCAACTTAGGCTTCTTCAACCAAATGTGCAAAAATTAATTACACTTGTCAACTTATATCTACCACCAAATCTGTCTGAAATAAATGAAAAAAAAAAAATTCTTTGGATCGGTATGTGTGTTAGTGTTAAGGCGGATTCATGCAGCCATTTACATTTAATTTAATTTTCATTTAATTCTCATTTATCTTTTTTTAAATATGTCATTCAGGCAGACATACAAACATAAATTAAATGAAAAATAAATGCATGTGCATATTGACATTATTGACATTGACAAGTTCGGTTTGTAAAGTTAATTTTTTATAAAATGTTTAATATATTTGTTCTTGCATCCCTGCTTTTGAAAAGAAGATTGGATTTGTCGTAAATTAGTGCATTTGGTCGCACTAAATCGACCAATTTACCGTCGTCGAAATTCATGTTGATTTGACATTGACAAAATTCGAAACATAAATTTTGACGTTTTAAAACATCGCATGTGCAGTGAATTTTCATTTATATTCAAAAGTTGAAAGTTGGTTATTTTATAAATTAAATGAAAATGAGAGATAAATGAGAACGTATATGAAAATGGTGCATGAATGCCTACATTGTTTTACACACATTTATCTTTTAAATTAAATCAAATGTAAATTAAATGTAAATGTAAATGGCTGCATGAATCCGCCTTTAGTTTAATTCACAGAATAAAATATTTTTCATAAATATTCGGAAATTGATTTATAGTCCATAGTCAATAGAGGTTTTTACCCTAGAATGGTGTAGAATTTTAACATATGTTGTTTATGTTGTTTATGTCAAAATGGGGATGAAAAGTTCTTGACCTTGGGGAGTCTCGGCGTGAGCCGCCATCTTGGATCACAGATACAATAAATTAATTTTTACAAAATAATTCTTTAACCGTTGATCCTACGAAAAAAAAGTCTAATAGAAAATCCAAGAATATAAAATTTTAAACATATTTTGTATTTATACTCTATATTCGTTGGTAAATTTAATGAGAAGAATAATCAATCTTATTTGAAAGCTTTTCCAAATTACAATAAGATTACTTAGCCAAATCTATCGCAAATTATAATGTTTTTGCTTTGATGGCACTCGCAACAGCGCAAATCTGAAGTAGCCGAAATTACATTGGGTAAACTTGTCTCTTTCAGCCAATCAGAAAGGTCAAAACGAGGGTCAAAACTATTCCCTATGCTCCGTAATACTGAATGGCTTAAATGGAACAAGGTATAATAATAATTATTTTGAAAAGTAAAAATTTAAAAATAAGTTTTGCTGTCGGATGGTTTCGATCCCGTCTCTCCGAATTTTGTTTATTGCCAAGCGCACTCGCTACCATCATACTATCAGAACCGTTGCTTGAAAACTATTTTTTTCGGGATATGAAGAACAATCCTTGAAATTCTACAATTTTTCGTAATTTTTTCTAATATTATACATGTAAATTGACTGATTTTAAATATTATAAATGGAATTTTAGTGTCCCCGGATAAGCATACCAAATTTAAACTTAATATCTCTATTCACAATTAACTGATTTTCCATGTTAATGCCTTATGTGTCGTTTGGCCTAAGACACCCGGTATACAGGCTGTACACGAAAATCCATAATATACCTAAATAATAAATTATTTATGCCGATTTTTTTAAAAATTTATGTTTTTACTGACCGAGTATACTTGTTAAAAGCAAATCAAGAAAAATGACAAAAATTGTTACTGACGTAAAAGTTGTTAATGAATGGTACAACGAATTATTATTTAATGATTTTGGGTAAAGATGAAAGGTGATAGAACACGAAAATTAATATTGCAATTATTGAAACCATTAGAATTCTTGAAATACTCTTGTGATAGCATCAAAAACTTTACGACCAAATAAAAATATACAAATATTAATAAATAATTGCAAAAATTCATCAAAATTCTTCTCTTTGATACTGATCAAAATTAATAAACTAATTAGCTCAGAAAAGCCGGCAGTAATAAGGAAGATTATATCTAAATAAGTCGCACACAATTAATTTTTTTCCACAGTTGTAAATAATGAGCGAAGATTAGCAGTTAGATGTTATGAAATATTTGAAACTTGTATATTTTTAAGTTTTATATTTCATCATAATGATTACCGTTATTTTGTCACTGGTCGCATTCAGACAGTCAGATACATTTGCCACATCCTCGTTAACGAAAATTGACAAAAAGTTGGCTTCCGTGAGAAAAGTTCCCAGGAAGATCAAAAGCCATCGAAATTGAGCAGTAGCTGCCAACATTGAAAAAAGACAATATCCTGTATCTCACATACCTTAGAACAAGTTTTAAGAATTGCTTCAATTTGCAATTAAAATGTTTCGATTAATATTATGTGTTGTAAATTATAAACAACAGTAACCTAACCTAACGCACATATACAGTGTGTCTATAAAGATTAAGGATTGATTTACTATTGTCAAATGACAGCGCCATTTGTGAATTGGTACCAAAATTATTTTTGAGTAATCTTCATTAATATCCCCTTCAAGTTTTATAAATACTGGTTCAGTACAGTTCTCGTATGGGCAAATCAAAATAGAGAATTAATACGAATGACAGATGCAAACAGAATTGCAGGTACAGTACCTTCGAGCATATACTGACTAGAGGCCGCCTAACGGTGTTTGTTGTGATCGGAAGATATGCGTAAGAGGAGCTTTGCGGGGACGGAAGCCGTGGTGTATTGCGGGCTGCGTATTATCTTATTTTCACAGAGTATGACAAACTAAATATGTAAATCATTATTTCCAATAAATTTCAGTCGCTTTTCTTTCACGTCATTATTAGTAGGAAACCTAAAAGTTACATTTTGTTTATTATATTATATGTAAAAAAATCCCAATTACTTATCCATGAAACGATATTTCCGTATTTTTATTGTTATTTTTCATTGCAATTTAGCACCACGCAATATAAAACCATATTGAAATATGAAATAAAGGGTTAGGTAACAGTAAAAGGACAAGTAGTGACATATAACCAAAACAAAACGCTGCCCGCAATACACCATGACTTCCAGCCCCGCAAATCCCCCTACCGCATACACCGATTACAAGAAGCTATGCGTTGGCATAGGGAAATACTTCGCTAGTCAGTATATGGAGAGGGACGTAAGACAACGAGCGGGGATTTGTTTGGACGCAAGATCTTTGTCACTCTCGCAGCTCTCTCTTGCTATGACGTCAATTCTGTAAATGTCTATTCGAAGCGCATGTCATGGCAGCTTTTGACAAGCGCTCATGAATGACGTCAAGTCTAGATGGAACTTGTAGGGATTTTTAATGTATGTATTGACATAAATTAGAACCAAATGTTGGTAACACTATTTGTTGAATATATGAATTTGAATTTTAATAAAAGTATTTATGACTTATCCGTTCAAATGAACTAGAAAGAACTTTATGAAAATATTTAAAGACGTAACAGCTTATAAAAAGAAACGAAAAAAACTAAATTAAATATAATTCTAAAACTGTAGATAACTAAACTATACCAATTAAATATATAAAACACAACTAAAGATAGCAATAATATCAGTACGAAAATACTCAATTACAATAACGAATGCCGCCTCAAAACATGCGATGGTGGCTTGGCGAATAAGTTATGACACTTCGCATCTGCTACGGTCCACGCGCGAAGTATATGATGGCGGAATTGTCGCATGTTCGCCGACTATGACGTCACGGATGTATTTCTCACATATTGCACTAGGAGACAGTACGATCGAAAAGCGCCAACTATGGCGTTCGGCGCGCTTCATTTAAAATACTGTCCTACCAGTCAACACATCTTTCAAAGTGAACCGTATTGCCACAGCAAATAAGAACTATAATTTTAAGCAGTTCATTTCGTCGCCAATACCTTACTTAATTGAGAAAAATTAGCTATGTAAGCTATCATTCAGTTAAGTTTTAATATTACCCTTTCAATTAAACAAAACATATTACCCTAATTTGTGATAACAATTAATCTATTTAAGTTTTTAAAAACTTTGCATGGAATTACACGTTCTTTCAATCTCGAAGATGTTCGTGAAGCGGCAGAAAGAGCCCGTTTGAAAGACAGCAAACCATTTTTAGGTTACAGAACCCTAAGAACACGACATATCATTAATATATTAATGTGGATAGACAAAGTTATTTACGTACCTTACACTTAAAAAGAAGAAATCTAAAGTTCTGAAAAGAACTGATTTGAAAATGCTCAAAAACACTAACAAACAAAATTGGTAAACTCTCGGATATGCTTGAAGCTGCGCAAACCAGTTACTCTGTAGTTCAGAATGTGCAGAGTTGATATCAATTTGAAATAAAACCTTTGTTATTTATTAATGTGTACATATTGTATCACGAAGTAATAGAAAAATGTTTACAATTTGATGTTATTAATATCTCAAAGTTAACTTTTTCATAATAACAATAATACCACCATCAAATTACAAGCCTTTAAATTCTGACGCTTATGTGTTCTGTCAATAGAGTCTACTTTGAAAGTAACGATTTTGCTTAGGACAATGCTTCATATTTCGCGCTATACTCTGATGTCACACTATTCTACCCCATTACAATAGGTCTCCTGTACTTTGACGGAGGTGGTTCCTTACTCATTAGATAAACCCCTGCGCAATATAGAGTCCACTATGTTATTGCGGTAGCTCTAAGACACACTAGCATTTATATATTGTATATTTCTCTAAAAATAACAAGAACCTAATCTAACTCATAAAAGTCACGTTTGGAAAACTCGGATTAAATTTTTGTGCGTTATTGTTGTGGAATGGCTTTACGCTGCCGGGACTTTTAGGTGTATTGATAAATAAAACCCTAATTTTTCACATTCCCGAAAAGTAGATAAATACAACAACATTGAATATTTCTGTGCCTAATCATAGTATGACAAAATTTAGACTCCATTTATCTTCTTGTTCTTATTGAATATCTAATTAGCTACCGTCTATTACAGGATTTGCGGTTAATTGGACGATCTTCGTGCTTCAGTAGATTACTTAAGCGACTGCCGCTAGTTTTTAACCCGATGATTAGAAAAACATTCGTTTATCCATTTAAGGTGAATATGTCAAGTTACTCATCTCGAAAGCAAAGAAATACTGGAAACACTCCTAATTAAAAATTAATGACGGGACACCTGATGTTTCATATTTATGATGGTATACGCGAGAAGAGTTTATGGCGATAAAACAGAATCTAGAATGCGTTCTTGGTGTTTGTTTATACTGTTTTAATTATTGTATATTGAAAATAAGTATGTTAATATTGATATCTATCATGTTTTTTTGTGATTAATTCGTGTTGCATATTATTCTAACTTAAGAAAATATTAATGGATGGTATAAATTTAAAGTAGAATATTTTGTCCATAACTTTGAGATTAAGGACAGTTTCATAATGATTTGAATTTTAAGCAAATACATATCTACCTAATCTGTTTTTCCATATATGAATATATTACGCAATTCACTCAATTTTCATATATGGACACTAAACAACATTAAAGTAGTTTGAAATCGCATTTATACTGTATCATTTATTATAATCTGACATCGTTACATTATAAAAAAATCTGATGTGGCCAGCACATTACCTTCCGTCAGTTCTATGTATTTTAGGCGCTTTCTTTTTAGGGGGAAAATGAACTGATCTTACCTCGTACTTAACTGAACTGAACTAATCCTAAAAAGAACATTATATTTTTTTAAAATAAGAAGTTATAGTCTGTTAATTTGATTTTGACATTAAATTCTTTTGCCTTTGTGTATTTAAGTATGGAAGTATTTCTTATGGTAATGAAACAAGATATAACGTTTCAAAATAATTAATTTCTTCTATTCATGTCATTTTAATATCAAATACTTACAAAAAAGACAAAATACAAAGCAGTCAGTCATATTGACGTGAGATTGACACTCGGGATCAGTTCAGGAGCTATATGATCCTGTTTCAAAGGTGGTGCTTCGCGGGGGCGGGGACGAAGAAACTGGGTAGTACAAGATCATTTATCTTCTTTTAAAAAGAACGATTTAGGGTAGATGTGTGCTACTCGGAGTTGATCGTCTTAATAAAAAGAAAGCGGCTTTTGTATAAATGTCATACATAAAGTTCCTTGTAAAACATTATATTTCTTGTACATTACCTGAAGGCAGTTGTATGTATTTTATACAAATTCCATACAGAACAAAAGATCCTATATTTCCAGTAGCAAAATTATAACACAAACATACTGTCAACTGCACTTGACATTGACACTTTTCAATCAGAATTTTCTTAATATAGCAGCTGTTTCCAAAGTTATAACATAGCTGACTAATATGTATGATATTTAATTTCTTTATAATTTTTTAACTCTATATCCATTTAATATGAAGTATAAAATGCATCCAAATCGTATAGAGAATAAAATATTCTTTAAGATTTATAATAACATTAAATGTGAAAAAATGATATTTAACATCGTTTTTTCAAGAAAAACTATTAAAATCTTCAAATGAGGGTACTTCCGGTTGACCAATTCTTACCAGAATCTAATCAGCTCTTCATATGGACGTACAGAAGGAGAATACGAAAGAATTATAATTTTTGGATTTGAAGTATTAGAGTTATCGCATTAGAAAAATTTGTCACACACAGACACACACACACACACACACACACACATACATACACACACACACACATACAGACATCATCGTAAAAATAGTAAAATCGTATTCTAGGGACCCTAAAACGTGCTCATTCATCAAAAACTCATCACCGAATTTTTTGACCAAAGACAATACCTTCCTTACCTAAAGGTGACGGAAGGTAAAAAATATTATGTGGCCAGCGCAATACCTCCCGCCATTTACATCCCGAGTCATAAAAAATATTAAGTTTTTTGGATTAGCGAATTTTACTCTAATTTTGACAGTGTATTTCTTAAAATATAGTCTAATCTAATCCAAGTAACTACCTTTTTTAAATCCCTCAACAGGATTAAATCCCAATTACAGAGTGGGTTCACATTCACACACATTCATGCCTCAGTGGGATTCGAACCCCGAGCCCCGAGGGCACTCATGACATGAGGCGTTGCTCTTATTATTGCGCCACCGGAACTATAATAAAATGAAGATTAAAATTTAAATACCGGGATAGAATACAATTCACTAATCCAAAAATGAGGATTAGCTTAAATATCTATAGAAAATTTGAAAATCTTTAATTTTTATAACATATTTTTTCGAAGAAAAACTATTTTGAGCTTCTAGTAAAGTGCCATTTCCGGTTATCCGATTTTCATCAAAATCTAGTGGGCTCTTTCCAATACAGAAAAAGTTCGAAATACATGATTTCAAAATTTTCTGAATGATAGTATTTGAGTTAGAGTGGAGGATCCACACACACATACATACACACAGACATCATCGTGAATGCGATTTTTAGCACGATCCCTATACCTCTCTTACCAATGGTAGCGGGAGGTAATACATTTAAAATGTAATTATTCTTTATATATAGAATTTAATGCAACATTAACAATAATAGTTGCAGTATTCTAATTTATTTTTATAACATTTTGTATCAAAATAGTCATTACCTACAAATGTAATTGTAGTTCTAAAAAAAGTAGGTAGATGTCACTTTTTCAAATATTTTAGAAGATTAAAAATTGCTGACTAACAGAACTCTTCCACAGCGTGTGTATTTTGTCAACTGCTCGAGTTCACCTTCCCTCACAGGTATTCATTTGTCAGCTCACTTCCACTCGACTCTACTCTCTACTTACAGAACTCTTCCACAGCATCTGTATACTCAAACCCCCGATCACATAACCAATGTTATTTGAACTAATTGTCTTCACTACTGGATCTACCCCTCGTGCAGAACTGCATCGCTTTTATTTAGCTACCCTTGATCTTCTGGAAAGCTCTCGAACATTTAACTCGATAGTGACATGAAATACAAAAGATTCAGGCGACCGGAAGTAATTACACATGGAGATACTCGTTTATTTATTTCGCCACTTGATCGACTAAATTAGACGCTTGTTCAGCGCTGCGGTGCTCGCACGTTACAATATTAATAATTCATTAAAGTTATGTTTATATTGCAGTTGAAATGAAAAATAGAAATATAAAACGTAATTATCTATGAAGTGAAGTATGAGTCATACTTATTATCTATTAGCTATATACCTTCCTGTAATATATTTTACAATATAAATGGAAATAATATTTTTAATTTACTAATTGTAGTAATTTGTACAAGTTTAAAAAGCATGAAATTAACACGAGCTTCTCTAATTGTCACACATATATAATTCCCAAGAAATATCATTTTCAGTAAATTAAAAACATTTAAGAAAATCGCATCCATGCGTACACGTATCTCCGCTTCGTAACAAAAGTCGTGCTTTGAATTTAAAAATCCCACCGCCGCCGCTGTTCGCATTTTGCAATTACGTTAACATATTCATGCAAATTTGCAACTAAAATTGCTGTTGCAGCTGTGCTACGCATTGAAACTACTACGTTGGACAATAATTCCATTAATTCCTCCATTATTTAGTGCTGAGTGCTGTGGCGTTGCCCGGGAGATTGTGTAAGACTAAACAAAACATTGAATCATTCGTGTGTGAGGTATCTAGATCAACGTGAAAAATTCTCGCTGCTAGTGTTGCCGGACATAGTGAGATTGAAATATTTGCTTAAACAGCGGTTGCAACACCAAGCTGCTTATTATTTGTCGGCCAGCAGATTGAATCCAATCCAGCTCAGCTCGGGATAATTGTTCGGGAACATCTCCGTCAATATTATGTCACAGACAGAATTAGTGCTGTTTTTCTAGGGGGTTATTATGGGGTCTCGTGGCCCCATGCCTGAATGTCTAGTCGCGAATCTGCAGAACCGGGTTCGATCCCGACCGACGCCAAATATTTCGATTTTTAAACGGTACAAAAATTTTCTTGTGATGCAGTCTCCACGCCAGCAATGAGTGCCCGTGAGGTGAGCGCCTGGTAAACGCCCGCACGGTACAAATATGTATCACCCCTATTTTGTAAGGAAGTTCTTAAGTCTTAGCACCGTTGCTATAAATTTTAACCAATAGAAACAAATGTAAAGCCTGTCATTTTCATGTTTTATTCAGTGTTTGCAATTTTTATTGTTTATTTCCTATAACAACGTTGCTAAAAAATAACAACTTTTTTACAAAATAGGGCTGATTATCATTGCCGAAATCTGTGTACAAAGCAGATTGGCACGCCCAGCAATGGGTACTATGCTGTAATTGTATATTTATTTATTTATTTATTTATTTCTTTTATTTATTTCTAGGAATTTAATAGCTTCATTATAGCAAATGATATAATACATTTCTTCTACAAATATCGTTTTTGCTCTATATAAATTATTTAAATTTTCTCAACAAAAGTAAAAAATTCATGGTCTTCACTTGGACTTGAACCTAGGAACAGGACCCCTATGTTTAGTAGGATGCTCTATTAAATGAGCTACAATTTAGCATTTTTACAAAAATCCGAGGGGTGTTTCACTAGTGTAATCAGGTGTACAACCAAAAGTAATCAATTATGTCATCAAGTAATCATTTGTAATCTTGTAATCATTTTAGTATTGAGTATTAAACGTAATGGCCCATATTACGAGTGATCTTTTATAATAAAACCGCTTTTAAGGAGCACATTTCTCATAAGAAGGTATTGGAATCATGTTAAAAATCGAATATCCAGACTATAGTGAATAAGCACATTTTTACCTTTTTACGATGATGTAATACCTATGCGTGTGCATCTGCATGCGTTCATGCGAGTGTATGTGCGCGTGCTCTTGTTTTTGATCCCAACAAGGAATCTCGAACATTTAAATAAAACGGTAAAAGAAGTCATCGTCATAAAGATATGTTAAATACAATATTTATTCAACATAAAATAGAAATGGCGAGAGGTATTGTGCTGACCCCAATAGATTTTTCAATAAAATATGAATGATTACCTATTCACCTGTGATTACCTATTCACCTGTGATTACCTATTCATCTGTGACTCCCATCCCTATATAATCCCAGTTCTCCCTTGTTTTTCAGAGTTGTTAGGACCTCTGGCATGGTTGACAATTGACATGTTGAGTAATCTTGACTACTTTGTTTAACTTTCACTTGTACTACTGATGAGAACTTAGTTCTCGAAATTAGAGGTGGGCGCGTGAGTAACTTCTTGTACACGATCACGCACGCTCACGGAACTGAAAATGTAATCACGACCAATCACGCACGACTTTTTATGTTTGATTCACGATCACGCACGCTCACGATTTTATTATGGCATTCACGCCCGATCACGCCCGGCGGATCACGTTCGTGTCACGTAATTCCTTCTATGTACATTTAAGCATGTTTAACACAGTCATAAGTTATTATCAAATTTGTTAACTAATTGGTAATAAGTTAGGTAACAGATTGGTTTCATTGGAAATAAATGTTTATGGACAAATAAGTTGTTCTATTCCATCACAAATATCATTATAAATTTGGTAACAAATTTGTTAACAAAATTATGATCGTGTTAAACGTATACAATTTTGGGTACAACAATAAAACTATTTTTACGCAAAAAAATAATGTTGATGACATATTTGGACATAATAATAATAATAATAATAATAATAAAAATAATAATAATAATAATAATAAGAACGGAAATTGACAATTTTTTAAATAAAAAATAGAAGAAAACTTGTACTTACGCCCGATTAAATTTCAATCACGCCAGATCACGCACGATATTTTTTTAGCACCTCACGCTCACGTCCAATCACTACGCAAAATTTAAATTATATTCACGATCACGCGGGTCACGTCGTGACCCATCGTGACCCGACAAAATCACGACCCGCGCCCACCTCTACTCGGAATACGTATTTAGGTTTTGTTAAAATTAATTTTAAGGTTAAGGGGTAATTATAATAGTTTTACTTAAAATATATTGAAACAAAAACTTTATTACATTATTTGGAAGTAACCCTGTACATTATACTTCATTTCACGTAAGAAAATGGCAGACGGCGCTCGAGAGCCGATCGTATTTACATGCATTTAATATACCTATTATTTAAATTTTTGAAACCAAACTTGGTCAATAATAGAAACTTTTCTCTCTTTAGGAATTAGAATGTCACATTCTAGCACGAATATTGATGTTAGAAGGAGCTTCATTCTTAAACGATTTTTGGTGATATTTTATTATTTGAGATTGACATGACTTTTGTGTTGGAATACGTTGCCTTCTGTAACTTATGTTTTAATATACTATTATTTATAAAAATGTACCGTACAAAGTCGAAATCAAAAGCATGGTTAAATGCTTAATTGTGTCAATTTTATTAGATAATGATAATTGAGAGTTACATTTTTTTTTTCGTTTTTGTGATCAAGGCCAATCAGAGTGTAGTATTCATTTTCCTATCTAAACTAATGTTATTTTCTTACATGAAAAGAACTATAGTAAAATTTAAGAATCATCCGTAATCGTAATTTATTTGTAAATGCGGCCGTAAAGTAAATGCGACCGTAAAGTAAACGCGGCTGTAAAGTAAATGCGACCGTAAAGTAGTCTTTGTCAAATTAAAATTGATACTTTACGGTTGCCAAAAGATACGTAAAACAACTTACTTTACGGTTTAGAAGGTTTTCGTAAGAAGAAGAGATCCTGCATGTTTTGAAAGCATTTCAAGATAAGTTTGTATGGAAGCTTTAAAGAAGAGGAAGGGAAGAATGGTGAAATGTATTATTGATGAAGGGAACTGCATTTAACATATTTAAAATAAAATCATAAAAATATGAACCATGCGACCTTCGTACTCGTACCTATTATTGGAACGTTTTATAAATATTTTTAACAAAGAATTTAAATTAATTTATCTCTTTCGGAATTTGTTTAAATGTTTTTTAATTTTCTCCATATGCTTATATATGAAACATAATGTTTTGTTGTTCTCATAAAATATTCTTTCTTCTAAGGCACTCTAATCCCGGCTCGTTTCATTGCCGAATTGAGCACTTAACCTTAAAGTTCACAGGTCATTCGCTCATTTCCAAATCAGATGTTCACATTCATAACGATAAGCGTTTTTCGTATCCGTGTTTGCGATGTGTAGTGTATGTGCTACTCTCTACTTCTAGAGTCAGGCGCTGGAATCTAACGTAACGGACCGGCTAAGGTGAAGAACACTTTTATTTTTATCCGAGCAAGAGATTCTGCCCGTTACGCTTCGACTACTATGCAAACAAATCGTGCACGATAATTATTTCATACACGGACGATAAGGAAATAAGATTTTCAGGATAATGATTTACTTAATAAATTATCTACAAGCAGTAACTAAAAATATCTTGCATCACAAATATTAAATTTTAAGGTATTTGCCATTTAATAGACCCGTTTAGTGTGACGTCACGAAGGCTTCCAAATAAGAAAATGGCGTCTTCATTGCTAAGGCAGTTGCTATGCCAAACCAGAATTTGACGTTTGGCTATAAGTTTGGTATTGAAATGGCTCAGGGCCCCTATTCTAATTCATTTTATCAACTTGATATGACAAACCTTGATAAACGCATCTTGCTATCCCCCTAGCGGATTTTGCAGGAAAGTATCATATGACGTCATGAATGACGTAAAGGTCTCGCTACGGTTAACAAGGCCTGTCGATGCCTTGTTATCCTCATAACAAGTTGTTATCTGAGTTTGACATTTCGGTTTTAGAACAATTTTAGGTTATTTATTGTGAAGATTTGCATTTTTATTTAATTTATGTATATATAAAGTTGTGTTTTACTTTGTATTATTTTATTTAATGATTATTTTAGTTTATATAGCTTTCTTTGTATTTTTATTTTGAATCTAAAAGTTTTTCTTTGCATTTTTATTTAATTTATGTATATATATATATATATATATATATATATATATATATATATATAGTTGTGTTTTACTTTGTATTATTTTATTTAATGATTATTTTAGATTATATAGCTTTCTTCGTATTTTTATTTTGAATCTAATGTTTAAGTTTTCCTTTGCATTTTTATTTAATAATAAATTTTCTATTATTTTATACCAATGGTTACCAAATGTCCCTATGCCTTGTTATAGTTACAAATGCCTTATGACGTCATCCATTACATAGCGATAGCGACCCTAACATCTCGCTATGAGTTAGAATACGGGCCCAGAAACACGTTATAAAGTTTTCTTCTTCTGTAAATAAATACTAACCTGACTAAAGGTGCATTCACAAATGCAAATTAGGTTTATGATTTTTGTTTAGATTTAAGTAAGTCATTCATAAATGTAAGTTTAAATTACCTGAAAATTAGTTTTGATACGTACAGACATGTATGTAAATGCTTCAGAAACAAGATTAAAATATCGGTAGAGCAGTACTAAACAAGACACCTGTGCGCCGTGAAACTGTCATTCGCTTGGCATTATTGGTTATATTTCAGCAATTAAGTTATGACAGTCTCCATATTCTTCTCGCATTTGTTTAAAAAGCCAAATCCACCAAGTGGATACTAAATAAAGATGGGTGTATATATCTATATCATTTCAGACTCGTTCTCATTGGTGAAGTTTGTGACGTCAAACTAAATCATAAACCTAAAGTTTGGACCTTGCAATGTTTAGCTTTATGATTTGGGTTTAGAGACAGTTAATTCTGAAGTGTGAATGGAGTCATTACATAATATGGGGCCAAAGTCTTTAAATCTAAAGTGTAAACCATAAATCTAAACCTAATTTTCATTTGTGAATGCACCTTTAGTTTATCTACGTATACTGCATATTTGGATCTTTTGGAAAATTAAAGTGAGCTGTGAAACACATCAGGATTGTGAAACAAATTTAAAATAAAACCTTGAAATATACACTGTACAACTTACAAGACGTAACAAGTACTAATAACATTTATATTTCCTTCATCTGTGCCTTTTAAAGAGCCTAAAATTTTAAAAAAAGGAAATCTCTTCCTAGGTTGCGGTCAATTTTAAATAACAGCATCCGTTTCCAAGGCCATTTTTTTGTTTGGAAACCTAGCCCACGTCATCACTAAATTGGTCTATTTAAGCCTTCTGCTATGGCCTTTTTGAAATCCGAGATCCATTTTCAAGTAAATTTATGCAGAAATTAACGATGCGTCGAAAATAAACTAGATGATACTTATTTGAATTTAAGATGCTACGATAAATAAAAACCACATGCGTTTGTACAAAATTGAAAGATATGTTAAATGATATATGCTGCCAGAATCAATCAAAATTTGGACTATAATTGCTAGTTTTTGAAAATTAGCAATTTTTTAAAAGAGAACGCAACGTCCTAATTGTCTGGCATATGTTATTATAGTATGTGTATAGTCAATTATAACTAAATGGCAGACACGAACAAATAATTTACGACAGGTTATATTATTTGCAATTTTGATTTTTTTTTCGGAAAAGCAGCGACAATCCTCCTTGCCACCTTGCTTATCTTGTTCACAAGTTTCAAAACTCTATTACCTGAAATTCCTAGCGACGATCAAATCATATATCGAAATTGCCACCAGCTTCCTAGGTAATACGGTAGTTTTTGTATTAATTATTTTATTATATTGTTTATTATTCATGCAAATTTCTAATTATTGAGCATTTAAACATACTCTTTTTATTATTAAATGTTCTTATAAATATAGAAACAAAATGGGCTTAACAATGTTAAAATCTACGTCATAGAATAATTTGCTTCTAAATTTGTAAGAATGTGTTAAAGACGTGCTAATACATACATTCGCCCCAATTCTGTAAGAAAGTTGTTAAGTCTTAGCAACATGGCTATAGCAAATAACCGTTAATAAATGCGAACACAGAATAAAACTTGAAAATGACAGGCTTTATATTTGTTTCTATACCTTGTTCCATTTAAGCCATTCAGTATTGCGGAGCATAGGGAATAGTTTTGACATCTCTGATTGACTGAAATTGGAGACAAGAGACAAGTTTATCCAGTGTAATCTCGGCTACTTCAGATTTGCATTTGCGCTGTTACCAGTGCCATCTACTGAATGGCTTAAATGGAACAGAGCATATTGGTTACAATTTTAGCAATGTTGCAACAACTTTCTTACAGAATTAGGCCGAAATTTTTTTGGTTAAAAAATTATCCAATTGGTCCCTGTATTTCTGATCACGTGTGCGAAAGTAACCAATCAAAGCAAACTTGCACTGATAATTACCCTAGGACAATTATCACTTATGTCACTAAGTTGCTAAGTAACAAACACTTTTTGACAGATAATTAAAGATTGTTTTAATTTGAAAATGTCATTTTCACGGTATGGCAGTGAAAATAACGATTCAATTAATAAAATTATTACTATTAAATGTTTGTATAATAAAACTGGACGTGTCTTGTCTTCTCGTGTCAATGTCAATCTTATTATCGTTACACACTTGACGCTGAACTTATTCATAGCTACTACTGACATCTATTGACTGATTTTATAATTATAAAACTTCTGCTAAATACAAGTTCTTCGTAAATTTAATTAAAATTGCAAAAAAAAAATTCTCACCGAATACCCCTCGATCATTGATAAATACTTATAATTTTATCACGACTACCTCAAGCACGTTGCTTTTAGGTAACATCCCTTCGTGATCCCTTCGCCTTCGGCGTCGGGCGGTTACTAAGCAACGCGCTTTCGGTAACTGTCATAAAATTATTTCGTAATTATCAATGTCCTCGGGATATTATATAGCTGATTATATCTATTATTATCAAACATTATGTATGGTCTACTAATTGTCATAATTATTAAATACAATGTGAAAATTATTCTAATTGTTTGTGAAAATCTGCCCAAATTACTTTAATCTCATAAATGAATCTTTACTCGTTGGTTAAATAGAGCAATAATAACTTTACCTACCTAACTGTGGTTCCGGCGAATTGGTGGAAACAACAACGAAAAGGTAACATCCGCTCAGGAAACTCCACTTCCTTTGTCGCGGGTTCTCAAAACTTTACAAATTGCGTTTCACACGGTCCTATAGCAACAATGCATTGCTCGGTGTTTGTAAGAATATTAGATTTCACAAACCTAACTGTATAAACTGCATTGTTGGTACTTGTCACCATATAGGAATGAAATTGGATAAGTTACATAGCAAGTACTGTTACAAGTTTTAATTTCTTCTTCTACCTTAGTTCTTCAGTAAAAGTGGCAATTACATGGTTGAGAATACAAGTGATGAAAATGTGTAATTTTTGTTTTTATTTAAGAAATATAAAAAAATATCATGAAAAAATCTGATGTGGCCAGCACATTACCTTCCGTCAGTTCTATGTATTTTGTATAAATGTCATACAGAATTTTTTTTGCAAAAGATTATATTTCTTGTACATTACCTTAAGGCAGTTGTATGTATTTTATACAAATTCCATACAGAAAGCAAAAGATCCTATATTTCCTGTAAAATTATAACACATACATACAGTCAACTGCACTTGACACTGACACCTTTCAATCAGAATTTTTCTAATATATCAGCTGTTTCCAGAGTTATAACATAGCTAGCTAATATATGATATTTAATTTCTTTATAATTTTTTAACTCTATATCCATTTAATATGAAATATAAAATGCATTCAAATCACATAGAGAATAAAATATTCGTTAATATTTATAATAACATCAAATGTGAAAAAATGATATTTAACATCGTTTTTTCAAGAAAAACTGTTAAAATCTTCAAATGAGGGTACTTCCGGTTGACCAATTCTAACCAAAATCTAATCAGCTCTTCACATGGATGTAACGAAGAGGAATACGAAAGAATTATAATTTTTTGAATTGTAGTATGGAAGTTATCGTAGACGAAAATTTTGTTACACACACACACACAGACACACATACACACACACACACACACACACATACAGACATCATCGTAAAAATAGTAAAATCGTGTTCTAGGGACCCTAAAACGTGCTTATTCATCAAAAACTCACCACCGAATTTTTTGACCAAAGACAATACCTTCCTTACCTAAAGGTGACGGAAGGTAAAAATATTGGTTTTAATTTAAAAAAAATAGGACTTTTCACAGCGACTGTCGGATCTATAGTACACACAGTAGGAATAGGCTATTCCACCATTATATACAGGGTGTTAATACCACACCCGAAAATGGTAGGGAGAACAACTTTTCTTCATCATTCATCATTTGTGTGCATAATTTGTTCATAAAAATGGCAGAAACACGCTGCCGGGCTTTTTTTTTTTGGATAGATTAAAAAAATGTTTAGGGCAAATGTTGTAGTAGATAGTTTAAGGAATTTTTATATATGTTTTACTTTCGAAAATCGATGGGAGTGGTTGTCAAAAAATCATGCTTTGAAATTTTTGATCGATCGCCTTTTTGTCATTTGAAAAAATAAAAACATAATGCAAATGTTTTACAGGGCCGAAAGTTAATTTTGAAAGAAAATTATTTTTTTCAATAGTCTTCAATATAAGGGAGACAGGATTTTCCAAAAAACAAAAGAAGATCAATAACTACGAACCGGGGCACCAAATCAAAAACTGGAACTTAGAAAAGTTGTTTGTTGTTTAATGAGTTCTTACTACCATTTTCGGGTGTGACGACTTAGTATTATCACCCTGTATATAGTGTGGGATTAAGGTATACAATATTTAAATAAATTATTTAATTTAATTAATTTAATAATTTTTTAAAATCTTTGAACATTTAACGTTGGTATTAATGTACTTATAACTTATAAAAAATGATAAACGAAAAATTCTATACTGAAAAATGAAATCCAGGTATCTTGATGATTATTCATTATTATTAAATTTTCAGCTTGATTTTTCTCAGAATTTTTGTTATGTATATATTTGCATGATCATAAAGGGAAGAAAAATCACTATCGGATTCCACCATTAAAAACTTACATTGCCATTTAATTTTTTGTGATGACGTCATAACATACACCACTGTATAAATCTACGTATGTTCCTAATTGCAAGTGTATTTAAATTATTAAGTTTAATAAGAAATTTATATTAATATAACTGTTTTAGATGAGAATAGCAGTATCGCGAGTGATGCCAACTGTTCCGATAGTTGAAACTGTTTACGCTTATTCGTTAATTATTTGTATATAGTCTCTCAGTTGCCATTCAAAATATTGGTATTCGTCACGTCACACTATAACAAAAAGAAACCTTTATTTCCTAAGTGTATTAATTAAATCAATTATTTATTAATATTCATTATTAAGCATATTACTTTTGCTTTTTTTCAAATATCTTTCAATTAGATTGAGTTGGAATAGTCTATTGTTGCAGAGCTGAAGGGCTGTCCTATAGTCCTACTTAAGGATAGGACTTTGGCAGCCCCAACTAAATAGTATATTACGCAACGAGTTTATAATGATAGTTATTGATACACGAGCATGAAGTTTATGATACGAACCATGACGAGTATCTACCGTAATTCATGCGAGTGTATTAGCAGTCATTATACATGAGTTGTAAACACTATTTTGTCTACGACTATTCATAATAATTAAAAAAATAAACTATAAACCAATAAATTGGTTATAAAATTCATCTGTATCATAATGATAATCTGTATCGAAATGAGAATATATTTCTTAATGAGTGTCATTCCATTACAGATGACACACAAATAATAGGTATAATAAAGCATAAGAGTAGAAAAAATCTGATGTGCCCAGCACATTACCTTCCGTCAATTATATGAGGCATTTACGGAAATTCTGCCGCTGAACTGTTACCGGTAAACAGCTGTTTATCAGGTTATAGTACCGGAATCGATATATTAAGAACGCAATTGGTAAACAGGGATAGATCCATAAGCTATAAAAAAAAATTGAAAATTTGAAACAGGTTAGAAGCTTAATGAAGTTTACAAACTGAGCAGCGTCCTACTTTGAACTCATTTCCAATTTTAACGCGCGTGCTTCGCTTTGCATCACTACCTTTTTTTGAGATTAGATTCTTCATGAATCCGGTAGATGAATCTGGTAGATATTGTACAATTGTCGAACACGGTAACTTTTTACCACTAGTGTTTTCGAACACAGTCGGTAGATGCGGTATCTACCGGTAGAATTTTCGTAAATGCCTATGTATTTTCTATAAAATCCATACAGAAAGTTCCTTGCAAAAGATTTTAAATTTCTTGTATGTACATTACCTTTCGACAGTTGTATGTATATTATACAAATTCCATACAGAAAGTTTCGAGCAAGAAGATCCTATATTTCGAGTAAAATTATAATACCAATATACTACGAATATGTCAATTGCACTTGACACTGACATATTTCAATCAGAATTTTATTAATATAGTAGTTGTTTCTAGCATAGCTAGCTAATTTATGAAATTTAATTTCTTTATAATTTTATAACTCTTATATCCATTTAATATGAAGTATAAAATGCAGTTAAATCGTATAGAGAATACAATGTTCTTTAATATTTATAATAACATTAAATGTGAAAAAATGATATTTACCATCGTTTTTTCAAGAAACACTGTTAAAATCTTCAAATCTAATCAGCTCTTCATATGGATGCAACGAAGAGGAATACGAAAGAATTATAATTTTTGGAATTGTAGTTTTAGAGTTATCTTAGACGAAAATTTTGTTACACACAGACACACATACAAACATAATCGTAAAAATAGTAAAATCGTATTCTAGGGACCTTAAAACGTGCTTATTCATTAAAAACTCACCACCGAAATTTTTGACCAAAGACAATACCTTCCTTACCTAAAGGTGACGGAAGGTAAAAAGTACTTATGCTACTTGTAATACAAATAATAATTCCTAGTAAGTAAACTACCTATATGAATTTTAACATCTATTCCTCCAACAAGTTTTTCTCCTATGTCTCACCAGTTATTACTCCCAGTTTACAACCATTTTATTTTTTCTTTCGTTGGACATTCGACATCTCTTTGGCCGGAACACGGACATATTTTATCGTAACGAGCACGCAGTTGCTGTTCCAAAGCCAGGAAACCGTCACTTAGGCAGACACCTTCGCCTTGTAGGAGAGGTGACAATAGACACAGTAGCTAATTAACTCTGCACCTCGTGAACGTAGATGGAATAGAGGAAAAGGAAATGTAGCAAGTGTCAAACCAACAGATCAGTGTTAGGTTATGTCTTATTTGTAAGAGAATGTTGATTTGCAAATGGTAACTGTAATGGAAGTCGTAAAGTGAGATAGGTATTTATACATAAACAGGATAAAAAACAATAATTTACATACATTCAATCGAGCATTCAATAGACGACTAAACTTGTGTTAAATAAATTGTAGCACTGTTCTTAATTGGATATCCAATTTTAATGTACATAACCTTTTAAAGTTTTTATTATGATGTTTGTGTGAGTGAGTGATTTCTCAAATTTATAAGATAAACCTTTGAAATTACATATTCCTCGTTATATCAGTTTCTGGAAAAAATGCATCTAATTTTTTTGAAAATTTATTTTATTACAGATATTTAAGTCTAATAAATTCTCTATCAGTTTCTATATCTTCTTATAAAATTCGGTATAATTTTTTTTATTTAAAAGAATCTGTTGAGAAATTCTATTGTTTGTAATTGGCAGTTTTATACATATATTTATAAGTTCGTTGCATAATTTGCTGGAAATAGAAAATGTAACACGCTGAGAAAATTATTTTAATAGAACAATTACTAACAAATCTTTATACAAGATGATAAGACATGATAATAGTATATTAAAGAACGTGTTTTATAAGACATGTTTTTTCGCTCGCGTCAAAATTTAGAAAACGAGCGTTAGCGAGTTTTCTAATTGACAAGTGCGAAAGAAAGTCTTATAAAATGAGTTCTTTATACTATTTTTTATATTTTGCGCCTTCTACAATAACATTTACTTACTCAATTTGTGATTATATTTGTAACCATTTGTACATTTTCATGTAAATAATCTTCCCTAAATAAAAAAAAAATAATAATTTCGACATCATATTATTAAAATGAATTGTCAATTAACTAAAAATAAATTAGGTAAAAATGGGTTAAAGAAATCTCATCTAGTACCAACCGTGTAAAACAAAAAATTGCGTATCGAAATGAAGGTCATTACGATACGCAATTGCGTATCGTAATGACTTCATTATGAACGCAAAATATAAAAATAGGATTGATGCAATAAATTTCTATTATGCTGATAAATATATATTTTATTTTTACTTAAAAAACGAGTATAACGGCTCTAGTTTTGTGTTAGGTTTTATTATATTAAGTAAAAAAGTTACATCCTCCTAATTACTTGAATTAAAATAATGTACTCACATAAATTTGTTATAGCCATAATCATAATTATTTATCTCATTTCGCTTGCCCTCTAAAAATAGGTTTAAAATAAATATTCTACTCCTATGACCCCCGCTGTGAATAAAGTACACTTGTTTCTTGGAAATCAAAGATTCAGGTAGAGGTGGATCAGTAGACATGGAAATTTGTGTTGGATAATTTGGAATAAATCAGTTAAGAAGAGAGCAAAATTTATTCCAAGATGAATTAAATAATAGTACTGTAATATGCAGCGCCCGCCGCCGCAGCGATGAGCAAGTGTATATTTTTAGCGATGACGCAATAGCCACGGATCGTTGTGCGTTGTAAACAGACCTGTCCGAACTTATTTAATTACTCGGGTGACGTATTCTATTGTATTTGATGTCTTTGTCTTTCTCGAATACAAACGCCGGAGTATATAAGCACTGTTAGCGAAGGCATTGGACAGTCTGTTATAAACAAACGTCGTGAAACGAATAGTTGGTGATGTAAACAGATAGTCGACAAGTGGTGAACATAAATAAATATAGTTATATAAATAAATGGGTTATGTATTGTTAAAATAAATAATCTTGGTGTTTAAGTGTTTTATAATATTCTTAGTCTTAATTAGTGTTTAATATTTGTTTAATCATATGTAAATTAAATTTATTATCTTTTATTATTTATTCATCGTTATAATAAATTTTTATTTTAATTAATAATAATTGTCTAATATTTATACTTCACCCTAATAAATAAAAACGTTACAGTACATTAAAACACAAATATCATAAGGTAATCTGTTAACGTACGACTCTAAGTTTAACAAAGGACGCGTGCAGTGCGGTAATAAGCCTTAAGCCGCGTACAGAGCAAGTTCGCGAATAGCTCGCGAACAGCACGCGAACCTCTGCAGAAGTCGGTGTGTACCAGAGATCGCGAGCAGTTCGTGTTCGGATTCGAATTCGGCCAAAGTTCGCTACATGAGCGGTAACTTCAAAGAAAGTGTTAGCAAACAGCAGTTCTAGTGTGAACGTTAATGGGTGATGATCGATCTTAAAAGTGTGGTTAGCTCTTTTAACAATGGAGTGGAGTGAAGAGAAAATTATTAATTTAATCGAACAATATGAAGTGCATCCAAATTTATGGAATCCAGAAAATCCTCATTACAAAAAGCGGAATATGAAGAAAGACTCGCTTCAAGAAACTTGCACAAGCAACAATATTTTCTTCCTCGCTTGACGACGTGGACATTATTTCTATATATTTTAAAATAATGAAAATGCAGGACACGTAGCTTTATAGCGAACTTCTGACGAACTGCCTTCAAACTAAATGACGAACTCGAGTCTCGATTCGAAAACAGTGGTGTGGACGTTGAGCTCTCGCGAACTGTTCGTGAAAGCTGATTTTGGTCTGTACGCGGCTTTTTATAATATATGGTTTTTATACAATTTTTTCTATGGAGGTAATTTTATCCAATAAGGCCCTTTGAAAACGAAATAAATTGTCGTCAAACCAAACAATGCGCTTATAGATCTTCTTCTTCAGTGATAAACAGTGCTTTTATAGACTCATAAGAACACCGAAATAGTAAAAAACAATAACATGTTTTAAAGTTTTAATTGTAGTGATACTATTATTATTTTTACAAATATTACAACTTCTTTTTATTAGATTTTTAATAAAGTGTTTTTCAAGATGCCATGTTTTTCTGCAAACCAGGATGTGACGTCTACGAAAAATTTAATATGTTTACTTATTATTTTCCCAGTAGACATGAGTATTTATTTTTCAAAACGTACATTTTTCTTCCATGTACTAATTTAAAGTAAAATTTATTTACTTGGTTGAAGATATTTTTAGCGTATGACGCAGTGGTTTTAACAAACAAATATTATTTTACCGACAGGTAAATTATAATAATTTCCAGACTTTACGCCCACTGAAAATCGAAAGTCATTTAATAGTGAATCTTCTATATATCATACAAGCGTTTGTTGTATCCGAAAGATAGATTTCACAATCGAAATTTTTATTATAATCGAAAATACCACCAACACTCATTGTTGCTTCATAATTAAAATCTGAAAAAAACATGAAAACGAATTCTATTAATATAGATCAATTAGATACAATCTTCCTAGATAACAATCCTATCTAGATCAGTGTTGTGATAAATTGTTTCTCAAAACTTAATTAAAAAACATATAATTAATAGTCTTATATTGGTTTCCATCTCTTTCTAACACATTAAAATGAATAAATTAGAAAAGGATGCCGATTGAAAAGAGGGTTAGAAAAAGCCTGAAAACAGTTACTGATGTTTATTGCATAACGTGATATAGGAAATAGATAATTTCTCTACAAATTCCTGTGTCACTGATGATGTATGATCGATGAAATGATCTACAGGGTGGGTTGAAGTATTACAGCGAATGAAAAGCGAAACAGAATGCTGGTAGAATGTGAATGCATTATCTTTAGCTCCAATCATGCATAACCGGCAACAATGTGCAATTTGTAGTATTCGTGTACCGTATTGTATATAGGATGTCGCGAAATTCAGGTCACAGCAGTAGGCAAAGATCTTTGTAATGGACCACGCAAATTTGACATTAATGTGTTGTGAAATATATATGCACTAAAACTTCTGGGTAGGGCATTTTTTACTTGCCTTGTGAATGCTTTTTATGTCAGCTAATAACTGCTTTTAAAGCATGTGTCTATAATCCCTGGTTATTGATTTTAAAGTGAAACCATGATATTTAAAGCTTGTCTCCTATTTCCCATGGTTTGGCCGGAACCACCATACAGAATGAATTGAATTAGGATTACCTGGTTGAGTTTATGAAATTAATTGCAAACCATATATTAAAGAAACACAGCTTAAGACGATAAATCCGTCTGTATAGGAATTCCCAGGGTATTAGTAGGATATATTTGAAGCTATAGGATAGGTATTACTACAGGAAACTATATTTAATTATGGCGTACATAATTTTATAGAATGAATATTCCTCTACTGAAGTTTTATTCTTAATATTGAGATTTCGTAAAATACTAAATTTTAAAATAAATATAAATAACAAAGAACAATTTGTGAAAAATTCATGAACCTCACTGGGATTTGAACCCAGGACCCTCCCACATCTAGCAGGATACTCTTAGCACCCAAGGTACAAAATCCAACTCAAGTTTTTATATATTTATTTAAACTTAGTTTAACTCGTTGATTGCAATTTTTCAAACCGCAGGTCGATATCTCTTTCGTTCTCGTAATTACATATAAAATTACCTACTTCTGGGTTATAACCCAAGAATGGAGATACGGATCTGGTAACTTAGTCATTCGATTATACGGGCAAAATTAGGTATACGTAAATTATCCCATTAGTTCAGTTGCACAAAAAAACAGAAACCTCCAAAAATGATCCAAAACGCAAACCTACACACCAGATTTTGTCTAACTTTGGTCACTTTCAGTTGTATTGCTCTAGAAATATACTACTCAAAACCGTACACGGATATTTTACATAATTAAAAGTATATGAGTCGTTATAACAAATCTTAATCAGATGATGAAAACAAAAGAAAATCGTTTCATTAGTAGTTAATATAATATGAAAAATAGCTTATACGTATTATTTTTCTCAAGAATAGTTCATTTTACATTTAATTATTAAAATATCCCCGTACGGTTTTGATCAGTGTAGCATACATGTTTTGAAAAATTTGAAAATTGTCCACCCAATTCTGGGATATGGCCCAAAAATGGTATTTTTGTACAAGTTTGTACGTCAATATTTCAGGAACTAAAATTGATATTAAATTGCGGTTTAAAAATAAGTGCATTGAAGTGTATCTAAACATATAAAAAGTTTATTTTGGATTATTTTTTAACATTTCTTACACTCAATGAAATGTTCCATTTTGTATCATTTGTCTGCGTTTTAACCAATCCTGTCATTATTATACTGAGAATATAGCTCTAACTTTTGTTTTGTTGAGCGAAAAGACCAATTTTTTTGCCATTTCTGATCATGAAATAAACCAAAAAATTATAGAAACCACTTTTAGAAATACCATAATTATATAATTATATCTTTTGATTATTTATTTTGCATTGTCAAAGTCTGTTCTGTCAAAACAGACTTACCAACCTGAGCCATGTAAATAAATGAAGATAATTAATTACGACAGTAGATAGCGTTACAATGGCATGACAGCCTGATTCTGTTGTTTGAAACTTGTGGATCAAAAAATAATCTAATTAAATATAATTCGCGAGTTCGATAAATTAGAAAATAATTTTCTTGATTTTTCGAAAACTTGTTGCCATATGCCAATAGGGCGCGAGCAGACACGTGACTCGAGCAACCTTGACTTGCTTGGAATCAGCTGATTTTTGTGCGCATGTCATATTGACATGTCACGTTGACAATATCAATGTTTTGATTTATTTTGATTTTGAACTGCTTTTAGCTATTAACATACCTAGGAATGTTATGTATATCATAACTGCCGCAGATGTCTGTTTGAAATCCGAGCTCGTAGAGCGAGGTTTTTAAGACATCTAAGGCTTATTATAATTCATAACATCCGTGGTTTGTTCAATAGTTTATTGGTTTCAGAAAATGAAGACATTATTATTAAATATCATTCTTGAAAATTCTCTCATTAATGCTACTTTCAGAATGCTATGGTTAACAGAACAATTTTTTAGATATATGTCAATATGACAAATATTTAAATTATGTGCTTTATTCCTCATATTTATTATTTTAGAATAAAGTAAACCTTTTTTAGAACGATACACTAACGTTATCTGTATGTATTAACGAAGAACATTGTACTATAATTTTATTTTATTTTCATTTTGCTGACTGTTGTGACAAGTCAGTATGGTAATAATATTACCTTACAGATACAGTTATCACTTAGTTACCAGCCTACTTTTGTACATGTAAACAATGGATTAATATCCTGAAACCGGTAAATGTTATTATTTTACAATTTTTAAGCAGTAAAACATATGAAATTAAAAATAATAACATTTTAGCAGTTAAAAAACAAAATAAATCAAAACATTGGTCTTGTCAACGTAACATTGTCCTTGTCAAAATGACATGCGCACACAAATCAGCTGATTCCAAGCACGTCAATGTCGCTCGAGTCACTTGTCTGCTCGCGCCCTATAGTCACGAAAGCCCGTAAAATCTGTCAAAGTATTTTTAATTTATTCTCACTCTCTTGTTATATTATTATTGAAAATTTTACTGAAATGTGGGTGCATATGAGTTTAAGAGGCATAACTCAAAAATAGGTAGAGTACCTATCAGCATTTTATTTTATGGAAGGGGTGGGGGGCACCCTGTCATCGACTGTAAGTTAATTGAAAATATTCTATTGCTTCAAGATGCCATATATGAATAAAAAATTTAAACTCATTTTAAATTCAAATTATTGTGTCAAGTAGACATTTTAAATGAATTCTTCAACGACTGTACCACGATATACATGTACGTTTAAGGCGTTTGCCAGGCGTCACCTCACGTGTTCTCAAAGCTGTCGTGGAGAAAGCAACAGGAGCCACTTTTGTGTTATTGAAAATTGGAAATAACATTTAGTCGGACTAGCAGTCTACTGATGAAATTATTTATTTCATGCCAACGTTTCGACTAATATTTTAGTCTTCATCAGGGCAAGAAATAGTCAAATTATAAATTTGAGGCAACCATCCATGAGGAACAATTGTAATTAAAATTTTCAGAGTTGATCGTCATAAAGAATAAAAGTATAAATAATTAACATATTAAAGTAATGAACAGTCAAATGTAAAATAATATGACTACATTATTTTTTACCCAAACGGTCACCTACACACACACAGCCACGTGACCTCCTTAATAATTATATAATAAGAATGATTAAGAATCAATAGCTATGTTATTTATTTCAATGTATAGGCAATACGTGCCCATATGAATGAAATATGTTTTCTAAACCTTTTAGCGTCAAACAAATGTTATTTGTTGAAGTAATGAAACAAATTGTAAATACAAATTCGCTGAATAATACAACATTTGTGGTCAGTATGTTGGCAACAGTGATAGTTGAACAGTCGTCTGTCATATGTTTGTGTGTAGAATAAGCGTGTAAACGGATTCCAGTTAGTTCTTTCAATGCTAAAAGGGCGTGGGTTTTTATGTGTTCAGCTAATTTGTTTAGAGTGAGCGTTTTAAAGGGCATTAGTACTTGCTAATGAACAGAAACCTAACCTCAGAGTGACAGAAGAAGAAATATTGCCAGTTTCATGGTAGTTAACTTGAACGAAAGATGAGGATATGCCAAATTTATTTCACATTTGGTTCTTTTTTCATGTTAGGCATTATGCAGTAGGCTATAATCTTAAAATGTGATATATTACTATTTATTAAAATTAACTAATTATTTGAATTAAATTTTGAAAATTTGACAAATCTTTACTTACATAATAATATTATGTACAAACTATACAATTTATACATTTTTATTATTTTTTTATTTTGACATTTAGTCATTATCCCATAATCTCTTATTCAAAAACAGACAGTTCTCAGAAAAACTAATGTGTGTAATATCATATTAATTACACGGAAAGTTCAGTATTTAAATTTATTGTAAATATTTTAACAATTTTTACCTTCCGTCACCTTTAGGTAAGGAAAGGTATTGTCTTTGGTGAAAAAATTCGATCATAAGTTTTTAATGAATAAGCACGTTTTAGGATCCTTAGAACACGATTTTACTAATACGAAGATGGATGGATGGATGGTGACGATTCTTTCGGAACGCATAACTCCAATACAACCTTTCCAAAAATTATAATTTTTGCGTATTCCTTTTTTTTACATCCATATGAAGAGCTGATTAGATTTTGGCTATAATTGGTCGGCAGGAAGTAGCCGAATTTGAAGATTTTAACAGTTTTAAAGATTAAAGATTATTTTATTATTTATATGATTTGATTACATTTTATATCATATTAAATGGATATAGAGTTAAAAAATTATAAAAAAAATAAATTTCATAAAGCAGCCAGCTGTACTATAACCATGGAAACATCTATTATATTAAGAAAATTCTGATTGACAAATGTCAGTGTCAAATGCAATTGACATATTATGTTGTGTTATAATTTTACTGGAAATATATAGAATCTCTTACAAGAAACAAAGTACATAGAATTGACTGAAGGTAATGTATTGGAAATATGGAATCTTTTGCAAGAAACTTTCTGTGTGGATTTTGTACAAAATACGTAGAACTGACGGAAGGTAATGTGACTAATGTGCTGGCCACATCAGATTTTTTTTATTGCTGTAAGTCTGACTTTTGAATTTACTCCACCTTTAAAAAGAGGGCACATTTTTTTTTCTTCAAACTATATCCGAGTATTTTTAATCCAAGTTTCGCTTATTGAAAATAGAAAAATTTAAATATATGAAGAAAACGTCAAAATATTTACTCAAGCAAAAATGTTATAAATAAATGGGGGAGCTTTCGAATTCTTGATTTTTTATGTTAAAATATTTTTAAATCTAAAGCGTTTTTACTTTTATAAATGTTAAACTTTTGCAATATTTTCTTCCCGCCATTCTCAACGTACGTGCCCAAAACGTGCTTCATGAAAAGATGCTGCATACGTCACCATATTGCGGGCGATTTAAATAACGATAAATTTAATCGTTTGTAAAAAAAATCACTATATGTTACTACTTTTATTGCAATAATAGTAATATTGCAGTAATGTGGAAAAATCATTACATTTCAACATGACTAAACTGTATGTGCTTTTTTTCAATACGCGAATTTTAAAGTTTGAAACCTTATGGACCTAATAGAATTTTTCTGAATTGACATTTGGACCGTCATCATTCTTGTATTGCAATTTCAGACCTACATGTTAAGACTTTACCGTTTTTGCCTTCTTTAAATAGACCATTTGAAAGCCCCCTTCGATCTATTAGTTGAACCAATCATCTTATTTTGTTAGGAAATTGGCATTCATCCTTTTTTTCTCTGGCCCTTCAAATGATTAAATGTAAGGATAAACTGATAAGCATTTATAAATAAGTTGATTTTTGATAATTTGTATATGGCAAGATATGACAAGATAAATTAAATTTTCTTATTTTATTTAAAAAATCAATAATGATATCGCTTTCGGTAAAACCGGAAGTATAATTCAGTAACTTTTCACACCAAGCTTCGCCCTTATATTTATAATATAAACTATAAGTCTAAAATTAGCCGTTTGCCCCTATTTTTTCAATCGCCCTATATATTTTAATGTCACACTGTTCTCTTTTTCAATTTACTGTATAATTGGTAAACACAATGTACGTATGAAATTATGAAAGGTAATAAAAACTTTTAGCTTTGTATCAAATTAATTTTATATGTTCAAATATTGAATAGTACTGTTTTGTTCTTTTTATTATTTATTACGTGCAGTGACTTGAATATACTCGTAGCTATTAAACAGAATTTTATGAATGTACAACAATAACTTGTAAAATTGAGAATTTAATTGATTTAGATAAAATTAATAGTACCTATACCTACCTACTCGTACAAGCAAATTCAAAGACATTTGATAAAGTTATAAATTGATTACATTTCGTATTTAATTGTTCTAAAGGAAATTCTGCTAAATAAATAAACTACTTTTTATATTCTAGGTAGTGATTAATTAATGAATAAAAAAGTGTGCACAGAATTTTTTTACGATGTAATTTATTCATTAGTGTTTAATTAAAACTGAAAGTTAATTAATAAGATTACAATTATTGGTTATCTATAGTTATCTTAACTGTAATTTTTTTAACTACGTGTAATTATGCTTCAATTAAACAACGATATTTCAATTTTTATTTGGTGAGAATGTTACTTTGAAACATTGAGAACTAGTCTAGTTTGTCATTAACCTAATTCAGAATAGGAGAGCTTTAATACTTCAATGTGTACCAGAAAAGCAGTTAATCCACTTATTAATAGTTATACAATTACCACAAAATGCGGTCAAAATTAATCTTTGAATTAAAAACTTCTTTGAACGGTATATATATATATATATATATATATATATATATATATATATATATATATATATATATATATATATATATGTACCCTAATTCAGGTATTTTCTCAGAACTAGTTTTGAACACTTGAAAATTCCTAACCCCGAATTTTATCCACTACAAGGGTATTACAATCAATATTGAACAATATTATAGTAGCCGTCAAACATTTTTTCCCTTCTCAGTACCCTGTTATAGTATGTAGCGCATGAAAGTTGATGTTTAGATTTTTAATAGAAGTGGTTTCTTTTGAAAACATTTGCCTATATTTGATTTGAAAGGAAACGGACCCTTATGTATTCCCTTACAGAAGATTAGAATTGTACTCCATACCAGGAGGCATTTAAAATGATCTTAGCAACAGAATTCATGGATGTATTTAAAAAATACCGCAAATTCTACTTCGTTCGCCACAGGTGTCAGCAACTCTCAAGTCGGAATTACTGCTAGGGGAAATTTAAAAATTCCTATTTCACAGAATTGCCAATCTAAATATTTTAAAGATCAAAATATTTTGTTATAATGAACATAAACGAAAAATGCTTTAATATATTTTAAACGCACCCCTGTTTTGATATTCAGTTACCCTAATCGGCCATCTATTTTCCACCAGACATAGTAATGTATTTCTATGCTTTCCTAATCCAGTATGTATTTAAATGGGTTCATGCAAAAATTTCATTCCTGAATATTTCATACAATTTTATTCTTCTGTAGAGTTTCAAAAGAAACCACATCTATATAATAATTTAAACGCCAAATTTCATTCGGTAGTCATACCATACTTGCCCTGCGGTGTTTCCGCTTCTACATAAATCATAACTAAGCATTTTAAATATTGCCACTCAATTGGCAACAGTGTATAGTTTGTTTCACGATATTTACAAACGTACCTGAATCGACTTACGCAGCGGGTGGCTTCTTAAATGGGCTTGATGGGTAACACGACAGGGTTGTAACAAAATATTTGAAATCCAATACACAAAATATTTGTGTGGAATTTAATGTTTCACTTGAATTTTAAGAAATACAGAACAAAGAATATGACATTACACCAAATTTCCACAAATTATAAATAAAAGCAGGTATATTAATTAGCGGGATTTTGAGAAAGTACCGTTACATCGTTTTCCCATATTTTGCTATTCCTTCCCTGACGCATAGGATCATAAATACCGATAAATACCATGCTGTTTTACGGTTATGAAGGCAGGTAGATTTGCAAATATCTTGAAACTCACCATAGAAATTTCCAGTCCATACTTGACGACAACTATAGTATAGTTGGATGAAGCGATCTATGAAACTTATAAAGGGTTTACAACAATTATGGAGGGTTGGGAGTCGTAGCGGTCAGAATTTATAAATTATTTGAACTTAAAGGCATCATTTTTAGGGTAAGTAAAGGGCCGTATTAAAAAAAATGTTAATGAATTTTTGTATAAATTTTGTAAATTTAAACTATATAATAAATAAGGCAATAAAACAAAATCCCAGGGTCTCTATACATATTCACAATTTTATACAAGCACTACTGAAACATGCACAGAAACGACGTTTTGTTTCGATAACTTTTAACACTAGAAAAGGTTTTTGCATGTACCTCAAAAGAAAATTTACAAAAACTGTTACGTTTGACTTTATTGTAATCCCTAAAATATTTTAATCACTTTTCAATTTATAAATTAATGTTAGAATAAGTATATTGAAACGTATTATTATTTGAATATAGATTTAAAAGTAATTAGGACAAATCTTAATATTTTAATCTCTTCTCAATTTACAAATTGATGTTAGAAACAATACATTAAAATGCATGACGCATTGTTGCTCTTTTTCAGGTTTGGGAAGATCAGGAATTCAAAGCTAGTTCTGAATAAAGTTTGCGAATAATAATAATAATAATAATAATAATAATAATATTAATAATAATAATAATAATAATAAAACTTGGACCGAGTTTTGTAAACGTGACTTTTGGGCGTTAGGTTAGCTTAAGTATTTTTAGAAAAATTTCAAGCGAAATGGTTTGATAAATAAATAAATACTGATAATGATTTTGATACAATTCAATATTCTTAATCATCTTCTTCTCTTCCAGATAATGTCAACCTCATAGACATTTTTATTGCTCACAATGTTCGACCAACTTTTGACCCGTATAACCAGCCCGAACGCAAAACGTCGGCATACATACCACGCACCTGGTGCGACTTCTCCCGAGGTGCACTCGGACCCGGAGAACGAGCAGGACGCGCCCAGGAGACCGCGACTCCTGGAGCGTAGACGGAGAGGACGACGACAAGAACAAGGACTCAGACAGGCAAGAAGCCTTGGCAGACTCGATGGACTTAAAGAGGTAGGAAGTGAAACTTGTTTTATAATAGTTTGACGTGCCAAGAATTTTTATGTGTTTATTTTAACTAAATAGAATACTAAAACTATAATAATTACCCCTTAACCTTAAAATTAATTTTAACAAAAACTAAATACGTATTTCGAGAACTAAGTTCTCATCATCAGTAATAAAACAAGTAAAGTTAAACAGAGTAGTCAAGATTACTCAACATGTCAACCATGCCAGAGGTCCTAACAACTCTGTTTAACTTTCACTTGCGGTATTACTGATGATGAGAACTTAGTTCTCGAAATACGTATTTAGTTTTTGTTAAAATTAATTTTAAGGTTAAGGGGTAATTATTATAGTTTTAGTTAAATTCGAGGTTAAATTTAACCTTCGACTCCAGCTATTATTAATTTTTAAATAGAATCCGGTTATCACAATGTAACCGAGATTGGTGAGTGAAGTTAAATTTTCTAATTTTCGAAAAAACTTCTGATTTGGTTTGGTCTTGAAAAACTTTAGGCAATTTAGGGAAACAATTTGCGTATTATGAGGATGTATTGAAAAGTTTACGGCCTAAAACAGAGAGGGCAGCACTATATGCGCAATTATTTTTTGAGAGGTTAGGTCATCTGTTATTAGTAATACCGTAATTAGTGACTAAATTGGAATTATTGGAATTACAATATGCATCAAACCCCTATGTATCCACTGTTGCTTTCACTAAGGCTGATAGTGGTAGTGGTGAACCCGTGTCTCATCGGTAGTAACAAATCTTTCCCTAAAGATTCAGGATTAGCTTTATAACGGAATAGCATGTCGGTCTACGTCTGGAAACAAATACGTTTCTAAACAACCCTTAAAAGCAGGGGAAACCTCCCCACAGAAAGTCCCTGTCATTTCTCGTAACTTGATTCGCCGATCTGCCACGACTATCGTGAATCAATTTGATATTTTCTTCACTGGTAAAAATGACGGCCTTCCATTCCGAGGATCATCTTTCTTGCTTTCTCTCTCACGTTTGAATTCATCTGCCTACTTTTTACAAATCTTATAAAGGACAAAATGTTCGTAAGTATTTGATGTCTTCGTGAATTTGTTTGTGTACTGGTATTTGATCACTGCTCTGTGTTCTATATTTTACATTTTTTAAGAAGTCATTGCGCATGTTCGTTAATTAAAAAGAAGGCCGCGATTTTTTAATTCATCCTCATATTATAAAAAATCTACAATACCTCCCGCCATATTCCGCCCGAGTGACAAAAAAGATTAAGCTAATCCTTATTTTTGGATTAACGAATTTTACTCTAATTTTGGCAGTTTATTTCTTAAAATTTAGTCTAAAATAATAATAAAATGAAGAGTAAATTTTAAATACCGGGATAAAATGGAATTCACTAATCCAAAAATGAGAATTAGCTTGAACTTTTTTGCGAATCGTTAATTTTTATTAACCTAAATACATACCTACATATTTACATATGCTGTATTAATTTCCTTTCCTATTGTTCCATTTACTTTTTTCTTTTTAGAACGTTACTATTATTAATTTGAAATGATTAGTTCGTTGACAGTGACATTTATCTGTCAGTTACATAGGTACATGTGAATAACTGCGCAACCAAGGAGTTTTGTTTGTGTAAAGCGTAGGCTCCGGGTTTTAAATTATAGATAATTTTATAAATTTATCCATAAAATATATAGAAAACGTATTAATGCCACCCTGTAGAAAATTTAATAATTTTTATAATAACATAAACCTTTAAAAAATAGCATTTACAGGTATTTTTCGAAGAAAAACTATTTTGAGCTTGAAGTAAAGAGTCATTTCCGGTTATCTGTATACACCAAAATCTAATGGCTTCTTTCCATATTAGAATAAGGTAGAAATACAAGTATCAAATTTTTCTGAATGATAGTGTTTGAGTTAGAGAGGAGGATCCACACATATATACACATATGTACATACCCACAGATATCATCGCAAAAAATGTTAAAATTGGTTTCTAGGGACCTTAAAACGTGCTCATTTACCGAAATCTAGATAGGCGATTTTTAGCACGATCCCTTCCCTATACCTCCCATACCAAGGGTAGCGGGAGGTAAAAATGTGATAGGATAGAAGCTTGATTGCAATATATAGGTAGAGAACAGAACAACAATATCCAAAAAAATATTTTATAATTAGAGCAATACAAATATAATATGGGTAAATGGTATTATACTATATTTATTTTATTATAAAACAGTTACCTAGCATAATAATTTCACCTCCATTATGTTCTAGTCTACATGATATTTATATTATATTTAATTTCATCCGAAATGACTCTACTTTTTTTTGTTGCATTTTTTCTGCTCTTAATCATCTCTGAATTAGATCTAGTCTCGTAGTGATCGTAATAAAATTATGATATTACATTTCTTTGAAGCGCACGCGATTTGAACGCTCGGGTAAGCGAGAAACCAGAACCACAGCCGTGCTCTATTAGTCCGGCTCTAATTAGTGACTCACGGGTTACTAACATAGCGCGAGGTTAGTGTTAGTGAGGACTAGGAAGAACTACTGCTTTTTATGTGCTATGTTTTGGAAAAATGGATATTGTACTAGAAGAAATAAAATTAATTCAAGTAAAATTGAATCATTTTATCGTTTTTTCTACGAATAAATTGTTGATTGTTATTTTAACAAAGAAATACATAAAAACTTATTGTAATGTTTTTTTTTTAAAGCATAGTGTTGAAAGCTTATTGTTTACATACTTTTTTAACGATTTAAATAGAAGAACAGATTTAGTTCAAACATATGCAACAACATTAACACAAGAACTGATATACAAGGATTAAATAGCGTACATTTTGATGTATTCGAAAAGTTCAAAAGGCAACTTTCAGGCAAATTGAGATTCAATTAAATTCTTTACTTTTTATTTCAATTCCTAACAATGTTACACAATCATTGATGTACTGTAACAAGATGGGTGCTGAAGAAGAAGCTGATGATGATAATTGCTTCACACATCCGTTCATTTTCACACATTTGTTGAATGATGAGGGATGCTGACGAACACTTAGATTTTGGACATGGACAATACTTGAGGTTTAAACTATAAATAAATAAATATATCAACACGACTTATTACCCATTGCTGGGTGTGCCAATCTGCTTGTACACAGATATCGGTAATGATGAAATATTTTCACCGTTCGGGCGCGTAGCAGGCGTCACCTCACGGGAACTCATTGCTGGCGTGGAGAGTGCACCACAGGGGTCAATTGTGTGCCATTTAAAATTGTAAATATTTGGCGTTGGTCGGGATTGAACCCGGTTCCCCAGATTCGCGACCTGACATTCAGGCACGCGGCCACAGGTTTAAATTTAAACTAAAGTTTTATATTTACATATTATTATTTACACTAAGTTACATTGTAACTGAGTGACCTGATGATTAGCCAACGCCCAAAACTAAAACACTCTATCTGTCTTGACAACAAACGTCTTCATGAGGTGACAAATAATCCAGACTATCTCAAAACAAAGCGTTATCTTCATGAGCAGATATCTCGAGGGGGTGCAGTGGGTAAGGCATCCATAACAAACTATCAGCGCTGCATGTTAGCTTGCATTAACTTAAATACTTAATTGTCAACACATAACTGTCAAAGATCGGTGACATCCAGACTAAACAAAAACCCGCGATAGGAAAAATGATAATTATGACTTTTAACTAACAAAGGTAAATTGAAATATTATTCCTGAACTATAATTTAGAAAAGTTTATAAAAATGATTTATTTGTTATTTCTCTTATCCTCGTATTATCATAGTACAGAGACGACCAACAGGAGTTCGTATCGATGATATCACCAAAGAATCTGTCCGCAAGATTTTTCCGACTCTTTTCCGATTTATTCTGTTGTTGATTTTGAGAGCAAATGGATGTGTATGTACTCTTTATGAATTTTTTGTACAATGTGTAAAAAACTGAATGTTAAGTAGGAATGTATTTTGTGTACGTGATATGTAATAATTTGTAAGATCTTACTGTAAGTGTGACAATGTTTAAGTAATTTTGGACGTACTATTTTGTTTTATTGAATGTTGCAGACCTCGAAGAATGTGCAAGTGTGCACCGAAATATCGATGTTGTAAGAATAAATGCTTTTTGACTGAGATTTCGAGTGATTGTTTAATTGTTAATATCACGGTTGAGAAATTTCTCACATATGTTAAATATAAAAACAAGACAGCTCAAAAATTTTGTCTGCAGGGAAAACTAAAAATATTTCTTTATTTCATAGTAAATTGTTTAAGTAGAACATTTGAAAATATAAGAAAATAATGTTGTTTGCTCAAGAAAAGTATTTATGTAGGGAGAATGGTATACCTACTGATATAATCATAGCATTCAATCTTTGTGCTAACCGGGTTTTAAATTTTCACTCACGTTTGAGCTAAGTGTAATAAACAATAAACGCACTTACGTGCCTATGTTACGTTTAAGTCGAGCGGTGTTTATTAAGTTGTAGCATAATTGAAAGCAAGTAGTACAACGGTGAACACGAGTACCTACCTAGTGCGTGTGTGTTACTAGAAAATGTAGTTGAGCTGACAAAACTTTCTATCGCAAACTAAATGATTGGCTTGTTTCAGAAAGAAAGTTTCTAGGTATATGAAAGTTGTGTTTAGTGTTTGTCAAACCTATTGCCACAACTGTCTATTATTGATTTGTCTATAAATATTACTTCCTTTTAAGACTAATGAAATTATTTAGCAGGGAATCTTAGAGAAATTTCAATCAAACATTTTTAACCTAAAAAATAACATAAAATTAACACTTTATTTTTTGAAAAGATTCTAAACTACAATCAGCGTCATTGAACTTAAATTTGAAAATTAGAAATAAATTTAAGTATGTGATCCGCCATTATTTTTATTTTTTCAAACAAATTGGAAACGATCTGTAATTCTAGAATTTTATAATAATTGTTATTTGATAAGCAGTAATAATTTTTTAGTAGATATTCTATGATGTACGTGTGAATTTCATTTTCAGAGTCATTTTGTTCTCGAACAGTGGATTTTACTAATAATTGGAGTCACATAAAATGATCTATTTCAACACTCAGGTATAAAAATGTATAAATATGTTTCAAAATAACTCTCCTGGGGGATAATTTTGTAACTAGAACGCGATAAAACGAATAAATTCTATACTGAATATGTAAATCTTAACTTCTTTTTTTCAGCCATGTTGTTTTATTCCGACTGAATACCGTTTTTGTGAGGTCCAGACCAGCTGAATACGTATTCAGTCGGAATAAAGGCTGGTTTATGTAAGCTGTAAACTTAAGAATTTACCTTAGCATTAGCATTATGACTTTGCATTAATAATTCGAGTATAGACAAATGCGTGCTACGGTATATGTAGCCATAACCTTAAAATTATGCCGTAACCCTAGAATACAGCAATTTCTAAATTTTTAAGTCATAATGCTAATGCCGACCTATCAGAATAAAATATGTTAGTGCCTGATAGCTTGATAACAGCAATTTTCGCAACTGTCAATTTCATGTTTGACGTTTGTTATTTTTGGAAAATTCTGTCACATTGTCTTGAGTAAAATATGAGTGTCATTGATGTCCAATTAATATAGTTAGTTGAACAATACAGATATATTTATGATAAAATTAATGCATAGTCATAATGCTAATGCTAAGGTAAATTCTTAAGTTTATAGCTTACGTAAACCAGCCTTAAGGCAACGTAGTTGACCAAAAGTAGTGGGGATTATCTTACATAATCGGCCCTGTGGTCAATAATATGCTTGGATAATGAGTATTTTTATAAAGTAATCAAAAACCACGAATGTTATAGACCAGGTTTTGATTGTCATTGGCACGATTTTGCTGCATATCATTCAACATAACTTTTATTCCCATTCAAACTCACGCGGTGTCTGCTTGTTTTGGTATCAAACTGAAATAAGTTTTTGATAGGTAATTGTTTTTCTTTTTTGTTGCGTTCTGCATTCATTTATTTTAAAAATGAAAACAAATGGCTTGAAAGTAATAAGAGAATAAAGTTTTATGGCCGGTTGAATCAACGTAACTTAAATTTTAAGCTTTCCTTAAATTTAAAATATTGTATCGAAATGAAATGTCAAATGAATTATGTATTGCTGTCAAAATTTCGATTTGCAATTTTTTGTTTATGGATTGCTTAAAATTTAAGCCTTGTTTGTGTAACTGGATATTAGACTTTTTTGAAAAATCTTTGATGGTCCCTATTATATTTTTCTCATACAAACGACACATTTTATAATTTATTATAGTGGAGCCCTCCATTGAAAATTTATAATGTATATACAGGGTGTAAATCGAAAAGTGAAATATAGGAGTTTAACATGGGAAATCAATTTTCTTTGCGCAAACGTTACCTAATTATTTTATGTAAAAATACTTCAAATAAAAGTTATACAGATTTAAATGCAGCATCTAAATCATGTGAAACGATTATTTTATCTCTTCATATAAACGTAAAAATTAATTACAAAGTTATATTTTTCATGAGCTTTTTGTCTAAGCAGCCATGGATTTTTGACAAAAAACAACGCATTTGTTTTTTTTGTCATATATCCATGGCTGCTTAGACAAAATGCTCATAACAACTGTAACTTTGTAATTAATTTTTACGTTAATATGAAGAGATAAAATAATCGTTTCGCATGATTTAGATGCTGCATTTAAATCTCTATAACTTTTATTTGAAGAATTTTTGCATAATATAATTAGGTAACGTTTGCGCAAAGAAAAATTGATTTCCCATGTTTAACTCCTATGTTTCACTTTTCGATTTACACCCTGTACATGTTACAATTATATTATAATTATTGTTTTATAACGCAAGTTGATTGCATAACTTATTTTCCCAACAAAAAATTACAATAACAGTAATTTGAATAATGAAATTTAAATTGTTATATAATATTATCAAAATTACAGTACATTACTAATTTTCCATATGCCCTCCAACAAAATAGTTAAAATTCTTTCTCTATAAAAAACGAAAATACATTTTTAATTTTCGATGCGTCATCATTTTTTCAACTGTTAAAGATATGTAATCTGGTAAATTATTTTAAATTATATTTATGTTTTCTGTAGTGTCACATTCTCACATTTATCTATTATTCGCAAAGTATACAGTAACTCAGGAAATAATTTTTGCACATTACTAAAGTATTTTGCATTGTATAATTTATTGATCTAGACAAACTATTTCATTATATACCTAGAGGATAATTTATACGTAAAGTCTGACATTACACATTCCAAATACGTACATATGTATTTGTTTTTTAAATAATTATATCTCTATCTCACCGTTATGGACGAGTATTCCTCATTTCCTAGAACTATTTTTCCATTTTGCCAACTACCGTTCCATGACGTCATTAGAATAGTTATTTCTATGAGACAAGGCTGGGCGATGTCATTTGAAATGATCATTATTTGAGACAAAGATTCATTTAAATATAATGGCTAAGCTTGTTAATTTAATCATTCAAATTTAAAATTCTTCTTTCTTCCGAATGACGATGTGTTGTATTTCAGGCTGAGTCTGGAAGTGCCCATCTTCGCCTAACTTTTTTATTATAAGTTATAGAAAAAAGGACTCATATATTTTTTTTATTATTTTAAATATATTATTTGATGGGAGATGCAGATCTTTTTTATAAACTTCGGTTTACAAGATACGACTATCAACTTTTATTTTTTAAATATAACCTATAATTATTTTACTAAAATATGAACCGCATTTTTTTTCTCTTTTCAACGATGTAAAAGTTTGTAATATTAAAAATATGATAAAATTCGAGAAAAATAAGTTAATTGAAAAATATTACAAATTATTTTTATTCAAATATTCTAGGTGGCTATGTGAAAATAAACAAAATATAACAATGGGACACAACAAAATAAAATAGACTTTTAATTGTTACTTTTAAATTAATAAATTAACTTTTAAATTAAATTTTCACATAGCCACCTAGAATAGGTATTTGAATAAAAATAATTTCTGATATTTTTCATTATCTTAATTTTCTCGATGTTTTTTCACTCTTTTGGTACCTATACTGTATGTCTGTGTACATAGGAGATTAATATGATTGCAATTTCCTGCTCGCCTAATTATTTTAAGCAAGAACCCGTAAAATTCAAGATTTAGGGCATAAAATTCTGCATTTGCAAAATTGCAAAAAACTGTTTTTCTATGTTAATCTCCTATGTACACCTTTAAAACAGATACACGGTATGTATGTAACTTTTATAGGCTGTCTCAAGATATATGCACATTCCATTACTTGTGAAGTAGCGGTCTGACCCTTCAAAGCTGCATATTTTGTCGGGGATTTGACCAGGTTGGGATTAGAAAAATTTAAAAGGATAATTATTTTCAAAGAAATATATTTACGAAATATGATTATAATTTACCACTGATTAATATTAACTGTTTAACGCTATTTTCAAAGAAAATTCACTGAGGTTAGGATTAGGTAAATTTTAAAAAGGATGATTATTTTCAAAGAAAAATATTTTCCAAATATGATTATAATTTACCACTGATTAATATTAACTGTTTAACGCTATTTTCAAAGAAAATTAAATTAAAATTTTGTGTACTCGTACAATATGTATTGGATCTGAAGTCAAAACAAATAAAAAGTGAACTAATTTTGTTTGTATTAAAACTGCATTCTTTTAGTAATTGTATGAAAGCTATTATTATTTTTAATAGGTACTGTAATGACAACAAATTGTTATAAATACGTATTTTTCTTATCGATTAAAAATTTATATATAAATGCATTTTTTAAAATAATTGTTAGCTTTATTCGTCGAAATAATGTTACTAAATAAATTTTTATAACAACTAAACAATAAAAATGTCGCAAAATTGACTTAATGAAAATTAATATTTGATTACTTCAAAAGATAAATAAATAAATACGTCCCAGTACTCTTTGCCTCTATAATGTATTTAAACTGCCTCCCGCTGGGAAGGGCGCAGGTATAAATGTGCATATATCTTGAGACAGCATTTTTTTAATACAATTTACATCGTTGAAAAAAAAAATGGCGGTTTATATTTTAGTAAAAAAATTATAGGTTGCTATCTAAAATATAAAACTTGTATATGAGCCATTTTTTTCTATCATTTATAATAGAAAAGTTAAGGGGGCATCGTCCCAAACTCAGTCTGCATTATAATAAGCTGTAGATTAAATTTGTATTGGGTAGGTAATATTTGTATTTTCAAAAAACTTTTTTTTATTCCGAATATTTACCTCTTAATATATTTGCATGAGTAATTAGTTAAAATCAATCTAATCTTATATCTCTCGTGAAATTAGATCTAAGATCTTGATGACGTTATTCATGAGATCAGTATAATTATTGCGATCTTATTCTACAATATTTGAATTACAAACTACACTACGTATATCAAATAAGTAATTTATTCCATATCTATCGTAAGATTTATATGGTCAATAATTAACGCATCACCTATGGAGAATTGCTTGATGTATGAATGAAAATTCAATGAATTTTAACTTGTAATTTATGGCAAACAAGATATGGAAGGTTTCTTGGAAGAAATTATCAACGCATTTACATATTTTTAAGGTGGACAGACAGTAATTTTGAGACGTAATAAAAGCAAAAACAAATTTGTAAATTTTTAAATTACTACTTGCATAATTAAAAGTTTATACTACTGGTGTTCAATAATTACCACTTTTATATGCAATTTCCAATTTTTCAACAAAATGTAAAAGTGTTTTCAAAATAGCAAGCAATAATTATTTTTACTCTTTATTTATCAAATTTAGACGATTTGGGCTGTTACGCATGTCTTGCATAAAACAAAACTATTTCATAACGAGTGCCTTAAGCCGACCGCCACATAGAAGATTAACATGTGAAATCAGTTATAATTCTGAATAGTATCTCCCGAGTGTAAGATTTTAAGCTGAAATATTCTATATTTATTGGCGGATATTAATTCTACGTAACAACTCAAATAGCATAGTGGTAGCGTGTGTGCTTGGTACTAAACAAATTCGCAGAGGCTTGGGTTAGGAACCAGTCAGAGCAAATATTAATTTTTACTTAACAAAATATTGTAACGTTTTTATTTATTTGGGTGAAGTGTAAATATTAGACAATTATTATTAATTAAAATAAGTATTTATTAAACTATAATGAAAATGACTATTTCTAATATTAAACAATTATTTAAAAAAAACTAATTAAGACTAAAATTATAATTAACTAGATAACACTATTTATTTAACAATTAACACGACTATTTATTTATACCATCTTACTAATTATTTATTTCGACTATTTATGTCACTGTTTATTTATTTAACCAATTAACTGTCCGCCTTTCGACGTCACAGCGTCTATATACTCTACTGACTCAACAGTGTCTATATTCAACTGCTCGGACAGAAGTCACACTTTTCACCTCATTATCTGCCTATTTATGTAACTCTCTTTCTTACACAGACTCAGTATCACCGACTGCCCGTATGCCCCAATTCTTCAACACCACTGCCGAGTATCCACTTCTACCTACCGTTAGTGTCCCCGTATACCTAGTTTCCTAACACTCTTCAATACTACGGAGTATTCACTTCCACAGTTAGCCCGGTATACCAGTAACTTTCCGACTCGCCGTTGCTGTCCTTGTACACTATAGCTTCCCAATACTCGTCAACACTACCAAGTATTCACATCCACAGCTATCCCAGTTAACCAGTAACTTCCCGAGTCCTCCACTCGATACTATACTGCATACGCTCACCACGATACTTCTGTGCTTCACTAACACTCTATGTGAATGTCTCTATATGTCTCTCCATGGAACTAACTATGTAACTAACTCCCGAACAAAGCTGCGTCCCTTTTTCTACAGCTACCATTACCTTCTAGAGAGCTCTAGATTGTTCGACCCCATAATAATAATGAACACAAAAGGTTCAGGCGACCGGAAGTAATTAAACACATCGAGACTTGTTTGTTTACGTAGCGCGATTGCTTCATCGCTATACTTAGATGATTGTTCAGCGCAGCGGCGGTGCTCACACATTACAATATATTTTTTATTATTAATATGTTTTTAATCTTTTATTGGCTTTAAATAAAATATAAACATTATTTAAAGCATAAATTATACGTATTTTGTAATATCTGAATCACACTGAAAACAATATACAATTAAATATTTATAATAATAAATAACGTATTCATATTAAATTTCAATGGAAAATAAAAAATAATTATTATTTTCAGAAGTAAAAATTTAAAATTAAATTTTCCTGCTGGCTGGTTCCGAACTCAAGTTTCTCCGAATTTTGTTTATTATCGAGCGCACACGCTACCACTATCCTATTTAAGCTGTTACTTAGTAACCATATTTTCTGGGATATGAACAACAATCCAGGAAATTCTAGAAATTTCTTTATTTTTTTCTAATATTACACATTTAAATTCACTAATTTGGACTGTCATCCATGGAATTAGTATTCCTCAATAAGTATACAAAAATTCAACTTCATATATTACACTGGGGAGATACTATTCTTAATTAACCGATTTCCACCAAGTTAAGTGGAATAGAGTATAGATTAATTTTTGGTGAAAATTCAAGTATTTGACATCACTATAAAACTATTTTTAAAAACTTTTAATTTTCTTAAATTTATAAAAATATTTTTATCACTTAAAAAATTAACTACCGTACACACCACCAAAAAGTGGTATTTAAGTTTAAATTCGCCACTATCTTTGTAATTAAGACTTTAGTTCTGAAATTAATTACATAGAAAATAGGAATTTGTGCATATTTTATTCAATTTTAACAAATTCAAATTTAACAAATTCAAATCTAACAAACCGGCAATAAACTGCTCATCTCAAATACTCCGTTAAATTGTTAAATTACTGAGCTAGACGTACTTTCATTGTTAGATATTTCATAGTAAGTAGCTGTTATCTCTGATAAAACATTAAACACTTGTGTATGTACATCTTACATCATCTAATAAAATAGCTTTCTCATCAGTTAATATTTTATTGGATATTTCCTAGAAGTCTGTAGATAAATACATCGATATCTCATAGAGGTCAGTATCTTCGTAAATTCGACTTCGATGAATCGTACCGCGGACGTTGACTTACCCAGACATAAAAGAAGAAATTCTCCAACATAAAATTCAAATGAATGCTAATCAACAAGAGAAAATAGCAAACATTATTAATTATTACGCACACCTCGAAGGAGTGATGAAAAATTACGGTTTCTAAAAGAAATTGTCATTTGTGTAATTTGTCTATGGGAAAAGGAAAAACATTAATTGAATAAGCATTTGAGTTCAAGAGAATAGTAATTTCTAAAAAGTACTCTTAATTTTTAATTTGTACCCAACTTGTATTATAATCATTTATATGTTTTTTAGTTTTTTGTATATATTTGCAAACGTATGTTTCCACTAATTTTTCTGTTATTAACAAACTTAATTAATAAGATTAAACTACAATAGAATTAGAATCATTTACTTTCATATAAATTACCCGCTTCACTTTTTACTATTTTTCTTGTAATTTCTACCAAATTGGTCAGCGACAATCGTCTTTATATTCCATATTTTCAAAATTTCTATACAAGATCTACAGAATGTGAAAGACAAAAAATAATTTTGTTGACAATTTGAAATGTTTATAAACACAGTTTAATGTAAATATAACATATTTACAAAACCTTATGGATGTTAAATAAGTTATTCAAAAGTATCGTACTAAATTTCACAAGTATTTGAATAGGATGTTTGTCGGATACGGGACACACTGATTATTTTCTCTATTATTGAAAATAGAAGAAAATAATTGAAATAAAAGTTGTTGTAGATAAAGTGGGACATTGAATTATTGAAGAAAAAATAATTAACCAGTGGTTCTCAAACTATAACATAATAATATATTTTTTTAAAAGGGATGGAATATATTTTTTGTCCTATTCGTAGAGTATTTTTTTCTGAATTCAACCATGTACGCATTTTATATCCTCACATTGCTAGAATATTGATAAAAATACAATTGAAATTCAAATAAATTTTATTTTTATAGTCATTTTTCAGTAGGCTCTACATGAAAAACAAAATTGCTATTTATAAAGATATAAACAAATATTTATGTTTCGTTTTAATTTAGGTTAAATTTTTTTCATGCATAACCTACTGAAAAATAAAATTATTCAAATTTCAATTGCATTTTTCTCAATATTTTTGTAATGTAAGTATATAAAATGGTTGAATTCAGAAAAAAAAATCTCTATCGAATGAGCCTAAAAAATATATACCATCCCATTTAAAAAAATATAACTTCATGTTTGAGAACCATTGGTTAAAATTTTTTTTTCTCAATAAGTGAATGCCCTCCTTCATCTACTAGAACTTTTTTTTAAATGATTTTCTTGTATTTCCAATAATAAAGAAAATCATCGGGGTGTCCCGTATCCAAGAAACACCTATATACATTATGTGAGGTGCGACACAAAAAGAGCGACTGTTTAAAAATCTTATATTGAATAAAAAAAAATTGATGTGGCCAACACACGACCTCCCGTCAATTTTATGTTTGAAATAACAATGAGCTCTAAGTAAAGATTCACTTTCGGTTGATCATTTGTAAATGAATAGAACAGTTTACAATACCAAATTATGGATTATATTTTTTTATGTTTTTCCTCGAAAATCTGTTAAAAGCTCAAAATTATATTTTATTATTTTTAGCAAAAAATACCACTTCCGGTTTATCATATAGGTATAGTCAAAATCTAATGTTGTTTCAAATTATACACGAGTTTTAAATACCAAAGTTGAGAAGTTTTGAATCATGTTTTAATATATTTTTTCAAGAAAATTTATAGCTTCCTGTAAAGTAGTACTTCCGGTTTATCAATTTTAGAAAATATCTAATGTGTCGTTCTCAATATAAAAATCTTAAATACCAAATTTGAAAAGTTTTGGGTTGTATCATTTTATTTTTCACGAAAATCTGTTCAGAGCTTCAAATAAAGGTATGACGGTAGGTAATTAACCAGAATAACAATTTTTGAAAAAAAACACTTAATTAAGACAAAAAATAAACAATGTTATATATTGAATATTTTAATAGTTGTTTATAATAGATTGTATTCGTCGTGGCATCGAATTAAGTTAATTATCGATGATTTTGTGGTTTATAGATTTCCATGTATCCGTTAAAATTTTAAATAATTGCTTGTAATTATTAATATCCTTTACAATATATAAGACAATGGTTTCCAACAGAATTTCAATTGTATTAAAGATCAGGTGACTTTGCCAGTTACAGGTACAGATTCAAATAAGGCGCATTATTCATTTTTCATTCACCACTCTCACAGGGTTAAAAACAGGGCCAAAAGCGGTTTTAAAATATGAATTTAGTATGAAATTCTCTATCTTATTGTGTATTACACGATTTTAGCGAATGATTGGTGCATCCTGTATATATTGATACTATAAATTAAATATATGTAAATAATATATTATATATTTCACATAAATGCTGACATTTCGCATTTATAATGTATATAATTTGTGCTACTAACAATATGAACTGTTAATAAATCACTAATCAGAATATATTTCTAGTTTTCATTTATTTCATTTTCATTTCAACTTATAGAAGTAATGTATAAAACCTCATAATAAATATACAGTTAATTTTTACTAGTCAATATTTCATACTTTACGAACACTAATTTAAGAATTTATGTAGTAGAAATCCCGGTACAAGATAAACTATTAGCTGCTTGAATCCTACGGTATAAGCATCTCATGTAGAATTGATTGATCCTATTTAATGCACTTGAATATCATTCGATATAAATCGATAAGCAATAATGTAATACAAGAATATAAAATAGTACGATAAACTAGGTTGTTGTACATTGATATTCAAATAAGTGCATTATATTACTCCAGCTCAATGCAAAATAACTGTGCTTACAAGTCATTTTTAATCGCATTATATCGTGGATCAATGCGATGTATAATACATAAACTGACAATTGATTGACTATATCAGGTCACTACGTTCCTAGAATTATGGGACTCTTTCTATGATGCTTAGATAAATTACACGTTTTTAACCTTTGTCGTCAATTTGTTCAAATAAAATAATTATAAATATCATAAGATTTTTTTTTGTAGATTATGTGACAAGGCGAGGGTAAGAGCACTAATAGATAAATATCTTTTTATAAACTTTTCTAAATTATAGTTTCAATATTCATATTTTAACTCTATTTATCTATTTAAGTCAAAATTCAGTTTAGAAATTTATATTGTATTATGATAGTCACGATATTTATTTATCATTAGTCTAGAAATTATTATGTATACGTGCGTGACTTTGAATGCCCTAGCCTATGCACCCCGTACTCCTAAGATAATCTTGTCCTGAAGATAGCGTTTTGTTTTAGATAGTCGATATTAGAGACTCGTGGAATTAACATGTAAGAGGCGAGATAAGTTCGTCGTCGCGCAGGGAAGACGTTAGTTGACGGAATGTAGTGTCTTTTAGTTTTTAGGGCGATGCCCGCCCGCTGGGTTACGGAATGTAACTTATTAGTAATGGCTTAGTTGTGTTAGTTATGTTTAATTAGTTAATTTTCTAATCATGTAAATAAAGTTTAGTTATTAAAACCCAAATAATGTCCATGTCCGTAGTGTTCATCAAGTGTAAAGTTTTAGTGTGTGTGTGTTCTTCCTTCTCGAGTGTTCGTCCTTCGCACAAAGTCCTTCTCACGAATTCTTTCTCTGTATTATCGTTGGGAGTAAGAAGTAGTATTATCATCATCCGCTTCCTCATCATTCTCTTCCGCACCCCCCTCGTGTTACAATTATCCTTTTCAGAATATTTTCAGTAATAATATAACAAGAGATTGACAATAAATTGAAAATAATTTGACACATCTTTCGAAAACTTGTTGCCAGGCAATACTCACGAAAGCCCTTAGGGCTTGAGTGGCTATTGCCAAATGGCAACAAGTTTGAGAAAGATACTGGAGAATCATTTTCTAATTTATCGAACTCTCGAATTATATTTAATTAGATTATTTTCTGATCAACAAATTTGTTGCAAACAACGAAATCAGATTTTTATGCCATTGTAATGCCATCTATTGTCGTAATTTATAGCTTCATTTATTTACATGATGCAGTTGGCAAGTCTGTTTTGACTAGTAAAACCCAACTTTGACAAGGCAAAAGAAATATAAATAATCCGGAATTATATTTATAGTTACTAATAATTATGTTTCTTCTAGAAGTGGTTTCTATAATTTTTTAGTTTGAGATCAGAAACTGCACTCGGCCATTTTACTTATGTATTGATAGCTATTTGATATGTCAACAAAAATAAAAGCTACAGTGATTATTCCCGGGAATAATCACTAGAGCTTAATTCTCAGTATAATAATGACAGGATTTGTTAAAACGCAGACACGTGATATACAATGAACCATTTCATTGGTTTTAAGAAACGTCAAAAAATAATCGTATATAATATCATAAGTGGTAAATTTTTGCCGGAAAAAATTTCAGATTGTTACGAGAGCCGGTTACCTAGCAATTTATTAAGTGGCATTGACAAAAAAATTACGAGTTGTCGAACGAGTGATTTTTGATCAATGTCACGAGATAAATTGGCAACGGGCTCGAGTAAAGCAATAGGAAAATTTTTCCAGGATAAAATTTAACCATGAATGGTATTCGGATGACTATTTCCAAAATAAAAATCAAGTAATAATTTATATAATTTTTTTCTTGACAAAAATCTTATAATTTTTATTGTGTTTAGAGGTATTATGTTTCAGTTTGCTTTTCCAACGTTTTAAATAGATTCCTGTCCGAATCGACTCGTTTTTAATAAAAACGTAAACAATATGTTTCTGAAAAGTCAAAAAAATTTCGCTTATCAAAACTCACTTGTAAAAATACGACATTTTATTGGCTTAAAGGGTGCGATAAAATTTTTGTGACGGTGTTTTGTCGAAATGAAACTTGGTAACTAGGTAGAATCCTGAATTTGGATTGGTTCATATATGTATGAGTGAAATAGTCATTTTAATTTTACTCATTGAATTTATTTCCATGAAAACCCTAAATGCCTAAATCATTGCAAACCACTATCGAATGTAAATTAAACATAAATATACAACAATTTTGTTCTGCTAAATGTAATTGTTTATTTGTCATCCTTAGGCCAAAATACTCGCGTTATGCAGAACATGAGCCAAAACTTAAACTCTTACATGTTTACTATCTGAGTACGGACGTCTGCTCGACGTGACAAACTAATACCGACTCTCTAAAACAAAGCGCTATGTTTAGGACAGGATTATCTTAAGGGTACAGGGTGCATAGCCTAGTGCATTTAAAGTCACGCACGTATGCATAGACTATAGATACAAAGACAACGTTGGATACTGATTACCACTGTAATAGTATGACATGGGTGAACGCAGGCGCGACTATCATAATATGATAAGAATTTCTAAACTGAATTTTGACATTTATAAGTTAAATAGATAAACAGAGTTAAAATATGATTATTGAAACTATAATTTAGAAAAGTTTATAAAAAGCTATTTATATGTTATTGCTCTTACCCTCGTTTTATCACATAACCAGTGATGAAATTACCGGGCCGAAGTGTATTGTTGTTAAAGGGAATTACATTGAACATATTTAAAATAAAATTTTAGAAAATAGATACGATGCGTCTCATTCTTATTAATTCCAGTGGGACGGTATGACCTTCGGTTCTGGATTGAATGGGTAACGTAGATAATTCGTGGAATTTTTACTAACTCAATGTTTACAATTGAGGTTACTTTACTTTAACAAGTTATGCACATAAATTAGAGTGATATAAGTGGCGTTTCTCCTGCTTAATTCCACATGGTGTGGTCGGGTCACAAGTGCAAGGCGCATCGCAACGTGCGTGAATTACTGCTTGTTGCTAGCCGTGTATCGTGTACTTGTAGAGTTGTACTGTATTCCTTGTTTGATAGCAAACTGGAATAGGCGGAAGCTTGCGTTTTGCCGATATCCGTTCTATATTCCCTGCACTTGTTGCATTGGTTTAGTTACCTCGTTTTCATCATTACACATCCTAGGGTTTTTATTCGGTTTTTGTTGGTAAGAAATAGTTATGGGTAATTTGTGGCATTAACATAATGAATATAAATTTGTGACTGTTTTTGTCATATGTCGCTGCAACAAAGATTCTAATAAAACAATATATAATTACATAGTGTTTTATCTGTCATGGGAAGCAGTTTTATTCATGTTATAATACAATAAGATAAATAAATGAGGAGTGGAATTTCCAAACGTTCTATGAGCCACTTCATGTTTATTTGAATAGAACACTTGAATAACAAAAATTACAGCGAAAGTTTTGCCTCCTGAACGGTCAGTGATTCACATCACTTACCATTCAGTAATTTGTAAATAAAACCTACTATCTTGGAAACCCTCTCGGTAAACATTAAAAAAACCCGATCGTGCAAAAAATAAAATTATAAAAATATGATCTTAACTATGTATAAACGTAATTAAAAACACACCAAGTTAGTGATGCACGCGAGGCGAGACGAGACGAGAAATATAAAATATCGATCTCGTCTTGTTTTCGGATCTGTAATCTCGATATCGCTCTCGTTCTCGCACATTTTTTTGTGCTTCGTCTCGTTCTCGCACGAGAGTCTCGCTATAAAAATAAGCGCTTGCGAACTACGTATTTACATAACAATTTAACTACAAGAGACAAGTTTGCACCGTGTATTTGCAGTCGTATAAGTATAATAAAGAGACGAAACACTAAATTCTGGTCAACAAATTATTTCAATACGAACATAATGTTTATTCATTTACGGTCATCAGAAAATGTGATGTTAGTAAATAATTTAATTTACCTCTCCAAAATATCTAATTTATCACCAAATTGGGATTTCTAAACTATTTCATCTGCTAATACATTCTATCATCAATAAAACGAATAAATATTTCAAAAATTCTTTTTGTAACTAAAAGTACCTACACTTTATCATTAAATATATGCCACTATTTAAGTAAGATTTAATCATAAAAAACCGCTACACTAGTAACTCGCCAGCAATCAGTCACTCCGCTTCTCTCCGTGTTGACTCCCATCGACGCTTAATATAAAATCCTTTTCTTTTCAGAGACGGCAAAAAATGTATTAGCGTAGTTTTAACTGGGGTGAATTAGAGGCTGAAATATTAGAGAAAACTAGTTCTATTGAATGCAAAACCGATTTTGTCTTTTTTGTATTTCCTCGCTCTAGAACCGATACTAATCGAAATCGACTATAGATAGACTCAAAAAATATAGTGAATTCATATAATTTTTTATATTCACGCCGAGTTCTATGTTTGAATTAGTGTTGACTCCACTCCTTGTACAGTGCATTTTTAATTGAATTTATGAATCAAAGCTATAAAGTTACAAATACTTTTTATTGCGAGATTCTCGCGAGATTTCTCGCTTCTCGCAGTTGTTATATCGATCTCGCCTCGAATTTTAAACTGCAATCTCGCTCTCGTTCTCGTCTCGTATAATGCAGCGAGACGAGACGAGATGTGAGAATACTCTCGCCTCGTCGTGCATCACTACACCAAGTGCATACAACTGAATCTATACATTTTATTAACTATGTACCTTATTCTCAATAATTGTAGCATAACCATATATATATATATATATATATATATATATATATATATATATATATATATATATATATATATATATATATACAGGGTGGTGGCGGTTAGGGGTGAACATAGGGATTTAACATGGGATTTTAGTTTTTTGCAATTTCCTGCTCTCCTGTTCTTTTTACGGCAAAAACTGTAGAGTACAAAATTGTTCAGAATTAAAAATTGCATACAAAAATGTATTTACATTTATTATTATGTTTTTGGTTTCTTCACAATTTTAAAAAGAAATTTCAAAATTTCTGTTATTTTGTAGCAATAGCCATGACTTATAACTCAAATGTTTAAACATAATAATGTCATTCAATTTCTGTCAAATTTCCAAAATTTTCTCTAATAAAAAGTTAATTTAATAATGAATGTTTATTCGAATAAGGAACGAGTTTTCATTATAAAAAATTATTATGGTGGAAATAGTTTTAGAAGAATACGTGATTTGTTTTCCATAAAGTACGAAAATACACCAATTCCTATTATAGCAACAATTTCTAAACTTGCTAAAAACGTTGAGAACACAGCTAGTGTAGCTGTGAACGAAGGTAATGAAGGAAATAATAATAATAGAAGACGTTATAACGAAGTGATTGAAGAAATGGTATTGGCTATGATAAATCAAAATTCTACGTAGTTGATACATTTGGAATTGGTTTATTATTAAATGGTATACCTAATAAAAAATGCGTATTAAAATTAAAAGTTGTTTGTTTTTATTTAATTTTTAAGTTAGATTAACGTATGGTTGACGTTTATAAATAATTTTTGACAACCAGAAAAAAATAAATTCCATGGCTATTGCTACAAAATAACAGAAATTTTTGAAATTTCTTCTTAAAATTGTGAAGAAACCAAAAACATAATAATAAATGTAAATACATTTTTGTACGCAATTTTTAATTCTGAACAATTTTATACTCTACAGTTTTTGCCGTAAAAAGAACAGGAGAGCAGGAAATTGCAAAAAATTAAAATCCCATGTTAAATCCCTATGTTCACCCCTAACCGCCACCACCCTGTATATATATATATATATATATATATATATATATATATATATATAATAAACTCTTATTACCTATTTCTGGGTGTGACAAGCTGCTCCTATTCGTAGATTTTGGTAATAACAACGTTGGAGGCGTCAAAACTGCATTGGAAAAATCACAACATGGATCACTTTTCACTTTTGTAAGTTTGAATGAATCGAACTTGGCCCGTCCGAATCACAGCCGATCATTAAACGCACACGTATTATACCCACCTATACTGTCTGTAAAATAAAACATATTTTTTGCAGAATTTTTATGATAGAACGTAAAAAAAGAAAACTATTTCTTGTAGTAAAATGATAAAAAATACCTGTATCTGCAAAACATTATCATTTGATTTTATTGTCCCCTCTTTTTATTTCTCGTGAGACATCGACTGACATTAAACAAAGAAATTAAACCGACAATCTGTCCTTGAATCACGGAGAGTCCTCTTACTATTATATTTAGGACAATACCTCAATACACCAGACAATAGCAAAAGAACAAAAACGAATCGAAATTAATAAAAAAACGTAGTCAGATCCGAAAGTGGAATCTAGAATTTCGTGTCACCCAACATCTGCTATTATTTGATCCTTGTATGAATCGGAAAAAAACCACGAAGAGAACAACAAAAAGCAAATAAGTAATTCGTTGCATCGTTATGCCTAAACAACAACAAAAAGTTAATCAACTTTTTTGGGATTCACTTGAATTTAATGAGGCCGTAATAGTTTTTCTTCGCTTGTTGGGTAATTCTGGTTAATGCATTTAGTCTATTGTTGTTTTTCACATGGCTTGTAAATTGCTAGATGCGAATTTGTTTGGAAATTAAAAGGAAACGCAAAAAATAAGTTTGTATCGTTTGAGAGGTTGATATGTGCGGGTTAATAAAATTTAATTATTTGTAATACATGAATATGTTTCTTCCAATATGAACTGTGTTCATTTTTTATTCATTCATTTTGTACTAATGTAGTGTAATTTATACATGTGTTATCATTTCAAAAACATCGTTTATCTAAAATAAATTTGACCATTGAAACAGGCTAAGAAAAACTAGTTGAGGTCTGCAATATTACTAACCGAGGTTAAAAGTGTACTAATATCTAGGGCAGGGGTGGGCAAATACTTTTAAGCGCGGGCCAAAATGAAATTTTCAAAATGTCTCCCGGGCCGGATGACTATAAAGGAATATAAATCAGTTAATGAAAGATTTTATTTTGTTATTTATTTATATCTTAACGATACAAATTATTTTATTTTGATCATAGTTATTACATTTTTATATTTATATTGCATTTTGTAAATATAATAGTAAAAAGTAAATAGAATTATAAAAAGAAAAGACAAACATCAAACGTTAAAATAGAATTCTTATAGTTAATGCGAAAAGTGAAATCTCGAATGTTCATTTGATATTATTTCTTCAAAATTGGGATCCAAATCACTTGTAGCAATCCTTAATACCGAGTGTAGGTTTTCGTCAGTAATTTGTGATCGATATGTATTTTTCGTGGCATGGTTACGGCTGTTCGAAATTATAATACTCTCTATTATTTATATATTTCATTATTTATATGTACACTACGCACACAAATACTGTTGATTTCAACAAAATCGCAAAAAGAGATTAAAAAAATTGCATGCGGGATTTTTCAACGGGCCGGATAAAATAAGCAAAAGGGCCGGATCCGGCCCACGGGCCGGCTTTTGCCCACCCCTGATCTAGGGCGATCACAGCCAACCAAGGCGCGAAGCGCAGAAGTTAGCTTATAGCCCAACTCGTAATGAAACTTTTCACCGAAGTTTGTATACTATTTTATTCACTCTCAGAAACTAACATAAATAATCGAATCGTGTGAGGGATTTGAGCTCGTTAATTTGTCACATAAACTATTAGTTTGATTTCTAACCTTAAATTTTGATTTCTTTACATTTATCTACACTTATTTATATTATTTACAATTTCAGTCGTTTCTTGACGTATAAAATATAAAGAAATCACCATATTACTAAACGATTGTGAATAAAAATACTTTCAGCCAGGGGCATACAATACAAAAAAAAATTGCGATCAGAAAGAATAATCGATTTTTAAATAATATTTTTTTTGTAAATTGCCGTCTATTATCATTATATATATGAAAGCGTAAATTTGAGTGTAGGTAACTAGGGGAGTAACTGGTTTTAAAAGTGCCTATATACTTTGACTTTGTAAACTGTTTCTATTTTTATTTTATAATGGTTTTAAGGGACAAGAAGAAGTATGAGACCTTTCAATACAATATTTATTTATCAACAACTTTTTTCTATTTCATAGATGCAACATATCATTCTTGATTATAAAAAATATACAGTAGCAAACTTGATATGAATATAACATTTTAACATCTATTAATATCAATCAGCAAAGCCGATAAAAACTTGCTACCGATATTTTTTCTTTTGACAAAATTTTCTTTAATTGGCCAGAAAAAAAATTATGAAAATTGAATATTTAAATTACCGCCATGTATGACGTAGAATTACGCCGCACCATAGCAAAGCTATGTGCGGGTAATTTAAACATGACCTGTATGACGTTTCAACAATAGTTTGGAGTTTGGAGGTTAATATTTTAATTTGTCTTTTTAATTTTTACGAGTTAAAGTCCTGCTTAACAACTGGAAATACGTAATAAAAAAGTAGCAGAAACCACGAAAATTGTAAATAATAAACAAGAGAAACAGTGAGAGAAAAATGAACTGATATCAAATTCAAATTAAAACTCGCACTCTACACTATCTACATAGGTTACATTCTGAAATATGCTTTCCTTTCTCCAGTTCAAAATAATGTCACAGAAAATGTTCTTTCTTAAATTAATGCAAAACATAATTTTTTAAAAATAAAATTTATATTTTTACCTACGATTTCAACATAACTTTATGAATCTGTACTCGTATGTGTTAGATATCGGATTTTCATTACCAAGCAAGTAGCCCATTATTCAATTTCTGCGACCAAATGATGTTCGAAAAGCCTACGCTCTTATCGAACGTAGAAAAATCACATTCATTCATAGGAACTAATTTTCTCTTAAGTAAATTAGTTCTTGTCCATTTCCCATGAATAGTGAAACTTTTCACCGCTTGTGCCCTAGGTTCCCCACTACAATCTACAATGCGTTCAATTTGAATGCGGTGGAATAATGGTGTGAAACAGTTATCTGGTGCGGCTTCGCTTTTAGTTTTTTCCCGCGTAATGCAAGAATGTTAATGCAATCTGATGAAATCTGTGTGGGTTTGGTGCGTTGTGATATAAACGCGCTGTTATTATACTGTTATTGTGATGTTTTTACGAAACACACGTAGTAAAAGTGAGAGATGGAGGCGAGACGTCTTCCGACAAGATTTACATGCGAACAGAAAAACAGTTTCCCAAATGATTAGAATTAGAATAGATTACATAGATTTTGTGTAGGCGATAATAGAACGGTTCTGTAATTCTGTAAGTATTTGTGTTACAGAAAAACTATTAACGAACTCATCGTTAGTGCACTACAAAAGTCTTTCAAATATAATTATTATGTCAGGTCGTTAACGATTGATCGGTCGAACGCGGAAATTTTTTAATGTAACTGTCTTTTTCTTTATCTTAGTATACAAGAGACGGAAAATATAAAAAATACTATAAAGGACTCATTTTATAAGACTTTGTTCTCGCTCTTGTTATTTAGAAAACATGCTAGGGCTCGTTTTCAAAATTTTGTAAAACTCGTCGTTTATATACTATTTTCTAGTGAGTTTTGTTGTATTTTATTTTGGCGCTAAAGCGGTATCACGTGGTCTGTGACGTACGAGTAACTGATGACATTTTCAACAAAGTATATATATATATATATATATATATATATATATATATATATATATATATATATATATAAATGGCATGTACACAGGAGGCAGTTTTTCTGCCATTGACTCTATGTCAAATATGTTCGTATTAATTTTAGTACATTTTGTGTGTTCACAATTTCTACATATCTGGTAAAATACAAATTTTCAAACATTATTTAATCATTCATATTTGTCAAAATTATGTAAGAACAGGAAATGAGGAAACAGAAGAGTTTAATATCACACAAGGACTACAACAAGGAGGGAATTTGAGTCCAATACTGTTTATCACATTTCTAGACTACATCATGAAAAAGATTAAAGACAAGACAAAGAAAGTTGAAACAGTGCACTACAAATTTAAAAAAAGTCAATATAGCAGAATGTGCATTTGCAGACGATCTGGCAATATTTGCAAAAAATGAAGAAGACTTGCAATATAATTTAAACGTTTGGCATGAAGTATTTCAGAAATACAATATGAACATAAATGCAAACAAAAACAAAGATATTGGTAATATCGAAGGAACAAACAGAAGCAACAATAATAATAAATGGAAGACTATAATAGAAATGAATTCACATACTTAGGATCAACAATAAACAGTAAGGATAATCTGGAAAGCGAAATTAATAAGAGAATACAATCAGCGAATAAAACTTAGCTAGTTCTAAATAATAGGCAAATATCCAAGTAAACAAAAAGGACTATTTACAAAACAATTTACCGACCAACATTACTATACGGAAGCGAAACATGGGTAGCAGATCAAAAGAACAAAAACAAGTTACAGGCCGTTGAAATGAGGTACGTAAGACGAGTAGAAGAAATACGAAGACTAGACAAAGTTAGGAACGAAGAAATAGGGAAAAATCTGCGAATTGAAAGTGTACAGAACACAATAGACAAAAAGCAACTAGCATGGTAAGGACACTTAATAAGAATACCGAAGACAGACAAGCTAAACAAGTGTGCAAAAGTACGGAAGAAAAATAAAAGAGGAAGACCAAGAAAGAATTGGGAAAGTAGTGTAGAGGAAATACTATACGGGAACATCAATATTCAAGAGGCAAGGAAAAAAGCAACACAGAAAGAAGTGGAAGGAAATAATAAGCAGAGCAAATTAAGAAGTGTAATCTCGACACCCGAAAGGGTACATGGAGATTTAAAAGATAATAATAATTTGCTCAAATTAAACAAAAATAACGCAAATTTTTAGATTTATAATACAAATAGGTGAAAATTTCAGAAAACAAATATAAAAAAATAGTATATTATGTTATTAGGAGTAGAAAGCGGTCTTTTTGTGTTGAACCCAGCTATTGCGGCCGAGGCGCTAGCCGAGGCTAGGCAAGCTGGGTAAAACACAAAAAGGGCGTTCTACTCCGAATGACATATACTATTTTTTCTTCAAGTGTTTCAAAGATTTTTTTCACATTTTTTTTGAATTTTTTAATTGTAGTGTTTGCAATTTCAGCGAAAAAACAAAAACGATACAACTGTCAAATAACAATTTTCAATGTAATCTTTGTTGCTGTGACGACTGCCGCCGCCAGCGGTGAACTATGACACTAACATTTTTTTACTAGTACAGCAATAACAACATTTTTGTACTAGTAAGACAATGAATACCTTCTATAGTGTGTATACAGTAGCATAATATGAATATTATAATACGCTTGAAGAAAAAAAATATTATAATACCCCGTTATGTTCTGCAATTTTTATTGGAATTATATACTTACACCCACGGTGAACAATTTGAGTACAAAATATTAAAATCAAAAAATGCAAAATTTTATTCTCTAAAGCGGTATGTATAAAATTACCTCATAAAGTTTTACGGCACAGATAATATATGAAAAAAAAACCTGTTTCGTCATGTTAACCCTTTTGATTTTATGAATTCTTGATTTTAGCCTAATTGTATTTTAAGAGAATATAAAATGTACAAACCATTTTCGAATTTTAGGAAATGAATACAATATAAAGGGCTGATTTTTAACCTTTTTGGTGTAAATTAATTTAATATTCAATCAGCCTGTTTTATTTTCTTCTCGTTGTGTGTGACCATATGTGCATAATTAATCACATGCGTAAGGCTGTTGGGTCGGTAAATCATAGCCGCATACTAGAACTAGTAGGTGGTCGGCCATATTTCACAATCTCCTGCGTCCAGGGTGTTTGAAATGGCATCACTTGCCGTGATTAGCTAGAGCTAGTGCTGCGACCACGACGCACACAAATTAATATATTGCTAAAAATTGAACCCCACTCAGCGATATTATTTAAATTTGCCGCAAGATTAATGGGTTTGGGTAGTGCTTTGTAGCAATGAAATTGGTGGAGAGTTCATATTTTATGCCAGGGATGCTGAAACACGCTAAATTAGAAAATCTAGAGAAATGAGTGAAAATAACGGTGCGGGTAGCCGTGCGCGTTAAACAGATAGCAATCAGCATATTTGATAGAATTGCAGTTTTAATATTTTTTTTAGCTTAAATGTCCACATTCCATAAAAAGTTTAGGAATTGTAGCAATAGTCTAAAGTCTAAAGACCGTATCCTACGATGAAAAATAACGATAACTTGCTATAGTCCATTTATAAAAATCTGATGTGGGCAGCACATAACCTCTCGCCAGATATTATATCTGGTTGTACGCATAAAACGAAAAATATTTTTTTCTACAAACACTATTAAAAATTGAATTTTTAATACGGCATACTTCAATTAAAAATGCGATATTTTAATTCTAGTGTTAAAAGTAAATTACCTTGGTAATGACGAATGGAACAACAAATCGACATGTTTGACATATGTCAAAAAAAAATTACAAATACAAATTTAAATGAAGTAAATGTGTTTGTAGAAAAAATAGTGTATGATATACGTGTTAAAAGTGATTTTATTTTGTTCGAAGGTTTGGATCACTTCGCTTCGCGTCGTGTTCCAAACTTCCTTCTCACAAAATAAAATGTGACTTTTAACACTTATATCATAAATAAATATTAAATACAAATGCATATATTCATGTCTCACTACAAAATAATTCTCACATATATTTGCAAAATCTATGGGATTTTTTAATATAAATTATGTACAATACATACATTTTCTTTATATTCAATATCTTGAAATTTTCTTTTTCTACTTTCCTGTTCTTTTTCTTTATATTCGGCATTTTTTCGCAAATTCCTTTTATATTCTTTTATACGTATATTCTTTTGCGTTGTTGACTTTTTATTTTATTTTCATAATCTTCATAATGATGTACACATATTTTTGACAGTGGCATACAAATATTTTTGACAGTGACATTTATGTGTCAATTACAAACATTTGAATTTCTTGGCCTTGAAGTAGTTTGATCTGAGAATTTTTACATCAAATTATTTTATATGCAATTTAACGTTTTTTAATATAAGTATTTACATAAATTTTCGATAAATAATATTTAGATGATTTTTTCTTGTAACTACGACTTCCGGTTGTCCAATTGTTACCAAAACTTAATCAACTCTTCCCATTATTGTTAGATTGAGGAATCCGTAGTTAAAAATGTCTTAAGTCTTATAGTATTTGAGAAATCGTGGATCCAACATCCACACACACATACGGACATCATCGTAAAAATGTTATATACGGATTCTAGGGACCTTAAAACGTGCTTATTCACTAAAATCTGGATCTGCAATTTTTAGCATGAATTCAATACCTCTCTTAGCGAGAGGTAAAAAGGAGTAAATTCAAAATTTTTCTAGTACACTCTATGCGTTGATTTTGACATTTAGTCACTATCCTATAACCTCTTTTATTCCAAAACAGACAGTTCTTACAATGGTCGCTTGACTATCAGATGGTTTTGATCACTCTGTAAGGCGTCCACACGCGCCTGTTTAAACTTTAAACTTAAACTATGCCTACCTAAATAAAACAGGTCAAAACATGTCTTGCATGGTACTCTGTAAAAAGCTTAAAACGGATATTTGAGAAGAATTTATTGTATCAATATATTTAGGCTCATTTGAAGCAGTATTTAATTCTGAACATTTTTATATTTACACTAGTTCTACAATTAACAGGGCAGAATTTAGAAATATAAGAAAATTCTACCATTATATTTCCTACGGTCCATAAAAAAATTAGACTCCTGGTATATATGTATATATTATATTACCATATATATTACCATTTAAATCGATAATTAAAAAAATCAGTTAATTTAATCATGATTTAAATCAGGCCAACCTTTTTTTAGTTCAAAAAATAGTCACAATTCACATTGTCAAATCATGTTAGTATGTCGGGTTTTCTATTACTTTGCTTGAAATTAAAAATTTTGTTTTACGAAACGAAAGCAATTGCCGTTCATTTTTTTTAACACAGTAACTTGCTATTATTTCGAGCAATAATTGCCCAGCGTATAAAATTTACTCCTCCTCTACTTTAATAATCGCGTGTAGTAAATATTTGTTTATTTATTGAAACTAAATAGGCACAAGGCCAAATTTCATAGTATTATTCGGTCCTAAAAGTTCTTGTAGGTACTCTTTGTAATATTTTTATTACGTTGATAACACAACTTTAAAAATTATTTCGTTCTACATCCATACAAAGAAATTGAACGGCAATTTATTTCAAAAGAATCGTAACAGTATGTATTCTAACAACTAATTTTTTACTATAAATTTTTTTATACAGTTTCTGTGTTTACCTTTAATTTAATGCATGTATTTTACGATTTATTTTTCTTTTGTAGTAGGAGTAGGAATAATCGATATTATTAAAATATGTAATTGCAAATAGTATAAATTTTATACTACTAGAAAATTACAAGCAATATAATATAATAGAAATTGAACAAGGGTTTTTATGAATTAACATTATTCTCACAATGTAACAATTACTATTAAATGAAACTGATTTTTGGACTTCCATTATCTTTATTTAAAAACACAAATTTTCTCACAACGTTTCGGTAGCTAATATCTGCTTCCGTCATCAGGTGTACTGATAGTATTATCAGTACACCTGATGACGGAAGCAGATATTAGCTACCGAAACGTTGTGAGAAAATTTGTGTTTTTAAATAAAGATAATGGAAGTCCAAAAATCAGTTTTATTTAATAACGATACATTATCTTATAAATTCAAAGTTAAAGTAACAATTACTCTTTTTTCATCAGCTAAAAATCTAATTAAACTGTACAATAATATTAAGTTGGATGTACTTATTTTACAATATGATTTTATATTTATAACTAATTTTAATGTTCATATGAGGGTTACGCTAGAATTATTAAGAATAAAAAAAATGCAGTGGAAAACAGAATTTTCGCCATCATTTTGAACAGTTATTTGAAATTAAGTTGCAAAAGTTAGTTTAGTTAGAACCTAGAGTAATGCCTGTTTGTCACGATCTATAATTTTGGACAGAATTATGCACAGAATTCTGAACAAAATTTCTATGAACAAATTTGTGGACAGAATTTTGTGTAAAAGGTACCAAATCTCTTTATTTTTTTATATTTTGTTGTAATTTGAAATAAATATCAAATTTAATATAATCAATTTTATGTGATTATATTTAATAAATATGAAGAAAAAATAAAGTATTCACCTTTATAATTTAAGAATGTCAAAATGTTTTTGCAGCATAAGCAAAACATGTAATCGATTACTTAGAATGGTTTTTCTTATAAATTTCTTAAGCTTTTTAGTAATATTAGTAGGTAAGATTACAATTAAATTTATTTTAATTCGCATCTTTTTCAATACTTACTGAACAACTTCTCGAAAACCCATGAACCACTGATTGCACACCGCTGGCACTATACAACTAGTACGTCACTATCACGTGACACAACAAATCAAATTTTAAAAATTTGCATGCATTGCGCATGCTCTTTCTGTTCATAAAAATAGAAATTTGTGGACAGAAAAAATCCTTGATAAAAATTTGTAAGCGACCGCCTATAAAATTCCGTCTATAATTCTGTGCAAAATTATAGATCGTGACATACGGGCTTAAAATATGGAATGGAGACTAATGAAATTGACGTCACACAACACATATCCTCTCCACCTGTACTACATGTCCTTAGAAAAAGACAAGCTGGAAGAGAGAGATAAAATATTACCATGATCTTTCTTGAGAAATATTCGTTTTCCGGGAATGGACTGTGTCATATTTTGAGTCAGAGCTCAACGTTTCGCCCGCAGTCATATGGGGCATCTTCAGGAGCAAGGGGGATAGTATTGTCTTAAACACGGTTACCCGACGTGTCAACCACGCTAGAGGCCGAGTTTAAGCAACAAGGAAGGAGACTCAGTTTACAAGGTTACCCGACGTGTAAACTGAGAAAAAAGAAAGATAATAGAACAACCGCCATACTTACCTGATTTGGCAATGAGTGACTATTGGCTATTTTTTAACTTTACTGGGTAGAAGGTTTTCTTCTGATTAAGAGAATAATGCTGTAATTTATTATTATTATTATTTGAAAAGATTAGTTGAGAGCAGGTAAGAACTGGAAGAAAAGAATGGTAAAGTCGAGGGTAAAGTGTATTACTATTCTTAATAATTCTAGCGTGACCCTCATCATCGCTGTAAACTGTAGGTAGTTTGCAAAGTATGATTAAAAACCCAATTAAAACTTAAAATAATATTGGTAAGAATGTTTAAGAAAGAAATCTTCGCAACATTTTGAGAACTTCTCCTGCATTATGTATCTCTAATACCATTTTTCTCTTGGAAAATGAGTTAGGTCTCTCACCAGTTTTATTGTTTTCAAATTTGGCAAAAGTGTAAGATTTATGACGTGGCGTTTAATAAATCTTTGTTCCATGCCTTGAGCAACGTTCATAAGCCTTTGTCTAGAGTTCTAGAGTTCCCTGTTACAGTACACCCTGATATTAACAGCCAGGTAGATAATTTATCTATAATTTGACTAGATTAGTTCAAGGTTAGGTTAGCTGGACTAGGGTAAGGCTTGGTCACTTGGCCCACCCAAAATCTGTTTTGTAAAATTCGAATTGAACTTTGGCGCCGAAAAATGATTTATCGTTTCTTAATATTTATCACTCGTGTTGGTAGGCGTGCATTTTTAATGAAAATAATTTATTTTCTATTTGTTTACTACTACTTATTTTGAAAAAACGTGAACAATTATTTGACCAAACAATATATAATAAGTTATGATTGCAGGTAATATATTTATTTTTTTAATACTTTTTTGTTTACGAGAATTATAAGAACCGATTAGCTGCTAAAACAACAATTTAAAAAATCTCTGTTTCTGTACTTGTGTCAAGTTTATATAACTTTATAAATCAAAAACTATTAGATGCATGTAGAAGGAACTTTTACAGAAAGATACAGCTTACAAAATAAAATCTTAAAATATAGGCATAATACTATTTTGTTATGTTAGGCAAGATTAGGTTAATATTAATTGCCCAGGGCCGGACTAATACCGTTGGGGGCCCTAGGCACTACTCGTTCGACCCCTCCCCCTTATCAAATAAATCGTCCTAAACTCAAAAACAATACGGGGTGTGTTTGTTGTACAAAATAAATAAAAAAGAATTGATTGCAAACATACATATTTAATACATACTGCTGTTTTAATAGAGAATTGTCTTAAATACATATTCTTTTGAATTTATTCAGAAGCGTAATGTTCCACTGTACACCTTGTTGGTATTTCACGAAAAGTCAAACAAAATTAATTTTTTTTTATTGTCTTAACAAAGGTAACTATGATAACAAATTTAATTCATTATGAATAGTTGAACATATAAAAAAATCTGATGTGGACACTACACGACTTGTACGCAAGTAGACCCAATTATAAAATTGCACGTATTTGACATAATTTGACATTAACATCTATTCTTTATTTTTTTGTTATTTTTTGTCGTAATCCATATCAAGCTTCATTACAAAAACTAAAAAGTATAGGTATAAGTTTTAAATATACATATCTCGCTTATACAAAGGGCTAATTTAATAAGACTTGATGTACAGAATTTAATTCTCTAAAACTCTTATTTGAAGCATTTATCTCTAAAATCAAAATGAAACCATTTTATTCAAGAAAAACTGTTAACAACTTCAGGTAATATATCACTTCCGGTTAGCCTGTTGTAACCAAAATCTACTATGTTATTCCAATTGACATAAAAGTCTTATATACCAAATTTGAAAAGTTTTGGATTATATTTTAAAATAGTTTTTCATTAAAATCTATTACAGGCTTCAAATAAAGTACCTTTTCTGGAAATTATGTAATGACCAAAAAGGGAGGTGCACAACTAGATGTTATAGCAGTCCTAAATACAAAACTTCAACTTCCTACGGCTTACCGTTTTTGAGTTATGCGATATACGTACGTACGTACAGACGTCACGACGAAATTAGACAAAATGGATTCAGGGATGGTCAAAATGGATATTTCCGTTGAAATCTGAAAACCGAAATTTTTCGCGATTACAATACTTCCTTTACTTTGTACAAGGAAGTAATAAAATTTAAATAATAAAACACATCACATTTACATGAAATGATTTAAAATATATTCCTTCTACATTTCTGGGCTTCAAAATCTTTGATTACTTCTTCGAAACTATTTTTTTTTTGGCTTTATCTATTTGTTAAAATAATCTAACGAAAAAAATTGTATACATCTGCGGAAAAAAATATTCGATAGAAATTCTCGTGGACCCCTATTTAGCGGGAGCCTTAAGCACGTGCTTAGTTTGCTTACGCATAAGTTAAAATAAAATATAACCTCAACTGTTAGTTTACGTACGCCTAACTAAATTTCTACTATTTTAATATAAAATTGTTATGGAAACGTTATCAAGTAATTTTTCATGCATTGTAGTGTTCATGTTTTATACATTACGCGCTGTTTATTGTTTACTGTGATCACAGGTTATTAGAAATAATAGCAAATAACCATTCAAAACAGTCCAACAATTCTAATGTTTCAATATTGTTTATTATTTTTTTACGAGTTACGTAGGCGTAGCTATGGATTCTAGTTCATAACAATATTGACGACAGCGCTAAAATTAAAAAAAAAACTTTATTATTTTGCCACCATCGAAGATTTATGTAAAAAAATATGTCCAGAAAGATTCATTAGAATTAGTTCGAAATATATCGAGATTGCCGAGGTAGTGTAAAGCGAGGTTTTACGGTATTTATTGTGGATTGAATGTGATTTGTTTAAATTGAAGAGTTTTAACAAAAAACAGCCATAGTCCTAATGTTGTAAATATGGCTTACCTACACCGACATGTATCTTAATACATGTCTGATAAAACTGTTTTTCGCAAAAAGTATTTTAATCACGAGTAATTACATTTTAAATTTTGAGCGTTTCTACAAGAATGTCCTATAAAAATATCTAATTACACATATGTAATTGCTCATCAATGTTTTTTTCCATTTCTTAACGTTCAGTGAATCATTTTCTAATATTTAATTAATTTAATATATTTAATATTAGACAATTATTATTAATTAAAATTGATGTGTATTAAGACGATAAATAAATATTAAAAAGATAGTAACAATGATGATTACTAATATTAAACAATTATTAAATACAATTTTAAGACTATGAATATAATTAACTAAACACACACTATTTATTTATTTATTTAAATAATTAACAGGACTATTTATTTACACGCAATTACTGATTATTTATTTCCACTATTTATGTCACTTCACATTCAGCTGTCCGACCTACCGACCTTCACAACTGAAAACAACGATTGTATATTGAACTGCTCGGACAGAATTCACACCTTTCAGCTCACTATCTGTCTCTTTATGTAACTCCGTCACTTCCATTGCTTCAGTATCACCGACTGTCCGTATGCCACAACTTTTCAACATCACTGCCGAGTATCCACTATCACTCGCCATTACTGTTCCCGTATACCTAGCTTCCCAATACTCTTCAACACTACAGAGTATTCACTTTTACAGCTATCCCAGTAACTTCCCAAGTATCCCACTCGACACAAAACTGCATACGCTCACCACGATACTACTGACTCCTTATTTCTGTTCTTCTGACAGACTATGTGAATTAATGAATCTTCGCAAACACGTACGTTGCTTATATAGTTGCTCTTAAGACCTTCTGAAATATTCTCATGACACCTCGAACTATATATAACAATATGTGGGTAATTAAGCTTATCTCCCCTTCTTTACCTTACCGCCCGCCTCGCGTCGCCCGTCAATCGTGCGCTGCACTGTTATTGGTCGTCTACCTAGGCTCCTCCTCCTACTAGAATGCTTCTATTCATAGGCGTCGAGTCGCACGCGCCGGTCGGGGGCTCGCAAACCTAATGTAGGTATAGTATGTCTAGCGAATGAAAGTTGTCGTTTAGATTATTTAATAGATGTGGTTTCTTTTGCGAACATTTCGCTATATTTGATTTGAAAGGAAACTGACCCTTATGTGTCCCGTTACATAAGATTAGAATTGTACTTCATACCAGGTTGCATTTAAAATGTCCTTAGCAACAGGATTCAGGTATGTATTTAAAAATTTAATACCGCAAATTCTAGTTCATTCGTCTCAGGTGGAAGCAACCTTTGAGTCGGAATTACTGTTAGAGGAAATTAAAAATAATCCTGTTTCATAGAATTGCCAAAATAAATATTTTAAACGCACCCCTGTTTTGATGTTCAGTTACCCTAGTCGGCCATCTATTTTCAGCCAGACATAGTAATGTATTTCTGTGCTTTCCTAGTCCAGTATTTAAATGGGTTCATGCAAAAATTTTATACCTGAATATTTCGTACAATTCTATTCTTCTGAAGGGTTTCAAAAGAAACCATATATATATAAAATAAATTAAACGTCAACTTTCATTCGCTAGTCTTACCATACAGATCTCTATAAAAGTAAGGAAACTAGACAGTTGTTTCTTTGATCTCAATTATACGCATGAGAAAAGAAAACGAGCTATACTCGTATATTGAAATGATTTATGATGGGAAAAGAAAAGAATGTACGAAATCATAAACAAAATTGTATTTTCCGTTAGTGTTAAAAGTAAATTCTAAACCAGTAGGCAAGACTGAATCTAAATGAAAAAATAAATAAATAATCATATATGTAACCCACTGGCTTACGCCACAAAGACGTAATGGCGCTTTTAAATCGAATTTTGAAATTTAAATTATTCCGTTTAATAATTTTTATATTCAATTACTCTATCAAATGTATAATTTATCCTACGGTGAATGACATAACTAATATTGCCGTCTCTTAATTTTAAATAAATACATTACAATTTTAAATCAATGTTTAGATCGACCCTGAAGATTCAATTATACAACAGATGTTATGATTTACGACATGTGGCAAATCACCACCTACTACAATGCTGCATCGTTAAATAAATTAACGCTATACAATACTTAAATCGTTTTTCAATAAAATGACCAGCGTTCATGAAATCTCTGCTATATCTTCTTATATGTAATCAAATGAAATCTTGAGAAATAACTCGCGAACGAGAAGGAAAGGATTACATTACCACTGAAATTCCAGGTATTACTGGAGAAAAAGAAACTAAGGTATTGTTTAAGGAAATGCAGGAATTGCTGAGATATTGTCTAGTATTATCAAGAAAATTTGAAAAAAGTAAAATATTAGCTGTCGGACTTATGATGTACAAAATTTTAGTGCATTTATAACCGCTTGTAATAGCATAGTACATATCAAGTCCGGAAAGTAGTAATTTACTGAATCCAATGATTTTCTAGATATAGAGCTGGCGTGGAGAATGCACCACAGGGGTCAATATTGCGCCATTAAAAATTCGAAATATTTAGCTCGGTTCCCCAGATTTGCGACCTGCACTAGGCACGCGGCCACGAGACCCCATTGGTCTACTGGTAATTACTTTAATAACACACTATTTTTGGTCTTTACCTTGTTTCAGGAAATGAATAGTAATGAGGATAGTTAATTGTTGAAAGGATAGAACAAGTACGTTCCTTAAGAAATCTAGGAAACACAGTAACTTAGAATAGCAAGAGATTAGAAGCAGAATTGCTTAGGGAAAGGCAGCTTTCAGTAAAATACAGGAACTACGAAAAAGGTTTGCAAAATGCTTCATAGGTGTGTTATAAATGACGATTAAATGTTAGCGCTGAAAATTAGAATATTAAAACACAATAACAAATCTAGATGACCGTCGCCTGGCCGAACCCGGTCACGCAGAATCCTCCTTCACGCCGTGATTATTTCTGTAAAAGAATTAACACATGAGAAATACTCAGTGAGGAGGCAATCATTTACAAAAGGTTCGGGCATTCACACACCGTACACACATGTTGGCAACTACGGGCAGTACCGCCAGTTACTACGGAACCTCTGCCGCTTCGGTGGTGATCCGGGAACACATCCACAGAGATCACTACAGCCCAAACTGCTGCTAACGTTGGCGACCCAGAAGCGGGTCACTACAGCCTTTCCCTGCTGCTGCCGCTGGCGACCCCCGGGTCCACACGGGCGGCCACTACGGAACCTCTGCCGCTTCGGTGGTGATCCGGGAACACATCCACAGGGATCACTACAGCCCTAACTGCTGCTACCGTTGGCGACCCAGATGTGGGTCACTACAGCCTTCCCTGCTGCTACGCTGGCGACCCTCGGGTTCACACGAGCGGCCACTACGGAACCTCTGCCGCTTCGGTGGTGATCCGGGAACACATCCACAGGGATCACTACAGCCCTAACTGCTGCTACCGTTGGCGACCCAGAAGCGGGTCACTACAGGTCTCCCTTCTGCTACCGTTGGCGACCCTCGGGTTCACACGATGCGGCCACTACAGTACCCAGTACTGCTCACACGCACACTCACACTCGTACACACGCTAGATTAACTCTCTCACCTGAATCTCTATAATATCGATGTTCTCACACTGAAATCTAGAAATAAACTGAAATAAAATACGTGAATACCAGTATCATTAAATGTAGCTCTTATCCAACAGCATCGGTTACGTACCTAAATAGCTAATTAGAGACAAAACATAATAAATTTAATAAAAATAATCTTACGCAAAATAATATCTGTGACAGGTGTATTGTACTGTATGCTGTAAGGATGCAAAACACGGAACTAGAGGAAGAAGGAGAAAAAGTACCTGGAAAGTTTTGAAAAGTGGTTGAGGCGCCGGTTGGAGAAAATTAGATGCAGAGAGAGAGAGAGAGAGAGAGAGAGAGAGAGAGAGAGAGAGAATGGTATGCGGAGGTGCTGAGAAATATTGCAAAAGAGAGAAGAATTTTGAGAGAAATAAGAAAGAGGAAGGCTAACTGGATTAGCCGTATTTTAAGGAGAAATTGTCTTATGATTATGATTGAAGATATATGGGAGAAGAGGAAGAAGAAAATTTGGAACGTTAACAGATATCAAGGAGGGAATGACATACGTCCAAAATTTTAAATGTTTTATCCAAATTAAAAAAAACGAACTATACTAACAACTAATGTTACTTTTTCAATATAAAAATTCTACGGAATGGTATATTCTATAACTAGTATGAAATAGATAATTTCCGCGCGAGCGAAAAGTTTATAGTCCGAGCTGTATGCGAGGTGTACGGTTTCGCGAGTGGCGGAAATTTTATTCTAAATGAGTTTTAGAGTGTACTTCCTCTAACACTATTTAAAAAAATATATTTTGCTCGTTACCTGACATTTTTGCTAAAAATAATGAAATATTATTGGTATATGTTAAGCAATAATTTTTATTTCTTATTATATATATTTAACTAGCGTAAAAACAAGGCGTATAATGGACCTTTTCAATTTAAAGAGATAGAAAATATGCGCAATGGAGATCTGTGCATAGTAAGAACAACTGAAATCTATGATGTTTGATTCTAAAAAATTTAGATGTAAAATGTGAGAATATCTCAGATAACTTTAAAAAATCTTATCGAAATAAGTTACAAAAGCTTTTATTGAAGGTAAAATGTCTAACGATGCAAATTTTCACTGAGAATACAGGTATTTTAATAACTGCAATTTTTTTGATGTTTCGTTTGACAGCCCAACTGGCAGTTGTTTGCGCCATTTTCTTACTTTTTGCAGCGATAGAAAGAGATAGTCGTTAAATTGAAAAGGTCCATTAGTTTTTGTAAAAATTTATTTTATAATTTGACAGTTGTGGCGACAAAATTAAAGAAAGATCGTGCCAAGCAAAGTCGGCTTGATTTTGAAAACAGTTGCGTTTTCCCATGTATTTTAATGGTTGAATTGAAGAACTAGTGGCCTTTGACCCCTATTACAGAATAATATTGTGTGACAGAATGTGTCGTTTCCATAATATAAATATTAAAATTTCCAATCCCCCGCAATATCTGTTGGTGTGTAATGTTGATATCTTTCGTCCAGTATCCAGTACGCATAATCACGCAATCACGAAGAGGCTCACGAAGAGTGCGCACGCATCACGACTGCGCAGTGTCTGGCCAGGGCCGTAATTGCTTTTAAATTACCTTATGAACTATTTTTACGTGAGTACGTAAAGTAATTACGACTACTTTTAGATGCCGCGACATACTAATACATAACACAACATAACGTAAACGTAATATGCACCACCCATACAACAGATTTCCCACGACGATACTTATTTCATTATTCTATGGACTGTAATTTCAGGGGTACCACTAATGAAATTTTTTAATTCCGACTAAATGGTAACAAAATTGTAGTATAATAACTACATTAGATATGATAAAATGGTTTTCTACTATGTAGTCGACAAATAAAACATGCCTGCACAGCTGCAGGCGAATTCTGCGCTATCCTTTAGCTAATAAAGGTTATTTAAAAATAATTAATTGTAGAGAAATAAAGATGCATTTATAACACACAAATGCAAGTAATTTTCCCACAGACTAGCAATGATCTCTAAAGAAGAACACTAAAATTAAAAAAAATATATGTAGAGCCTAGAAAATTATACAGCAAATTAAAAAGCGGGCCATAGGCGTTTAATATAAGAAAGCAGTTTTTCCTTGCGCAAAACTTCCCAATTAGTTTTACACAAAAATATTACAAATGAAAGTTGTAGATAATTACATACTTCACCCTTATCACGAAACGGATTTTATATTGAACGTTTAATAACCTGTAAATTCAAATTTTTAATTTTATAAATACTTATTGCTCATATAGCCATAGAATTTACACAGCAATGCATATCGTCAGTAATTCGATTTTAGAGGTTAATGTGAAGAATAAAATCTGTTTAGCGATTTATAATTTTAATATCTATAACTTTTATATGAATCCAGGTAGTTCGAACGATATGCATTTATTTGCTTTTTTAAAAATTCCATGGCTATCACTATATGCACGAAAGTTCAAACTCTATTTTACAGGTTACTAAACGTACAAAACAAAATATTTTTACTGATTAGGGTGTAGAATTTGATTATGTACAACATTTATTTGAAACATTTTTGTCAACTTGTAAACTTAATCGGAAAGTTCCGTAAGGAAAAATTCATTTCCTGTCTCTGTATAAGTGTTTTAAATGAATGCGAAAATTCCATCGAAAATCACAAACTATCGAATTTTCCAGCGAATTACTACAAAGTTACATAGTTGGTGTAATTATTTTTTTACTTTCATTTATAATCATATAAATTGTCATGTGAACTGTCGTATTTTAAGCAAATCTGTTATTTATTATATGAATTACAAATAAAGAAACTTCCCCGTGCGATACCATTTCTAGAATGCCGATGTAGTTTTGCTGTATTTTAGCATTAAATATTTGAGCTCACAGGGAGTAGAAGTTTGCATACTTGCGCGCTAATGAAAAATAGCATATTTGAAATAAACTAAAGAGTATCTACAAATGTTATTACAAAATGATAATGTTTTAAAGATACATAGTATTTAAAAATTAATAAAGATTAATTTTAGCAATTTGGTTAATTTTAAATACTGTAACGTGAGAGTACATATTATACGACTAAGCCTGCGAGCACGCGACCGCCGCAGCGGTAAGCGACTGTGTATGGGTGCGGTACGAGTACGAATCATGCTATCATAAATCGTATTCTTTCGCTGTGTTGGATCAGATCCAACCGATCGTACGGATTAGATCAGATCTGATCACGTGGCCGCAGATTAGTTTATTCGAAAGAAGTTTTTATTATGTTTGAGAAGTTATAGGTTATATTTTACAAGAAGTCGAATAATGAAGAAATATATAAATATTTCTAATGTTTTCTATATCTACATTTGTTTATTCTTGTTTTAATTTCTTTTGGAATCTTAAATGCTTAAAATGTAACCTCTTGTAATGATTGACTGTCGTACAATATGACCGCTTCCGCCATTTTTGAATCTAAAGTGATTTGATCCTTATAATCTAAGTTTTTGTTGGAGTAAATGGCACTGACCTGTATTACTTAGTCTTGGGGTGGGGATACTGATCAGAATTCGAAAGAACATGCAATTTACTGATCCATGTAAGATGGATCTGATCCAACGCAGTGAAAGAATGAACAGTGCTCAGACCGCTCACAGCTGGTCCGATTTGAATGAGCGCGCTTACGACTGTGAAGGCGTTACCGATTCGGGCCGTTCGTAAGCACTCTTACTTCTTGCTTGTCATTTGTGAGTTTAAGTTTGAACAATTCATTAGTTTCCTCTAAAAAAACACCTTTACTACGTTAACAACTTCCATCTTAACGAACAATTTCATTGTTTCAGCAAGCAATAGCGTAAAAAACATCAAACGTGCTTACAGCGCTTACATTGCCTATCCTCTTGGGCGTTAGCACCGTTACCATGAAATGTTGACGTCACCTCTGACGTCATACACCTCACAGCGCAAACCGTGAGCGTTGTAAATATGATTCGGACCAACTCTTAGTGCGCTGTTGGTACTCAAAGCGTGATTCGGACCACACCCTATTCTTAGCGATGACGTAATCGCCGCGGAGTGACGTGATCTATTGTATTTGATGTTTTATCTAGAAGAATGTTCTAGTAGTTTCCAGAATAAAGACACCGGAGTATATAAACCCTGTTAGGGAAGGCATTCGACAGTCTGATATAAACAAGCGTCGTGAAATGAATAGTTGGTGATACAAACAAATAGTCGACAAGTGGTGAACATAAATAAATGTAGTTATATAAATATATAAGTGAAATAAATAGTGTTAATTGTTTAAATAAATAAATAAATAAATAATCTTAGTGTTTAAGTGTTTAATAATATTTTAAATAGTCATATTTATTATCTTTTTAATATTTGTTTATCATTTAATAAACTTTAATTTTACACTTCACCCAAATAAATAAAACGTTACAATATTTTCAGAAAAAACAGATAATCTCATTTCAAAAATTAAAGATTCTATTGTTCCACCTAAACCAGAAATATAATTCAAGCCCTTTTCACCCCAAAAAATGGCATTTAAGTCCGCCGAAACTTTATAATTTAAACTATTGATTTAATATATTATTATTAAATAAAATTGCAATTTGGGGCTGGACTGCAGTTTATCCAGAATAGTAGAAATTACAATTTTTTTTATTGTAATGTCTTATTTTAGCTAAAATATAATAAGGAAACATAAAATTGGAGCGCGGAAACAGGTATTTATATATTTTTTTGTAAAAATAATTTTTTAAAAAAATCCTGTAAAAAACAATATCTAACGCACAGTAATGTATTCAGAATTTTTTAAAAAAAATCCTGAGAAAAACTACCTAACGCACACATATTTTTTAAGAAATTTTTAAAAAATCCTGACAAAAACAATACCTGACACTCCAGGCACACACATCCGACATGTACGACATCGCTCGGCCCACTATCTTCATGTTAGTTTACAATAGTTTGACAGATGAACGCAAAATTATAAATAAAAAATGTTATAAAACGAAGGATAAGAAGGAAAATAAGACATAATTTTGCAAATATACATTAATTGAAACAATATTATTCGCATGAAAGCGTAAGTACCTACTTAAACATGGAAATATATGTAGTTCATCTAACCTAATTTTTTTCAGAAAAAATGCCAAAATCTCTATAAATATAGTTTTCGCATCCAATTTTTAGCGGTATTTAGTGTTTTTAATAGTTTTAAGTATATATAACCATTAATATAAAATTCTTGAATTCTGGATAAACTGCAATTTAGCCCAATTTGTCCCTACTTTTTCAGTCACGCTAGAAATAGTTTGTCGAGTATGATTGGTACATGACATATTAAAGCTCTCATTTTAATGAATTAATACCTTTTGACAAGCGAGTAACAACTAATCAATCAATATTGCAATATTTTAATCAACTTAAGATCATTTTAGAAGATTGTGTCACGATATTTATAACTCCCTAACAAAAAGATCTAATTATTGTAACCAGACTACGACCAGTTCATGGTTACTCAATGTTTTCCAATAGGTGTGTTCGGTTATTATTTACTTTTAGTGTAGTTTAAATCTTACTTTTATTGTTGTTGCGACTAAGCTGAACTTGAACTGATTCGGTTTCGGTAAAAGATCGGAGATGTAAGATGGCAAGTAGTGCAGAACGGAGTAGTTTTATTACGTAATTTGCGCTGAAAAGAAGTAGAGTACGTTACTTTTCATTACTAGTAAATGTAACTTTGTATACGTTTGCAAAATGTATCGCAGTAAGTGAGTGGAACGTTCGATCGTTGGCTAATAAAAAGTGGAAGTAATTAAGAACTATCGAATTTCACTTCTTTCGCGGAGAGAATGCGAAAGATTTCATCAGTTTATATAAATGAATAAGCATGTTATCACGACTTTTCGCAAAGTTCTAAAAATGCCAACCAAGAGAGCGGCTGTATTCCATTTGTAAATTGAGACTATCTCTATCAATGACGTCAAACTTTTGGAATATAATTTTCTGGTATAGTATTAAGGGGGCTTTAGACGATCAAATAAATTGAACTTTTATTGGACAAATATTAACAACATTATTTCTGATCCAATGGTTACGCTTTACACGTTCAAATTATATGAACATTATTTGCTTGTTAGTGGGCTACATAATTACATTTTGTTTTGGTTTGACATTTCATCTGCGCGTTTGTCGTTTAGTTTGTCTCTTGTATTGCGCGTTCATTTTTCTTTACTGAAAATACTATAAAATTTAGTCGAAACAAAAACAAATATGACATTTATCAAAAAAAATCTTTATGCCAACATTACAAAATACCGTGCATATAACCTAGGATGAAATAATTCCTCGAAGCAACTAAACTAAACAATTGACTTCATGAATTTGATTTCAAAACTTTGAGCATACGTAGAGTCATGATTTCTGTTACGTTCACAATTAACATTATAAACAAAACACTATAAATGTACCTGAGCTATTATGTGATATTAATTTCATAGTTCCTAATATAAAGTTAAGAGTTAGGGATACAGTGTTCCAAATCAATAAAAATTCCAATTCTCCATTCACTAGATGTTTAAACATTACTAATACGGTCATAAAAAACTCTAGTATTAATATATTTAACGTAAGGAATATAGATTTATCTTAATGTTATTAATAATATGTACCTATATTTTCTAACTGGTTGAAATGTAAATGATTTTGTCTGTATTTTTGGTCAGTATAAATAAATATATATTATTATTATTATTATTATTATTACTATTATTATTAAATTTCCTTGTACATTGAAGTTCCAGAACCTTATAGTACAATAAGAAGTTGTAATTTTTTTGTAAATTTTCTATCGTCTAAAGCCACATTTGTAGACAGATAGGAGTAAGTAAATGGCCTGTTTTTAACTAAACATCAAAATCATTTTGATCTGATTTTCAAATATTTACTATTCACCACTGGAACATGGCACAAAAATTTCAGTTCCAAATTATTTATAACCGATACCCAAAAATACTAGAATCTGATAGCCTCTTTATCAATTTGAGTACCAAATATTTAATTTTGCTGTGGAAAAACATTTTACCACTAAAATAAACGAACTTTGTGTCAGAAAATTCAAAATGTACCTTAGCATAACCTAACCTAATACATCTAATATCTTACGCCCCCCTCATTATTTTGGTCGCTGCTCAATTATTATTTGTGAGATACATTATATAAAAACAAGATCAGGGTGGCCAGCAATCAGGGGGGAATGAGTTATGTCGTGATCATATTCGAATTTGAATACATTAGTCATAAAATGTAAAAACTAAACATTCATTTGTAATAATGTTGTTATTAGCAATTTAATGTTTTGGAGAAGGGATATACGCCATAAGCATGTTAGAATAGTGGAAGAAGACAGATAGAATGCGTAAAGGAAAGAGACAATTATAAATTAGCTGATCAGCGTCGCGATTGTGTTGTGCTAGATGTGGCAGGGTGTGGCATGACCACAGCTGGCTATAACTATCTCTTTCCCTCTCAGTCTAACCGACTTCTTCCACGCTTCTACCGTGCTCACGTCACAAATCCCTTCCCCAAATTTTTAATAATTATTTTCTCTTAAAGTACGAATAATTTAATTTTTAAAAAATACGGGTAGTAAGGGAATTTAGTATTACCTGGAATTTTATTAATTGTCAGGGAAAGTAATTTTTGTTCCAATTGTATGGAAACTTTTTAAAATCTTGACTGTAAAGTAAATAATTCTGATAATAAATGTCTTTTATTATTATTAGTTGTCTAATGTACCTTTACCTTTTATTATAGAATCAAAAATTTTGAAACAATCATATACCTATTTATTAGAAATTATGTTACTGAAAATTTTGTTAGTGAAATCAGGAAATGTAACGGAATTAATTTTCGAATGTGCGCCGTCTCCTTATTTTGCATAATTTAGCTAGGGTTGTTTATGCTTAATAAATATATTTCTGATAACAGAAATATAGTGCTCATTTATATTTGTCAATAGAATTTAATTTTAAGAAATATTTAATTAAATAGCTTAACATAGTCATTAAATAATAATGTATTTAATAAAGACAACTTTTCCTGCGTATTATTAAACTTTAAATAAAACTTAAAAACATTCAATTTATGAGCTGATAACGGTAAAAGGCTGCAAATTGATTTCACACGCTTTGATGCAAATTCTTACATAAATTTTCTTGATTTAAGCAAATAATAACCAGCTATATAATTTAGTAAAAACTTCTTTCGAGACAAATTAGCCGCTTATAAATATGAGCCTATAACTGAATTAAAAAGCAGTTCCTACAGTTAGACTTTTTTGAAGTTGATAGAATTAGAATACAGTTACCTTCAGTTTTTGTCAAAATGTTACATAGTAATTATTAAATAAAAAGATGTCTGCGCTGCAAGAATTTTGTAAAGAAATAAGCGATGATGACACCAAATTGTAATGAAGATTACAGTAAATGAAACATCAACTTTGAAATAAAATTGTCCGCCTAAATTCAATTCCTTTAGTGATCAATTTCCAATATACAGATGAAACAGAAGAAAGTTCGAGAATTTGATTGGCAAGCTATATAAAGTTTCTAACGAGTATCTCCAGGACTAGAAGATATACGAAATCGGTTAAATTAGACAAAAGGCCATTTTAGGTTTGCTTTTGTTTGTTCAGGATCAAATGAAATACAAATTCCAAGTATAAAAATACTGGATTTTGGTCTGTACTTTTAAAGTTCTTTCGAATGGCGATGTTCATTTGTTTATTATTATTGGATGTTGATACCAGATACAATTTTTATATGGACGCCATAATGGAAAGTTACATCTTTTTATCTTTTCAACGATTGATAATTTATTTATGTTCATTTGTTTCAAACAGCGAAAGTACAACAATCATTAAAGCTCACAGCTAGGGTAAAAACAAAACAAACCTAATCTTATCTTATAATTTTGCGGTACTTTGACAATGATTGTTAATTGCAGATATCAGGGCCGCTCCGTGCGGGTGGGCATATTGTGCCCCGCACAAAGGCGACTGACCATGAAGGGCGCCATTTCAAGACGGTGTATAAAAAATAATAGTATTTTTTTCCAAACTGGGATTATTTATCCTACCAAACCGATATTTTTCTAGCATTTCTTATTTTGAAATAATAATTCTGAAGGTGTTGATTACAACAAAGAATATTTTCATTATAACTCAAAAACATTGATTACAAGAATGAATTTAGTAGAAAAAAATAAAATAAATATCCCAATAAATGGATAATTTTCTGGCATTGTTATGTTGTAAGCTATAACTATAAAATTGTTGATTACAACAAACGATTTTGATTATAACCTAATAATATTAATTACAAGGATGCAACAAAGGAAATTTCATCAATATTTTAAATCTATTCTATCCATTTTAAAGCGTGTGTTAATTAGTAAATTATATATACAGAGTGATCCAGAATGATTGAAGGTCATGTGACATGAAAAAGTTCTGATTATGATAAAAATTATCTTCAATGGAAAAAAAATTAGTATTAATTTACCGGTAATGTCAAATTATGTGACCTATATTACCGACATTTGGAAAAGTCAACGGTGTTGCGTATTTTGAATTTTTTGACATAGTTTGTTTACATTTTTTAAAATTAAACTGATATTTATGCAAATTATTACGGTATATGGTGTTGATGATGAACCTGTATATACAGGATGAGTCTGGGAAGACGCCCCCCCCCCATTAACTTTTTTATTATAAGTAATAGAAAAAAATGGCTCATATAAAAGTTTTATTATTTTACCTATACTATATTTGATAACAGATGTAGATATTTTTTATAAAGTCAGGTTTACAAGATACGACTATCAACTTTTATTTTTCAAATAGCAACCTATAATTACTTTAATAAAATAGAAACCGCCATTTTTTTCTCTTTTCAACGATGTATTATTTTTTATAAATGTATTTGAAAAATTTCGAGAAAAATGAAATCGATTCACCAATTGAATCACATCAATTAATTCGTTCTTCGTAAACATTTCAAAATGTTTTTTTTTTTTTGTTTACAAAATAAGATAAATTATGTAACAAACAAATGTATACTTTTTTGACATTAATTTAATTGTTTTACATTGTTACGTTTTGTTTATTTTAACATAGCCACCTATAATATTTATTTAAAAATTATTTCTAATATTTCTAAATTGTCTCATTTTTCTCGAAATTTTTCAAATACATTATTAAAAAATAATACATCGTTGAAAAGAGAAAAAAATATTATATATATATATATATATATATATATATATATATATATATATATATATATAATATTTTTTTCTCTTTTCAACGATGTATTATTTTTTAATAATGTATTTGAAATATATATATATATATATATATATATATATATATATATATATATATATATATATATATATATATATATATATATATATATATATATATATATATATATATTCTCAACCAATACCAATCGCCAGCCTCTGAATAAATCTCACCCCACCTACTTTCACCCCCACCCCTTCGCTAAGCTAAGCAAAATATGTAGCATAAGCAGAGTCAGTACTCAATAAGTATTCATACAGTGAGCAATAGCTCTTGTCACATTTTGTATAAATCATCTACAAATAAATAAATCAATCAACACATATCTTTTATTTATTCAACGAACACCCACGTCGTTGTGTCTAAGAGGACATCCCTCTAGACTTAAGCAAGTGTAACGCAATAAGTTACATATATATATATATATATATATATATATAATATTATATCTATTTTATTAAAATAATTATAGGTTGCCATTTGAAAAATAAAAGTTGATAGTCGTATCTTGTAAACCTGACATTATAAAAAATATCTACATCTGCCATCAAATAGTATATGTAAAATAATAAAACTTTTATATGAGCCATTTTTTTCTATTACTTATAATAAAAAAGTTAAAGGGTGGGGCGTCTTCCCAGACTCACCCTATATATATATATATATATATATATATATATATATATATATATATATATATATATATATATATATATATATATATTTGCGCTAAAACATAACTTTGCACAAAGGCGCCTTTTACCCACGGAGCGGCATTGGCAGTTATCTGTCTTATTGCACTTTAATCTTACGAAAACTCGATTCATTTGTTGTTGCATAGCCTACTTTTCATCAGTTAAAACAAAAACAAAAGCAGTTAATAATGTGAACGTGTTACGTAGCAACGTAAATACTTGCTACATCGCTTGCAATTATTAATTAACCCACTAATGAAAAGGTACAATTTATAGTATTGTTGCGAATTTTTCCGTGACACAATATTCTATTAAATATCTCGAGTGTAAAATAAATAGCAACGCTTATTCTCTCCATCGCGCTATTAATATCTCACTGACAAGGAGAAATAATTCGCTTTAAATGAAATCGATTACACGACTTGAAAATTCCACGGACAAAGCGATTGTGGATTGTAATTATCTGTTATTTTCGCCTGCAGGACTGTAGAAAATTTAATAATTAATTGATTCCATTTTGGCTCATACCTACACTGTAATTGAATATGTAAATAGATCTCATTGCTATTGTGCTAAGATAAATGAACTAGATTTTTTGCATGCTTTACCATTTGCATTTTTAAATCGGTGAAGTCAGTATAATTAAACTGTTACACGGGGCATTTGTAATAGTACAAAACACTGAAATCAGTAAAAGTACTTTTTCACAGAGATTATATCAGTGCTCTTCGATATAGAGAAATTGATAATTATCAGATTATACATTTTGAGAAATATTTTTGAATCTAATGACAACTGAAGCAGGAATTTTTTAAAAAATATTAATAGAATTTTCTCTTTTTGTTAATATTCTTACCCACTCTGTTTAAAGATGTGAAAAATATTAACGCTACATTGACTTATGAGTCAAAATATTTTTATATTATTACTTTCACTACTTATAATCATTTGGAATTTTTGTGCAATAATAAATAAAATAAATATATCATTACGGCATATTCCCCATTGCTGGGTGTACCAATCTGCTTTACAAAGTTTTCGGTAATGATGATGACGACGAGAAACGGCGAGAAACAATCCACGCTCGTCTCATCATATTTTTTCTTGCCTTCTCGAGATCTCGACTCGAGAGTCTCGAATATCTCGAATTTTTATTAGCAGTAGTAAATAAAGTAACATTATAAGCAACATGGATATAACAAACCAGTACCAGCACTGATTCATACATTTACTGGTATTAAAATGGCAGGTAAAAACATACTCAATAATATCATGGCTTTACCCGTTTCTGGGTGTGTCAATCTGCTTTGTACGCAAATATTAGTATAGTCCGTGCCAAACGTCATGAGCTGTTGCGCCAAAAGCAAAACTCTTTGTTTCTCTTTCTCTCTCTCCTATTGCCTGACCTTTCTCTAGCTGTCTCTCTTCTTGATCTGCGCATTTCATAGCACCACCTCTAATAATGGTTATATATTCGTATAGTGCGGGAGGGAAGAGTATACCCTAGGTGTCACTTTTGTTAATTTTTTTTTTTACTAAAATCGAGACTAAAACCCAATAAATCTAAATTGAATAAATAAATTTGCGTGTAAATGAAGAGGCAATTAAAGTAATTAATATTTTTCATATTTTAATTAGATAGATTTCATATAATATTAAAAAACGGACAATCGAGATCTCGAATTTCAACTCTCGTCTCGAGAAAATCTCGAGGGCATTCCTCTCGTCTCGAAAATTCGAGAAATTCGAGACGAGATCTCGAATATACGAGAAATCGCGGCACCACTATTTGTACCATGCGGGCGTTTACCAGGCGTCACCTTACGGGCACTCATTGTTGGCGTGGAGAGTGCACCACAGGGGTCAATTTTGTGTCATTTAAAATTGGAAATATTTGGCGTCGGTCGGGATCGAACCCGGTTTCCCAGACTCGCGACCAGGCACTCAAGCAAAAGCAATAAATAAAGGAGATATCTTTACGCGTGACCAGCACTCACTCGTTAATTATTGAAATTATTAATTACCGATTAACACACGCGTTTTATACAATATCGTATCTTATTTGTTATTGTTGTTTATTACATTAGACAAAATCAAATTTTATTAGATTTAAAAGAAAATTATGTAAGTAACGCACTTTTACTAAAAATCATTCATTGTTAGACAATCTTGCATTAATATAGCAGTAGCAGTTATTAATAAACGTATTTGTAAAATCACTCATTAATAGAATATCTTGCTTTAATGGAGGTATTTATAAACGATTCTCAATAGTAACGAATAAATAAACGATCAACGGAAAAAATATTTAACTCTGACGAACACTGAGTTTTTCAGAGAATTATATTTAAAAAAATGGTTATTGATTTCATCTTAATAGTATGTTTTGGGATTTATAATTTTTAATTTATTTAGAGTATATATTTTTCCTTTTCCATTTTATTTTCATTAGTCGCGTTCTTTTTATCATTTGCTTCACCTTGCCTCAGCTAAAAGTGAGATGAGTTTGACAGGAGCTGAGTTGAGATTTTTGTGAAATAAAAAGAACAAAAAATTCCATAGAACTATCTTTTAGAAAATCCGAAATAATGGCTGTTTAACTTGAAAATAACAGATTGTCCATATCATTCACGTCATCAATTGCTTCTAAAAATAAATTTATAACATTATAATAAATTTTAAATAAACATTTCTGAAACTCCAGCACAATATCTTGAATATTGTTGGTCATTTTCTTGTTGACGTTTAAATAATTTTATAGATATGGTTTCTTTTGAAAACCCTAAGGTAACTAAATATCCAAACAGGGGTGCTTTTAAAATATTTTAAACGTTTTCGTTTATGTTGTTTATAACAAAATATTTTGATCTTTAAACTATTTAGTTTGGCAATTCTATGAAATGGGATTATTTTTAATTTCCTCTAACAGTAATTCCGACTGGAGAGTTGCTTACACCTGAGACGAACGAACTAGAATTTTCTGTATTAAATTTTTTAAATACATCCCTGAATCCTGTTGCTAAGGTCATTTTAAATGCCTCCTGATATTGAGTACAATTCTAATCTTCTGTAAAGGAATACAGAAGGGTCAGTTTTCTTTCAAATCAAATATAGGAAAATGTTTTCAAAAGAAACCATATCTATTAAATGATCTAAACGTCAACTTTCATTCGCTAGTCATACTATACATATTGTCATTTTATGCAGGTCCCAAACAAAAAATACCTAGATTTTAAAGTATCATTTTTTAAAACAGTTTTGGGTCATGATCCACAGCTAGGTAGATTGTCTTTTTTTTGGGGGTGGGGGGGGGGGATTTGGGGGAAGACAGCAAATCGTTCGTCAAGGTATGTAAAGTGACTACCAAGGGTTAGTATTTGGAATACCATGATACATTTTTCATGTAGCACTAGCCCCCGTTTTATGAATTTCAAGAAAACGAACGGTCAAAATTAGTGAGGCAACTGAGGAAAACTAAGACGAACTGAGATATCATGTAAAAAGAACGCAACTATTGAAACATTTTCTTTCTGTAGATTTGTACTTTCAATTTTATGCAACGTAGAGTAATTAATTTTCATAATATTTATGACTATCTGCTCCATTTGTAAAGGCGACAAATGTTTGTAACGTTTATTGCAACAAAAGTAATAAATAATAAATGTAAATTTAATTGTTAAGTGTTAAACATAGTATTATGATGTTTCTATTGTAAAGTTGATCACTTCTGAAGGCTACAACCTTTAGACAATTAAACAATTGTACGGTAAACAACCTTTAAACAAAACAATAACAACAAAGTAAGACGAGTAAGATGTTTCTCATCAAATAAAAAACAAGTAGTAGTCGAAATAATAAATATTCGCAACAAAAAAGACGGAAATGGGAAAGAATACAACGATGACAATTATTGTAAAGTTTGTTGAAAGTATAGAAAAGCCGCGTTATTTATTATGAAAATACTGTATTTTTAATTATAAAATAACAGAATATGTAATAAAACAATACATCACAACCTTTTTTTGTAATATACTTTATTGTTTAAATCTAAAACGTGTGACGTACATAACGTTACTAACGTCTCTCATACCAGAGACATACGGTACTTGTAATGACCATTACCTAAATTCTTAATTGTGGTTGATGCTTATTAGAAAAATACATAGACAATAACAATAGCTGAAAATTCTTGCACATGTACAAAATATGTTTGTTGTCATTGTATACAGTATATGTATAGGTTACCCTAAAAAACGCGCCCTGTATGGGGAAATCGAGAACTATAAGATATACTAAATCTTTTAACTTACATGTAGATGTTAGACAAAAGATGCCCCATAAGAAGACTATTTTAGTGGCGTATCGTCATTTGAGAAAAATTTATAGCTCGCTAGATAAAGGTGAAAATGTTAATTTTGCAGTTTTTTATTTGTGCGAATAACTTGTAACTGAAATAATTCTGGTTTTTGGTTTACACCTCTTCAGAGGCACTTTTTTATGTTCTTTCGAATGGCCATCCTCATTGTTTTTGAATTTCGAATTATGATGTTAAGCTATTATTACCTTCCGCTACCCTTGGTAAGGGATGTGTAGGGATCGTGCTAAAAATCGCATGTCGAGATTTTGGTAAATAACTACGTTTTAAGGTCCCTAGAATCCAATTTTAACATTTTCACGATGATGTATGTGTGTGTGTGTGTATGTATATGTGGATCCTCCACTCAACTCAAATACTTTTCATTCAGAAAAAAATGAAATCTTGTACTTCGAACTTTTTCTATTATAGATTTTGGTGAAAATCGGATAACCGGAAATGGCACTTTACTTGAGAAGCTCAAAATAGTTTTTCTTCGAAAAATATCTTTAAATGCTATTTTTTCGAAATTAATGTTATAAAAATTAAAGATTATTAAATTTTCTACAGATTTGCTTAATACTTTTTGTACATATTTTATGGATAAATTTATAAAATTATCTACAATTTAAATCCCGGAGCCTACGCTTTAAACAAATAAAACTCAGATAGATAAATGTCACTGTCAAAGAACTAATCATTTCAAATTAATAATAGTACAGTTTCAAAAAGAAAAAAGTAAATAGAACAATAGGAAAGGAAATCAATACAGTTTCCAGCTTAAGTAAATATGTACGTATGTATTTATTTAGATTAATAAAAATTAAAGATTCGCAAAAAAGTTTTAAGCTAATCCTCATTTTTGGATTATTGAATTAAAAAAAATTAATTATTTTATTATCAAAAAAGGTTGTTACTTGGATTAGATTAGACTATATTTTAAGAAATAAACTACCAAAATTAGAGTAAAATTCGCTAATCCAAAAATAAGGATCAGCTTAATCTTTTTTGTGACTCGGGCTGTGAATGGCGGGAGTTATTGTGATGGCCACACCAGATTTTTTTGTATGCCATACTGGAGATTTACACCTTTGAAAAGATTTTTTATTTCCAAAAATGTGTAATAATATTATTTCACACTTAGATTTTCGCGTTTTTATCTAGTGATCTGGGAATATATTTTTTTCTCATGGCCAGAAGGTCTAAAACTTTACTTTTTCAAGAACATATATAAAAAATTTCAAAATTTTATTGTGCCACATCGTTGCAAAAGACAATAGAATTTTTTTGACAGTTGATCCGTTTGACAGCAAAAAGTTGTTGATAGTTTTTTAATTTTTTTTTTCAATAATTGTAATTTATATCAGGATTCTCCTCTTTTAGTTCTAAAGATCAGCAAGAAATAGTTGAATGTTGCCGGTGCGGCAGTTTTGAACTTGTTATTGTCGAAATCCTGAAAATTATATGATAAACCACTGAAAGTCCATACTTGTCAAAATAATAAAATCTCCCCCAGAGGAAAAACATTTCATCCTTGGAGGCAAAATAGTGTACTTCTCTTTCAAGTTTAATAAGTATATCACACACTATTTTTTCATTTAAATTTGTATGTATTTCTAATAATTCTTTGCGAGCCAAAAATATCTATTTGTTGTTCCTTTATTCATTACCAAGGTAACATTAGCGTTAAAAGTAATAATGATCTGTCACTTTTAATACTGGTGACATTTTTAATCCTAAAAATAAACATTAAAAACCTACTTTTAATAGATAAAAAATGCACTAGTTACTTACTTCATACTAGTTTTAGTACATGATACATTTTTATAGACAGGCGTTTCCAAGTAAATTAAAAATAAGTCAATAATTATATGTATCATTGTATCTTAGTATATACTTAAACCAATTCTTTATGGTTTCCTTTCTTTTCAATTGGTGGTTCTTAGTAGTCATTAGTTTTAATATCCACACCTTAAGTTCTTCAAATCTCTCATTATCTAAAAATTCATTTTCTAAGAAGAGAAATTTCTCGAAAGGGCGTGTAGCACGTTATCAACAAATTCCTGTATTAATCATAGTAGTCCATGAGAGTATGAACAAGAGAAATTCGCCCCCCTAGCGAGTAAGTACAACACATTTGTTACATAATCTCACTTTGGCGTTGGTATCATTACCGATCAGTCCAGTCCGGCAATCCGTTTCCTTTCCACCGCTCGTAAAGAAATATCGAAGTGGGCGTGGCGCGTGTCTTATGGAGTGTTAAACTCATGTTCCGATTGGAAATTTGGGTCATTTGAATCATCAAGATGGAATTCTTCTCTGGGCCTTTAAAACCAGTCGTATAACTTAACAAGCTGCAAGTAAAATGTAACTGTACTGCTGAGGGTCATATATGTTCTTTGTTTTCCAATGATATATGGCCCAGTCCAGACGAAAAATACTCATTATTTCATGGTTGTTAAGCAAATGAGACTAATAATATCAGTAAGGGGCATACTCGTTTTTGGTACTAAAATAAAATGTTATTTATACGAATAATCACATACGCAGATACCGTCATTCATTGAAAAAATTATTACTAATTAAAATTGTTGTTTATTAAATGATAAATAAATACTAAAAGAAAATAAATAGACTATTACGATGGTTAAACAAATATTAAATACTAATTTAAGACTAAGAATACAAGTACAATTAATTACTTTAACACTAAGATTATTTATTTATTTAAACAATTAACACGACTATTTATTTTCACGCTATTTATTTTACTGTACTCTCGCACTTTTATTTAACTAACTGTTCATTTATTTCACTACGCATTCCAATCTTAGACTGCCAGTCTGTTGCAGACTCTTGTAAACTGTTTACGCGATATTTATATCACTATATTTATATCACTATTTATTTATATCACTATTTATTTATATCACATTTAACTGTCCGACCTCCACAGTGTCTGTATACTCAACTGCCCGGACAGAATTCATTCCTTCCAACTCTCTGAACTTTTCAATTCCACTAGCTGCCTTACTTCCAATACAGTATCACCAACTGTCCGTGTGCAACAACTCTTCAATATCACTGCAGAGTACCTATCCATTTCCACTCGCTGGTTCAATCCCCATACACTCTAGCTTCCCAATACTTTTCAAAACTACCGAGTATTCATTTACATAGGTATCCGAGTATATCAGGAACTTCCCGAGTACTCCACTCGTCACTATACTGCATACGCTCACTCACTATCTTCCACTACACTAACAGATCTGTACAGAGTGTGCATACTCAACTACACGAATTCACTAACGAAACCGAACTACGCTGCCACAGCCTCTGTATACTCAACGCCCGATCACATAACACATAACTAATGTAGTGCAATCAGGGACTGATCTAACAGTCGAACTTCACAAACGGAACTCTGTCCGTATTCACTAATGGAACTCAACACGTCAACTCAACTCATCTGACTATGTAACTGGCTTCTCGTCCCTTTTATATAGATGCCATTACCTTCAAGAGAGTTCTAGCCCATAGTAACATTGAATATAAAAGTTTCAGGCGACCGGAAGGAATTAGACAGATCCGGGACACGTTTGTTTAGGTCGGCGGTTGCTCGCGTGATTATGTCATCGCTAAACTTATACGTTAGATGTTGAAAACAATGCGATACCATAGAGAAGGTAAATATAAAAATATCCAATATATCCACTTGCATTTTGCCTGCCTTCCTATTTAATCGATAGCAAACTGCGATTTTGACGTTTTCAAATGTCTTTTTACCTCCCGCTACCCTTGGTAAGGGAGGTATAGGGATCGTGCTAAAAATCGCATATCGAGATTTTGGTAAATGTGCACGTTTTAAGGTCCCTAGAATCCAATTTTAACATTTTCACGATCATTAATGTTATTATAAAAATTAAAGATTATTAAATTTTCTGCAGATTTGCATTAATACTATATATTTTATGGATAAATTTATAAAATTATCTATAATTTAAATCACAGAGCCTACGCTTTAAACAAACAAAACGCAGTTATTCAAATGTATATAACTGACAGATAAATGGCACTATCAAAGAACTAATCATTTCAAAATAATATTAGTAACGTTTTAAAAAGAAAAAAGGAAATAGAACAATAGAAAAGGAATTCAATACAGTTTCCAGCATAAGTAAATATGTAGGTATTTATTTAGATTAATAAAAATTAACGATTCACAAAAATGTTTAAGCTAATCCTCATTTTTGGATTAGATTATATTCTATTCCGGTAATTCAAACTTAATCTTCATTTTATTATAGCTCCGGTGGCTAAACGCCTCATGTCATGAGTGCCCTCGGGGCTCTGGGTTCGAATCCCACTAAGGCATGGATGTGTGTGAATGTGAACTCACTCTGTAATTGGGATTTAATCCTGTTGAGGGATTTTAAGAAAAGGTAGTTACTTGGATTAAATTAGACTATATTTTAAAAAATAAACTGTCAAAATTAGAGTAAATTCACTAATCCAAAAATAAGGATTAAGTCTTTTTTGTGACTCGGGCTGTAAATGGCGGGAGGTATTGTGTTGGCCACATCAGATTTTTTATATAGTAGTGGAATTATCGTTATTAATATTGATGTACATATAAATTATTATTTTTTGAAATAAATTAAAATTCTCGTTAATTTTTTGTTCAAACCTCGTGTAATATTCAAAAAATGCGTTGTTACCTATTAAGTAAGATATATTTGAAGTTTCTTAACGAAAAATGCTATAAACAAAATAATCAAGTTGTCAACTAAATTTGAAATAAGTCGAGATTTACTGATATTTTACGTAATAAGATTATAGCTAATAAACAAGATTTTATATAATAAATTGTATCTAATTCTTGAGCAATTTCCTATTCATCTTCAATTTGTATAATCTCAAAATCACTGAAGAATAATTTATAATATATTCATAATCCTAATAGAAACATGACCCTAATTGTGATACAAAAAAACATTCTTCATAGATTTGCATACCTAAACTGTGATATTACAATCTCATGCCAAACCTATGTCATTATACCTTTAAAAACCTCAACAATAACAATGTCATCTTGTCATCCTGATAAAAATACCTCTTCTTCTTGTCAGGAAGCGATCTCGTTACATAACGCTTCGTTCCGCGTTCTGCTATGAAAGCTAAAAGTAGGCCATGGATGTTGCTGTTTCTTGCTTCTGCAGATGAGCTAACAATGTGTATACGCACGTCAGGCATAGATCAGATCTATGAATATGATATTTGACTCGGTTTCTGACACCCAACGGTACACTCTGCAAGAAATACACATCAAGATGTGTTCAAGAGTAAAAATGCAAGATGTTAGATATGTGTTGTTTACGAAAACGTGAGGAGAATTGAAACATGATGTGCAAAATTTATGAAGGATATTATATACACGTATGAATTCGAAAAATTTCTATGCAAATGCAACGCTATGAAGCGGGAAATCTTAATTTCCATTTTTTTTATTCGCAGATATTTTAGTATTTACAGCAAAATTTTTGAAAGATGCCCGTTCAAGGTCATGTACGAATTGTATGAATTAAGATTTTGTTCTGTTAAATTCAGTAGTGTCATTTACTGAGTTTTTATACGGGTACATAAGATACTACTGAAGTAAAATATAATTTACGAAGTAAAAGTAAAACGAAGTAGGTTTGTATGTAACTATAGATATAATATAACAAAAAAATCTGATGTGGACACCACACGACTTCCTTGTACACAAGACCAATATGAAGTATAGACCCAAGTATAATATTGCACGTATTTGACGTAATTTGACATTAGCATCTATTTTTTTATTTTTTGTTATTTTTTGTCCTAATCCATAGCAAGCTTCATTACAAAAACCAAAAATTATATGTTTTAAATATACATATCTCGCTTATACGAAGGGCTAATTTAATAATACTTGATGTGCTAGACACAGAATTTAATTCTCTAAAAAATTTATTTGAAACATTTATTTCCAAAATCAAAATGAAACCATTTTATTGAAGAAAAACTGTTAACAACTTCAGGTAATATGTCACTTCCGGTTAGCCTGTTTTAACCAAAATCCACTATGTTATTCCAATTGACATAAAAGTCTTATATACCAAATTTGAAAAATGTTAGATTATATTTTAAGATAGTTTTTCATTAAAATCTATTATAGGCTTCAAATAAAGTACCATTTCTAGAAATTATGTAATGATCAAAAAGGGAGGTGCACAACTAGATGTTATAGTAGTCCTAAATACAAAATTTCAACTTTCTAAGGCTTACCGTTTTTGAGTTATGCGAGATAACATACGCACGTACGTTCGTACGTACGTACGTACGAACGTACGTACGTACGTACGTACGTACGTACAGACGTCACGACGAAATTAGTCAAAATGGATTCAGGGATGGTCAAAATGGATATTTCCGTTGAAATCTCAAAACCGAAATTTTTCGCGATTACAATACTTCCTTTACTTCGTACAAGGAAGTAAAAAGAGAAATTGAAATGTAAATACATATAACGTTTTGTCACAATAAATTTGTTCAATACAAGTCTTGGATTTATTAATGGTCTATCTGGTAAAACTACAATAATTTCAGAAGTGGGATCGCCAAAACTTTTCAATAAATACTACTGTTATTTGATTATTATTAAAATATATGTTACAGTAAAAGCATTTAAAATTCAAAACTAAGTCAACTAGTAAGTTTATAAGCAAATGTAAAAACCAAATATGTGAATAATAAGATACTGACCCAGTGTCAGTGACACTGACAGAAAATAACGTTACACGTACGGCTATGAATCAACGTAAATATATCTGAATTAATAAATAAACTTAGGTTACCACGAAAGTATTGTGAACAACGAGCATCATTTTATAGTATGTTCGGTAATGCAACCGCGGTTCGATCAGGTTTACGATTTAGCGTTCCGTAAGTCCTGCCGCTACTTTCAAACATCGTCGTAACAAAATTTGGGCTATAATATTCGTAGTTTTTTTTATTAAATTGCTTATTACTTATACATGCATATTTCCAGTTATTGACCACAATAGCTATTTGTGTATTAGGAGAGCAAAATGGGACATTGTCGATTGAGGGGATATGGCGCTTCTGCGTTCTCTCGAAATCGACATGCAGTGCCGGCCCGAGACTTTTAGGCGCCGCAGGCGAAAATTGTAAATTGCGCTCTTCATTTATTACAATTTTGTTTAGATTATTTGTGTCCATAACTCGCGAACAATCACAGAATCTTAATCCGAATGAAATTTTTTAAAAAATATTTTGGATATTTAAAATACAGAGAATTTTTTTTTCTTTTGGGTTCTACGGAGTCGCTTTATTTTTGTCTAATACTATGTACAGGATTAGTCATGGGAGAGTTACTTTCAAAGTCAGTTTGTGTGCAACCCGAAATACAATTTACAACAGCGTCTAGCTTCCTCTCTTAAAAAAATTGATTATTTAATTCACGATTACTTTGCCTGTCTAGTGATGGTTCTGTTATTTTGACATTAAACAATTAAATATGGTCAGTTGCCATTAGTATTTTGGGTTACAAACAAATGGATTTTCAAAATAATTCTTCCGTGACTAATCCTGTATATAGGAAAAGAAAAAATATTTCTCAGTGTAGGTATATGTCTCGGTATAAATACATTTTGTTATTTTGCAATTCGGAAAATCTAATTTAACTCTTTAACGGTTCATTCTAGGTAAAAAATATAAGAATCTTGTTTTGTATAAAATTCGATACGGATTACTGTTTTCAAGAAAAATGGCAAAAACCAAAATATGTCGCCTTTATCTAAATTGGCGAGGGGCTGTTGCATCAGGATATTTTTCTGTACAGGATTCCGTATAAAAGCTTTTGTTGCAATTTTTTTTCTTTTTTTGGTGTTGGGGGTATTTTTCAGTAGATATCCTGAACAACAATTACTTCCTCAATATTTGATATAACAATTTTTTTAATTTATATAATCGCCAACGAATTTAACCTTTCTTCTTTCTTAATATAAATATAATATAAATAGGATTTTATTAATGTAAGTTTACTACAACTGGAATTGTCAGCATTATGATTAAGCTAAACACTGGACGAGTCAATGAACTTATAATTTGATTTTTAATTTATTTTGCAAAAAATAGTCTCAAAAAATGTCGCCCTAAAACCAATTTCGCCCCAGGCGGTCACCTGGCTTGCCTGTAGCTTGGGCCGGCCCTGTCGACATGTCCATTTACGCTCGAAACACACACAAGATATTTTCTACAGTCGCCACAATGGGGCCCTCCACCATAACAAAAAATAATAAAATGTACACTTTGTACTTATAGTACTACTCAATAAATAACGGTTAATATAAAGAAAAAAGTTATTTTACACATATTTATATGTTTTTATTGTGTTGAAATCTAAATACTTATTACTTGCACTAGTGCAATAAATCATTTTATCATAAACGTTCAACAATATGTTGTAGTATTAATGCAGTGCTCCTACATAATTTAGTTGACATTTTATCGAGAAAATAATGTTACATCTATTATATGAAATTCTTTTTGATGCTCCCACATTTTTTGCCCCAGTTAAATATATTGTGCAACAATTTAGCAACAGAAATGAATTTGAAGATACGATCTCAACTAGCAGAAAAATTTACATAATGATAGCCCAATGCAAGTTACATTATGACCTTATTACACCGCTATCAACTTTGTCAATCTGAAATATTTTGTCCATTGATAATGTGACATTTCACAGCCTTGATGAATACAGTAATTATTTCTCTGTTTTGTAATCGCTTGGCAGTCTGTTTATATTTGTGAATTGAATCAATTTGTGACATTTTAGTAGTGAAAATTTCGGGCACATTAAAATGTTTGTCCTACTGTAGATAATTATTTGATTATTTGGTTAATAAGTAGAACTTGAATCCGGATAGCTTGGCCGTAATTATGTATTAATTGTTCTACGCACAATTTATTGAGAAATATGTCCGCATAATCAGAAAAAAGGTTTATTAAAAATAGATTAACACGAATGCTACATAGTAGTTGTTGCTCAATCTTCACATACCTAATGAATAATGAATTGGCTCTACATATGAATGAAATTGTACGCGGAACGAATTACTTCATTTGGAAAATTTAACATTCATTTGGTTTTCATCGGTTTTATTAGTTTTGTCTATACATCTAAACTGATCCTTATTTTTGCAATATACAGCAACAATTATCTATTACTTTCATTTTTTATGTGATTTATGGCCAGTTGTACCGCTTATAGTAAAATTTTTACTATTTGTTAAATTGACAATATCGAATCAAAACAAAAATTTAAATGAGGTTTTAAATATTACTATCAATATTTCAATAGGTACGTAATTTTTTTGTTAACCTTTGGTTAAGACTTTAACTATAACCGGTGCAACTTGCCATTAGTCATTTTCATTATTGTAATAAAATTTTCTTTATTGTAATCAAGCATTTCTTTGTTGTCATCAATTTATTTTTTTTAAATCTCATGGAATATGATCGGAGAGGATAAATACTTAAATTTTCATTAAAACCTATTATATATGACTGAATTAAATAAAAACATACGCGTAATAACTATTATTGTATTTTTTTTTTGTTTCGTTACCAATTTTCTTTATTGGACTCAAATTTTCTATATGTAATCAAACATTTTATTTATTAAAAAATACTGGTTAGACTTGCATTGTCTTTATTATAATAATAATTTAACATTGTCTACAACCTTTAAAGAGAAAGCATTTTATTTGTTGTAATCATAGGTCTATTCGTAAAAAAAACATAAAAGCCCCAAATTTTGATGAAATTGCCAACAGTACTTCTGCTTCTTTGAAAAATACTAGATTTAAAATATTGAGGAAATTTCTTTTGTTAGATTCATTCTTGTAATCAATATTATTAGATTATAATCAAAATCGTTTGCTGTCTACCTTGTTCCATTTAAGCCATTCAGTATTGGGGAGCATAGGGAATAGTTTTAATCTCTCTGATTGGCTGAAATTAGAGACAAGAGACAAGTTTACCCAATATAATTTCGGCTTCTTCAGATTTGCATCATAGCAATGCCAGAAAATTATTCGTTTAGCATGATATTTAGGTATTTACTTTTTTCGACTAAATTCATTGTTGGATTTTTTTCTTGTAATCAATATTCTTGAGCTATAATCAAAATATTCTTTGCTGTAATCAACACTTTCACAATTATTATTTCAATACAAGAATGATAGAAAAATATCGGTTTGGCAGGACAATAATCCTTTGCAAATAAACCCAGTAAAAAAAATACTATTATTTTTTATATGCTGTCTTGAAATGGCGCCCCTCACGGTCAGGCGCCTTTGTGCGGGGTGCGGGGCACAAACTACCCACCCGCACGGAGGGGCCCTGCGTATAACTATTTGTGATACGCCCGGATAAAATAAAAAAATACAAGATCAATTTTATAATCAGTTTCTCGTGTGATTGGTGATTTTCTGTATTGGAAATAATTTTCTTCATTTTAAATATGCAAATCTTAGTTGTAATGGAAACCCTAAAAAATATCCTACAGTTAAGGATAACCCAAAATATGGAAGGCTCGTAGAAATAAAAACGAAGGAAAGCATGAAAAAGGTTTAAATTTGGTTTTGACAGAACTAAGGATGAAAGTTGATAAAAGTGATGCAAATGAATGGTGGAGATATCAAAAGCAATAAAATAAAATATTACTCCATATATAATTTTCTCGTCGTATATAAAATAAATATTAAGTTGGTGGGAGGTACAGTCTTCAATTACTTTGGTTGTCATTATTATTAAATCAAACTGATTAGTTGATTACGTTGAACATTGAATGATGAAATTCCAACTGGCAATACAAATTGAAGTTGAAAATGTTTCTTAGTAGGCTGCGTACGCTATTTAATCCGACAGGAATTTATTCTATTCAATTAAACAAAATGAATATCGCGTCAAGCTCCCCACTGGTTAAAATAAAATCAGTTGCTCGCATTAAACGGAAGCTTAGAGCAATTAAGTGTGTTAAGAGAACAACGTTATTTACCACAATAAACTTACAATGGCTATTGAAGGAGATGAAAATTAAACGATAGCTATAAAGTGCATGACAAGTACACGAACATCTATTGAAATGTACGACTGCGTTACAGATTGCTGGAGGATTTATCTCCGCAAGAATGCGGTCATATTTCTTATACAACGAGATTTTTATGTTATGTTGACCATGTTTCATTTCATTATATTTAATTTGGGCGCGCCGTTACTACATCATGCACATTTTGATTAATTATTTGATATCACATGTTTGTTACTTCATATAAAACAACAAAATCTCTTCATGAGGTTAGTATTTTTAAATTAAATAAACAATGCTGGCAAATGTATAGTTTCTTATCACAAATATACATTCTTAACGGGAGTAAGTTTTGATCCGAATGATTGTAAGTCCGGATAATATGGAGAATTATGTATTATTAGATCATGTAAACACTAGGGCCAGTTGCATAAAACGTTGTTAGCTACTCATGTGTTTAACTACACATTGTAACCATGGATACGTATCAAAAATACATTGGAAAAAGGGTCTCGACAAAGTTAACAACGTGGTTAAAGTTAACAATGTTTTATGCAACTGGGCCTGAACAGGGAATTAAGGGTTCTTATGAATTATTTTGGACAATAATAGATGCGTACCTGCAATTAATTTGGAGTATTTTTCTCCAAAATAATGTATGTATAAATAATCGACAGTGATAAAACACTGCTAGACATCTCCTCACCTCACTAATCACTCTTAATCACTTCTTCTTGCTACCAGCCAAAGAGTTTAAGAGGTTTGATCAAAAAGTAGAGAGAATTTTTTCGCATGTTATTTATTTTCGATTGAGCTCATTTTATTTTATTACGTTGGTATTATGGTATGGTAATTATGTCAGGTTGTTAGGTTATAATTATGGGACGTGTAGTTTGTGTTTGACAACGACATATTAAAAAAGCAATTTAATATGTACGAATTCGTTTATTTGAAAATGATATAAAATATAGTGGCGAAAACCAGGATTTATAAATAAATAAAATAAATAAATATATGATTGCTGGGTGTGCCAATCTGCTTTGTGCGCAGATTGCGGTAATGATGAAATATTTGCACCGTGCAGATTTATGAATGATACAAACGTTTTCCGTCCGATCTTTAATAGTTTCCGAGATATATGACAGTGAAAAATGAGTTTTTATGGAGTTTACCTCTGCTATCTCGAAAACTATAAGAGTTACGACTTCGATTAAATAAAACTTTTTGTTTACCTTTCAGAGGTCAAATTAGATGTGCTTTTGTTTTTTTTTTATATCAATTAATTGTACTAAGGTAAATGTTGTGGCAACTTGGCTAATATTTGATTTTCAAAGAACTTCGTTACTATTAGAAATTGGGAAAAATGTTTCATATATAATTTTATTGTCTTCTATAGTCTATTTACTGATACAGACAAAATTTTGTTCAATCACTATCTATGTCAATTTTTTTCGATTCTAATGGCCTCATTCTCGGAAACAGTTGAAGAGCGGACCCATGTTGATTAAGCCTTTTTTACTCATGCCCTTTCATTTAATTATTTGTATCAGTAGTCTAAAAACTGTAATTTTTGCGAATGTGAGTTTCTGGGCATTCAATATACAAGATAATTTGTTCCAACTTCTCTCTAAATTTAATAAATTAATTTGATTTACAGCTAGGGATTTATGTTGGCAATATCAGAAGATTTGAACAATTCAATTACGTGGATTTACAAACATAACCTGAAAAATCAGCAACCATTTTTAATCGGTTTATATTGCAAGTTCAAATATATGTACTTACTTAAATGTGTTCATTTAAGTTACAATTAATAATTTAGTATTATAAGTTGTAAACATTTTGCTAATCATTGTGTTGCAAATATTTATAAGTCGAGATTTCACTTTCAACAGAAAAAATACTAATTACTAACCTAACCTAACCTTAAAAGTCCGTATCTTTTTGTCGGCCTATGTCGGTAAAAAAGTGTTTCTACGTGATTTAGATTAATTTAAAACTGTTTATACCGGACGGAGGCACAAAAAAATGAAGATATTGTGCTTATTAATTGCGGAATGATATTTTGGGCATGAATGAAGTGGAGGACAAGTTGTTGAATTTTGACCAATAGAAACACAAAAAAATCACTGAACAAATATTGACGGAAGTTGCTGACTATAATGATTAGACATAGCCCCCTGTGACATTTTCCACTTGTCGAAGATAAAGAAAACAATGAAAGGACAACGTTTTGCTACCAGAGATAAAAGCAAAATCGCTGAAAGTGCATTCCTCAAGTGTTTTGCAGTTTGGAAATGGAAACAACGTTGGCATAAGTGCATTATATCTAATGGGGAATACTTTCAAGGAAACAGTATTTATTAATGAATATATTATTACTTTTTAAAATACCAAACTTATTGAGCGATTTAGAATAGAAAGGGAAGGGAACTCCGAGAAAAGCAGAGTGTCTCTTTTCCCTCAGAAACAAGTCAATGAAATCGATTGTTGTTATACCTGTACAACAGAATCCATGTGTATTCATAAATGCATATATATTTACTGTCACGTTTGTAATACTACAACTCTAACAAAATTTCGTGTATTATCACCAATACGCTAATTAAAACCACACACGCATTATGTATATACTCTGTACAAAATTCCTGAGCGAGTTTGCAAATTCTTCTCTGTTCAAATATCCTCCGTAGTCGGATAATTCGGTTGACACGGCAAACTTGCCCGTTCAAACAGGACAAATCACATAGTTTACATGCATGCATAGTCTGACACACGTGTGTGCGGAGCCGATCCCAGTTCGCGTACGTGCGGCGATTTCAAGGCCAACGTGACAGTCTTCGTCAACTTTACCTCAAACCTCGAAATTCTACGACAGGTAACTGTAAGCAGGTGGACTAGATTCGGGAAACAAGGTTATGGACAGCAAATAAATTTGAGAGTTTATGTAAAAATGTGTAGGAGTATAAATATTTGTTACTTCGCTTCTGAGGTAAAATTATTTTTCCTTGGAAGAAAAAAGTACTTGCCTACCTTTATTTTCATATATGTATAATTTTCTGATGTGGTTCGAATCCAATCGATGTAAATTATTTCCAATTTTTATTAGCACAGAAGTAATCCGTGGTATTCTTACCACGACAATTTTACCGTCGCCAAACTTAACTATAGGTATTGTACAGTATTTTTTCAGACGGTGAAGAAGATATTGCCATTGTCATATTAAAGAAAACTGTTTTTTGAACGTCAAGTTACGTTCGGTAGGTATTCTTTTATAGTTTAAATGCTAATTTAGTAAAATAGAAGAGATTTAAGAACGAATGGCAACCAAAAATTAGAAGAAAATAACGATTCCCTGTAGTAACCGATGATAAAACAATTTTAAGGGTTAGACTAGCCAACATTAATAGCGGTTTACACGTAGCAATAAATCGTTCAATTTATTGACGGATAAATCAATCAATTTATCTTACAAGTCGTAGAGAATTTACTATCAATTTATTTTTGTTGAAATTAGGTCTACCAACTTCTTAATATTATTTTATATATTTGTGAGAGAGTTTAACCTAGCAGCGCTTAAGTTTTCTTGTAGTGTTTTGGAGTGTAGTCTTTCTTGTAGCGTATTTGTTAAAAATGAGTAAAACTAGTGAATATACGCAATTATAACCTTGGAATCAAGCAAATATAGTTTGAAATGTCAAATACTATAGAGTTGGCACTAAAAAAGTAACCAAAAGTTCCCTAAAAAATCGACGGAAAATCGCGGAAAATAGAACTCGTTCTATTTCATCAATATATTTTCTTAAATATATCGATCGATTTATTTGTTTTACACATATCGATAAAATGAAGGTCGCAGTCGATCAATAAATCGGTCGATTTGTCGATAAGTATAATACAGCCATAACAGAGAGGAAAAATACGAAATGCAGGCATGCAAAATACTTTTAGAATGGTAATGTGGGATCTTTAAAAAATAGCTTTTCGTAGAACTTACAGACCACATATTTTTGTTTATTTTGCATGTATTTATTAAAACATGTTACAGAAGGCAACGAACGAGTGCTTGAATTGACTTCTGTAACGTGTGTTTTATACTATTTTCTTTGTTGAGGATTTCATTTACATTATTTTTTTTATAAAAATATTTGAAAATTTCCATTAAGGGATAATTTTTTTTGACAGTGACTTTTTCTTTTTATTCTGTCCATTGCCTAGATATTTAGTTTGTTTATTGCAGTCATGCCAATCTGAAATAACAAAATATCACCAAAAATCGTTTAAGAATGAAGTTCCGTCTAACATCAATAAGCGTGCTTGAATGTGACATTTTAATTCCGAAACAGAGAAAGTAGTTTCCAGTTCTGTCTAATATTTCAAAGAAATTAAAAATCAAAAATAGGACATCTGGAAAATATGAAAGAAGTTGATAGCCTTTAAACGATTTTTACTAGTTTTCTAATATTTTATAGCCATATAAAGTGACCAGACGATTTAGTCTTTATTGTTCCATATATATGATGAAAGAAACTGCCGTCTAAGTAGTTTTATGGTTACACATATCATAATCTTGTGTTGGTTCTGCTATATTAACACAAGGAAATGCACGGTTCTTACTTTCCAAACATAAACTTGAACTTGATACCAACCTGTCTAAATTATAAAATAAACACGACTTTCTCTTATTATAGAACTAAAAATGCAACGAAACAATGGTTGTATTCGTGTCTTGAAAGTGCTGACAACATTTTTCTAATAGATTATAATCTCTTGTCTATTAACCCAAGTTTTCTCGTCCATTTATTTATTAAATAGATGGCATCATCCACACACCTGTAGCGAACAATGGATGCTATGTTTAAGTGACATTATGGGATCTAATAGTTACCTTGACACCTTTCTAATATCTTTCGTTGTTTCTTTCGTCACTGCCTACTTATTAATAGGAGAGAAAATATTTTCGATCTTATTCCTGAGTTGCATAAGATTTCATTGTGTCTTGTTACTTGTGAATCATGGTTATTTGTATTTGATCTTGATATTGTTGTAAATTACTACAATTTGTATTTGGTATTGTTGTCAGGTTATGTAACCAAACATACCAATTTATTTACTAGATTAGACATCTTTTAAATCGGTATTGTTCGCTTCTATTCAATAAGTCAAGACATTTCTTTATTCTATTCTGTTTCTTTAATAGAATTATCTTCTTTTGATTTTTTTATCATTTTATATTGCTTAATTTTTGAGATACAAATCATTTTTAGATTCATGTCTCGAAGAATAAATGAAAAGAATTTCTTTTACCAATGAACATTGTTTAAAATAATGATACATAGGTAGGTACATAAAATAACGCAATTTTGTAATTACCTTGCCCGTGTTCATAAAATCTTTCATACAATACTTTTACTTATTTTATGTCTCACTAAAGTATTATGAATTGTTTATTGTTAGGATACGGTGTATATAAACATATCTATAACAACCAGGGCATTATATGAGGGCATAATCGTTCATTATACCCTCGTTATAATCCGATCATCGTTTATGGACTTTAAATTAGAAATAATATGAACGGTATATAATGAAAATTATTTTATTTTAAATTATAATTCATTACAATAATAATAAAGATTGATTACAACAATTAATACATTAATTGATTACAACAATTAATATAATATGAAAACAGCTTTGAAAGCACAACACAGAAATCATTTTTAATTTAATTATAATACTCAAAACTGATTATGAAAAGGACCTTAAAAAGCAATTTACTTTCACCACACATGTAAATAGTAAGTACGTTAAACTGCAGACTGCAATGTTTCGCATTGATTTTTGACAGATGACGGATCACTAATTTTTTTGGGAACGATATTTATCCGCGTTGAATTAATTTTTGATATAATTTACCGTCACATGTGACACTTCCAAAGCAGTACAACCTCTCTAAAATGTAATAATATTCAGAAATATGTGTATAAGAAATAAAGAACTGAGATCTGTCATGTTAAAACGAACGAGACGAGAATGGAATAATTAGGGGAACATTTATACGTTTGTCTTCCTCAAAGTATGCAAAAACATTCAAAATCAAATCTTTACACCGTTTCGATAAAATATCTTCCGAAACATCAAATTCACCAATTTCATAATTTTCAACGATGTAGAACGTTGATGTTTTAAAAATAAATAAATGTTGATAATAAACAGAACAATTAAACAACATCCTTAGCAACGCTAAAGCTTAAGCATTATTGTAATCAAAATTATTATAAATGAAAACTTATTTCACATAATCTAGTGAGACATAAAATCTTGTATGCACCACGAGCGTTACTAGATGATAATGCCCATCGGACGACATCTATCCCTCGGGTCTAAGGCGGTCGGGCTAAATCCTCGTCGCCCTCCTGGCATTATCATCATCGTAACGCCCTTGGTACATAAAATACTATTATGTATATACGAGTAGTACTAGGAAACAAGTCTTCTATACAGAGTCAAGAAACAATAATTATAATAGACATTTTAACTTTTTTACTTAAAATCTCCAAAATTTAATATAATATAGTGATTGAAAAAATAGAGATAAAAGGTTTTCTTTATTATTAGTTTCAGATCAATGATTTTAATTACAATAGACGGGGCGAACTTAAATGCTATTTTTTGGTGTGAAATAGCCCTGAATTCTGTATCCAGTTTCGCTGGAAGCGATTTCATCCTTAATTTTTTAAGTGAAATACATATTTTTATACATATTTTCTTAAAAAGCTAAATACATACGATTACACCTATTTTCTCAAAAAAATACAAAATTCCAAATCTCAACACTGATTTAAAACTTTACCAATTTTTGGGTTATAATGCAAAAATGGGTAGAGATATAAGATTGGTGATTTTGCCATTAGATTTTACTGGCAAAATTAGACTAGTTTAACAATTTTCATAAAATTTGTCGTTGTAGTTTAGTTTTCATAGCAAAAAATTGAAAACCCTGAAAATGGCAAAACGCGCAAGGGTCATTTGGTCATTTTCAGTTATATTGCTCTAGAAATTGTAGCGATTGTTTTAAAAAAATTAGCACTTACAGCACGTAATTGAGGTTTTTGTAGTCAACCAGGCCTACTGTAGAAGGTATAATATAGTTTAGTTCAAGATCATTTCTTTGACTTCTATAATCCCTGCAATTTCGACTACAATAGCGAAAACCACATATGGTGAACTTATAGCAATAGAAAATAGGTTTCACTTATAAGTTCTTTCGGTTCATAATCGCTTACACGACGATTATATAAAGAATTGACCTGTAAAATTTACAATTCGTACCGATTTTTCTAAGTGTACTTACAAGAGCTATGTCAATAACATAATACATAATTCTGTTTTCCATTTCACACATTATCGTTGTCAAAAAAAATGTATAGTCTAAACGCTTTAAATTCTCTAATATACTTAATATCAAATATACTAAAACTAATTTTATCGTATGGAAAAATTATTAGCAAATAATGGAATACGGCCCTCGAGTAACAACATCCGGTGAAACAATTTGTTAGTGGTTGTTTTTGCAAGGCATTTTTACTAATACAATTTCCACAATGAGTACTTCTCAACTTAATTCTCTATATAGTCGTTGTGTAAGCGATTGTGAACCAAAAGAGCTTGTAAGTAAAACCTATTTTCTTTTACTATAAATAAGTTCACCATATGCGGTTTTCGCTATTGTAGTCGAAATTGCATGGAGAAGTCAAAGAAATGATCTTGAGCTAAACTATACCTTTGAATATATAATACAATATGTATTATATATTCAAAGACTGTACCTTTACTTCTGATAACGGCTTATTATACGCTACTGTGGCCTTATGTAAAGTAAATGTTTTCGAAATTTTATTTTGTGACACCATTTTCATACGATCGAATTATTAATTTTCGAATCTCCTGGATACAGTCTTAGTATCAATTCATATTTTTTTTAAACAAATGCATGATATACACGTTGAAATTAAGAAAATATACAACTAAATGCAATTGGTTGCTACCGTCATGTACATACAAAAATAAAAGTTGTACAAATAAATTTTATAAATTCAATATAAGTTATTTTAACGTAGAATAAACTTGTTTCAAGGGAACATTAATTCTGTAATTTATTTTTAAAATTTCCCTCCTCACTTGAGAGTAATTAATTTTTTTTTAAAGTTTCTTTATTTATGGCTAATACGGTATATAATTTTGCCCGTAAAATTGAATGGCAAAGTTGCCAGGCATGTATCTCCAACAATTTTTGGGCTATAACCCAAAAAAATAATAATTGAGATCCAAGTATGAACGCAAATACCTCAGGAACAGATATTAAACCTTAAAGTATAAAATAGATTTTTGAAAAAATTTTCAAAGGAGTTTTGGTGCAGACTTATGAATATTAGCAATTTGTTAACCTGGGAAACAAGAAAAAAATGGAATTCAAAGTGTTAACAGTTCTATAGATAATTCGATGAATTAAATTTGAAAGTTGTAAACCTCATTGACGGTGGAATTTGCGGATATATTATTTTGGTCACGTCTCCTTTCAAGTGCCAAAATCAATTTTAGCCAAATAGCCACACCTTAACTAAATTTCAGATATAATATTTAAACGCTGTGTACATTTTTATTGTATGTAAACTAACAAACATAAAAGAAAAGTTTAAATTACTATCATACATCTCACAATTACCATTCCATACCTTTCTTTTATTTGACAATCAACAGCTTGCCCTTAAATTAAAATTTCTCTCTTTCTTTTTGGGCTTGGCTTAATTCTAGGTTCGGAACATTGTCATTGTCAATTTTGGAAAGTGTAGTTATGTTTTTTGGCGAGGGCGTGACAAGTGACAATCGGAACAGAACCAGGTCAGTTTGGGAGTGACATCTCCGTAGTTGGGCGCGACGTGAACTGTTGGTTCCTCATGTGAGTGTATGAGTGAGTATTTGTAGTAACAATGAACTCACCAGAGCGAACAGGGAACTCAACCGTGTTTCCGAGTTCATGATGCTAAGGTCGTTTGCGTGTAGCATATTCAGGGTGAGTTTTTGTTGTAAGTCGGAAATTGTAGGTTATTCCTAAAACATACGGATTTGATGATCTCGAAAATGAGAATAATAAAAACAGCAAATAAATGCAGTCGGAAAATAAGCTTAAAAAATAAAATTAATATATCATCACGGCATATTACCCATTGCTGGGTGTGCCAGTTCTTCGCAGATATCGGTAATGATGATGACATATTTGTACCGTGCATGATGCCACTGTTTATATTTACTCCTAGTACTCCAATTATTTATTTATTTATTCTTGCCAGATTGGTGAAGAATCTACAAAACTAGTACTTAATACTGTATATGATAGGGACTATCAAAGTTTTATACAAGTTATTATTAGTAAAACCTATACTTTATCTCAAATTTTTACTGCTTTCAAGTCTTCTGCTATCGCCTTTTTGAAATACGGAATCCATTTCCAAGTAAAGGAATGTATAAAATAACGAGATGACGAAAGTAAACCAAATAATACATTTTTGAAGTTATGATGTTTCACCAAATAATGAATGTGCGTTTGTACGAAACTAAAAGATATACGCGTATGTTAAATGACATTGGCTAAATTATAATTGCCATTGGCACGATTTTGCTTCTTATGTCATTCAACATATCTGAAAGGCTAGGGGAAAAAGGATGAGCGTCTATTTTCTAGCAAAATGAGATTATTGGTCCTAATCTGTTAATAGATTGAAGGCAAAAACTATAACAGTTCTGAGAAATTGCAATGCAAAAGCTAAAAATGATGACCTTCCAAGCATTTTTGCCTGGTAGATTCACTAGTCGGACTGGTAAAATTCTATTAGTTCTCACATAAGTTAAAACTCGACCCATCTGTAGGAATAATAATGTTTAAATAATAACCAAATCCTAGTTTTGGAATAAGATTTAATACACTTTCTTAATTCAAAAACACATTTTGTGACATTCTTCTTTTTTTCCCTCCCTCTTCAATTCCATTCCATACAAAACGCACGTGATTTCTGCCTGGCTTAGCATCATAAATTCAAACAAGTGTTGTTTCGTTTTCTTTCGTTGTTTCATAATTTTCTACATTCATTTACATGAAAATTAACTCCTGATTTAATAAAAGCGAGAGAAAGGGTAAAAATAGTATTTGGAAAAAAGTAGATGTGCGAGTGAAGAGAGATTGCAATGCTTTGATGTAGATAGTAAGGGCATTAAAAACCCAATTATTGTAAAAAGCAATAACTTTTTTATACTTTGGTAGTTATTCCCCAATTCTGTAACAAAGTTGCTAATTCTTATAATCATTACTATAGTAAATAACCAATTATTATTATTCGTGTCCAAACCATATACATAATATAAATAATTAATACACAATAAATATATAAAACATTACAACAAATATTTCTCACTCCTTAGATACTGAAGTGATCGATTTTCGGTAGCGAAATGCCGCATCTGGACCACATGGAGTTAGCTGAGTTTGTTGTTATAACCATATAGTCAAATTTGAAAATTATGAAAATAGGCCTTATGCATCGCCTGGCATTAACTAGGACGAATGAGAGGATGCATCTTCTACGAAGATTCTTTCCTTCATGCCAGAGGCAAAACCGTCCGCAAAAACTGGCAGAGAAGTGACCAATCTAAATAGTATTCATCCAAAAAATTGCACAGTTTATAGCCAGATCTTCTCTCGTGCATTCCTTTTCTAAGTTGGCGCACCTGAGCAGGTGGGCCATTGTTTGTTCTTGAGTAAATATCCAATAATAATTGCTAATACTAAATAAAACATGAAGACAACTTCCTTACAGAAATGGGGTGATTATCACACAATTTTCTGGTTTAGTGTTAATATAAATAACTATTTTTCTAATGAATGACTATGGTGGAGGAACCCATTGTTATTCTTACAGTATTGAATTTGTGTATTTCTAATTCGTTTCTCATATTGCACTGCTTTCTTCCGAGTTTCTTCTCTTTACTCGCTACTGTATTGTAATGCAGTACATTGTATATTTATATAGTGTCCCGTACCGTTCATAGAAATCCATATAATATTCTTATTCACACTTAATTTTATCTAACTGGTGGAACAATACCCAATAAGTAATCGCCTCTCTCATCAATATCTCGCGGTGATGTTGCTATATAGGTTCGTGCCATTTATGGCGTTTAACTGCAGCTGGTAGCACTGGTAGCATAGCAGACGTCCGTGATCCCTGTTGTTCTGTTCTTCGAGTTCAACTCTACTCTCTGTCTGTGTGATCGGTAGAGTTCTCACGAATCCGCCACTTGATCGGCACAAACGGAAAGTGAAATTGTAAGAAGTCAGGTTAACGAGACAAAACCTTGACTTTGACTTTGAAGATGGTAAATGGATGGGGAGAGTAATAAAATAGAATATTGAAAATAAGAAACTCCGGTAGACTGTGAAAAACAAAAATTACTCTATCATTATCAACAAATATTTATCTGTTATTTGAAATTAAATTATGAAAGTTAAGTTAGAACTAAATTATACTTCGATTCTTTCAAAATGAACTGGAATAGATATCGTAATTTGTGAAAATGTAGAATACAGCAGAAAGCATTTTCGAATCATGATATAATCTTACAGATTTAAGTTGCCAGTTTTTTAACATGTACGTCACAGTATTGATCTTTCGTTCACCTGTCTCACTCACACAGAGTGTTCCAAATACTTACTACTTTCAAGCCTTCTCTCGCTTTTTGAAAAGATATGTACAGTAAAAAATTTTACAGATGTCCGATAAAAGTCATTTGCGAATTGTATGAATTGTTTTTGTTCTGTGTTGTTTAGTTAGTTTTTATGAGGGTACATAAGATATTACTGTTATTTTTTTATTATAAAAATACTTGGTAAAACCATTCAAAATTCATAAGTAAGTCAACTGGTAAGCTTATTAGCAAATGCAAAACCAAATATGTAAAAAATAAAATACTGACACAGTATCAGTGTCAGTGATACTGACAGAAAGTAATTATATTCGTATGGCTAGGAATCAAGGTAATATATCTGAATAAATAAATATACTTACGTGACTGCGGAAGTATTGTCAACAACGAGCATCGTTTTAAAATTGAATATCCTAACTTAGTGGAAACAATATGAATTTTTGAAAGACAAGTGTGTTATATCCATACCTATCGCACACGCTGCTTGTGTGAGAGATAAATATATGCCAGTTTGTTAATTCGTATTTGATATAGATGACATTATTCAAAAATTTTACTGTAAATATAGTATTCTTCACGTTAGAACGGCTTTGTGCATTAATATTCCGTTCATAGGTAGCTTAATATGCTCTATACAATCTGTGCTGGCACCTATTAGGAAATTATATTTTTCTACATCAAGAAACGCACATGCACGCAAGAGCATTATTGTAGTCCTTTTTAATAGTTTTTACTTTCCGTCACCTTTAGGTAAGGAAGGTATTGTCTTTGGTCAAAAAATTCGGTGGTGAGTTTTTGATGAATAAGCACGTTTTAGGGTCCCTAGAATACGATTTTACTATTTTGACGATGATGTTTGTGTGTGTGTATATATATATATATATATATGTGTGCGTGCGCGCGCGTGTGTGTGTGTGTGTGTGTGTGTGACAGAATTTTTTAATGCGATAACTCTAATACTACAATTCCAAAAATTATAATTCTTTTGTATTCCTCTTCGTTACATCCATCTGACGAGCTGATTAGTTTTTGGTTATAATTGGTCAACTGGAAGTACCTTCATTTGAAGATTTTAACAGTTTTTCTTAAAAAAACGATGTTAAATATCATTTTTTCACTTTTAATGTTATTATAAATATTAAAGAATATTTTATTCTCTACACGATTTGAATGCAGCATTTTATATTTCATAATTAATGAATACAGAGTTAAAAAATTATAAAGAAATTAAATATCATATATTAGCCAGCTATGGTATAACTCTGGAAACAGCTGCTATATTAAGAAAATTCTGATTGAAAGGTGTCAGTGTCAAGTGAAGTTGATAGTATGTATGTGTTATAATTTTACTGGAAATATAGGATCTTTTGCTAGAAACTTTCTGTATAGAATTTGTATAAAATACATACGATTACCTTAAGGTAATGTACAAGAAATATAATCTATTGCAAGGAATTTTCTATATGACATTTATACAAAATACATAGAACTGACGGAAGGTAATGAGCTGGCCACATCAGATTTTTTTTATTATTCAGGCCATTGTAGACGAACCATGTTGACAATTACAAATTATTTTGTGAATAGAGTTATGACATACGTCTTCTTGTGAACAGATTCTAGTCGTCAATAATACAAGAATCACACTTTTTACTGCGCAATACCATTCCTACGTGAAGAATATTATGCCAATTAAAGTCGAATAATTACATTTTATGTCAGATAGCAGTATTTGCATGGTCGATAAATGCAACACGTGATAAAGATAAAATAATTCAGATCTTCGTAAACATTTGGCGTATTCATACAAACTATAAAATACCGGTGTTGTCAATAATATGTTATCCGTAATCAGCTGTGCAAGTACATGTGTTTCGCATCGATAGCTCGGGTTCAAAGCGCCGAAACTGTACATGATTTGTGATATGCATTTTAAGGCGGCATTTGCCCGCGATATTTATGACGTGCGGCTGTCATTTGCTTCCAGCGCATAATGAGTTATGCCGTTTATTACACTGAGCTGACAAAGCGTCGTACATTTGCTAAATGAACCATAACGCGGCATATTACACTTTTTACGAGGAGAAACACCCGGTAAATAGATTTATACGCTTATAAAAACCACATCAATGCGGTCTACTTTTTTATAAACAACAAAAGGAATTTTGAAACAATGTACCACAGGATGAGTGGTGATTTGGATTTGACTGTCCTTGAAAGATTGCATTCATTCTAATTAATACCGGAACTTTCGGCGTTTTTTCTAAAAAAGAAAATTAGATAGTTTCAAGTCCTTACAGTCCAAGAATTTTAGCAAATGAGCAAATTTCATATCAAATATTAAGTTGTAAGCAAAACAAAAATTTTGGTATCATGCAAAGTCTGAACTGATCCTTTTCACCTAAACCGATGACCGTTAATATCAACTGATCCAACTACCTGTTTCTTTGACTTTCAAAAGGTAGTTTACTTATTTTTAGGGCGCAATATATATATATATATATATATATATATATATATATATATATATATATATATATATATATATATATATATATATACCGGGTGGCGCTCGAAATCTGTTACATAGGAACATGGGAAACCGTTTTTCCTAGCCCGTTGCTCGCCAAATTATTTTAGCAAAAAAATCTTCAAATAAAAGTTGTAGAATATAAAATTCTGCATGTGAATCAGTAAACAAAATGCATTTCGTAAGCTTAGTAACTCCAGAAATTGATTATGAAAATTTTGAAAATTTCAATTAAATAATGCTAGCAATGGAATTAAAACAAAAAAGACAAACAAATGTGATGATTTAAATGCCAAATATTGTTATTTTTCGCCAAAAAAAAAATGTGTATTTGAAGAATTAAATTATTATTTTGCTTAAGAATTTTACGTTGTGATGATTTTATTAAATAATAAAAATTAAATTAAATTTTATGACAGATAAACACATGTTTGTTTGTTAAGCTTTTTGTTAATTCCATGGCTATCACTACTTTTGAGTAGATTTTCGACATTTTCGTACCTAATTTCTGCTGTTACAAAGCAAGCAAAATTAATTTTGCTTATTGAATCAAATACAAAATTTTATGTTCTACTACTTTTATTTCAAGATTTTTTTTCTAAAATAATTTGGAGAGCAACGCGCTAGGAAAAACGGTTTTCCCACGTTAAATGCCTATGTAACGGATTTCGAGCGCCACCCGGTATATACAAATAATTATGAGCAAATTATTTTTAGTACCTATATGTAAATTGAAGCAAGGACTGTAAGTTTTCTTTTCACTGTCTGTGTATCAATATTAATATTAGTACAATTTCCGTATGGAGCTTTTCCAATATACTACAACCTAACCTATCCTAAAGGACAACAAAATTGGCGCTCGTAAAACCATTATATGTATTTCTTTTATACAACCACCTCTTAAAGATGAATTCAAACGTCAAAATAGAAGAAAAAAAATCTGATGTGTACACAACACGACTTCCCTGTGTGCAAGACCACCATGAAATATAGACCCAATTATAAAATTGTACGTATTTGATGTAATGGACCTTTTCTATTTAAAGACATAGAAGATATGCGCAATGGGGATCTGCGCATAGTAAGAACAACTGAGATCTATGGCGTTTCTCTCTAAAAAAATTTAGACGTACAATGTGGCAATATCTCAGATTACTTTAAAAAATTTTATCGAAATAAGTTACAAAAGCTTTTATTGAAGTTAAAATATCTAACGATGCAAATTTTCACCGAGAATGCAGGTATTTTAAGGACTGCAATATTTTTGATGTTTCGTTTGACAGCCCAACAAGCAGTTGTTCGCGCCATTTTCTTACTATTTGCGGCGATAGAAAGAGATAGCCGTTAATTTTTTTGTGCTTTTTTGTCCTGATCCATGGCGAGCTTTAGTACAAAAACCAAAAAGTATATAATTTTTAATTTACATATCTCGCTTATACAAAGGGCTAATTTAATAATGTTGGATGTGCTAGACGCAGAATTTAATTCTCTAAAACTATTATTTGAAGCATTTATTCATAAAGTCAAAGAAAACCATTTTATTCAAAAAAATCTGTTAACTTCAGCTAATATATCACTTCCGGTTAGCCCATCTTAACCAAAATGTACAATGTTATTCCCATTGACATAAAAGTCTTATATACCAAATTTTAAAAGTTTTGGATTATAGTTTAAAATAGTTTTTCATTCAACTTTTATAGGCTTCAAGGAAAGTACCACTTCTGGAAATTATGTAATGACCAAAAAGGGAGGTGCACAACTAGATGTTATAGTAGTTCTAAATACAAAATTTCAACTTTCTACGGCTTGTTACCGTTTTTGAGTTATACGAGTTACGTACGTACAGACGTCACGACGAAATTCATCAAAATGGATTCAGGGATAGTCAAAATGGATATTTTCGTTGAAATCTGAAAACCGAAATTTTTCGCGATTACAATACTTCCTTTACTATGTAAAAGGAAGTAAAAAGAACAATCAAAATACAATTGGGTATCGCAATTAAAAATATCCTCCGAAAAAGCATACCATGTAAACTGTAAGGATCTGGGAAAAACAAAAATCTATAACATTACACATAGAGAAAACATCATAACAGCTTACAGAGAAGAACTCTGCGAAATATATATATATGTATGTATAAAATATACTAATATAAACATATCATTACTACGTTTACATGCAGTTTTGAAAATGGTTTCAGTTTTCAGTCAAAATTATGCAAAACTGTTTACATGCAGTTTTCAAAACACGTTTAAAACTTGATTTGAAATCAGTTTCAGCGCATGCGCATTTAGCTGATGTAAGTGACAGATCCTCTTCACTCCAAATACTTCGCTTTGCTATTATTCCAATTATTTTTTATACTTCGTACCACTATGCACTAAAACTACACAACTGTCAGTATATTTGAAAGTTGGTAACACAAAGCGACAGTATCAAAACTGTATTTTATGTGTTTACATGAGTAATTTTGAAACTAGTTTTCAATTCCAACCCCAACCGTTTTGACACTGTATACATGTCGTTTTCAAAACTAAAAACGTTTTAAAAACGGTTTCAAAACTGCATGTAAACTCAGTACATATTTGTTTTACACGGTTTCCGAAAAAAGTTTTCTTGGGTTTGTCGAATAAGGAATATTTCATTATTGTCATAAGTAAGATTTTTCGCATATCTAGTTGATTTTGAAAGCCCTACGACGAATAATGAATTTGTTCCGGCTGCAGATGATTGGTAACTTAATTCAACTGTTTCATTAGATGCTCTGACTGGGTCTTCCGATGTTTTATTTCTTTGTATATTAACTCTCTCCTAGTACTGTGGTACTTTAATATAAAATTCCTTTTCCTGGACAATTATTGTTTCAAAAATATCCACAAGAGTGTAACATAAAAAATATATTTAGAAATATATAAAACAGAATATCTTATAAGTGTCGCGACAAGTATACATCTAGAATAAAATTTAAAACAGAGCCCCTTCAAAATCAATCAACCATTTTCGAAAATTCTGTACCTCTTGTCTACTAGGTTTTAGTAAAATATTCTACTTCTATCACCCTCAGCTCTAAATAAAAAATAACTCCCTAAAATTAGAAGGCTCATGTAGTCTAGGATCTGTTGATACTAAAATCGGCCTTCAGTTAGGTCGACACCAAATGAACAATGCATTTTTTCAGAATTTAAAAATAACTACAAATAATTCATACCTTAGATTCGAGTTTAAATTGTGCGTTCCATAATCTGTTACTAAATGAAGTAAAATTATATGTTTCTAAATATAGCCTTGCCTTATGCCTAAAAAACAAAACATTTTTTTATAAATTAAATTTGCATCTAGTAGTCTCACTAATTAAAAATCCATTACCATGTTTTCAATCACCTTGAAGCATCTTTTATCCATTGCGCATCGTGCGCTGCAAGTGTAACAATCTCCAAGGAAACTCACACATCAAACAATAACCTGCACTTGTCAAACATGAACAACACAATGTCCGGCCTTGCAAAAACCATAACGTACTCTGCTGACGGCTGTCATCTCGACAGTGATCAGCCTGGCACACAAAGGGAATTATTCGCAAGGATGTCATGTCAACAAAGGGAACAATGAAAAGAATACACTTTCCCTTGGAGAAAACAAGTAATGAGGATGTTAAGTTATGTGAAATGAGATAAAACTGTAGTACTGTGTGATCACACTTAATAAGAGTACAATAAGATAATCAAAAAAATTGAACTTTCGTACGATGGCTTCCTTATACGAGTAAATACATGTATTATCACGTTTTTAAACCATAAATGGCGTGGTCGAATGCATTAAATTGCCGGATGACTTACAAATTAATCGAGTTCCAATCTAATCATAGCTTGTTTATTGCACTTATATGGTACTCTCGCCACAATAGTTATAGTATGTACTTATAAATTGAATTGAATATTATGAATGTAGTTTTTTTTCAACTGCAACCTGCAACTGATTGAAAATTATAAATATACCAATATTTTTTTTACAGAAAAAACAGTATATTACGCAACTAGCTCCGAAAATTGAGTCGTAAGAAAATAAATACAATTTGTTTCATTGTTGAAGAACGGGAGAAAAGATTAACTGTGAAAATCCATTAATTATGCACTGTATTTTAACTTTGTACATTTATTACAATAAAATATATAAATAATGTTAATAATGAAAGTTCAACTAATCGATTCACTTTTCAGTTAATATTTCCTTTAAATATAAAACTTTTCATTCATAATGTAACGTTTTTATTTATTTGGGTGAAGTGTAAATATTAGACAATTATTAATTAAAATAAGAGTTTATTAAATGATAATGAAAATGACTATTACTAATATTAAACAATTATTAAAAACTATTTAAGACTAAAACTATAATTAACTAGATAACACTAACACTATTTATTTCTTTAACCAATTAACACTACTATTTATTTCCACAATATTACTAATTATTTATTTCCACTATTTATATCACTTTTTTATATTACGTTCAACTGTCCGCCTACCGACCTTCAAGCGTCTATATAATCAACTGACTCAACAGCGTCTGTATATTCAACTGCTCGGACAGAAGTCACACTTTTCATCTCTCTAACTGTCTATTTATGTAATTCTCTCACTTCCACAGCCTCAGTATCACCGACTGTCCATATGCCACAACTTTTCAGCACCACTGCTGAGTAGGTATCCAATTTCGCTCGCCGTTACTGTCCCCGTATACCTAGCTTCCCAATACTCTTCAAACTACCGAGTATTCTCTTCCACAGTTATCCCGGTATACCAGTAACTTCCCGACTCGCCGTTACTGTCCATGTACACTAGAGCTTTCCAATACTCGTTAATACTACCGAGTATTCACATCCACAGCTATCCCAGTTAACCAGTAACTTCCCGAGTCCTCCACTCGACACTATACTGCATACGCTCACCACGATACTGCTGTGCTTCACTAACACTATGTGAATGTCTCTATATGATTCTCCCTGTAACTAACTATGTAACTAAGTAACTCCCGAGCATAGCTTCGCCCTTTTTATACAGCTGCCATTAACTTCCAGAGAGCTCTAGAATGTTCGACCGCACAGTAACAATGAACACAAAAGGTTTAGGCGACCAGGCGTAATTAAACACGACGCGGCTCGTTTGTTGACGTAGCCCGGCTGCTAGCGCGATTGCGTCATCGCTATACTTACACGCTTGTTCAGCGTAGCAGCGGGGCTCACACGTTACAATAATTTTGTATATAAGAGTTCGCGACATTATATTTTGATGTCAGATAGTAAGCAAACATATCCATCAATACCGTATACCTACTTTGTCCCACTATAAGTAATTTTCAAACACCTAACCTAAAAGAATATTTGTCGATATGTGTAGGTATATGTAGTGATCTGTGTTTTGTTTTTCGAATTCACAGAAAATAGGTAAACATTTAAATTCATTATTTACAAAATGGATCATTTTCACCCTTGATCTGTAAGAATTTTACTATCAGGCTTATTCTGTAAAAATATCGTTATATAACAACTATCGTTATTTATAAATGTAACGATGTGATCCTGAACGACATTTTGTAAAAATCGTATTCACTAAGTAATATCGTTATAAACGTCCTCATACCGTTTATGACAACGACTTTAGCCATTTTTTTTAGAAGTAGAGTAAATAATATGTATAAATATCGATTATCAAATAGATTATTATTATCCCATAAAAGAATTTCACGACCACAAACATTTCTTCTAAAATTTAATATAGTTGTTAATTATATATTTGATGCATGAATAAATGTTTTGTTACCTATTTTCCATTTCTTCCTGCACAAATATAAATAATAAATTAATTAACCCTTCCATTTGCTAACATTTGCCATTTACGGATTGAATAACAACAAGTGAATCTTTATCGTTCATGAACAATTTAAAATAACGACAATATGATTTCAATATAACGACATAGGTTTTGCAGAATACGCTTTTTGAAAATTATCGTTATTTAACAACTTTTTCATCATAACGATACGTCATGGTATAACGACATTCTTACAGAATAAGCCAGTAAGTTTTAGTAACATTGCTCAAAATCATAAACAATAGAAACAAATTTAAAGCTTGTTAGTAACTTGTGTTAGGCTTATTGTAAGTAAAAGCTAGGTAGTCAAATATTTCATGTCAAAGAATCTCCCAAACAATTAAAAACATAAAATTTCAATTGACTTCTATTACCTGTATATTCAAAAGAATTTGGATTTAGAAGAGATAACCTTACATTTTAAAATTTTGTTCTTTCTCCCTCATAAATTTGCGTGTTTCTCACGGCAAACAATCATATCTCATATTTATTCAACCGTCTGCATTCTCCACTTTCCTTCCCTTTAACCACCAGGTGTTGATCGGCTACCATGACATCTTGCACCTTGTTTGACAGATCTGCCACCCTGCAATAAATTCACGATATTTTTATTACCCTAACACCCAGGTGTGAAGGTGTCGAATCGTGAGAACTGTTTACAGAACAAGTCAACAAATCAAAGCATCGATTTGTTGATTTCATAATCATATTTTTGATTATGAAAGGTGTTTGAAAAAAATGCGGATGCTATTATGATATTGCTTCCTGTTGTCCTGTTGATTATAACTGTAATTTTTATAAATTTTTTGTGGTAATTTTTTTGGTTAGTACTAATTGCGTCAAATCATTGATTATTCACTCCATTAATTTTGATCTAATAAGTTGTTTTTGTTTTCAGGTAAGCAGCAGATTTAAATATTACTGACCTTCGCAAATGGGTAAGCGCTTATAATTTTACTTAAAATTTAAAAAAGAACTGTGATAACTGTAAATATCCTTATTATATATAAAAAAACATTATTTAATTTCAAGGTTCAAAATATGTAACAATATTATATGTAACGTCCCAAAACAAGAATTTAACGTACTGCACTGTCATGTACTTTACACAATTGATTTGAGTGTCCATGAAGTTACGAAGCTTAACACATTCTACTGAAAATATATTTTTTTAAATTTTGCAAACTACTATTTTTCATATAAGCGATAATTTTACTTTCATTTGATGAAATAAATGTTTTTTCGTGCCTCCGTCCAATTTGACTAGTATTACAGAACTCAAAATCATCCAGAAATGCGCTCTTGCTGACCTAGGCCAACAAAAGGAGTTGGTATTACTGTTCTGGTGATATGTCAATTTTAAATTATTTTCAACACCAGAATTAGCAAAATGTTTACAAATTTTATGGCTAAATCTTTAATTTTTGTAACTTAAATAACTAAATTTTGTCATAAAAATAATAATATGCTGTCATTGTTGTCATCTCGTATAGATTAATTATAAGTTCCAACTTTAGGACTAATTTGTTTCGTTTGTTTTGTAACGTAACTACAACTAACTTCACGTGATACAATTGAGTTTCCGCTATCTGTCATTGAAAATATGCTAAAGTATATAAAATATATAGTACCTATAACTAATGTTTGTGTGACATATTTTCAATAAATATAAAATAATTACGCATTTTAAGCTCAAATGTAAGTAATTATATGTAAACTTGCAATGCAAAACCGTTAAAAATATATGTTCATTTTTTTTAGGTTATGTAAAATAGAATAAAGTGTTGAGAAATATATGAAGAATTTATGGAGATGTCGGCACAAAAAATCTTGTGTATCACACGCCCAGAAACTGTTTTGCGAGATCTCGTATTTGCAGGTCTCGCTTTCAGCTCGGCCTGTCAAAATAAACTCGGTCTCGCAAATATTCAGTTTCTGGACTAGTGAAACAAATAACTATTGTAACAGGAATTTAGTGATTCTGAAACGAATGCAAGTTTCCGAATTTTTTTTTTCCTAATGTGTTAGAAACATTAGCTGTTTGCATAAACAAGTGATTAAGAGTGATTAAGGATGAGATGACTAGCACTGTTTTCGCTCTGTCAATCGATTATTGATTATTTTGGAGAAAAATACTTCACATAAAATAACTTTTTAAAACTTGTATAGTCCCTATCATAGACACAGTTTTAATTTTTAATTCTAGTTTAAAAAATACTCTTATTCTAGTAATACTTATATTGTGGTGGAGGACCCCATTATATTCATATATTCATCGGATGGCAAAAGAATTTGCCGGTGGAACCAGACCTGTCTCATCATTAATAATGATATAAAACTATAGTAATATTGCCTTGAATATAAAAACATAATTACTGATGTGATCGTTTATCTTAATGAAAATAATAATTGCGGTGTTTCACCTTCGAAATTTATTCGCTTCTCTTCCGTATTCCTTACATTAGATTGTTTATTGAGAGAGATTAATCTTTAAGCGGAAACACTTCCAAGCAAGATGCGACCGCTACTACCTCTGCTCCCAACTCATGTATTACTTCCGATATTTTCACTTGATCGCAGTCAACGAACTTCGCTCTAGCTAATTTAATCGCGGGATCAGTTTAACTAGTGCTGTAAACGCAGTCATTTGCAAAGATGAGAGTTAAGATTCTCTAACTAAACCCCAATCAATTTCTTAATTGCGTTACAAATTATGATTAGATCTTTTATAGTTATTAACCCGACTAGCCGCTATAACTTTTATTGATTTCGCGGCTGAGTTGAAAATGTATTAATTCTCGTCAGTGTACATCGGGGAAAACAGTAAACGAGAAGATCGTTCAGTGTTAAATATAAGGAGAGTATCTTTGTATGATACCTGACATTCATTGATTACAAATTATTAAGAACAATAACACATTTTCATTCTTACTATTCATTTTTTAAAAGCTCCCAAACAATCTTCTCTTGGAATGTTTTTAAAATAATCTATCATGAATTACAGCATCAATTTTTTCTTCATAGAAAATCCGTATGCATTAAGTTCAAAAAATAACCAAAGTCACATATTGCGGTTTACGGTTTCGTGTTCCGTAAGTCCTGATATTATTTACCGGTTTCTATTTGAAACGCGGTTCCTAAAAAAAGTTGGTAAAAAGTCGGACTACGGCAACCATGAAATAATTCTGGTTTCTCTGATATTTTTACCCCCACTACCGCTGCTTTCAAACGTCATCATAACAAAATCAAACGATATACGTCAATGTCAAATATCTAAACCGCATTAGCGGTATTACTAATAATTATTATAGATGTATGACAACATTATTTATATTTGATATATTGTTGGTTGTGTTATTTTACTTATTTTTAATGGCATTAAATGTAATAGAATGTTCAATTTCGTTGTCATATTCAACGTCATTCATTTGGTTAATTTTTATTTTTGTTAGGTTGTGTCAATTTTAAATGCCATGATTCAATGTCAATCTGTTCCGAAATAGATGAGAATATTCAGGAACAATGGTGAATCCGGAATCAAGGTACAGGTTTTTTTGGTTGACTTACGGGACATAGTATTAGTTGATGGTAGTAGTGTACAAATATATTTAATCGTGTATAAATTTCGCCCATTGATTCTTATAGATGGGCGACTACGGACCCTGAATGACAAAACTGGGGTGCATATAAAATATTTTTCGTTTATTTTGATTATCACAAAATATTTTAACCTTTAAACTATTTAGTTTGGTAATTCTATGAAATAGGGTTATTTTTGATATCCGCTAACAGAAATTCCGATTCGAGGATTGCTAACACCTGAGACAAACAAACCAGAATTTGCGGTATAAATTTTTTAATTACATCCCTGAATCCTGTTTCTAAGGTCATTTTAAATGTCTCCTAATATTCCATTGGTATTGAGTGCAATTCTAATCTTCTCTAACGGAATACATAGTTTCCTTTCAAATCAAATATAAGGAAAAGTTTTCAAAAGAAACCACATTTATTAAGTAATTTAAACGTCAACTTTCATTCGCTCGTCATACTATAACTGTCTTCTGGCCAACAAACTTAATTGCAATTACCAGACCCGTACTTTTAAAGAATACTGCATACATTACTTTTTTCATAGCTCGCTACTTCTTTATTATTGTTGATGTTTCCCTAACTTTTTCAATGCGTACACGGCTCTCTTGGTGCGAAATACCTACCTCGAACACAGAACTATTAGTTTCATCACCTGTCACAATTTTATATTATTTTTTTTAAATACAGATGGTCGTGTATGATTCTATTAATAGCTGATCTGTTTTGATAGTGAACAGAATTACTTTTTCTTTCAAATTCTTTATACTAGCGGTAAATTGTAGCTTGTAGTAACTTGTTCATTAAAAACTTTGCACTCAAAAGCACTTAAACCATTTTTGTTGCACTTACAACTTTATTTTGGAAAATTGATTTACTAAGTTCTAACAAACTTAACTAAAGCAATTTAATTTCAAAAGATAAATAAATAGCTGTTTAAATAATTGGTAGTCCAAATTTTGTTTACCTGATTTTCTTATTTTCAATCATGGATCTTTTCAATTTAACGGCTATCTCTTTCTATCGCTACAAATAATAAGAAAATGGCGCGAACAACTGCCAGTTGAGCTGTCAAAAGAAACGTCAAAAATATTGCAGTCATTACCTGTATTCTCGGTGAAAATTTGCATCGCTTGACATTTTAACTTCAATAAAAGCTTTTATAACTCAGTTGTTCTTACTTTGCGCAGATCTCCATTGCGCATATCTTCTATCTCTTTAAATTGAAAAGGTTTATTCTAACATATCCCTCGTATTGTTTAATTGCATGTAGTATTCGGTGTTAAGGTGTTCCGTTGTCTATTTCCTCCACTGTACACACTCCACTCGTATAATATCCTGGCCAGGATGTGTGCTTTCGTTGGGCGTCTAGACTAGATAATATTTCATGTCTTTTATACCCAAATATGGCTCATTTTAATAATGATTTTTTATAAACGCGCATGCTAAATAAGGATATCGGCTTTAATGGTAAATATAACGTCAGGATTATAAAAGAAATAAGTGTTAACTATACTTTATGTACTTGAATGAATCTTATAAGAATGCACTTTGTTGCGGAATGGTTATTAATTATGGTTAAATGGGATTTCTCGGAAATGCCATAAGCTGACAACTATGTTCCAACAAGAATAAAAATAGTGCAATTTATAATATGTAAAACATAAAGCTAACTCTACATTTGGTATGATCCTTGAATACAAATTACCTGAAGTTTCTATAGTCTCCGACAATATAATATACAATATTTTATTTAAATATAATAATACATCAAGTTTACATATAGGTACATTCAGAAAACAATAATGATCTTACAGTAAAGATGTAGTATTTTAATTTTCATTTTAAGTATAAAGTGCACATTTTATTATTTTTTGTAATAGTGGAGGACCCTATTTCAGCAGACTCTAATTATTCATAATCAGAATCCAAAAGATTTGATGTGGCCAGCACATAACCTCTCGCCAAATATTTTACCTGGTTGTACCTACGCATAAAACTAAAAATATTTTTGAATACAAATACATATATTCATGTCTCACTACAAAATAAATCTCACATATATTTGCAAAATCTATGGGATATTTTAATATAAATTATGTACAATACATACATTTTTGTTTATATTCAATATCCTGAAATTTTCTTTTTCTACTTTCCTTTTCTTTTTCTTTATGTTCGTCATTTTTTCGCAAATTCCTTTTGTATTCTTTTTTACGTATATTCTTTTGCGTTGTTGACTTTGTTTTATTTTCATAATCTTCATAATGATGTACAAATATTTTTGACAATGGCATACAAATATTTTTGACAGTGACATTTATGTGTCAATTAGAAACATTTGAATTTCTTGTCTTGAAGTAGTTTGATCTGAGATTTTTTTACATAAAATTATTTTATATGCATTTCTTTATCTCTAAATCTATAGAAGACATAATAATGAATCTATATTTATCGAATAAAGAATTTAACGTTCTTTAATATAAGTATTTACATAAATTTTCGATAAATAATATTTAGATGATTTTTTTTCTTGTAACTACTACTTTCGGTTGTCCAATTGTTACCAAAACTTAATCATCTCTTCCCATTATTGTTAGATTGAGGAAGTCGTATAGTATTTGAGAAATCGTGGATCCAACATCCACACACACATACGGACATCATCGTAAAAATGTTATAATCGGATTCTAGGGACCTTAAAACGTGCTTATTCACTAAAAACTGGATATGCGATTTTTAGCATGAATCCACCTCTCTTAGCGAGAGGTAAAAAACTAGAGTCTAGTATCTTGTTTATTAATATGAGTACCAAATATTTAATTTTCCTATAAAAAATATTGTTTGAGACTCAATATTAGATAATGACAATACACAAACTTTATACCCGAAAATTTAACATAACCTAACCTAATGCACAAAAAAGTTACCTAGGTATGTTGAGAACTAAAAGAGATACTAAGGTATTATTAAGAAACAAGTGAATTCATTATTTTAGTCGTAGCTTAATTACCTTGATTAAGAGTAAACACTACCAACTAAATTGTTTTACTTCTGTCCTCTTATTTTGACATCAGGTATATCGATTTCTTTTTCCAGTGATGAAAAAAGAAAATTCTTTTAAATTTGACTAATATAGATTATCACATCCTTCAAGGAATAAAAGCCGTGACTATAATATATTTATTTATTTCTATTTAAAAAGTTGACTATTCATCATTAGTGTTGCTAATCGTGAAATTGGAAGCAAATATTTAAATTGTCTCCGCAGGATCTATCTTATTACTAGACCGACAAAAAGAACAAAAATATCTATTTAATTTTCTGGCATTTATCGTAACAATTACACAGCATTAACAAGCAATTCACTTTCAATCAACAAATAAAACAAAATCTAATCGCCCGCATGTCGAATCCATTTCTGGCGTATCTCCTGCATTTCATAGCCTTCTGGGATTGATTCATCGCATAGTATAAACGTTAGTTCAACAAGGACAAGGACGCTATATCGACAAGATCGACGCATTCTTGTGCTATACATACAGTCTGTTCCGAATAGCTTTGGATTTGTAACAGATGATGAATACCAAATGAATCGTATTTAAAAGATATTCTGTTAGTGGTCGAATAAAAAAGACAGGGATAAACCCAGGTATATAAGGACTGTTTACGAAATAGTTTCAGATAGGAGTAAAGCTTATGAAGATAAAATCAACATTAGCAAACTTACATTCTTAGATGGACAGTTGATAATGATTACTCTGATAGATATAAAAAAATATTTTGCAGGACAGAGCTAACAGAATCACTTTAGACATAAAACATGCGCTATTACACGATAAAAAATGTGATGTGGCCAGCACATTATCTTCCATCAGTTCCATATATTTTGTTCAAATTCCATATAGAAAGTTTCTTGCACAAGATTCCATATTTCAAGTACATTATACCTTATGTCAGTTCTATATATTTTGTATAAATTCCATACAGAAAGTTTCATGTACCTAAGAGATCCTATATTTATTTAATTATAACACAAATATGTCAATTGCACCTGACACTGGCATCTGGCAATCAGCATTTTCTTAATTCTTATACTGTATTTCAGATAAGAATAGACTTGGTGGCGTTTCTGCGCCAGCCTGTTTTACACACATACAACTTATGAATAAGTTTTGTTTCGTGTATGACATACTTGACAGTTGAAAATGTAAAAATTTGATCAGTTTTAATTATTTAGTAAATATACAGTTACTTAAAGTTGTTAAATAGAATATAATGTCAAAATGGAATAAATAATATACCTGCTTCACATATTGCTATTGTAAACTTGGTTTGCGTTTAGACCAATCAAAGCTGGAATCGTAAGCTCTATCTTCCTCCTAAGTCTATTATTTGAAATACAGTATAATTCCATGGTTATAGCATAGCTAGCTGCTTTATGAAATTTAATTTCTTTATAATTTTTTAACTCCATATCCATTGAATATGAAGTATAAAATGTAATCAAATAGTATAGAGAATAAAATATTCTTTAATATTTATAACATTAAATATGGAAAAATGATATTATATACGTGTTTCTTCAAGAAAACTGTTAAAATCTCAAAATGAGGGTACTTCCGGTTGACCAAATATAACCAAAATCTAATCATCTCTTCACATGGATGTAAAGAAAAGCAATACGAAAGAATTATAATTTTTTTAATTGTAGTACTCGTATTTGAGTTATCGGATCCGAAAAAATCGTTACACATACACACTCATATTACAAGATACAGACATCGTCGTAGAAATAGTAAAATCTGAATCCAGGGACTCTAAAAACGTACTTATTCATCAAAAACTCACCACCGAATTTTTTGACAAAAGACAATACCTTCCTTAACTAAAGGTGACGGAAAAATGGTTGTGATTACTAAAATTTAGTGCCAGTAGCAATATATGACAGATTTTTTTATATGGATGAAAGCAAGTAAATAATAAACGAAAAGACATATTTTAATAATAATGAAATAATGGGATCCTCTGCCATAATAACAAATTATAAAATTGATAAAGGTTAGAAAAAGTTTTTAAAATATTTGAGTATTTAATACTCTTAACTTCTACGTCACATATTTGCTCTATTTTAAATTTTTACTACTTTCAAGTCTTCTGTTAATGCCTTTTTGAAATCCGGTATTTATAGTCAAGTAATTGAATAAAATAATGAAATACAATAGTACCTAAACCAAATAAAACTTTTTTAAATTTATGATACTCCGTTAGATAGAAATCACTTACGTTGTTGCATGACATACATAGGATGCCTGTAGCAGTCAAAATATACGTAGTTTTTTTATTAATTATTTTATAAAATTGCTCATTATTCACGCATATTTCCAATTCTTATTTAAAATATGAAGGTTGCATCTCATATTTTGTGAACCAGTAGTCAGAAAGAAAATATATTAATATTTTTGCAATAGTCTTGCAAAATAGTATTCCGTTGCTAATTTAAACATCTTTGTAGATATGTCTTAAAGTCCTGAAGAAAGCAATGGTGGTAAACTTAAATTGTACACTCATTTAAGTATTAATTGTTATCACTAATTTTGCGTATTATTTGTTTATATTATTTATCGCCATTACTAGATCATTGCTTCTTTCATTGGGCATTAAAGTCACTTGCCATGCGGTGGAGTGGGGAGTTACCACCCCTACCAAGTCATTTTCACCTTAAGTCATTTTATGAATGGTCACTTTCGGAAACAAACCACTCAAACCAGTGTATCTATAACCAGTCAAGGATAAACATCGGGGCAGTGTATTTTACACATATTTTATTTATACTTGTAATACTTAATATAATAACATAATTTGTTAATTTTTTTTATTGCTTTCGAAAGTAAACCAGTGAAGATATCAAAACTAAATCAGCACATTTTACATAAATTATCTTCTTGATTTGCCTGTCACTCAAAACTAGCAAACAATAACAATATAGTGACAAAAAGTGTCGATATTCAACGTTGTCGGTGTTTCGGTTTGTCGAATCCGTACCACATATTCTTTCGCGGTAAGATCTGCGATCGGCATTGTTTTACGACATTCCTCGGCAAGGATGTGCTTGTGCAGATCTCGGCAGTGATTTACTTATTATGCGTGCGAGTGCGTGTGATGCAATCGCGAATGCAAATGCTGTAAACGGAGGTTAATTAAGTGAAATGGTTTGTTGTGCCATCTACCGGAACAGAAGGAGTTATGTATACGGAAAAGATGTATCAGGATGAGATGGATGCTTTTTCTTCTTATCTAATGGTAAGAGAATTAAATGTTTTATTTATATTGCAACAATTGTATGGAAGATGTTGTGTTTTTGGTTTTTATTGGATCATTAAATGAGGAATTTGTTTTATCTTTAATTCTTCAAATTTTTCTTTTTATTTCGAAGAAAACAAATACACATATGATATTTTATTTCGTGTTTAAGATATTATATATTTCAAAGGTATTAAATATAGATTGTAAAACATTTTATGTTTATTTATACATTTTTAAATCGTTTTCGACTACATTAGTAAATTGTTATATTACACATATTTCATTTTATTTAACTTTCTAAATGCCGTAGTTTTTTGACTGAACTTTTGATGGCAAGATAAAATATTGTTCCTACAAGACATTATTTGGCAGTGTGTGTGATGCATCTATTTGTTATTTTATTAACTTTCTACCTATATTTGGAATGACAATCCTTTCTATAGTTATATTAAATAGAAAGAAGGAAAAGGAAGAACAATGCATTTTTATCTTAATTTTCGATTATACGATAAGATATTATTATTTATTTACCACTCTATATTTAAATGTAATGCATTATAAACTTTCTATCTCTCGTACTTATTTGGAATGACAATTATTTCTGTGATTTCATTAAATTGCAAGAAGGGAAAGAAAGATCATCATTAAAAAAATCTTTGCAACATTACTTCCTTATATGCTTTTAGACTTTAATTAGAACAATTATAACGTAAAATAGGATTTAACGTATCCAATTTCATAATAGATACTATTTCTGGCTAGGTCTTACACGAGTTTTCATCTATGTTTCATAATAGCCCTACACACTGTACGCACAGAAGATTATTGCCAACGTAGGATTGACATCAAAATATTTGAGGGGTAAATTTCTTTTTTCGCGATCGTCCAAAAAATTGGCTGTTTCTAATCACTTTTTAGACTGAAAAAATCCTTCGTTAATCACCTAGCTCGGAAAATTGTCTATAAGGGATCGGAATAGTATATTCTACAACAAGAATTGGAATGGCCCATATTCCATACGAGCAAAAAGTGTGTTGTCCGAGCCGAACAAAATTTTAGAAATTATACAAAAAATGTTGATTGATTATAACAATTATCATATACTATCAAATATTTTTTTTGACGCCAGTCCATAAATTGCTTATATTAACAGCATGTATATCTTTCTTTTACTTTTTTTATTATAACTGCTCCACTGTATCATTAGCAAGTTCCCTTATTTCTGCTAGCTTACATTCCATATCTATATCTTCATTGCCACTTGACATTTTTCTCTACAAAATGTTATTTAGTTAGTTTCTAAGTAACATATTATTATTTAGCTAAACTTACTACTCTAGAGATCTCCAAAAATTTGTAAAAGTTAACAGAAAACTCTAAAATCGTCAAAACTCCAAAACGCCAAACGAGTATCAGAAATAAATAAATATAAAACAAAGAGTCATAACCATAGCAACCGAACCAATATATTTGATATTCCGCTCTAATATGCGGGTAAACAGATTCTGATTTGTCGAAAGCCGTGTGGAATTATTCCAAACGGCATACGGAATTATACCAAACGGTTTGATGGAATAATATTGATTCCAACATATTTTTTGGTTGTTGAATGTGTAGTTTCAAAAATAATGTTGGAAAGTAACTTTCCCAACCCTACATGAATGTTTCCATGGTCATAAGTTGTTTATTTATTAATTTTTTTCCTCACAATAAAAAAATAAATAATGCGTACCTATGGATTATTATTAGTTCTGTTTTTGGGATCGGAAAAAATGCGAATATGCTCCGTAAAGTATAATTTTCAGGTCTTGTTACGTAAATTACTATTACCGTTGAGTGTAGATTAGATTACTGACTATAAATTGTAATCATACAACATTTATTTTTACAAAATAGTTTTCTGTATTTACGTGTAACTTCATCAGGGTCTAAAACAGGGGTTCCCAAAGTGCGGCCCGCAAAGCCTGTGAATTCGGCCCGCGATATCGATACGATATATTATATTTTTATTAAAAAATAAATAAGTAAATAGTAAAATAAATAATAAATATTACAAATAAGATACGATAAAATATTTTAATATTTTTAAAAAATTCTTACAGATCTTTAACCATAAGCGTTTGTATTAATAAAATATTGTTTAGTTTATATTTAAAAAATTATTGTAGTATGTCTAGTCTAGTTATTACACATTTGTACAGAAATATAATATAGTAGTAGATACAGAACTGTTAATAATTTCTGGCGCATCTAATGCAACACAATTTCAAGGAGTCAGTAACGAATTTATCGTTTTTTTCAATGATGTGCGCTGTGCCGCACACTAAAACTGTACCACCAGACCTTGTCTTGCCTACCCAGTTGCCCTGAGCAATACAGGCCTATGCCATATTAACGAATATTCAAAAATGCACTGCTCCAACTCACTAGAGATGGGACGAAAAATAGGAAAACGTGCAAGCACAAACAGATCGTCTTTTCTTATTGGTTGCTCAAATTATGAACGAAATGTGTCTTTCGCGCAGTTCTGTTTCTATTTGAGACTACAATGCAGTAGTGTTTACATGTGCTAAAATAAGAAATAGTGAAATATATTTAAAACAAAAAAAATCGTGGTTATTGTTTTGATTTTATTCCGTTTTTTTTTGGCTCGCCAAAAAATTCGGTAATATTAAATTGGCCCGCCTAAGAAAAACTTTGGGAACCCCTGGTCTAAAACAACAAATTTCGAACAAACATTCATAACAAAACTCTACTTGCTCTTAAAATCGGCAATAAAATATATCGAAAAACAACCAGAATTATCACATGAACCAGTTTTCCTTTTGACATCATCAATACGGACTCCTATTGATCAGCGATAATTCAGTGTTCCTTTAGTATTATCCCAGAATTTAAATAAGTTTTGAAAAATTCCTTTTAAATTTTTCTAATTCCTACTGTTCAAAGCAAGAAAAATAAACGTTGGAGGTATTTTGTTCATGTTCCAGTTGTTTTGTAAAGATAAATAATGTATTGCATAAATTCGTTTCTTTGTTCATTTCTTTCACACCAATCGCAAACTTTATGTCAAACAGTGTAGAAATGGTTGGCCAAACTGTTTTCGTGTATCACTGTACCAGCTAATTTGTTAAAACAACACCATATTAACATGGATAAAAACTAGTGTGCTAAAGTTACTAAAAACTAGTATCGAGTCTAGGGAAGAGAAATATAATGTAAAACAGGCTTAATACTAAAATCAAACACTACAAAGTCTAAAAATCATTTGTGCTCACCATCACTTGAGACTAAAAAAATCCATCCTCTACATCAGACGCAACTTTGAAAGTTGTGTTTAGAAAAAGCCCTATGAAATTCAATGATATCCTTATAGGGGCATTTGCATTGAATACAGAACAAGTCTTGATTTAATGGAATTTCCGCCTATTACATCATGGGTGGAATTCTAGTGGAGTGGAGTGGAGAGAAGAATAAGAAGACAAGCGGCGTGTAAACAGCGAGTGCGTGCACCGCTTTACAACTATCACAGAATGAAATTTGCTTCCTGTTCGGAGCGCAGAGCCAGAGATGAGGAATCAGGAATGCGGCGTTTCATTACAGACAGGGACTAAATTAAAAACATGAATTACATGCAACACGGTTTGTTAGTATGTAAAATAGATACGCATCAGTATCAGTTTGCTATTTTATATAAATTGATTGACGTAAACCAGAGCGCAGGATAGAATCTTATAAATATATTATTGGCCAATTTAAATTTAGCAAATACCTAAAAAGAAATGAACGGTATTTCAGTGCAGTTCTCAAGAGCACTTACTAGCCAAAATGCTTATTAGGTTTTTTGCACGATCGACACAAGAAACATTTGAAAATTATATTGACATTTAAAAAAAAATTGACTTCTTTAAAGTAAGCTTTGATCGTCGTTTTTATTTACTTACGGTCTCGCCTCCTGGTCGGTAAGTAATCTCAATCACAATCAGTAAATAAAAGTCACCGGTAGAAGAGCACTTAGTGAGGTGCTTATTACGTATTTGTACGATCGACTCACAAAATTAAAAAAATCTGATGTGGACACCACACGACTTTGTAAGCAAGACCAACATGAAGAACATATCTCGCTTATACAAAGGGCTAATTTAATAACACTTGATGTGCTAAACGCAGAATTTAATTCTCTAAAACTCTTATTTGTACCATTTATTTCTAAAATAATAAAAAAAAACATTTTATTCAAGTAATATTGTTAACAACTTCAGGTAATATATCATTTCTGGTTAGCCTATTGACATAAAAGTCTGATATACCAAATTTGTAAAGTTTTGGATTATATTCTTCCAGTAAAGTACCACTTCTGCAAATTATGTAATGACTAAAAAGGGAAGTGCACAACTAGATGTTATAGCAGAGCTAAATACAAAATTTCAACATTCAACGGCTTCCCGTTTTTGACCTACGTACGTACAGATGTCACGACGAAATAAATCCAGAAGGATTCAGGAATGGTCAAAATGGATATTTCCGTTGAAATCTGAAAATCTAAATTTTTTGCGATTACAACACTTCCTTTACTATGTACAAGGAAGTAAAAAAATAAGATTTGAAAATTATTTTGACTATAAAAAAATTTGGTTGTCATTTTGAAAGTAAGCTTTGATCGTTGTTTTTATTTACTTACCGCCTCCTGATAGGTGATTTACATCACTTACCGATCAGTAATTTGTAAATAAAACTCATTGCTCTGGAAACTCTCAGTAAACATTAAAAAAAAATAGTTACTGGTATTTCTTGACTTTTGGTATGATTATTGGAGAAGCAGTATTGGTAAATGATTTTATTAAATTGTCATCTATTTAACAATTTGACGTTTTGATTCCTAATAAAACATCATCAGGGTATATTAATATATAGTTGGAAAAACTAACAATTATATCACGGAAGAGCTACAGAGCTACAAAAGTTAAACTTTTGTAGCTCTGATATGTGTACGCATTTTATCACTCTTTAAATTGTATGACGATATTTCATCCTTATTTTAATTCATTTTCGTAATATAATTGTTAGTTTTTCCCACTATATATTAACATAGCCCTGATGATGGTTTATTAGGAACCGAAACGTCGGATTGTTACATAAATGACAATTTAATAAAATCATTGCCAAGACTGCTTCTCCAATAATTTTGTCCCCAATATTAAAAAACCGTTCGTACAAAAAATGCAAACTTATACCAAAACCTGTATGTTTCATTATTAGACCCGAACTTTTTAAATGACTCTCTTTTCAATTTAGTGTTTTTTTTTCGTTAATTATCAATAAAATATTCTTTCAGGGTGCATTTCAATGTTGATTAGTCAATATTAGAATTCATTGTGCATTACGATACTGGCTTTTGTATAATAGAAACGTTAGATATTTTATAAATTAGTATGCATAGAAGGCATACGAATATAAGGAAATTTGATATTTGTCTTTAAAGCTTTTTAATTCCTCGTATGTAGCTTCCTTTTCCTTTTTCCTATATGAACTGACTCAAGCGTTTTCTTAGAACCTTGATAAATTGAACTACCTACCATAAGAAAATACTCGGGTAACAAAAAAAGATTCAATATATTTTATGGTTTGAGCAATTGGCGATATTCAATTTAATTTCACTTTTAGTTCTGTCACACTATAAGTAATGACTGTTACAGATATGTTTTTGTTTGATATGTACTCACGTTCTCACATAAATAATTTATTAGACAGAAAATCAATCAACTGATTTCATATTAGGTAGCTACATAAAATATCTGCTGAATATCTTCATAAGAAATTGAAATATTTATGACTCACATTGTTGCAAGATAAATAATAATTACAATATTCATTAGCACAAAGTTAAACCCGTATTATCATTTCTTAAAAAAATAATTATGACTAATATAATAATTTTTTCAATTGACGTGTGAATTGCCTTTTTTGGGAGGTGGTGAACTCCTATATTTGCACTGTGTGGACTGTTGGTTTGATTCTGGTTGATACTCGAAGTGGCTCATCGGTAGTAACAAATCTTTTCATAAACATATCAGGGTCAGCTTCATAACGGAGGTACGAAGCAGCAAGTCGTTTGACGTCTGGTGTTTCTGATTAACCGTCAGAAGTCAGTACCTACATCTCACAAATTTTTGCCATTCTTAACTCATTGGTCAGAATATTTTAACCTATTCATACAAGGTGACCACAAACTTCTGCCATTGCACGTACTTTGTATCCTTTGTTTCCACTGCGAGGATCATCTTCAATGCTTTCCCATTAGGTTTAAATTTAGCTACCCACAAGGGCGGATCCATGGTGGGGGGCATGGCCCTCATGCCCCCCCCCCCTTGGGCGTATTTTTTTAATTCAGTTTTATTTTGATTCCCATTACGTTTAAATTCAGCTACCCACAAAGGTGGATCCAGGGGGGGGTATGGCCCTCATGCGGCGTATTTTTTTAATTCAGTTTTATTTTGATTTGACTTCAATAAATGTTATTAAAATAAAATCTCTGAAAAATGTTGTAATACTCTGGCACATGGATATGCAATCTGTGCGTAACTGTTTTGGCGTAATGCGTGAAATTATAGTTTTTTTTTTCACATGTCATCAAAAAGAAGTTATATTACGACGCAAATATTAAAATCTAAATTACAAAGTTTATGTGATACTCGTTGGGTAGAGAGACATGATACATCTATATTTTTTGAGCAGAACATTTCATTAATAATAGATACGCTACAGATCATTGCAAATTGGAATGATCCAACAACATCAACGAAAGTGTCTTTGTTGGTGCAGTCTCTGTTAACCAGTCAATTTCTGATATCTCTTCAATGTATAAGTCATTTTTTTCACTTTGACACTTCCGCTGAGCAATTTATTTCAAAAGAAATCTATTGATATTTAAGCTGCCAAGGATTTGGTAACTGACATTTTACTTGTTCTGAATTCTGACCGAGAAAATGCTGATAAAGTATTTTCGACCATTTTCGAGAAAGGTATGCAAACTGCGTCTAGTTTAGATGTAGAACTTATTAAACCTCGGATAGCTGGTGGACAAAAAAATCGATCAAATTATTCGTGCGATACACCAGAATAGTACTACGGGATGAGTACATTTATTCCAATGCTGGATCAGATATTGTCGGATTTAAAATACACTGGATGCATTAACACTCAATGTGTTGTTACCGGAGTGTTTATTGAAACTTGACGACGAACAATTAAATATGTCAGTAACTAAATTGTGGAACAAATACAATGAATTACTGTCTCAGTGCAAACCCTATAACACGGAAGAATGCTTAAAATCCGAAGTAAAATTATGGAAGGCAAAGTGTAGTCGAGAAGTAAGTGATAAGGGCGCTCAAACTCTTGCGGAAATTTTTGATAGGTGCGACAAAGACATTTATCCCAATTGTAAAATGTTGTTACAAATTTTCTTAAGCTTGCTAATCAGTGTGGCTTCTGCGGAAAGGAGTTTTTCAGCTTTGAGACGTTTAAAAAACTGGCTACGAAATCGCATGACTGAAGAACGTGTCGTAGGTCTTGCTCTTATGCATTTGCATCCAGATATTGCATTAGAACCTGAAAAAATATTGGATCGTTGTAACTGACAAAGTTTGATTTGATTAGTGAGATTTCCTTGAGATGAGAATTGTTTAGTGAGAATTGTCAGAATTATTTGTCAATATTATATGGCTGTAATAGGGTTTAATAATAATTATACGTTTTAATAGCCTTAAAACTTTTTAATAATTATTTACCGTTATCATTAAAAAAACGTAAATGCCCCCCCCCCCCTGAACATTTTCTAGATCCGCCCTTGGCTACCCATTTTTTTACCATTGTGTATGAAGAACAAAATGTTGCCACAATATTAGTTTGTTATCTCATTTTGTGCATAATTTTAGAAATATAATGGGGTGTATTCTGTAAAAAAAATGTTAATTTTAAAAAATTACACTTTAACATGACTGTTAAAAATAAATTCATTTTTTGGTATTATCTACACGAAAATTTGGCAGTGCTGTTAAAATGATAAATTTTAACATGTCTGTTAAACACAAGACTGAAGTAATCAACAAGGTAGAAAAAAGACACGTCTTTGCTTAAGTCATGTTGTTAGTAACCATACCACAAATAAACAAAAATAATAAAAACGTAAACAGCTGTCAATTTATCTGTCACTTTGAAATTTTAGAAAACGTATCTGTCACTTAGAATTTTTAGATAAACGAATGGAAATAATTTTTATGAAAATAAATAAAAATCAGCTGCATAATCATGTTTCATTTTTAGGTTACATATTAAAAATGAATTATATCGAAATTGTAATAAATTATCATTAGGTATGTAAAATTTTTTTCTTGACCCTCAAAATTGGCGATCCATAATTTTAAACTACGTTATGGTTTGACGAGCAACACAGGAATAAATAATTTTAACTGCATTTAATACATTATAATAAAGAACTATGTTTAAATCGTGCTATAGTGCTCTCGGAATACCATTCATAAGTTCACTTGTGAATCTTACTTGAATTGTGTTAATAAATATTTGTACTGGCACCAAGCTGTGATCCACAGAGACATACGGATGGAATGGGTGACCGTATTAAATAAAATATTTCGAAAAACAGTTGTATATTGTACTAAATATCACGTAGATATTTTTTATCGTTATCCGCGGTAATTTCTTTCGTTTTCTATTACATTTTCATTAATTAAAAGTACAACATACTCAAATGCTATTATAATTTTATTGTACTCGTATAAACAAATGTTAAAACTTTAATGGCATCGATTTGAATGACGTTAAAAGTAGTTTTAACACCTAATTTTAACACGTGTGTTAAAATTTTACAGAATTGATAGTTACAGAATAGAAAATATATTTTAACAGCAAGTTTTAAAATTAACTTAGTACTCTAAAGAAACTGCAAATGTGCATCAAAACGTGAGTGTTGTAAGAATAAATGCCTTTTAACTGAGATTTCGAGTAATAATTGTTAAGACATCCGTACCACAGTTGAAAAATTTTCCACATATTTCTATAATATTGGCCATGTATTTGAAATAAAATTATTGGAAAATTAAAAAATGTTGAATCGTACCTACTTTTTATTTAAATTGTTAGTTATACTATTTAAGAGAGTAAATTAAAGTATGGAAAATGAAATATAAAGTGCAGTAAATATGCAAAATACTAGGGACATGAATTTAAGTACAAGTTATCAAAATGAAGTTATCTAAAGGTAATCTGGTATTTACATAAAGTTTTATTGTCTACATCAATTTATCAAATTTTAACGAGGTTATGTTTCCATTTACGAGTATATAGTGATAAGTGTATTTGACCTAACCTATCATAATGCATATGAGTATAATATGTGACCCTAGCGATCCATTCCCGTAATAATTTATGTGGCAAAAAAGTCATTGTATTCTTCTCTACTTAGTTGATGGATGGTCGATAAATCATTGAGTGGCAGTCTGTGAACTCTGGTCTAGAGTTGGTAGACTGGATGGCTACTAGAAGCAACAGATACTACGATAAGAATCTAACAAGACTTCGACTCGCATTGTTATGCAAGAATAGCCGACGGTTAGTGGATACTGGCTGATAAGTAGGAGTCATTGAAGAACAAGCTTAAGATAAAGAAAATCTTTACATTTTTAATAATTTAATCGGAATCTACGAATAATAAGTATTCTAAGAAGTTCGCTCCTTAAAAAACTAAATGGACAAATTAAAAAAACAAAATTTATTTGTATACCAGGATTGAAAATAGCAAGGCTTATGCCCAGGTGCACAAATTAAATTTTAAGCTGGACTTAAACAAAAAAATACAACTCATAATTTTAACCAATATATTATAATTCATTTGACATTTCATTTTAATGTAATATTGTCAATTTAAGCCAAGATTAATATTTACCTAATAGCGTTTTCGATTTATTTATTTAAGAATTTATTTATATATTTAATTTTTATTTTGCCCGTGAGGTGACGCCTGGTAAACGCCCGCACGGTACAAATATGTCATCATCATTACCGATATCTGCGAACAAAGCAAACTGGGACACTCAGCAATGGGTAATATGCTGTGATGTTATATTTATTTATTTATATCTTTAATTTTACACTTAATGTAGCTAATGACGTCATTCCCCGACACTAGTTTGTTGTTGCTACCACATATCCGTAGTGCATGTTAAATGAAACATGTTACAAAAGTCCACTGCACGTTTGTTAACTGTCACTGTCATGTAGAGAGGTTAAGCAGCAGTGGATATTACGACACAAGATTCGGGGTGTGAAGACAATTTTGTTTACATCCATTTTACTTACACAGATACTTTTAACAACTGAAAATTTATGAATTTGACAGTCTGCATTGGCAAGAACTGACGATCATAGTAAGTGCAAGAAAGTGCGCACTCAACAAGGTTCAGTTCTTCCGAAAAGTATAAATGAAACATGTAAAACTCAGCTAGTGCGCACGGATTCTAGAAATGCAAACCGAGTTATGCACTCTGTCTAAAAAAAGTTCGCACTAAATATACAGGGTCTTATGTAAGTAATGCCATTGCCATATAGTTCATGATATTATAAAAATAACTGAAAGAAGTTATAATCTGAAATTTATTTTAATCTATCTGTCGAGTTGTAAAAGTTATGAAACTGTAAAGTCGACCAATTACGAACCAGTTTCTTATTAATTTAAAATCTAAAAATCAAGTTGTCCCAAAAAAACAATATTTGTCAGTTGTTATTAATGACGTAGACTTTGTAATCAGTGGTGTAGTAATTTGATATTTAGAAATGCCTGGCACTTTCATTAACCAAGAATATACCGACATGTATTTGAAGTACGGAGAAGTGCACCAAAACAGTTGTGCTGCTGTGAGACGCTACAGGGAGTTATTCCCGGACAGGAGAATTCCTGGCCGAAACGTATTTGTACAAGTATATCGAAGACTGTGCGAATTTGGTACAGTACAACAAAATACTTTTGATTTCGGACGAAATCTTAATCAAAATGTAGTTCAGCGTGATGAACAAATTTTGAATTTAATTGATCAAGATCCTAATTTAAGCATTCGACAAATTAGTCAATTGGTTGAAACGTCAACATTTAAAATACGGAATTTACTTCATTCATTCCATTAAAGTTTCGTGGTTGAGACGCGTACAAGCTTGTATTCAGCAAAATGTTGAAAACTTTGAACATTTGTTATAACTATTTTTGTTATGAATAAAAAATGTTTTATCCATACTCCTCCTCGACTTAAAACTTCAAAAATGACAAGTGTTGTTGTTTTCACTCAAACAACTGTGATTTTTAAAGTATTCTTTCACTTTAAAATGCTTTTATAATTGCACCAAACACATTAGAAAAGAAATTATTGCAGATTACGATACATTGCAACCATGTATATTAATTGGTAACGTATGGCACGTAACTTACATAACAGCCTGTATAAATGGAAAACGCTACTAGTTACATTGGTGCAACTGGCCATTAACGAATCAACATTATAAGACTGTCTTTAACTGCAGGTCACTATCAAGTTAGATGGATGTGCGTATTATACTAAAGAAAATACAATATTTATTTATTTATTGCTGAAATATCTATCTTCATTCTTGAAATTTCTTGCGCCAGTGTATCTTCCATAATTCATCGTGAGGTTATCGTCTTGTAATGGCAGCGTTCTGCTGCGCTTGCGCGTTTGATTTACATTTGATGGAATGGCCGATGGACTGTAGATTTTTAACGCATTTGTAATGGATTATGTTATAGTGGGTTCTGCTTCTGACAGCGTCTGCTGCTCGTACAGTTGATCTTGATGGATTTCTTAAGATAATACACGAGTGAGTAAGACGTCTGTTGGTCTGTTGGAGGTTAGGATAGCAATGGCGAACACAAGATTGAGGTTATACTTTACAGAAGGATATTTAACTATAGATTTGCCCAGAACAATCATTAACTTCGATTTATTAAGTGATTTTGAAAACTAATAAATGATTTCATAATTTGTTCAAATTTCATTGTATTGTAGGTATAAAGTTATCCCAAAAACAGCATCGAATTTATTTTTTAAGTAAAACAGTTTTTTTAGTTTAATCACATATTCCAACGTCTGAACCCTTCCCTTTTCATGAAATTTTCATTATGGTTTTTCGCAGAGATGTAGCCATCTAGTGAGTAAAAACGTATTTAATAAGTAGTTATGTAGTGAGCAAGATTTAGCTCTACAGTTCGACATTTATGAATCATTTGATCCACCACCACGTGATCACAACAACTGTTCTTTGAAAGGAAACGTAAACATGTCAGACTGAACACACTTTTATATAATTAATGAAGTATATGATTTGCTCAGTGCATACCTTTCAATTAATTCATGTTTATTTCCACTTTTTTTCAAACCCCGGCATTCTAACCATATTTTCAACTGTAAGACGGAATGGTTTTCAATGTTTTTAAACACAAATCGTGCCCCCGGTTCATCATCTTGTGTTAAACTCATTATTTATTTGTGAATTTGATTTTTTAATGGTATTTCAAATTCCAAGGTTCACAACACTTTAGTACAAGAGATAATAACAGGCACTACACAAAATAACAACCAAACTTTGCTGACTAAATAACAAACAAATTGTAAGATCAACGAGGCGAAGTGCTGAAGGGGAGAGCATTTGATCGACTCGGCCATGGTATATCACCTCGCTCTTTCTAAAAATTTGTTGTCCTTTTCTAAATGTATGTACTCGGACGTCAAAGGAGTGGGGTTTGCTTTTCATAACTTTTTCTGGCGCCAATCTTTGTATTAAATTTTTTACAAAAATAACAAAATTATTATGTTTTTATTATTATGAAAAATATTGCATAAACTTTCCTTTAAAATACTTTTTAAAAAATGTGAAACAGGCTCATTATTGTTTTTTACGCAATATGATTGATTGCGCTATCCTGCTGGTACCACATGTCACTGAGTTCCATGGCAACCATTTGATGACAGAAGAACGTAGCAGTAGGAAGCACAATTTATCTTTACCACGGTTCCAGTTGCTTTTGTAATACGTTTCCACAATAATAACATGATTGTTCATTCGTGAAGCGTTTCATTTTTACTAATCGGAACAATGACAGATTACAAATGTCAAGGTTTCAGAGATACCAACCAAATAGAAGAAAAAAAAAACATAGCGCCAAATTTAAACCCGGCATTATATTGGGGCACCGTTATATGCATGAATATCATTTTTGTTTTTGATATCTATTGCTTGAGTTATTTGAGAAACTGCCAAATATGCATAGGCTTGAAAGAATAAAAAAACTTATTAAATAATTATTTTCCCTATGCAATATTTCAAAATTTGATACTAGGAAGAAGAATACGCAAGTGTAAATTGAGATGGCAATTGAAAAAAGATTTTTCTCACGTTTAAGTCACAAATTTATTAACACTCAATTCCAAATGCAAATAAGTATTTTTGAAAAGAGTACAGTTAAGTGATTTTTAATAAATATTTGCGTAAGTGTGAGATAGTATTTGAAATTTTTATTGACACTGTTTTTAAGTAACTGTTCTTTCACACTTCGTTTGTGAATAGAATTACCGAACTGTAAATTAAAAATGTTAATTTATTATTTAATAAGAATATATGAGTTTACTACATGCATAATTTCTTACTGTTACTTCAACGGTTAAACATAATTTTACTTTTTAGGTATTTATTTACGCTTGGCTACATGTAGAGTCTCATTTTCAATTTTTAATTAAGCAGTAATAAATTACTACTTGTTTAAAGATAAAAATGATTCATATTTATTTGACTGGAAATGTGTCATTAATAAATATCAAACTAATAAAATGAATTTTATGTTAATGTGCTTATAGCTCTGATAAGAATATTAATATTTATAAATTTATATGGATGTATTGGCATTTAAATATCGGTCAAACGTATGTTTTCGTACTATCATATTTCATTTTATTTATAAAATATTAATAGCATTTTATTATTTGAGTCAGTCAAACCAGTATTAAAATATTATCTACTGTTATTTATCAAAATTGCGACCCTGAGGGTCTGGTCACGAATTTGAGGAACCGGGTTCGATCCGGCCGACGCCGAATATTTCGAATTTTAAATGCCACAGAATTCACCCCTGTGGTGCACTCTCCACGTCAACAGTGAGTGCCCGTGAGGTGACGCCTGATAAGCGCCCGCACGGTACAAATATGTCATCATCATTACCGATATCTGCTTACAAAACTGATTGACACACCCAACAATGGGTAATATACGGTGATGATATTTTATTTAAAAAAATATTGTTATGATAAAATATATTAGAATATAACTAACACAAAAAGAGGGCCATAGGCGTTAACATGGGAAAACAGTTTTTCCTTGCGCAAAAGTGGCTATTAATTTTAAATAATATTGCTTCAAATAAATGTTGTAGAGAATTAAATTTTACACCCAACAGGCACTTATAGAAATGACGTCACACGCAAGAGAGATATATAACATCTTGATGCAAACAAACCCTCTCCCTATTGTATTTTTCGTCTGTCATTCAGGGTTAAAACCTAGCTTTCTATTCCGAATTATTTTATTACATTAAAAATGAGTCTGAAACCAGAAGATGTGCCTGGAGCATTTATCGTCGAATTTGTACTGTGATACTGGAATGGCTGATGACAGTTCTTGTTTGTATTGCCGTAACCATAGCAATCGTTACTTCTAAGCAGTGCGGCTAGATACGCTATGTACAAATTACACTTGTGTAATAATAATTATATTTTATTTTGTACGATTTTTAACCGAGCAAATCTAATTATAGTATTTTATATAACAAGTGGCTAAACAATGCTTTTTTTATGAGTGGGCTCACAAATCTGACAATCTTCAGTTAAACAAATTTAAAATAAATTTTATAAGAAAAATGTCAAGATACTTCCATATATTCATTATTCAGTTTATTCACTATTTACACTTTATTTACTCAATAATACACAACAACAATAAACATATGGTCTGAAATCACATTCTGACGACAAATGTCACTAGTGGTACTATCTCAACACAAAATACAAGATCACACAGTTCACCTGTTATGGTTTGTTTTGTTCTTTTGTTAGTGGTTATTAACAAAATTTATTTTGATGTTTTTTGCTATTATTTAGTTCTTCACAAAGATGGAAAATGAAAATGAGCAAAAATGAGTGTATTAATGATACTGGTGATTTTTTTATTTCATAGTTATTTTTTTTATTTTACAGTTTTTATTTCACACTTTTCTATAATGACACATTTTAGCCATTGAAAAGTGTGAAACAAAGAAAACTTTAGAAGGTGGTGTTGAAAAAAAAATTATGCAAGTTACTTCTTAAAATCGCTAACAAATCTACGTACTAATGTTTTACTTTCAGAAACGCTCTGTTTGAGTCAATATTGAAAATAAATATTTCTAATTTGACATGAGTCGGAATCGAATTCGGGATTTCCGAAGTACATCACATCACCTAACGCAGTCACGCGAACTCATTTTAATAAAGAAAATAAATATGAGTTGGATTTTTCCTTGTTTTGAATTTATCGACAACCGTTCTTTATACAATTACTTACACTTATTTAGGCCCGGTTGCATCAATTATTTTACCAAGGACTATAATAATATTTATCTAATGAAGAATTAAAATTTAACGTAACATTCATTAAACTAATTAATGTTGGTTAATGCAACGACATTATTTAATTTTTATTTTCATTGGTGCAATGGACCATATTGTAATTTTTTACATGTACATTGGCGGCACTATGAAAAAGACATTTAACAAACAATCAATAAATTATATTACGAAAATAAATATTATCTTGATCCACTTAGCTCTTGTATATTTATCTTCAAAATCGAATCAATAGTAAATCAATTTCACCGTTTTCTTTACATAACCTCTAAATTTCTCCTATTTCTTTGTTGCATTCCTTCACGTCAAAAATTAATAACCTTAAACTCTTTTGTCATATTTCCACGCCGAATCGTACACGCTTCTAACAAGGCGAGATATTACATAAATAAACTGTCACGTGTGGTAAAATTGAAACTCACAACCGGTCTGGCTCTGCGTTGCACTTATCAAAATATTCCAAATGGCCCGTGCTTACGGGACGGCGTTTAAGCATTCAGCAAGGAGATGCCAAGCAGCGATAACCTTTTACGGCTCGAACGTTTCGCATTAAAACTTATTAATTTATATTAGAGTGCTGTTTGAACGATGAAGGTGATAATGTAATTTATGGGTTGCTAGTAAACAAGCGGATGTTTTCCGATTTTCGGTTGTTACTAATTAGTTGTTAAACGACACCAGGTTGTAAATTTTATGCCGTTATGTTGCACAATTTGCAATAAAGTGTAGTTCATTATAAAGTTTAACAGCCTAGAGGAAGTAAAATGAAAAGTTATATGGCACAATGTTTTTATCACTGTTTAATATAATAACATTTACTACTCAACTCAGTTTGTGAGATAAATGTAATTAAATTCAAGTATGTACGACTCTTATCATCTTCTCAAACAAATGTTACTGCTAGTAAAACTGTTTAATATTATAGTAAATTTTATTCACGTTCAATGTAAATAAAAATAAAATTATTGTTTTACATTATCGCGCAGAAGATTGTAAATATTTGTTTAAAATATACCCTGAAAGTTGCAGATAACAATTTTAATCACATCTTATAAAAGATTATTTGTGTAAAAAAATATTTGCAGATTTCTCTCCACTTATTTCGAATGCAGTCCTCCATAATTTTTTTATTCATTTTTAACATTTCGTCATCTTTAGGTAAGGAAGGTATTGTCTTTGGTCAAAAAATTCGCTGGTGAGTTTTAGATGAATAATCACGTTTTAGCGTCCCTAGAATACTATTTTACTATTTTTATGATGATGTCTGTATGTATATATTTATGTAGGTATGTATGTACATGTGCGTGTGTGTGTGACAAAATTGTTGCCTGCGATAACTCTAATACTACAATTCCAAAAATTATAATTCTTTCGTATTCTTCTTCGTTACATCCATATGGCGAGCTGATTAGATTTTGGTTATAATTGGTCACCCGGAAGTACCCTAATTTTTCTTGAAAAAATTATGTTAAATATCATTTTTTGCACATTTAATGTTATTATAAATATTAAAGAATATTTTATTCTCTATACGACTCGAATGCATTTTATACTTCATATTAAAAGGATATAGAGTTAAAAATTATAAATAAATTAAATATCATATATTAGCCAGCTATGCTAAAAATCTGGATCTGGAAACAGCTGCTATATTAAGAAAATTCTGATGGAAGGTGTCATTGTCATGCGCAATTGACAGTACGTTTGTGTTATAATCGTACTGGAAATATAGGATAATAGGATCTTTTGCTAGAAACTTTCTGTATGGAATTTGTATAAAATACATACAACTGCCTTAAGGTTATATACAAGAAATAGAATCTTTTGAAAGGAACTTTATGTATGACATATATACAAAAATACATAGAACTGGCGAAAGGTAATGTGCTGACCACATCAGATTCTTTTATTAAATTTAAATTTCATTTTATTTTCAAACAGCTAATAATTAAATTTACATAAATAGATTTACATATTAAAACTTGCATGGATATTAAGTAATTATAAAATAATTAATAAAACTAAAAAAAATATTGTGCTGTTTATGCCAAACGCACATGGTTTATATCTGGCATGCGTATATAATCTTAAACAAGTGTTTATGTGGTTTTCTGTCGTTGTTTCATTCTTGACAATCAAAATAGAAAAACAGAGACAGAATGCTCTAAAGTATTTAGAATTTTAAAAACTCGAATATTTTAAAAACTAATAACATTTTAAATTTGATAGGCCCTGTCAAACAACTTTAAGATCTTGTTTTAAAATAAATAACCAATTTACTAATTTGTTACTATGGTGGAGGACCCCATAGTGGATTTCTATTGTAGATCGTGTTGAAAGTTCTATTCCCTTCAGCTTTTCTGCAATTAGTAACATAAATGTTAAGTAACTTTTATTTCATTGGAAAAAGAGAAACTAGATACTTAGAAATAAACATGAAACATTGAAATATTACATTGAAGGGTAAATATGTTATGTACAACTCGATTGGAAAGTGTAATTTGTACATTTCTTGTGAGAAACTTTCTCAAATACGTACTAACACAACAATTAACTGTGAAAATTTTATGTATTGCTGAAATTACAAATTTTGTGATAGTTCACATTTGAGTTGTAAAACATACGAAGTAAATTTTGGTTATTTATCTTTATACATAATTTTGTGATCTCTGTAGAACTTTTATTTGAAGTTTTTTGTTTTCTAAAATAATGTTTTTGCACGATCGGGTTTTTTAAATGTTTACCGATATGGTTTCCAAGGCAGTAGGTTTTATTTATAAATTGTTGATCGATAAGTGATTTAAATCACTTACCGATCAGGAAGCGAGACGATAAAATAAAGTAAGTAAATAATAACAACGATCAAAGCATATTTTAAAAATGACTTCTAAATTATTTAAAATAATTTTTAAATGTTTTATAATATTGTACTTCGATCGTGCAAAAAATGTTATAACCAAAGTTGTCCCCTAACATTGTCTACAATCGGTAAACTGTCTTTACTTTTTCACCTCTCGCTAAGAGAGGTATTGTATTCATGCTAAAAAACGCATATCCAGATTTTAGTGAATAAGCACGTTTTAAGGTCCCTAGAATCCGATTATAACATTTTTACGATGATGTCCGTATGTGTGTGTGAATGTGTGTGTGTGTGGATGTGTGGATGTTGGATTCACGATTTCTCAAATACTATAAGACTTAAGACATTTTTAACTACGGACTCCTCAATCTAATAATAATGGGAAGAGTTGATTAAGTTTTGCTAACAATTGGACAACCGGAAGTAGTAGTTACAAAAAAAAATCATCTAAATATTATTTATCGAAAATTGATGTAAATACTTATATTAAAGAACGTTAAATTCCTTATTCGATAAATATAAATTCATTATCATATCTTCTATAGATTTAGAGATAAAGAAATGCATATAAAATAATTTGATGTAAAAATTCTCAGATCAAACTACTTCAAGGCAAGAAATTCAAATGTTTGTAATTGACACATAAATGTCACTGTCAAAAATATTTGTATGCCACTGTCAAAAATATTTGTACATTATGAAAATAAAAAAAAGTCAACAACGCAAAAGAATATACGTAATACAGAATATAAAGGAATTTGCGAAAAAATGACGAATATAAAGAAAAAGAAAAGGAAAGTAGAAAAAGAAAATTTCAGGATATTGAATATAAAGAAAAGGTATGGATTGTACATAATTTATATTAAAATATCCCACAAATATATGTGAGAATTATTTTGTAGTGAGACATGAAAATATGTATTTGTATTTAAAAATATTTTTCGTTTTTTGCGTACAACCAGGTAAAATATCTGGCGAGAGGTTATGTGCTGGCCACATCAGATTTTTTAATATATATCTAATAAACTATAACGCCTGTGGCGTACATTTCGTTAAACATTAATTAAACCAATAATAAATAAAATTTTCGTAAGCTATTTATTTCCTTAACACCGCACCCAATCGACATAACAATTTATTACCTTATTATTCTAGCACAATTTTTATCTTATATAAAATTTCTGGTATTTGCATGCACATTCCATAATTTCCTCTCATTGACTCATAATAAAAATCCACATTCTATTACAAATTACATGATAAAAGCTTGAAAGCTATGTATTCACCTCTAGCTACCGACTATCCATCTAACCTAACCTAACGGTGTGCTATCGCGCTTCTGTTTCCTCGTTCAACGCTAATTATAATCAAAACTCAGGTCTTGGACGCACTAAATCATACGCTAGTCGCCGACGATAGAATCGAGTAGGCTTTGAAGGTGTTCGTTGCCAAGGCAATGGATTACACAGAGGAATGTTTACTATTTTATGCCATATAAGGATATTTCTTTCCCTAACTCAATTAGTAAGGAGAAGAGAAGTATGTGAAGACCGTTTTTGTTTCTGTAATTAAACTAATAGGTCGTTAGAAACTGGATTGAAGATTGATGCCACTAGAGGAAAAATCGTAACTGGATCACAAGAGGTGCTGTAACTATTATTTTTTCAAAATTTTAGTTGCTTTGAAATCAATGTGAAGTAGTAGGGAAGAGGTGCTGCAATTGAAACACTTTTTTGTTTCCGTTCATATTTTTGGCATTTTTTAAACTAATGATTTCAAAATCTGACACAATGTAGTCACATTATTCACCTTTCAATCACCGGCATGCATTTTCTAAATATATTTGATAGTTTTCTCAAAATAAAGTACATTGTCGCATTACGTCAAGCCGTGAAAGCGTCGGTTGAAACAAACCTAGTGTCAATTGAAACATGGGGCAAAACTGTGTGTTTTCACCCCAAAATGAAAGATATTAAATCACAAACCATAATTTTGAAACTTTTATTATTTAAACATTTATTTTAAACGTTACGAAAACAAACAATAATTCCAAACAAGTAAAAAAATTAAATATCATAACATTAAATATATATTCTTTATAAAACTATCTATTCTGACAAACAATTTAAATATATAAATTGCGGATCGTCTTTTGCGCAACTACTGTGCGCCCACTTCCGACATTCAAGACACTGTAACCAGTCCTCCGACCTATTTTTGTAAGATCCACAGCATATTAAACAAATTGTGTCGTCTTCTAATGAATCGTCACTAGAAGGTTTTTTTGAAGTATAATTTTTATGATTAGCTTTCTTCATTTTTGGTCTTTTTTTTCTAAATTTAGTGGATCGATGGCCAAATCTGCTGCAACTTTTCGTATCTTTTCTTTATTTTCAACTACACGCTTACATGCGGCTATATAAATTTCTTTTGCAGTTCGTCCCCTTTTCGTCTTTCCTGGCCTCTGTCGTCCCATTATCCCTCAATTTCTGAAATATAACAATAAATTTAAGTAAAATTAGATTAAATAAGGAGTTGTACTTTGTAGGCATCAATTGAAACACGTTTCAAACAACATCGATAAAAATGTTTGAATTGCAACCAACTGTAATTTTTTTATATGTTGCTCACTTATTTTAAAACCCTGCAAGTTTATAAAATGAAACAAATCTTAGTACATACCTGGTTTAAAGATGAATTAATTAAGCCTAGTACGATTGCACTGAAATTATTAGTTTCCTTGCTACGAGAAAAATACGCATACACTTGTAAACAGCAAACCATTTGTAATATTACGTTGTACAGATCTGTCACAATATGCTTCATAGAATCCTAGCGCTAATTTATTCTGTTTATTTTGCTATTAACTGATAGATGTCATTTCATTGGCAGTGTTTAAATTGACACCCTGTTTCAATTGCAGCACTTCTCCCCTACATTGTGTATTTCTCTCTTGAGTGTATGTAATATTTTATCATTACCTGATAGAAACATCCAAAATCCAAATTTTTGAGAAATAAAAGCTTGTGATCGACTGCAATCTTTGACAAACAAATGAATTGGACAAACTGGTAGTCTTTACCCCGGCTCCACACAAACAACGCATATATGGACCAAAAAGTCGTGTTCCTTAGCAAATATTCAGTATATGTGACCGAATACGAATATTTCTAGGGCCGAGTTGGTAAATCAACATATGGACCCGAACATTCGCTTAAGTTTATTCGCGCTCATATCCACAATTGCGTTGACAATATTTTCTTCATTACGTAGTCAATTTAAGAATAAATCATTAATTTTAATTACTTACGTACAATATATAAAGAAAAACAATTCCAAAATTCTAAGTATTATGTTGGTGTGCCAAACTGTCAAATGGCGATATATCTACCGTTGATGCTAATTTAATAATTAGAAATAATTATTTAGTTTGATTATGTTTTAGTTTTTATAAATTATTAATATATTCTTTTTAATTCACACTTGTCATTACAGTAATAATATAATTTTTAACCTTCGTTGTCCCGAAAACAGATGCGTGTACTGAAGGGTTAATATTCACACGTTGACAAGACAGATTTTTGTGGGGTATTCTTCCATTGCAAAGAAATAGTAAATTTCAATAATTATAAGGTAGCGTACGTAAAATTAACAGTTTTAGTAAAAAGAAAATAATGAAATGATGCTTAATTATTATAAATGTGACGTCATAGTCCTGGGGGACGCTCCGAGCATACTAATCGGTTCTTATGGTAAAATTTCGGATAAATTCGGGCGAACTAGACCTTCTGTCGTTGTTATTGTTTCAATTCAAATTAAAAACTATTAGCAACACTACTTTTACCGTGTCATCCTGATTACACTGTCAAAATGTTCCATGAAATAGATTGAAATAATATTTATTTTAAAAAATTTATTTCATACATTTTTTTCTTATTTCTGCATTCATTACTAATTAATTTGACAAGGGAAAGAAGATTTAATAAAAATAAATGAATATATATATATATATATATATATATATATATATATATATATATATATATATATAAATTTTCAAAATAACTGTATTTTACCTATCCCTTATGTTGATTCATTTGGAATCGAAACTTAGGAAAGTTAATTAAATTACTATTTAATAAACACTGTTTACCGCAACTGCATCTCCAATTATTTCTCATCGTCCCTACAGTCAAGTAATACCAATAAATTGAAAAATACCATTTGATAATATTTTTTAATAAAATAAAACGAGTAACTTTACCTATAACTATCAATTGCCCTGCTTCGCTCCGTACTTAATAAATATGTATATAATCACAAATTCCTTGAAATATTCGTTAATTTTGTATGACATCAAACGATACATTTTACTACAAAAACTCATCAAATCATCACAAATCCTTGCTTCCGCGCCCTAATTTTGGTTTATTTTATTGAATAGAAAGTTAATGTACCGATGTACAGGGTGTAAATGAAATAAGTGCATTAAATTTAACCAGTAATATAACTCGGCGAGAGCAACAATATTTCTTAATAACTTTTTCTAGAAATCCCATATTTTTTTAGCATTTTTACCACCCCGTAAATTGACGAGTCGTTCCAAATATTTTTGTGATAATTGAATGCAGTAGCAATACCTATGAACAATTTTGTTTTAGCAATTGACATTCCTGTCAATTGTTGCAATTAAATTTTGACATTAGTAATAAACTTGTTTATAAGGTAAAATTCTGTCAAAATGCGTGTACACAGACATTGTAATTACTTACCTATGGTTTATTTATTTATTTTTTTACTCGTATCTGTACTACATTTTACTTGATATCACGGTTGACATAAAGACAGTGTCATGGAGTTGCCAACGCATTTACACGGAGCGTTTCCAAATCATCACCTAATCATTCTGTTCTTAATTCGCACATTTGTTAATCTTGTATATCTTTATCACATCACAATACGGAGTGTCACATATGACAATTTTAAAAAATTCAACCGTTATATCCATAACATGTGCAAAAAGTTCTGTTTTCAGCACATAACAGACTTCAATTTTGGAAATGGCTCATAATGTTCATTAATGAGACTAAATTTCCTTGGGAAGGTGTATTTATTATGCACAATACACATCTCGACAGACGAAAATGCTGTAAAAATTTTCATTAAAAAGTGTTTGGGGAACAATAAATGGACGACTAATTATTGGTACTCATGTACCTCTTTTAAATGGACAAAAGTTTGTACTTACATTTTTTGAATAACGTATTTAAACTATTATGATTTATCGACGATAAATAATCATCTCATAACCTAATAACTATGTTTTTGCTCTTCGTCTCGTTACCTCGTTTCTCCTTGTCTTCCACTATTCACGTGATTAAAAGTCTGGTTCAATACACAACTTTATACTTTTGTTATCCAATATTTAAATTTATTTATTTTAAAAATTGTACTATTACGTATTAATTAATAATAATGTTATTTCCCTTGATTCGTTTATTAATGACTGTGACTGTAAGTGTAACCGATAACCGAGAATTTTTGAGCTGTTGGTATCTCACTTGAATACGGTAGCGCAGCCATTTGTCTCTTTGTTCTCCATAGGCGGGTAACGAAATATGCAACAAATCTTTAAAGAATTTTAACTCAAAATCTAAAAGACTTAGAAAAAAAGTTATTAAGAAATATTGTTGCTCTCTTCGAGGTACATTACTGGTTAAATTTAATGCAGTTATTTCATTTACACCCTGTATAATCATTTAAACGCATTTTCTGTCTCTACGTCGTTTTTTGTCTAAACTGGAATATCAAAAATATATTGAAGAACGCTCAAAATAATCTCTGCATTTTTATTTCTAACGAAATCTAAAAAGTTGTACCGTGCAAATATTTTAGGTCTCTTATGTTGAGACATTTTCTCCCTAGAGGAAAAATGTTTTACTTCTATCAGGTGTGTCCAAATTTTTGGACAGTATTACTGTATGTATGTCCAAATAAAAATGAACCATATGTTTCCTTATAATGATCTAATAGAATAGAATTGAATGGTATAGAGTAACAGCAAGTGTAAGAGCCACAGTAATATTACCTGTATCTACATAATACTTTTTATGCTTCATTTCCTTTACCTTCTCACTACAATCATAAACTGAACCAAAACCGTGCTATTTTCCATCTCCGTAAACAATATCTAACGTTTCATAAGAAATAACTCGGATACCGTTAGCCGGTAGAGGGTTGGTACGTGACGTTATACATGGAGAAAGGTGCAACGAAGCAGCGAAGCGCTTAATAATAAATAATAACGGTCGCCAGGTCTCGAAGAAATACTTTACAGTGATTGCTGCACTGCAGGCTGGTCTCGGTAGGTGAGATGCCGATGTCGGTCTGCAGGTATGGGCCGTGAACCGTGCATCGAGAATGAGAAACGGTTACGACCGAATACTTTACTCGTACGGGGAAATTTTGATGGGCAGGAATTTCGATAGTATACGATAATGACAAAAAATGATGATCTCTTTACTACAGTTTTGAGAGATTATGAGGTTATGTAAGGTTAGCGCTCTCAAAGCAAACTGTATAGATATATCGTTATTACTCTGCGAATAAATTCTTAATGGTACATCCAGAAATGGGAAAATCGTTGAAGATATACCGGGTGCTTGAAATCCGTTGTTGAAATGCGCTATAAGAATTTTTTATCTTTCCAACAATGTGTACTTGTATTTGTTTCAAACAGCAAAATTTAAACTATTAACTATTATTCATTTACCCCTACCTATATGTTAAAAACAATGGTTTTTTTAATTAAACAATTAAACAACATTGATAATTTTCTAATTTGGTTCTCAAAATTTTATAAAGTCTTGTGCATTTCACTTAATTTTAATTTTTTTGTGGACTAATAGGCAATAAAATAACATATTAATACGATATTTGTGAAATGTTTGCCTGCTAAATAAGTTAAAGTATTAATTAAAATAAAGAAAAGAAATTCTAAAAAGCACAGATGTTACTATAGTAATTTTTTAACATATATTTTATGTTGGGGAAAAAATATTGAAGATGCAGTCTTTGTAAAATGATTTTATTAAATTGTCATTAAATCAACATTTCGACGTTTCGATTTCTAATAAACCATCATCAGGGCTATGTTATTATGGTTTATTAGGAACTGAAACGTCGAATTTTTAAATTAAATGACAATGTAATAAAATCATTTTACCATGACTGCATCTCCAGTATTTTTTTCCCTAACATCATACCAACAGTCAAGAAATACCAGTAACTATACAGGGTGTTAATACTAAGTCGTAACACCCGAAAATGGTAGTTAGAACTCATTAAAACGAACAACTTTTCTTAGTTCCGATTTTTGATTTGATGCCTCGGTTCGTAGTTATTGGAGTTCTTTTGTATTTCGAAAAATCGTCATATCGTATTTTAAGGACTAATTGAAATAAAAAATTCTTTTTATATTACTTTTTGGCCCTGTAAAACATTTGCATGTACAATTATTTTAAATTTTTTCAAATGTCAAAATGGCGATCGACTAAAATTTTAAACCAATATTTTTTGATAACCACTCCATCGCTTTTCGATATTAAAATATTTATAAAATCCTTAAACTATATACTACAACATATATCCTAAACATTTTTTTCAATGTATCCAAAAAAAGTCTTTATTTAAATTTAAATTCATTTGTGTGCGTGTTTTGCATAATTTGTACGTAAAAATAGCAGAAACACGCTGCCGGGCTTGTATTGTAGTTAAAGTAAATGAATAAAGATTTTTTTTTGGATACATTGAAAAAAATGTTTAGGACAAATATTGTAGTAGATAGTTTAAGGATTTTATAAACGTTTTACTTTTGAAAATCGATGGGCTGGTTATCAAAAAATCTTGTTTTGAAATTTTTGTTCGATCGCAATTTTGTCATTTGAAAAAATAAATACCTAATAATTGTAATTGCAAATATTTTACAGGGCCTAAAGGTAATTTGGAAAAAAATATTTCAATAGCCTTTAAAATAAGGGAGATATGGCCATTTTTCGAAAAGCAAAAGAACTCCAATAACTACGAACCAGGGCATCAAATCAAAAATTGGAACTAAAAAAGTTGTTTGTTTTAATGAGTTCTAACTACCATTGTCGGGTGTGACGACTTAGTAATAACATCCTGTATATAAATTTTATAGTTTTCATTTTCGCTGTTTGAAACAAATAAACATATGCGTCCATAAAATATTAAATCATTGACAACTTTAAATCCAACAGTGATAAATAATTTAAACATTATAAGACATAAAAGTGCTTTAATGAGGCAAACTAGAATCCAGTATTATTTCACACTTTTTCAAAAAATATAAATTTTCGCCGATATCTAGTGACCTATTCATTTTTCCCCAAATAATGACGATACGCCACTAAAATAGTTTCCTAAAGGGGAAACTTTTGTCTGATTTAACACCTGTATATTAATTTGATTCAAAAATATTTTGACAATGTAAAGAATAATAAGAGCTTTGCATTCCAAAAAGTCAATCCCAAATATCTGTTATTGAACTCGACAAAAATCATCACGAGTGAAAATAAAAAACCTCCTCGTGTTTTGTTTATTACAATGGAATTGTATATTGGCTGGGTAGGACCATCCTTGCATTTCGGTTGGGGGTCGGACCTTTGCAATGTTGCTAAATTATACCCACTACGTGCTGGCGAATATCTTAAACTGCCTTGCCTATAAATAAACATCGTAATTATCTCGTATTCCATTACATTTGCATTCTCGTCAGGTGTTTAACAACTTACTTTTCGGTAGGATTTATAAAAATTATTTGACAGGTAGAAATTGGTGATTTCGGCATTTTCTCACGCTGGCCGGTAAAGGTTCGCAGAAGACAATTTTATTTTGAATTGAATGACACGTAGTGTAATTCTGTGAGAACTTTATGGACAGGATTTGAAGATGCGCCTTTCAAAATAAACCTGCTCAGGAATATCATAAATAAATCTCACGGTGTATCTGTTTTCGAAACTATTTTTATGGATTATAATTTCAATAAGTAAATTCATACTCGTTTATATTGAGAAGAAATACAATAAGGTAATAGATATGAGGGTCTCGCTAGATATTTTGATAATAAGAAAATCAGGTAGATGGTGGAAAATAAAATCTGCGGACTAACCGAACCGCAGTGTTTTACCACTGTCGTACCGCCGGTTGGATTTCAGCAATTGCTGCATTTATATGTATATGTGGTCAGCTTATAGCATCCGAGTGTGATAAATACAAGTAGCTGTTTTTATTTGCTCAAATAAGTTAAATAATTAATTTTTAAAGGATCGTTGTGAGTAAAAATATGTAATTAAATTGAAACAATTTCTGTAATTTTTTGATAATAAACATATAAAAGTAATAAAATATCCGCCATTTGGCAATGTGCCACTTTTGGCTATTTTTAGGGCTTTAAATTTACAGGAAAGATGGTTTTTATCTCAAAAGAGATTGATGCTGAAAATCATGATTATTTGAAAGCATTCCAAAAAAATGTATGTGGCCAGCACATTACCTTCCGTCAATTCTATGTATTTTGTATAAAGGTCATACAGAAAGTTGCTTGTAAACGATTCTATTTCTTGTACAGGTAATGCTTTGAAAAGTTTTATAGAATCGTGGTGACCAAAAGGTTGAAAAACGTTGATGTACACTACCGAATTCTGAAATATGCAGAAGAAACATAAGGAAAAAAAAAACGAAACTGAAATGAAACACCTCAGGAAGATCGTAGGAAAAATAAAATGTCGCGTGGAAAGTAATGAAAACAAAAGGATGATGACAAATCAAGAACTAGATATGGTTGTATAGATATCAGGATAGAAAAGAGAACAGAAGCAACTAAGTTGGTATACGGACACATAATGAGGATGGATCAGAACAGACTAATAAGAAAAGTAGTACAAGCTAGATACGTGAACAAAAAAAATGGAAAGAGAAGACCGAAGAAAATATGTGAAGGAAGAATAGCAGAACTAGGAAATAAAAGTGGTAAAAAACTAGAAGTTATTAAAAAATATGAAAATTTACAGAAAGAAGTGGATTAATAATTAACTTTGAGAAAAGAAAATTGCACAACTGATTACATGTATGAGAAGAAGTAAAACAGTCTTAAGTCTTACTGCACTTGTTGCTTGAACTCCTGACATGAACAAAATGCATAGCCTTCTCCATATTTGCGGTCACGATCCTCGATCTTGAATCTTTCTAGTAGGGCCGGCACGCGTTGATTAAAGCCGCCATTTCCACTGTCGCACTCGCCGTGCGAAATGGGTTAATAATTGCCGTTAGAGATATGAAGAGTTGCCGAGCGCCGCACCGTACTGCAATGCAATGTTAGGCGATAGTATATCGGCTGAGGAAACAGATAAAAACGCGTAATTGCTGGAAGGTTGGCGCACCAACTCAGCAATTGTTGTTGTGGATTTATGAAGAGATTTACGGGGAATAGGAATTCTGGTACCGTTGCCTGTCAACACCAAGTTATTCATTCATATGGACATATGGAAATTTTAATCCCTAATTATGAATTACCGATTGGGTAATAATCCGTAGAAAAATTCCAAATAAATATACAAATATGAAAAAACAAACATACCATAACCTAAGAAAGAATATACTACATTCATGTGCTCAATCTATTCTTGCGATGGTATTTTATTTATTTAATAAAACCACCAGACGCCATCTCTTTTTAGGGATCGTACTAAGAATAATCGCATATCGAAATTTTGGTAAATGACCACGTTTTAAATTCCCTAGAATACTGCTAGAATCTAATTTATCATTTTCACGATGATGTCTGTGTGTATGTGAGTGCGTGTGTATGTATGTGTGGATTCTCCACTCTAACTCAAATACTATCATTCAGAAAATTTTGAAATGGCATTTTACTAGAAGTTCAAAATAGTTTTTCTTCGAAAAATACCTTTTATGTTATTTTTTAGAGATTAATGTAATTATAAAAATTAAAGATTATTAAATTTTCTACAGATTTGCATTAATACTTTTTCTATATATTTTATGGATAAATTTATAAAAACATCTATAATTTAAATCCAGAAGCCTACGCTTTAAATAAACAAAACTCCTTGGTTGCGCAGTTATTCAAATGTATGTAACTGACAGGTAAATGTCACTGTCAAAGAACTAATCATTTCAAATTAATAATAGTAACGTTTTAAAAACAAAAAAGTACATAGAAGAATAGGGAAGGAAATCAAAACAGTTTCCAGCATAAGTAAATATGTAGGTATGTATTTATAGTATACTCCGTAACGCAACCGGTTCGACCAGATTTACGGTTTTGTGTTCCGTAAGTCCTGAAATTATTTACCGGTTTCTATTTGGAACGCGGTTCCTGAAAAAAGTTGATAAAAAGTCGGACCACGGCAACCACGAAATAATCCTGGTTCATGACAAAATCAAACTATCAAAAATACAGAATATCCACTTCTATAAATTTTATTATTTATCGAAACTTTTATATAAGACTAACCACCTTAAATTTGTTCCCTTCAACAATAATACAATCTTCTTCTGGAATGATTTCAAAATAGTCATAATCTGAGCTAATGCATCATTAATCTATTTTTCAGACGAAAACCTTATATCCCATCAATGTTTTTTAAGTCCAAAAATTGCCAAAAGTCGCGCATTACCGAATCGGGTGAGTAGTGAGGTGAGCTCCAAGATTTTAAAAAAGTATCCCACATGTATTGTACACTATTCTTCTACGACCAAATCAATAAAATTATTCAAAATTCGAAAATATTTTGCCGACAACTCTCAAAATTTGAAGATCGGACCCATGTTGATTAAGCCTTTTTTAACTCATTTTGGTCAGTACTATACGCTCTTTTATTTTTGTCCCGAAGTATGATTACACCCTGTATATGGGCTCTTATGGACACAATACTTAAAATAAACTCCATTAGAAATGCATAATGCATTGCATTTTACGGAATGCAATTAAAAATTAGATTTCACATAATACGATCAACGTGTGAAACACTACTATTTCACGCATGACAGTGACGGTAAAATAAATACAATATAGGAGACATAAAAAAATACCGAAATAGAGTAAATTTTTAAAAAATAATAGGAAACTAATGCATTTGTCAGTATTTTTAAATTATTTTTTAGTTTGTTTTATAAACACATTTAATAATGTGTTTTTCTCAGAAAATTTGTATTTTGAAATACATGTTCCCATTACGTAAAAATAACTAAACTTTCTTTATAATATACACACCATAAAAATCTTTATTTATTAGAAAAGCAAAATGTAATTCTTTAGAATTCTATTTTCTAACTGCATTTCCAGTATTTTTCATTTAAAACTACAGTTTTACAATTTAACTCTCGGATACAATTTACATTACACTCAATCAGTTATACGACCACATAAATAAAAATTTAATTGAAATTCCAGTAAAACAGTTTCAAATATGACTCTACACACTACACAGTTACTTCATTCTATATTTAGATGATTTATATTTAAATCTTCAACTCTTTGACCATGAAGACTGAAGACTCTGTGTATTCCACTTTTAAATGGGACATAAAAATCCTGTCAGTAAGACTATAAAACAAGAGTTGTTCTTGTCGAATGGATGATTAAAATTTTCATTTCCAAAGCCCTTTATGACTAAATTTAAACTTTTATTGATTTGAGGAATTTGAAGTAACGAGAGATTAATATTTTAATCACTTCCTTTCATAATCGTTTTAAAAAATACCAATAAAACTAACGCTTTTCTATGAAAAAAATAAAAAGAAGCGATCAGCAATAATATATAATAATATCACACTCTTTTATATTTTATCTGTTGCATTCGTTCCGTTTGTAAGTTACTGCGATTACTATTTTGAACTGAAATGAAATAATAATTACAATTTGCATTTATACCTATTTGTTTTGTAACATAATTTCTCAAGTAGAATATTATGTCATAAAACCTAAATAAGTGTTAAAAATATAGATTAACAATGTTTTTATAATTAGAAAAGAAATTAAGACGTCTTTGTTTTATAACTTTTCATTCCATTACTGTTAATATATAATAAAATAATAAATTAGTTCATTTTTTGTTAATACATTAAGCAATTTAACAATTATCACAGATTTCAATCTAATTTTAAATGTAGTAATTTTGGTCTTATAAATTATGGTAAATAGATAATTTTTTGACGAAATGATTAAGCATCAGCATTTATTTAAAATTTATTGAATTTAAATATATTAATGTAATTATTAGGTTTGTTCCAATAGAACGTTCAGAACCGTTCAGAACGTGATTCAGAACTGCTTGGAATCCATGCGCGAACTTCTAGTTCTAGAACCGACTTGACTAGTGTTGGAACGATTTAGAACCGATTGAGAATTTTGTTTGTATATACTAACCTATAAAATTATAGCTGTCAGAAAACATTGTGTGTTGATAAGGTATAATATATTTATACCGACAAAATAGAATGGAAGGTAAGTTCATGATTAAAATATAATAGACGTACATAATTCGAAAATGTTCCAAGAAAACTTGATCACTGTATTAAAACACTATCATCCGTAGGTAATTTTCATTGTTTTTCCTTATTTCCTTAACATCGTCCAAGAATTTCTCCATCCCTTTGCTAGAAAATTCAAACAATTGGAAAAATCACTGTACTCTTCCATTGCTAATTTCATTAATAACAAAAACAAAATAAGTCAGGTTAGATAGTACGTCAAACTTACCCAGAATTAAAAATTCTGGTAAAATCCTGGAATTTTAAGAACGGTTCAGAATCGGAACGCTATTCACTCGTTCTTGGAACACTGCACAATAAGTTCTGAATTTTAAATTCGACTTGTCGGAACGGTAAAATGGCTTTGCGCAAAATCAGTAAAGTTCTGAACGGTTCTGAACTTTTGTTGGAACAAACCTATTGTACACATATTATTCGTTAACCTAACTAATGCCTAATATTAAAATTATATCTTTATATATAAACAGTACAACCGTCTAATAATATGGATACACCTGATTATTACAAGCCTTAAAAAAACTAAAACATTCTAAATGAATATGTTTAACATTATTTGTGAATTCAAATTTTCGATTCTTCAAGAAAACCTTCGGACTTACTACCTTTGATATGGTTTGGCGAACTCTAGAAATTGTTTATATTACTTTCGTAGAACATAACTAGAAAATGTTTTCCAAATTTTTTGCAAATTTAACCACATCTGATTAACATTTGTTGATCCGATTCTCATATGTCTCTATATTTCATCAAGTTGTACATACACACACACACACACATACAGACATCCTCGTAAAAATAGTAAAATCGTATTCTAAGGACCCTAAAACGTGATTATTCATCAAAAACTCACCAATTTTTTGACCAAAGACAATACCTTCCTTACCTAAAGGTGACGGAAGGTAAAAATTATAAAGAAATTAAATATCATATATATTAGCTAGCTATGCTATAACTCTGAAAACAGCTGCTCTATTAAGAAAATTCTGATTGAAACGTATCAGTGTCAAGTGCAGTTGACAGTAAGTTTATGTTATAATTTTACTGGAAATATAGGATCTTTTGTTAGAAACTTTCTGTATGGAATTTGTATAAAATACATACAACTGTAATTTTTTGTCTCGTGCTACAATTTCCACATTCGGCTGCGCCTCATGCGTAAAACATCGCACTCGACCAAAAAAGTACTACTTTACACACTTGGTACATAAATAACTATTTCCTGTTTGCTAGTTAATTTTGTGTGAGTAGCTACATATTTATAATTTGAATAATTCGAATTCGAATAATAGATGATAGTCACTTGCTCTATATCTGGGACTAATAGTTTTGAAGTAATTTACATTCACTTGAAAACTATTACTGTAATAAATGTCTAGTTAGATAAATGTTTCCTGTAATTATATTTAACAAGTAAATCTTGTTACTTTTTTTATAATTACTTTCTTATTTACAGATTAATTTTTCTTTGAACAAAAACCTCTAACTAATTATTTGCCTAGTGTATGATGTATAATTTGTATCAATCATAAATTACAAAGTACTTATAACTATAAACGTTTTTAAATTTTGATCAATTACTTTGTAGCGAAAGATTAAAGGAAACCAATTTAGTAAATTATAACTTTCTTATTTGCTACTTACTATAAGAATGTTAAGTTCTTCAGAACCTACTTTAAACAGAAAAATCAAGTGATTCTGTAATCATGAAATCGATTTTTATGAAAAAACAATACTTTCTCTCTACATGAAGAGAAAGTCATCGAAGCAAATAAAACGGGTATGTACAATCACTTAATTTCAAGTGTAAAGTGTTTATTGCAAATTTGATTTAGTAATTGAACAAATGATTACTGATTATATACACAGCTGTTGTTTTGTGGGAAATCAGTTGTAAGGTTAATTACAGGTTCTCTAAAAAAATATTTGAAGAAATGAATTTATGTTTAAGAAAGTTTATTTAGCTAATAAAACGTTAGAAGGTAGCATATTACTTTATTGCGACAAAATTTAAACAATTGATATCTCTACTTTTTTGACATTCTGGCAATTTTTAAAATTACTGTTTGCTACTTGTTGGATAATAATTTCAAAAGACTAAAACAGGTAGTAGGAAAACTCAAAAGCCATTTAATTGAAACTCCGATTCCGGCCGAATCATTTGGGAATCCAGCCGAATCGTAATAGATTTTTATGAAATTTATTTCGGTATAATTAATATTTTTAGACCATATTTATTGAAAAAGAACATTTATTTTTTATGATATACGTAGCAACTTAAACAATGTTACTCTACCAGGTACTAAACATGGTATCAATATTCAAAATTACACTTCGGCAAATTGCGATGGTGATCAATGAAAAGTAATTTTTCTGCGTTGAGTTACCTAGAGCGCCATTCTTCATTTCAGAAAATGTGCTTTCGCTCTGAACACTACTTGCAGGGCATGACAAAAATCGCTGGGCTTCTTTGCTTAATTTAGGAAACAATCCACCATGGTCTTTCCACCAAACAATCAGAATTTCTATATGCTATTGGTAAATTAAAAAATGCAAAATAACGATTGATCTAGCGGCCGGAATTCCGGCGATCCGGTTTAGCGATCCCGGAATTCCGCTTCGGGTGATCCGGTTAAAGGACGATCCGTGCCATCACTACTGTCGAGGCAAAAGATCACAGGTAACTCGATTTTTTTAATTATTGCGTTTGGATGAAATTTACTGCCTCAAATTGTCTGAGAATAAGGTCTATCTTGAAAGTTTATGAGCATGCGTAAATACGGTTGAAAGGAAAAGGGTTTAGTCTATCCAAACACAGTAAATGAAAAATAAATCGACTTATGACCTCTTGTCCCGATAGTGGTGATTTAATGACTACGTTTGTATCGACAATTCAAGCAGCTTCAAGTATATTATGACTTGAAATATCCTACTGGTTTATTCCAGCGGATTAAAAATAGTATTAAGTTATTTTCAATCTTCTTTAAATTCATATCGTCTTCTCTTTCGAAAACATAAAAAAAAGTTAGGGATGATGAGAAATAATTGGAGCTGCAGTCTCGGTAAACAGTGTTTATTAAATAGTAATTTGATTAACTTTCCTACGTTCATCAAATTACTATTTAATAAACATTGTTTACCAAGACTGCATCTCCAATTATTTCTCATCATCCCTAACATCATACTAACAGTCAATTAATACCAATAAATTTATAAAAAAAATATTTGTTCTTCATCACTTTAAATATTTCGCTGCAACAAATTGCGAATATGTGCATGCGTATTTACATTATTTGGAACTTCACTGTTTATTTCGACAGAAGTCAAGTCGCTTCATAAGTCCAAGCGTGTTATTTTAGCGGCTTGAAATATTAATCTCGATCGTTTATTTCGAAGATTGAAAAGGGATTTACTAAATTCAAGCGGCTTCAAACGTCAAGATAAACGTAGTCAATATTTTCAGAGAAGGCAATTCGCAATCGTAAATAAAATTTTCCCTCTAGTGGCGCAAATCAGCACTACGAAAAGCAATCGTACAAGCGCCATATTGAATAAGTGACAACTGTGACAAGTGTAGTAATTAATAATTAATTATTTTAACTTATCGCCTTCACATAAATAAGTTTTTAAACTCGGTTTGTAGACACACTCAACGAAACACAGTGACCAATGTGAACTGTCATATGTCAAATCCATCGTATAGCGACCATTTTGTTTCGAAAATCAGTGCCTCTATCGTTTCTTTAAATTCTTATCGACTAAAAACAGTTATTTGTCTTCTCTTTCAAAAACATTAAAAACATATTTGTTTCTTCATCACTTCAAATATTTCGCTGCAACTGTTATTTCGACAGAAGAAGGCTTGATATGATATTTTCAAGCGGCTTGAAATATTAATATCGATTGCTTTTTTTTAATTTCGAAGATTGAAAAGGAATTTACTAATTTCAATCTGTTTCATACGTAGTCGATGTTTTCAAAAAAGGCAATAGCTTCCGACAAATAGCATGAAAAATTTATGTTACTTTAGTATTTTTTTATCTTTTTGATATTTTTACATTCCTACCAAAATTAAAATTCTACTCAAGAAAATCTCAACTGAAAACTATAACCACTGGTCTATAACTGCTTATAGCAATATTAATATTCTCCTATAATTCTCGTGTACAGTTTAACGTCATATGTAGTATGACCTCTCATATTTTAATTCGCAACCTCACGTATTCTGCAAACATTTCAACCCATTTGCTTGTACGAGACCAGGAATAGTAAGTTGTACAAATAAAGATACACATGTTCCTAACAGGTTGCACTTAGCGAAACCAGAACGAGTGTTCTTTTCATTTGAATATGTAGGAAGTTAGATACACCTTTTAGAAATATCTTGTAATATATGACAGTATTTAAGCACGCCCGATAACAGAACTATGTAGGTATACAACATACTCCAATATTTATAGGAGTCGTAATATTTATGCATATAGGTCAGAAATTATACGACGAGATAAAATTCTGAAAAATACGATAACCAATAATATATTACTTAACTTACAAATATTTTTCATTCTTGATGTATTAATTTTCTTAAAATATAGGTGAAATAACTGAAACAATATCATAAAATTTGTTTGTATTAAATAACTTTATATGGATACTTAATTCAAACTACTTACGAGTATATCCCTTATCATATATAAAGTAAGGACTAAAGTAAATATTTACTCTCGGTTGATTAAAATCTTATATACATATATGTTGTGTTATAAATAACAGATTAACGACCAACAAGATTAGATACAAGATGCAAATATTTTTTTAATTAGGTAAACATGAAGTAATTGTTTGTTAATATTTAACAGTAAACAATATCAAGATTCGTATTTTTTTTATATCCCTTACGTAAATAAACTATTTATTCATTTTCATCATTTTTCTAATATATATGCGATGACCATTTCAAAATGAAAATATATCCACAAAGTAGTACTCTTCAACCTTAATTTCTTTCCTTCTTAAAAGCTTCCAATGAATCTTCTTTAGGAATACTTTCAAATTAATTTCAGGCTTCCTTAAAAACTGTCAAAGCTATCTTATTATAAATACTGATTCGAAAATGATCTCTGGATAATTCCATATTTCCACACCCAACGATACTTAAAAAAATTAATTAGGTAACTAAATTCTAACTAAATTTTCGCAATTTAATTTCAAATGACAGATAAATAACTATTTAAATTTATGCACATTTTGTTTTCCACTGCTTACCTGATTTATTATTCTCCAACAACCAGTATCATCATTTTATAATTTTGAAAATGAGTGAATAAAATCAACAAGATTAGCTTCCTATGAAACTTAATATATACTGAACTATTAATGTTGTTTAAAAATATTACTAATTCTATATTTACGAACAATAAATTTAAATAAATCGGTCCAAAAGGCAAGATCTTATATTTAGCTTAACGAAATAAAATCATAATCAAACTCAATGATTCGTACCATGGGCACGGTTTTAACTAAAACGTTGTTTTAAGAAATGTCAAATTTCACTATTTAATATTAATAATAAATAATATCAAATTTATCAAAATATGATTTTAAAGCAGAACATGGTTCGTATTCAAAGAAATATTTTTTAAAAAATCGTTCTTTAAACATAAGGGCGAAATTAAATCATGAAATTTGAATTTGACATTTCTTAAAACAGCGTTTTAGTTAAAACAGTGCTTGTGGTACGAGCCAATGTGTCCGTCTTCTGGGTATGAATTTGGACCCAAAACTTCAATTATATTTCCATATACAAGAGACATGTACCAAACTAAGTAAAATAATTTACCTCATAAGAAATATCAGGAATAATACTGATTCGAAGACCACAAGTTTAACTTATTTTGGATTATTTCATTCTACTATGTCCTATTGTATATTGCTTTGGGGGCATATTCCATTTGCAAATAAAGTATTCCTTCTTCAAAAAAAAGTCGTGCGTATAATGTGTGGAAACATTACATATGAACATTATAGACCTCTTTCTATAGAAAATAATATCTTAACTATGCCCTCACTTTTCATATTAGAAAACATGCTGTACGTAAAGGGTAACTTAAATAAATTCAGTATGCATAAAGAATGCCTGCTACAATACTCGTACAAAGAATGATGATTATTATTCCGAGCAAAAGGTTAAATGTGTCTCAAAATGGTCCTGATTTTCTTTGTACTAATTTTTTCAATAAATTGCCGCCTGATGTACGTATACTACCATATGCAAAGTTTATAACAACCGTCACAAATATGCTACTTGAGAAGGCATTTTACAATCAGGAAATGCTAGAATACCAAATTATCCAATGTATACTGTATTTTACATTTGTTTATCATGTATCGTATTTTTATATTCTATTATTGTATTCAAAATTTTATTTTTGACCTGGCTGAATATTATGTTTGTGTTTATTCTTGAATAAAATTATTATTATTATTTAAACTGTCTATATGCCTTTTATGATTTTATTAACATTCTACATTGGTTATTATTGCAATAATAATTTTTTATTTTTATTTTATGACATAATATTGTTTCATTGTTTGCTGATTCCTATAAAACTGTGTGGTACACTCGGCCAATTAGCAAAAGTTCCCTTTCGACTGAAGGAGGTTACTACAAAACACTAAATAGACCCCCGGTCTAGTGCTACGTGAAAAATGTATCATGGTATTCCAAATATTAACCATTGGAGTTCACTTTAAATACCCCGGAGAACGATTTGATGTTTTCCCCGGAAAAAAGACGATCTATCCAGCTGTGGGTAATGATCCAAATTTGTTTAAAAAATGGTATTTTAAAATTTAGGTATTCTGTGTCTTTTGGGATTAGAATTGCCATTGACAGTTTGAGTCATGACCCACAGCTGGGTAGATTGTCTTTTTCGGGGAAGACAGCAAATCGTTCGCCAATGTTTTTAAACTGACACCAAGGGTCAGGATTTGGAACACCATAGCATTAGCTCTCAGTCTAAAAGGTCTAAAACAATGTATATTTCGCCCAGAAAATACGTTCTGGGGCGAGGATATAGACACGAACTGTAGATTTAAACTTTTCACCGTCAGAAACGAAAATTTCGTTTGCATATCTTAAGTTATAAATTTTACTCAAAATTTCAATTGAGCTGTTTTTAAATTAGCAAACTTCCCCTTTCGACCAAAGGAGGTTGCTGCCACACACTCTATAACGTGTTTTCGCCAGTAAAATAATCGTATAAGTACCAATAGATTCTAAATAAGTCCTTATGAAGCAAACATCGAATCCTTATACTTGTCGTTATACTAAAAACTTCAATTTATTTATTTTATAATCCTTGTATAAATAATAAATAGCAACACACAAGCAGCCACATTGACACCTTCCACTTTACAACTACGTCTTATACTGTTAGTATATCTATCTGCATATAAACACGTCAATTTACGAGTATATCCCTATGTGAAATAACAAGGAAGCCACCGCAAGTGGCTTGCCTAGCCCACGCTAGCTGCGTTTACACTGCACGTAGTGTGCATGGTGTGATGTGAAACCAGGCTACGCTAAAGGCAAGCCAGGGAAACCGGAATAATTAAGCAATCGCCAGGAACATACTGCCAGCAGGATGAAAAATACGAAATAAAACACCTAACACATGATCTAGCTCGCAGCGAACAGCAGAAATGCACGACCTACGCAATGGAACTAGAAGGAAATAGAGAAAGGAATCATGATATCTTCATATGAGGCACTAATAATTGTTGAAATATGCCGTGATTTGGTAAAGAGCAGTAACTGACGGTTTTTGTAAGGTTGACTTTTTTATGTTATGGGAAATGGCAGCAAGTAATACAACTTTTAAATCTACTTTGCATCAATTTTCTACTTCCAAAGACGAGCCACTGGTGCCACATAGCACTGACAACTTTTTGTGTAATATAAAGGTGAAAAGCAATATCTCAATTTCTTCTCTCTTACTGTTATATGCCTCCCATGATCTAATTTTTAAGTAGTATGAGTAAGAAGGTAAAAATAGTATATAAATTACCTGAAGACAATATAGAGGACCTAATAAATATTTAATTTTTAGAATAAAATGTATAGGTACTTTAATAAATACTTTTGTATTTATATCTGTCTTTTTTAAATCATTCAGTAAAATCAAGATACTGACCATAATAGTTGTTATAGTAGGTATAACGTAAAGTATGGAAACAGGCCGTAAGTGATTTTTTAAATGATATGTAACTCCCACGCTGTTTCATTCTATAATAACTTATGGTGTCGTTTGGTGAGGAAGTGAATCTAATGTAATAAAAAAAAAATATATTTTATTATATGTGGTATAAATCAAAGAGTTTCATGTAAACAATTTTTTTATTGATCTTGAAATTATGCCTCTTCCCACAATTTATATGTATGAACAAATCATAGTGATTCATAAAATGAAATCCTCCTTTTCTATGAACAAGAACTACCACTCCTACCATACCATTTAAATTAAGTAAATCTGAAAAAAAAATCATTAAATTTTGATTTATACAGGGTGTTTCAAAAATACTGTAAAAAAATTAAAGGCATATAGTACTGACCAAAATAAGTAAAAAAGTTGTATCAACATAGGACTGATCTTCAACTGTTTCCGAGAAAAGCGAAAAATCGAAAAAACTGACAAAGATAGTGATCAAACAAAATTTTGTCTGTTAGTAAATAGACTATACAAAAACAATAAAAGTTTATATGAAACGTTTTCTTCAATTTCCAATAGTTACAAAGTTATTTGAAAATTAAATATTGGCCAAGGTCGTCACAACATTTAACATTGTACAATTATTTGATTTAAAAAAAACAAAAGCACATCTAAGATGACTTCTGAAAGGTAAACAAAAATCCTATTTAATCAAAGTCGTAACACTTATAGTTCTTGAGATAGCAAGATGTAAACCCCGTAAAAACTCATTTTTCACTGTCTCAAATCACGGAAACTATGAAAGATCGGACCCATGTTTATTACTCTTTTTTACTCATACTGGTCAGTACTATATGCCCTTAATTTTTTTTACTCTGGTTTTGAAACACCTGTATAACGTTTTGCCAGAGAATATGAAACAATTTGAAGAAACAAAATTCAAAAATATTATAAAACAGTAGGTACTTGCTAAGACACTGCCTTTACGTAACAGAAGAATTTTTAAATTTTATCATTGTATATGACATTAGGTTTCTTCTTCTTTTATCAGTATTGAATATATGGTATATTAATGTAATGACGTACTATAAACATTTTATGTAAGATAGTCAATAAATAAACTAAACTATACTATATAGAGTTGGCTCTGGAAAAGTAACCAAAAATTCCCTAAAAAATGAACGGAAAATAGAAATTATATTTCATCATTTTATTCATAAATTTATTTAGTAAATAAATCGATCGATTTTTCTGTTTTACATGTACCGATAACTTGAAGGTCGCAATCGATTAATAAATCGGTCGATTTATCGATAAGTGTAATGATCATTAGACCGAATACAAAAACTTCTTGAGAATTTCTGCGGCCCTCGGGTTGTGTACCTCTGTTCGACTGAGATTTCAAGTATTTTTTAAATATTTATCTTTTATGTTTGTAATATGACGCTCACTATCACTACAATATTCACCACTTATGTTTATTTTATTTTTTAATACATACATAACCTATCACTTAAACCAATTAGAAAATATTAGTAAATATCCAAGCCTACGTTTTAAGAATAATATTCTTAAATGTATATAACCTTTTTTTACATGAAAATATACTCGTGTAAGCTGTAAAACATTTTAACATATTTTAGTAATATGTTGAAAGCTTATATATCATTTCATATTAAGTTTAGAAAAGGTTATGTGATATCAGTTTAGTATTATCTAACGACGTGAGTTTCTTGGCATCTTGCGTTACTCCTGGAGCAGTAGTAGCGTAATGTTATGCTGATGAAAGCAGCAAGCGTCAAAGTCAACAGTTTTCGCTCGTGCTATGATAGTGTTGCGAGCAGAGCACCATCGGTGCAGATCAATGAACTGTGTCTGAAAACGATCGTGTTTCCACAAAATTGTTTGTTGTTACTGACGGACACTGCATGATTGCTCAGTCACGTTCTCTCTACAAAAAAACCTATTTCAAGATCAGCGATTTCATACAAACAAAATATTTGTTTTCTTAACTTAGTCCATTAAATGCATTCGTCAGGCGTTTTTTACATAAGAAATCTGCGCAAGATAAATAAGTCATTACATGAAGAAGATTAATAATTATTAAAAACCTTTTCTTCAAAATGATGGACAGCTCTGATTCGCTGATAAGCAATATGGTTTATAAGCAAAAAATATAAAAGAGTGATCTGAATCTACTAAGTGAATATTAACGTCCAAGTATTTGCAGTCACGGTCATTTTAAGGAAGCACTTTAAATTATTATCTAATTTTGCAAACAAAAAAATATGTAAGTATTTTATTAACTATGCGACATGGTGTTCAATTTTTTTTTTACTTACTCCTAAAAATATAAATCAGCGAAATTTGAATTTTTATATTTCCCTACTCAGAGCCGGACGGTGGTTTTGAAACAACTAAGGCATACTTCAAATTGTGCGCAGGGGCGTCACTAGGTACTTTTAACAGGGAGGGCGCAACAGGGAGCACCTTTAGAACGAAATAATTTTTGACAGTCTGATTCGGCATTTAAATTTTTTCATGTTTAAAACATAAAAATATTTCTTTTGTAAGATTTTCAGATGTAATGAAGCGATCACAAATACCTGTTCTTCTGCAGTGATGTCCCGAGGATCATCTACTATTATTGCAAAATAATCACAATTATTAATTTCCGGAGTTATTTTGCGTATTATACATTTTGCACTACTCTCTATAACATGATTTTGTGACGTAGTGAACAATAATGTGCATTTTAAGGTACATTGTAATTCTGGAGAAAAGGATCAAATTTTTTAATAACTAGAGTCTATAAAATTGGCCTTATTTGTTGAATTTTTTGTTTCATTATGTCCTTGCAATGGGATAGCCTTAAATAATTTCGTCTCTTTTATAGCATCCTTTTGATTTCTTATAGTACCTTTCTTAAGAGGAAAGGTTACCCTTGTACTAATATATGAAGCGAAAATTCAATTAATTGTTTCGAACTATTAACATTTTAAAAAACTCAACACACGACACGCATACTATATTAACCTGAATTAAAAAAAATATATTATTGAAATCTATTAGTATTTGACTTTGATGTTAATGGCAAAACGAGAAAAGTCCAGTATTAATAGATTTCAATAATTTTTATTTTAAAATGCAGGTTAGTATCGAAAGGATGCTTGTCGTGTATTGAATTTTTTAATGCGTTAATAGTTCTAAGACAGGAATAATTTATTTGAATTTTTGCTTCATATTTCAGAGCGGCGGTAACCTTTCCTCTTCGGCTAAAGTCGTAAAGTCTCGCTGCTTATTGCAGATAAGTAAGTGCATAATAAAATAGTAAAAAAATCAGATTGATTTTTAATAATTTATTTAAATAAAAACACGGAAAGGGGGCGCAAAATTAAACAGGGAGGGCGCAAGCCCCCTCAGAAATGGTCTATCGACGCCACTGATTGTGCGCTCTAATTTTTTCGTGTAAAGCTACCCAGAAAAAAAATCGCCGGCAGACAATTTTTTTTTCATTCAAGGTTAAATGTATAATTGAAAGTTACAGGTTTTCAAGGGATGTAAAGCTGCATGTTTCCCCTTTTCATGTACAAAAATAAATTGCAAGAACACCGAACATTTTAGAAAAGGGAGTATATCTAACGGATTGTTGATTTACCTGGAAAAAATATCTACACTGTGAATTTAATATCACCTACACTTGCGCTACCTAATCTATGCGCACAACTTAAATTTTCATTTATTTATTTTAGGTGGAGGGGGTAGAATCCCCAAACCTCCTCCCCTGGCTACTCACATGCTTCAAAGCAATAATAGTATTTGTTTACAAAGTTTCTAGCCCAGTAATACCTTACGGGGCGTCATTGACGATGGAACATGCAGACTAACATCAATAATTAGAGTATTCTCCATGAGTTATCAGAATCTGTAAATCGCTGCAAACATTTTTCTATATAGCCTGCATTTTCGGATTTTATTTCATATATGTAAAACATAGTAAAATAATTATTAATTTAAAACGATTTTCCAATTCGTCCAGTAGAACATTCACAAAATAACGGCACTTGCGAAAATGAACCCGATAATGCGCCCTTAAATTCTGTGAAGTGAGGCAGTCACCTCTCTGCCTCATGCCATCGTCCGGCCCTGTATCTATTGCATTTTTCGTAAAAAAAAGTCGCCTAATGATGCAACTTTGCACTGAGTTGATTTACCACTTAAGATTAATTGGTCTTTCATTCGAATTAAACTTTCGACATTTAGAGTAAGGTACTTACATGTTTATAATACCTACTTATAAAATGGCACTTTGCCCAAAAAGTAATTAGAGATATTTGAATTTTTGACACTAAAACACTTTTAATGATAATTGTATTCATTTAGAAATACCATAATACATTTTATCTGCATAATTTCATATTAATTACGAGTATAATCCTAATTTTATTTTTTGTGTTACAGGTATGCAAAATTTTTCATTTCCTTCGTTTACTTTGGATTATAAGGTAAGAGTAATTTATTTAAAGATCTATAAACTGCATCATTGAATTTCATATCAATCCTACTAATAATTTGTAAAATATTCCTTAACCTAGAGTTTTAACACGTTCGCTACCGGCCAAATGTGAGTGTACTCCTCCAGTGGACCAATCTTAATTCGGCACAAAAGTGCCTGTGACTCATGACTGAAGTAATGCGCGTAAAATATTCTTGGCCACTAAAGTGGCGGGTCACCAGGAAGACTTGCAAAGTCGACTACAGGGTCGTCGGTAGCCAGAGCTGGGCAAAGTACCGGAAAGTAGTATTTCATACTTCTAAATGAACTTGAAGTACAAGTATTTTTTAGTTTCTAAAGTACTTGAAAATACCAAGTTTTTGAAAAAGTACTTGTAACTTTGGGTGCAAGTACTTTTTCAATTTACAATAAAAGGCGATTATTGACAAAAATTTCAATATCCAATATTTATTGGGTTATTTAAAACAAGAGTTCCTCGCTGGGACTGCCATCACCTGCGATCGCATGACTTAAAATGGCGTCATATAATCGACAAGCAATACGAGAAGCTATACCGAAATGTTAGAATGACGTCATTTTTAGACGATTAATCCATTTAATTATGCCACTACAAAATAAACACAGACAGACAAACAATTCTCATAACATTGTTAACTTTTATATTATTCATCGCACTTCAAGTACATTTAAAATACTTCAAGTATTTAAAAATACTTCAAGTACTTTTCATTGTACTTCGTCTTTTTTCAAGTATTAAGTACCAAGTACATGTGAATAGACTTACTTTGTCAAGTACAAAGTACTTTAAATAGAGAGTACTTCAAATACAGTACTTGAAGTACTGAAAGTACTTGCAAGCCTAATAAAGTACTTGCAATTATTGCCCAGCTCTGCCGGTAGCGAACGTGTTAAGGTCTACATTTATAGTAAAATGCATATTACAAGAACACTTTGTCGTAAAACGATTTAGCAATTGCATCTATAAACCAACAATGGGGACCTTTAGTTTGCGGTTACATACCCCTAATACATCATACAAACAGGAAAGGACAGGGTCGGTCTCTTTACATTAAGAATTATTTGAAAGAAAATATTTCACGATATTTTTATATAAGATTTAAATGTTATTACAAAAACAAGTACAACAAACGATAAATTTTAAAATTTATGTAGTACGTGGTCACTGTATTATTAGTTCCTTTAAAATATGTCACATTTATCTTATATACATATATGCATTTAATAATTTTTAAATTATAATTTACAAAATATACAATACAAGAAGATGCAAGTATGACTAAACATCACTATCTGAATTCGAATCAGTAGTACTGTCTAAAATTAGTCGGGGTCGGGGTGATTCCATAATAACTTTTAATCTGTCTAATTTACTTAATCTTCTAATCTTGTTTCGTATTTCCAAATTATGCACAAAGAAGTAAGCCTATTTCAAATATATAATTACTTAATCCCACGAAAATAAAAGTTTTTGGTAATTTATAATACAGTGACCATGTACTGCATAAATTTTAAAATTTATCGTTTGTTGTACTTGTTTTTGTAATAACATTTAAATCTTATATAAAAATATCGTGAAATATTTTCTTTCAAATAATTCTTAATGTAAAGGGACCGACCCTGTCCTTGCCTGTTGTATGATGTATTAGGGGTATGTAACCGCAAACTAAAGGTCCCCATTGTTGGTTTGTAGATGCAATTGCTAAATCGTTTTACGACAAAGTGTTCTTGTAATATGCATTTTACTATAATATAAATGACCCATGTTCTTACGGTGGATCTTGATTCTGAATGTTACAAAATAACTGCATAAAACGATTTATAATATAGTTCATAGTGAAATATTTTCGGCCATATTATGTCCTTCACCGCTACAAGCAGCTTTAGAGTTGCTAAAAGGATTGACTTTTTTGCGTTTGTGAAAATTTCCTCATAATAAACAAAACTCCCAAGTTATTACGTGCAAAAACCTGAGTCGCAATAAAGCGGAGATTTCAAAACAGCATTCCATTTGCGCTAATACATAAAGTTATATTACGGAATATTACATCTCGTTATACGTGGAGACTTGTAATAATCCTTGGTCGGGTTTACGATTCATTACAAGTACAACGAAGGCACCGGACAGCGACAGCGGACTCTTCTCCTCATGTAACAACCAGTGGCAAATGGTATGCAAACATGAGCGGTTTCACTAATTCACCTGGCACTTCACCACTTTTCCTAACTAGCTGCAAGGAGATGAGATGTGTACTCACAAGCCGACAAAGATAGAACAGCTTGCAGAGGAGCAGGTGACTTTTATTTGTGCTCTTCTATTTTCTTCCGTACATACAGGAATAACAGTTTCAGTGTAGGAGATATTTCAATAATAGTTTTATATTGTGTACATCTATAAATAGTATATTATTCAACGAGCGTATTATGATGGCTATTATTCACGAGGATGATTTTAGAACACGAGCCGTAGGCGAGTGTGGTAATTCATCCGAGTGAATAATAGCCATTATACGCGAGTAGAATACGATATTTTATCTACACCTGTAATTGAAATCATATTATACAAGGTGACACTGAAAAATGGTCCACTCTAAATAACTTTCTTATTTATAATTATTTTTAATTTAATTCTAACGTAGATTTTTCAGGTAGTAAGGAAAGTGAGATTATATCAGCTGGTTCCACAATTTCCGGAGGTGTACACAATAAGTTTTCACTTTCGTTATTATCTTCCATTTTTCTTCGGTTTAAAATTATTTTTTTCTATAGTCTATATACAAAGTAGCCATTTGCGCTCTCTTTTGTCAACTCAAAATGTCACTTTGCCGCTCTAGAGCGACAAAGTAGAAAAAACGCTCGCTCCTCAAATTTCTAACTATACAATGTTAAGAATTGTTATTTGGTTACATTCTTAATGGAAACGTTTAGTCAGGAATTAATGACACTGTAGTTACACATTACCCACTTACATAACCAAACAAAATGCCGCACTGCTGTGAAAATAAAATAGGGCATTCATTTACAAAAACGAAAGTATAAAATGCTTAGATTAGATTGAAACAATAGCTCAAGAGGAATGGAAAACTGTTTAGATTGAAACAATAGCTCAAGAAGAATGGAAAATACCGATAAGTAAAAATAAATAAAAAATAAATTTTTGTTATGGTGGAGGACCCCATTGTGGACTGTAGAAAAAATCTTGTGTGTGTTTCGAGCGCAAATGGACATTGTCGATTTCGAGAGAATGCCTCGCTCCTTCGTCGCGCGGCAACAACCTCTCAATCGACAATGTCCCATTTTGCGCCCTTAATACACAAATAGCTATTCTTCCGTCAAGTGCTGAGAATCAAAATTGTTCAGAATCTGTCAGATTACTGCAAACTGAAATGAAATGAGTCACTCACTGTCGTAAAAATATTAGAAAAAATCTATAGTTGAGTATTTTTAATACAAGAAAATAGAATATTTTTAGGTTTTGAACATAATTGTAAGTAATTATAATTAAATTTGCGGTGAAAAATCCAAATAAAATTATGTTGATTTTGAGTAATAAATAAAGAAACGGTTTTGCGAGTATTTGCATGCGCATAACCGCTAAATGAAGATGATTGTGAATCCTCAACAATAAATTTGACAGTTCCGTGTCTTATGTAACTTCGCCCCGTGGATTATGAGTCATAATCCACGGGGCGTGGTTAATGAACGGTATTATGTATCAATGGTTACGTACATAATCAATATATTATTAAACAGGTGTAGATAAAAAAAAATTATAATATACAGACTCCTGTAACACGAAGAGCGGGCCATACGCATTTACATTGGAAAACAGTTTTTCTGGCGCAAAAGTATCTTATTAATTTTAAACATTAATGCTACAAATAAATGTTATAAAGACTTAAATTGTGCGTCTAACTCAATAATCACGTTTAAATTGAAAATGTGATTGATTGATGACGATAACAATATATGCACGCCAAACTATGATTAGAGCATCATAATAGATATAGCAGGGTCCTGGATTCTAATCCCAGTGAAGTCCATGGATTTTTCACAAATCCTTTCTCCGTTATTTATAAAATATTATATTATTATCTAGTAATAGCTATTAACATACCTAGGAATGTTATGCATATCATAACTGCCGCAGATGTCGGTTTGAAATCCGAGCTCGTAGAGCGAGGATTTTAAGACATCTAAGGCTTGTTATGATTCATAACATCCGTGGTTTGTTCAATAGTTTATCGGTTTGAGAATATGAAGATATTATTGATAAATATTATTTTTTGAAATTTTCTCATTAATGCTACTTTCAGAATGCTATGGTTAACAGAACAATTATTTTGACATATGTCAATGTGACAAGTATTCAAATTATATGATTTATTCCTCATGTTTATTACTTTAGAGTAAAGTAAACTGTATTAGAACAATACACTATCGTTATCTGTATGTATTAATGAAGAGCATTATATTTTTATTTAATTTTATTTTCATTTTGTAGACCATTGTTGACAAATCAGTATGGAAATATTACCGTATAGATACAGTTATTACTTAGTTACCAGCTTACTTTTGTACATGTAAACAATGAAATAATATCCTGAAACCGGTAAAATAAATATACATAGCTCTTACAATAATTCCAAAATCTATAATTCTAAATTTTCAATTTTACCATTTCTAAAATTCGCCGATCCAAGTAAAATTTTCGTTCTTACATAAAGTTATAATATGCAATATTGCAATTGTTGTAACTATTTTTTATTGATCTTTTAAATTTATGTAACATTTTTCCTGTAGGTATACAATAAAATATTTGCTTCCACGTTCCATAACAGTCTACCATGCATTTTGTACATTACTTCAAAAGCAAAAGGTTTACAGGAATAGTTATTATCTCCGACAATAATATTTTTAATTATTTAAAGAAAATAATATTATTTTATATTAAATATTGTGATTTGGAATATATAAATACATATTGTTGCCATATTCATGTAATCTACAAATTCATTAGAGCCAAAATGGTCTTCCATTATCAAGTTTTTTAATCTTAAGGAAAACTTAAGGTATCAATTTATTCCACTCGAAATTTTCCTCAAGGCATACTTATAATCTAAGTATCAGGTAGCCCTCAAATGTCTACGAATTCCAAACTGTCATTTTGAGGGGAGTATGAGTCGAGGTAAAAGTCCTCAAATGTTTATGATTTGAAAATGTCACTTTAAGTTTGAGTCGAGGAAAAGGATGAGTGGAGGACTGACTATGAATTCCACCCTAAAATTTTTTTATTAATTTTGTGCTTCGATCATGTCAATTGCGTATCGTAATAACCTTCATTTCGATACGCAATTTTTTGTTTTAGACGGTTGGTACTAGATGACGTTTCTATGACCCATTTTTACCTAATTTATTTTTAGTTAATGGACCTTTTCAATTTAAAGAGATAGAAGATATGCGCAATGGGGATCTGCGCATAGTAAGAACAATTGAAATCTATGAAGTTTGTGTCTAAAAATTTACACATAAAATGTGAGAAAAATCTTTGACAATTTTAAAAAACATGCCGAAAGAAGTTACAAAAGCTTTTATTGGAGCTAAAATGTCTAACGATGTAATTTTTCGCCGAGAATACATGTATTTTAATCACTGCAATATTTTTGACGTTTCGTTTGATAGCCCAACTGGCAGTTGTTCACGCCATTTTCTTACTATTTGTAGCGATAGAAAGAGATAGCCTTTAAATTGAAAAGGTCCATTGACAATTCATTTTAATAATATAATGTCGATATTATTATTATTTTTTTATTTAGGGAAGATTATTTACATGAAAATGTACAAATATAATTACAAATTGAGTAAGTAAATGTTAATATAATGTTCGAATTAGTCCACATAGATGGACCTAGTAGTACTAAAAATTTGTAGATTGAACCTTTGAACGATTGAAAATTATTTTTAATTAATTTTAAAGCAAGTTTTAATTCAAATATAAGAAAAAATAAAAATTTCCTGTACACTGAGGCTGAAAGGGTTAAATTGTCAAACGTCAAAGCTGGAAGATAAGAAATTTCAATATAACCTCAAAATTTCTTTTACTTAATTAATCACTTTATTTAATGAATATAATAATAATACATATTTTCGTCTTACTTTGCATTTCAAAATAAGCAATCAAAACATTCTCTGTTACGCCTTTGACATTATTTTCTTTACACCATGTGTCAAAATTTGCAAATTCTTTCTCATAAATCTCGCGCGATTTTTTAGGAAGTAGCTTATTTACTGTAGTCTGAGCTATATTACGTAGCTCAGGCGGAGTGCAACTGATTTCATCTTCCATGATTACACTAAATTCACTTAAATTTGTTCGTAAATATTGAAATGACATGAACTTTCAAATAATAATTGAATGTGGTCAATTCAATGTTACCAACTATAACATTTCACTTACAAATTTCCCTAAATCAACTCGGTTTAATATTAACAGTTTTTTAAAAATATTTTAGTTTGTAGAAGGTGCAAAATATAAAAAATAGTATAAAGAACTCATTTTATAAGACTATCTTTCGCACTTGTCAATTAGAAAACTCGCTGGCGCTCGTTTTCTAAATTTTGACGCGTGCGAAATAAAACACGTTCTTTAATATACTATTATGGCCGCTCCAAAATCAATAGTGACTAAAAAATATTCAGTTTTATTGTAATTTGTAACTTTCATTAAAAATAATATGAGGGAAACATGAACCACACTGACAAAACGATATTTTCATAATTTTCTACTTAAAATTTGAATCCATTCTTTTCTCCTGTAACTTCTGAATTCCTGTTCTACATATTAATGATTATGCGGAAAATTACAAACGAGTTGTATTTTTAACCTAAAATTCTTTTGTTTTTACTTTTTCCCATGATTACCAAACAAAACACGTCTTCCAAATCCTGAAATTTGCAATGCTACTCATGAATAATTAAAAAATTTATGTTCTCAGCATAAAAATCAGAAAAAGTGAAACTAGGTTGTCAGATTTACGATACTACCTAAATTTAGAAACTTTAGTATACGACAAGATTATTAATTTGCAGTGAAAGAAGGAAAACACAGCTACAGAGAGTTGAATAACACGTCAACTACATCCCACTCTATTAGAAGCCATCGATAGTAAGTTTGTTGACAATTCTCTCAATCAGTTCTGCAATTGCTGATTAAATAACTGAATCGAAGGTGAGTGTTGCTTAACAAAGGTAAGAGTTCGTCTCCTCTCCGAAACATACGAGTACTCTATTAACTTTCTAAATATTAGCATTTGTTATGTAGGTATGTTATGCACATACATACATGAATAAAGAGAGGAATCATCCGTTAAAACGGCATTCTACACCTCATACTGCTTTGTTTCTATGAGGTACAAATTAACATTCACAGTTAATGAAATATTCACTCAGCCATAAAACAAAATTTATTAGTTACAAATGTCTTCTATGTAATAATTTTCTTACACATATACAGGGTATTATGTAAGTAATGTGCCATACGTTACCACTTCATAAACAAGATTGCAATGTATCGTAATCTGCAATAATTTATTTTCTAACGTGCTTGTTGCAGCTGTAAAAGTACTTCAAAATGGACCAATAACAATTATTTATTTGAATAAAGAATTATTTAAAAATCAAAGTAGTTTGAGGGAAAACAACAACACTTGTCATTTTTAAAGATTTGAATTCATCGACGGAACATGGATAAGACACTTTTTATTAATGGCGACTGTTTTGGCGCACTTCTCTGTAAACCAAATGTATGTCGGTGTATTCTTAGTGTAAACAACAGGCACAGTACTACGCCATTCCAAATTCATCATTTATGACAACCAACAAATATTGTTTTTTAGAAAATTTTACAACTTGACAAATTGTGCTTAATACAGACATATTAAACCGACGTCGTATCTCGAGATCCCTATACTGAGCGTGTTATTTGGAACACTCTGAATTTTGATTTATTGTCACTTGCAAAAGTAATCTGAAGAAGATACTAGGACGTCCGGATTTCGAAAGCCACCATTGGGATCTCGGAAACAGTAAGAGATACGATTAGGGGTGCGAAAAATCGATTGGTCGATCTTCAACGATCTTTTTTTGTAAAAATCAGATTGATCTTTTGTTTTGAAAAGATCGATCAATTGAAAAATCGATTTTTTTGAATAGATAAAAAATATTTTTCCGAATTCCGGAAAATCTATCTTCTAAAAGATATCAATGAAAAATCGTTTTTTTTTTAAATATTTATTCCAAGATAGATGAAAAAATCTCTACTTCACCAGCATTTGGCGTTTCACGCACGTTAAGTGTATCTTTTCGTAATCTGATATGAGTATGCGATGTACAAATTTCATATCAATAAAAATCGATCTTTTAATAAAATCGATCTTAGGATTTTTTTATTAAAGTCGATTTCTGATCTATTATTAAAATCGATGTTTTGATTCTTTATTAAAATCAATTTTAAATCTTATTTTAAAACCGATTTTATGATATAGTATTTCGATTTCATATTAAAAATATCGTTTGCTATTGTTCGATCAATCGCGACAAATCGATTTTAGCAAAAGATCGAAAATCGATTTTAAATTAAAATAAGTCCTAGTCGCGATGTTGCGAGACCATCTTAAAATTGCTTTTGTTTTGCAAAAAATTCTCATAGGTTACTAGATAATGACGAAATACCGATTTAGGTCGTAATTTTCGTTTTCAATTAACTCTTGGTAATCTAGAAAATTGTTTCACAAAAAATAATTTGTCTATAGATTCATTTTCGAGATATAACACAAACTTAATTTTTTTTAAAAGGATCCGATATTTGATTCTCTTCAAAAAAAAAATCTTACCTATTTACCTTATTGTATTTTAAGTTTGTTTTCATTTTAAAATCGTGGATTTTTTATGAAATTTCTTATTTTTCGTTGTCGCCCGCCTCTAAAACCGTAATCAAGTGATTATACTCCCAAGTTTGTAAATTAAAGAAAACAGGTGCATACTGTAAAGATAAGTTTGGACATCTGTTCCTTTTTTCATTTTTTCTTTATCAATTAGGTCAGAAACGAAATATTGTTACAATGTAAAACCAAGAAAATGTAACAATATTTTGTTATATTATTAACTATTATCGCTGCTGATTGATATCAAATGAATACAACTCAAACTTGAGGCCTCGTTATTCTGTCAGTATGTCAAAAAGGTTTCCAAAAATATTTCAATTATTATAAACACTAAAATCGTTGAAGGTTAATGCACTCAAAATCGGTAAATTCGGATCTGCTCATATTTATATACGTATAACGAAAATATTTTGAAATTACTTTCCATGGATATTATTATTAAGATACGGCAGAGAATCTCTTATTATATATATATATATATATATATATATATATATATATATATATATATATATATATATATATATATATATATATATATATAATAACTTATTGAGAATATCATAATTAGTACAAAAATAAAACCATTGTATGGGTATTTTACAATAAAATTCCAAGAATACTAAATTACTATCAGTAATAAGAATGTTTAGTGGCCACTTAGTTGAAAGTAAATTGTTTTACTCACAAAAACGAAAAAATACTTTCACTGTTTCTATATTTATTATGACTATAGTAAGTAAATGAACGCACAATTAAGTAAATTATAAAGAAGTAGGTTTTGAAAACACAGGAAATTGTGGTAATTTTAAATAAAGGCTATGTCATGTTTCCTACCGTTTAAAGAATTATTTAAAAGACATTTTGTTCGTGAAATCTCGTTGCAATTTAAAATAATAGCTGTCATTAAGGATATTCTCTCGATATGTAAATGCAATAATTGTTTATAATTGAATTTACGCCAAGAATAACAAGGCCATAGGAAGCTGGGGTAAATTAGCCATTTCTAATACATTTTTAATCAGAAAAACTCCCACACAGACAATGGAGACTTATTAATGTGTTAATTAGTTTGTTTTGACAGCGTTTTGCAAGTCGTCTAGTTTGTAATAATATAGACTCAATTGTGGGAAAGTAATTATATGGAACTTAAAATAAAGTAGGCTGCATTATTTTTAAATGGCAGAAAATGTAGCATTTTATTTTAAATAGGTTTTATTTAGTACTCTATTAAAAAAATTATTCAATATTTACAGTTAATTTAGTAACACATTTATGTATAAAAAATATTAGAGCCTTCATTTATTTTATACGATACAACATTTTCTTACAATGCGTGAGTGAAAAAGTTTAAATACATCATGTATACCAGGATCACGCTAGGATTATTGACAATGAGACACTTGGTTCATATTGATTTAAGAATTTTTCGACTGGATAAGTAAATAATTGGGAGAAACGGAGAAAAACATTCCTGAAAATTGATGATTTTTTTACCTCTCGCTAAGAGAGGTATTGAATTCATGCTAAAAATAGCATATACAGATTTTAGTGAATAAGCACGTTTTAAGGTCCCTAGAATCCGATTATAACATTTTTACGATGATGTCCGTATGTGTGTGTGGATGTGTGTTTGGATGTGTGTGTGGATGTTGGATCCACGAATTCTCAAATACTATGAGACTTAAAACATTTTTAACTACGGATTCCTCAATCTAACAATAATGGGAAGAGTTGATTAAGTTTTGGTAACAATTGGACAACCGGAAGAAGTAGTTACAAGAAAAAATCATCTAAATATTATTTATCGAGAATTTATGTAAATACTTATATTAAAGAACGTTAAATTCTTTATTCGATAAATATAAATTCATTATTATATCTTCTATAGATTTAGAGATAAAGAAATGCATATAAAATAATTTGATGTAAAAATTCTCAGATCAAACTACTTTAAGGCAAGAAATTCAAATGTTTGTAATTGACACATAAATGTCATTGTCAAAAATACTTGTATGCCACTGTCAAAAATATTTGTGAAGATTGAAAATAAATAAAAAGTCAACAACGCAAAAGAATATACGTAAAAAATCTGATGTGGCCAGCACATTACCTTCCGACAGTTCTATGTATTTTGTACAAATTTCATACGGAAAGTTCCTTGCTAAATTATATATTCTATTTCTTGTACATTACCTTCCGGCAGTTGCATGTATTTTATGCAAATTTCATACAGAAAATTATTATTTTGTGACGATTTCTATAAACAGTGTAATGTATCTGCAGAAATAAAAGAATTATTAATATTATTTCTTGTACATTACCTTAAAGCAGTTGTATGTATTTTATACAAATTCCATACAGAAAGCAAAAGATCCTATACCTATTGCCAGTAAAATTATAAGACAAACACACTATGTCAATTTCACTTGACACTGACATCTTTCAATCAAAATTTTCTTAATATAAGTAGTAGCTGCTTCCACAGCTATGGCTACTTTATGAAATTAAATTTCTTTATAATTTTTTAACTCTATATCCATTTAATATTAGGTACAAAATGCAATCAAATCGTATAGAAAATAAAATATTCTTTAATATTTATAATAACATTAAATGTGAAAAAATGATATTTAACATAGTTTTTTCAAGAAAAACTGTTATAATCTTCAAATGAGGGTACTTCCGGTTGTCCAATTCTAACCAAAATCTAATCAGCTCTTCGCATGGATATAACGAAGAGAAATACGAAAGAATTATAATTTTTAGACACACACACACACACACACACACACACACACACACACACACACACACACACACACACACACACACACACACACACACACACACACACACACACACACACACACACACACACACACACACACACACACACACACACACACACACACACACACACACACACACACACACACACACACACACACACACACACACACACACACACACACACACACACACACACACACACACACACACACACACACACACACACACACACACACACACACACACACACACACACACACACACACACACACACACACACACACACACACACACACACACACACACACACACACACACACACACACACACACACACACACACACACACACACACACACACACACACACACACACACACGCACGCACGCACGCACGCACGCACGCACGCACGCACGCACGCACGCACGCACGCACGCACGCACGCACGCACGCACGCACGCACGCACGCACGCACGCACGCACGCACGCACGCACGCACGCACGCACGCACGCACGCACGCACGCACGCACGCACGCACGCACGCACGCACGCACGCACGCACGCACGCACGCACGCACGCACGCACGCACGCACGCACGCACGCACGCACGCACACACACACACACACACACACACACACACACACACACACACGGACACGGACACGGACACATACATACATACACACACACGCACGCACGCACGCTCGCACGCACGCACGCACGCACGCACGCTCGCACGCACGCACGCACGCACGCACACACGCACACACGCACACGCACACGCACACGCACACGCGCACGCTCACGCGCACACGCACACGCACACGCACACGTACACACACACACACACATACACATACACATACACATACACACATACACACATCATCGTAAAAATAGTAAAATCGTATTCTAGGAACCCTAAAACGTGGTTATTCATCAAAAACTCACCACCGAATTTTTTGACCAAAGACAATACCTTCCTTACCTAAAGGTGACGGAAGGTAAAAAGAACATAAAAGGAATTTGCGAAAAAATGACGAATATAAAGTAAAAGAAAAGGAAAGTAGAAAAAAAAATCAGTATATTGAATATAAAATGTATGTATTGTACATAATTTATATTAAAATATCCCATAGATTTTGCAAATATATGTGAGAATTATTTTGTAATGTGACATGAATATATGTATTTGCATTTAAAAATATTTTTCGTTTTATCCATACTAGATAAAATATCTGGCGAGAGGTTATGTACTTCACCTATATAAATAAAAATGGTACAGTAAAAATATTGGTGTAAAAAATTCCTAGAATCGTGAAATGTATGATTCATTGCTAATTTAGAATAAATTTTTAATAAAATTGTAGACGGTGATAGAAAAAATTAGTACAATATACATTAGCGTAAGGCTTTTCTCGCCTCGCTGGTCACATGACTCGGCATTCGCCTCGACTCTATAAACTACCTTCGTCCTGGTTCTAATTTATATTTTGCATAATTAAAACAATAAAGTTATTAGCATCTGTGGAAATAATCAGAGGAACAACATACATTATTATTAAATCTGAATGACTTTCCAACTTCACAGTCGAAGGGCTCATGAATAATTATACGCTTGTGTCATAGTTTTATAACTGTGAAATTGAGAAACATAAATTGAGAAATGTACGCAATTCCATGTTTACAGTTTTTCATGTATTATTCCGGTCTTCGCAATGTGTAGCTGTAGAATGCAGTAAATTTGTAAAATATAAGGAGAACTGTTTAAAATTCTTGGTGTAAAAAGCATTACGATTCCTGATTACAGGACAGGTATAATACTCCAAACTTCAAGTCGTCCTCTGTAATTATTTGGGCGTGATGATGAAGCTTGGAATTCTTAAAATTACATCGAAGCTTGTTAGAACGTATAATTGCCAAACAAACTTTAATTATTACTGTTAAATTTACAATCACTTGAACAAAATGAGTTGTGTCCTTAAAGGTTTTTATAAGATCGGTGTATGTGCTTCGTTAAACGACCATAAATTCACCTGTTTTTCTCAGTGCTTCGTCCCTTTCGTCATATACCAATTAGGAACATTTTAGAGCTGACTTTTTTATAGCTAGCATACACTAAAGCACTAAACTATAGTTAGGATGTTATAACGAGCACTCGTTTATATTCAACCCCTATTTTCCATTTCTAAATGGTTAATATATTCATTGCACCTTTAAACATTTAAATTTTTATGGAAATAGAATTACGATCATATAACAAGATGATAAAGCAATAAAAATTGTGGAATATTTCAAGTAAATGTATTTTTTAAAAATTCATTATACATTATTTAAACTGGATTTGAGCATAGACTATGCACAATTACAGGGTTAGGGGTAAACATAAAACTAGTTTCTAGTTAATTCACAATTTTAAAAAGAAATTTCAAAATTTCTCTTAGTGCTTAGCATTAGCCATGACATTTGTTTTATTACCTCCCGCAACCATTAAGTAAGGTATAGGGATCGTGCTAAAAATTGCATATCGAGATTTTGGTAAATGACCACGTTTTTGTGAGAAAAAATATATATATGAAATTTTTTTTTAAAAAATTATTCTTCATATTTATTTATACAAAATAACAACTGATATTCAATCGTATGCCTACTTATCATTATATTATAATATTTTAAGGTCCCTAGAATCCAATTTTAACATTTTCACGATGATTTCTGTATGTATATGTGTGTCTTCCGCTCAAACTTAAATACTATTATTCGGAAAAAAATTATTTCGACCTTTTTCTAATATGCAAAGAGCTCATTAGATTTTCATGTAAATCGGATAACCGGATATGGTACTTTACTCAAAATAGTTTGAAATTTTTTCGAGAATTATGTTATTATAGAAATTAAAGATTATTAAATTTACTACGGGTATGCTTTAATACTTTTCTGTATATTTTAAGGTTATATTTATAAAATTACCTATAATCACAGAGCACAAATCAATAATATATTTGTGATCTGTGCTATTATGTAAATCAAGGATCCTGCGCTTTAAACAAACACAACTCCTTGGTTACTCAGTTCATATCTCAAATATATTTAACTGACAGATAAATGTCCCTGTGAAAGAACTAATTTCAAATTAATAATAGTAACGTTTTAAAAAGAAAATAGTAAATAGCATTATAGTTAAATGGAATGTATATATATATATATATATATATATATATATATATATATATATATATATATATATATATATATATATTTAAATTAATAAAAATTAAATGCCGGGAGGTATTGTGTTACTAAATTTCAAACGTCAATCTGACGTATGGAAAATAAATCCCGTAGTTTTCGATAACTATTTGACAATTTCCACCACAATAATTCGTCATAATAATGACATATTTCTTATTCGAATAGACATTCATTATTTAATATACTTTTTACAAATATATAATATGAATAAAATAATATTGTATTCTATAACGTTATAAGTCTTAGCTATATTGCAGTTAAATAACGGAACTTTTGAATTTTAAAATTACAAAAAATATATTAACAGTTTTTGCAATTGTTAATTCCATGTTAATCCCGCGTTCACCCCTAATCGCCACCATTTTTATTAAAAATATATGAACTCGAAACTGAAAAAAAAGATAAACTTAATTATAGGATATCATCAATGGGCTCTTCGACCATAGTAACAAATTAGATAATGGCTGGTTTATATTAAAATTAAACCTTACTACTGTATATGGTAAGGACTGTCAAGGTTTAAAAAAAATTATTCATTTTTAAAATATTTAGTTTGTAATATGTTAACATCTTCGTCACACATCTACTCTATTCCAAATTCTTACTACATTCAAGACTTCTGCTATCGTCTTTTTGATATTTCATATCCATTTTCAAGTAAATGAATGCCGCTTTTAACGAAACAAAAAAAGAAAACCAAATAATACTTGTTACAATTTATGCCACGCTAGATAGAAATCACTTGCGTTTGAAATAGGTCAGTGGTAAATATTAAGACTTTCTGGAACTATATATCGCTTTCAATTCAATATTATTTTTAAACAACGGCATTTTGCTTTAAAGCGCTTGTATTAGTCATTGATTTTTATAAATCAGCAGATTTGCCCATATTTATGGACAGTGCTTAACTGTATGTATATCAATGTATACATGCCCTTTGAGATTAAAAGTAATAATATAGTTACAATTAAATGTTTCTTCTTTTAAGTTTTGATGTGTAAAACGAATATAATACATAATCATTTTTCGTGTGTATATGGCTAACCTGTATCTTGTCTTGTTGTCCATGGGTAAACCTAACCTAAACCAATTACCACACGCGCACTAACACACTCGCACGCGCCAGAGGGCGGGGCAAAGGGCACGGCACGGGTAAACGACCCGACACGAAAACTGTTATTGTTTATACTATACATCTACATGTGTTCTAATGCTGCCGCAATGCTGCATACATTACTGTAATGGGGCATTCATACCTACCACGCCATTAACGCAGATGATGTGTGGAGAATGAAAAAGAAAAAAAAGGTTGATGCTAACATTAAAGAATATTATAGTCAAATATTTCGGAGAGATTATCATAAAGATGAAATATTCTATGGATACTAACATATAATGATACCATTATTTTAATATACCTACTTTCAGAAATAAAAATAGATTCGTTTGTCACAAGGAAAACAAAAATATGAGTAAATTTCATGGAATATGTAAAGTAGCCCAATTACTATTAACTATAATGAAGTGAAAGTTATTAGATACTCATTGAAACTTTAAATTTGGGGGTTTTTTCGAACGATTTTGAAAGTAGAATACTTGGTTGATTTATGAGGCTTAATTACATGATAATTTTATCTGTAAATCCTTTAAATCTGAAAAAATAAATGCAATCAAAATATATAGAAAATATTCTTTAACAGTGTAACATAAAATGTCTGAAAATAATACGAAGGTCACAATAAAAAAAATAGCTCTATCGTATGAAACAGTTATTTTTCTGTCATTTTAAATGAAGTTACGAATGTCAATAGTTATTTTTAAAGTAAGCTTTAATCGTTATTTTTAATTACTTACCACCTCGCTTCCTGATCGGTACACAATTATCTACCGATTAGTAATTTGTAAATTAAACCTACTGCCTTATAAACCCTATCGGTTAACATTTAAAAAAAAAACTCGATCGTGAATAAAAATATATAAAATTAATAGAACACCCACCATACAGATCTAATCTGGCGAGGAGCGACTTTTGGCTATATTTTGGATTTAAAAAAATGTGGAATAAAATATTTTTGCCTGAAAAAGAGATTGATGTCGCAATTCGTCATTATTTTGATTGGAGTTATCGGAGGTGAATAAAAATATATAAAATTAATACAGGGTGGGGCAGAAAAACCTATCCGATTTCAAATCCCTTTTTCCCAGAAGAGGGAGCAGGTAGAGTAGTGGGGTAAAAACCGTTAGAAAGCCGGTTTTATGCCATTTGTCAGTAGTCAACATGCCTTGGTCTGGTGAACATCGTGCTTTTGTTATTGAGCGGTTTATCGAATGCGGCGGTTCGATAATTGCTACACAACGTGCTTTTCGAATTCATTTCGGACTCGGGCGTCATGATCCTGTTCCACATCACGCTACGATTAAAGTGTGGGTGTCAAATTTTAGACAGACGAGTTCAGCATTGAAAAAGAAGTCGCCTGGACGTCCCAGGACAGCAACAGGACCTGAAAACGTGGCCAATGTGAGAGCCGCGATTGAACGTTCCCCGCGTCGTTCGGCGCGAAAATGGGCAAACCGTAACGGTCAACAGCGAGCGCTATTGTTTCATGCTGGAAAATTTTCTTAGACCCAAAATGAAAGAAAATGGCGTGGAAAATGTGTGGTTTCAACAGGATGGTGCAACCGCCCACACATCGCGACGATCAATGGACATTCTCAGGGAACTGTTTCCCGGTCGCCTCATTTCCCTGAGAGGTGATCTTGGCTGGCCGCCGCGCTCACCGGATCTCGCTCCATGTGACTTCTTCCTTTGGGGTTACCTCAAATCGAAGGTTTACCAGCATCGACCAAGGACCCTTCTTGCTTTACGAAGGGAAATTGCTCGGGCAATTGAAGAAATTCCTGTGGAAATGACGGTGAAAGTCATGGAAAGCTACCGCGAGCGCCTAAATCAGTGTATCCGCTCCCAAGGACGACATTTGAGTGATGTGCTTTTCAAAACTTAAATTTAAAAATGGCATAAAATTTGCGATATGTTAATAAAAAAATTTTTTGACAAGTTGAGTGGTTTTAATTTTATAACGTTTTGAAATCGGATAGGTTTTTCTGCCCCACCCTGTAGAACACCCACCATACAGATCTAATCTGGCAAGGTGCGACTTTTGGCTATATTTTGGATTTAAAAAAATATGGAATAAAATATTATTGCCTGAAAAAGAGATTGATGTTGCAATTCGTCATTATTTTGATTGGAGTTATCGGAGGTGAATAAAAATATATAAAATTAATAGAACACCCACCATACAGATCTAATCTGGCAAGGTGCGACTTTTGGCTATATTTTGGATTTAAGAAAAATATGGAATAAAATATTATTGCCTGAAAAAGAGATTGATGTTGCAATTCGTCATTATTTTGATTGGAGTTATCGGAGGCGGAAAAGCATATTACATAAAAATAGTAAAATTAGAATATTTTGACCAAAAACAGTACCCCCGCTCATATCTGTAGGTAGGCGGGAGGAAAAATATTAGCTTATATTCGATTTCATTGCTAGATAGATACATTAAAATCTCGTACAAAAACGGTTATATAATTAAAATATCCTCCTATTTTTGTTTAGGTATGTAACTACAATATAAACTTTAAAAGAAAATTAAATATAAATTATCCCACATTAGCATTCCAAAAAGCCACAAAATTACACAGATTTGCAAAATATATTGGTATATTCAATGTGTCAAAATATGATAGATAACCTGTAACTTGACCCTATCGTAAATTTTCTTCCATCTACATCTACAAGATCCCAATCCCTATGTCCTGCTTTGCGGTGACTTATAAACCAGTTCAGCATCGTGTTTCTTTTGCATTCAGTGGCAGGTCTAGCGAACATTACCTTACATTCTCCGACTAGGAAGTAGGAATAGGTATGAGAATCTCACTTCCTTTTCACCATCCAGCTCGCATTTTCTTCATAGTAATAAATTAGAACTAGGGTCATTTATATTAAACTAAAAATTAAAACTGCATGATAGGAACTATCAGTTTTAAAAAAGATTTAGTTTTTAAAATAATACTTTTTTTTAATTGCTAAGCTCGTCACACATCTATGAACTTTATTCCAAATTCTTACTATTTTCAAAGCATTCTGCAATTGCCTTCTTAAAATACAGAATCTATTTTCAATGGTTGCAGAAAATATTGAAACAACGAAAGTAAACCATATACTACTTCAGTAATCCTGATTTTATGTTCCCTTATTTTTTACAATATAAAATAAGTTATTATTGTTGTTTGTCCTCATTATTTTATGATGGTACTTAAATATATTGTGTATCATACATTAAAACTTAAAACGTCATTTAACTTTCTACTTTCAATAGTATAGTACAGAAATTGTAAAAAGTTATATTTCAAAATTTATATTTTAATAAAAATAAATTAATATATCATCACGGCATATTACCCATTGCTGGGTGTGCCAATCTGATTTTATACGCAGATATTAATGATCCGAGAACTTTAAATATAACGGTCTTAAAAGTATTAATAAAATATTCATTGGTTTTCAGTTTTCATTGATATTTTTCCGTTAACTTGTAATAAATCTTTGCAGTAGAATTCAACAGTAATATGCAGTATGACATATTAATTAAAGATTAAATATCTAAGTTTATTGTTCTAACTGTCTACATTACGTATTACTGGACAATATTGTCAGTGTTTCTTCTTCTTTTGATTTATGTAGGGAAGATAATTTTCTTACAAAATCATATAAAATAAAAATTCGCTTTCCTACTTATCTTTTCGAAACTTTATATTTATTTCAATGTAAGATGACTTCATCTGATCTCGAACAAATAATTGTGACCTAAAACGGTCGATTTCTATCGAATTCAGTCTTTTCGACTATCCCTTAGCAAACAATTATTGAAGCGCCACTGGAATATATTTGACGGATTGATTTAGTACTCTAGCTCAATTTGAATGATCCAACAAAAGTTTTTGAAAACTATTATCGAATATAACCAAACAAAATCTGATGTGGCCAGCACAATACCTTCCGTCAGTTCTATGTATTTTGTACAAATTTCATACGGAAAGTTCCTTGCTAAAGATTATATTTCTTGTATTTTACCTTCTGGCAGTTGCATGTATTTTATACAAATTCCATAGAGAAAATTTGTAGCAAAAGATCCTATATTTCCAGTAAAATTATAAGACAAACACACTACGTCAATTTCACTTGACACTAACATCTTTCAATCAAAATTGTCTTAATATAGTAGCTGTTTCCACAGCTATGGCTACTTTATGAAATTTAATTTCTTTATAATTTTTTAACTCTATATCTATTAAATATTATGTATAAAATGCAGTCAAATCGTATAGAGAATAAAATATTCTTTAATATTTATAATAACATTAAATGTGAAAAAATGATATTTAACATAGTTTTTTCAAGAAAAACTGTTAAAATCTTCAAATGAGGGTACTTCCGGTTGTCCATTCCTAACGTAAATCTAATTAGCTCTTCACATGGATGTAACGAAGAGAAATACAAAAGAATTATAATTTTTAGAATTGTAGTATGGAAGTTATCGTAGGCGAAAATTTTGTTACACACACACACACACACACACACAGACAAACATACATACACACACACACATACAGACATCATCGTAAAAATAGTAAAATCCTATTGTAGGGACCCTAAAACGTGCTTATTCATCAAAAACTCACCACCGAATTTTTTGACCAAAGACAGTACCTTCCTTACCTAAAGGTGACGCAAGGTAAAAAGAAAAAATACAATCAAAATAGGAATTATTTAATATAGTTGTTAATTCTGAACGAAAACTGAAATTCTATATTTTTCATCTATAAATTTAAATAATGTGGCACAACAGTGTTACAAATTGTAGCCTAAATCTTCAGCAAAGGACCTACAGTTTATAATTATTATAGTGTCTTTGAAATTATGCCGTCATATTGGTATTTATTGTTAATAATTATTGCGTGTAAAACTCGAATTCACGACTTTTAACTTACTAGGCAACTAGGCAAGTGGTAATTATTGAGTCACCACTGGCCGTATTTCTTGTAAGGATACAAGTAAAAGGTGAATGTCGTACAAAATATGGAAACACCTTTTTCCATTCTACTTACTACAATATTATAGCAAAAAACCAAAGATACAAACTTAAATTGCCCATAATTCCTCATTAATTTTAACACAATTCCCGCACCTTGCAGGAAAATATGTGTACATCTTATATCTTTGTGACAAGTTTGAAAAATAATATCGTATGCGTGACTGATCAAGCGTAAACGATTTCATTTCACTAAAAAGATAAATGTTATTACTACGAACATGTAAAAATATCGATATGTACAAATCGTTTCATTCAAAGCATTTTAGAATTATTATTATTTGATGTTAAGAAATACTAATAAATAAATTCCTTAATAAAGAAGAGATATCAACAAAAACAAAAGTGCAAGTCTTCAAGAAAGTGGCGACTCCAATTCTAACATACGGATGTGTAACATGGGCTATGACAGAAAAAATTAAAAGTAATATTCAAAATGTAAAAATGCTATTCCTAAGGAAGTTAGAAGGAAAGACGGGACTAGACAAAATAAGAAATATTACCTTTAGAAAAACACTAAACACACAACCCATAACGAAGACAGTATACAAGAGGGCCAACTCAGATGGCTAGGATATGTAAATAGGATAGAAGATGACAGATTAACAAAACAAATATACGAACCGAGAGAGAGACAGGAAAAAGAAAGTCAGGAAGACACATCAAAACATAAAGACAGGATACAACAAGCAGTAGAAGAAAGAGGAGGAACTTGGAGGAACATTAAAAAACTAACGGCAGATAGGAAAAGAACTCAACTCAACAAGCCTGACACCGAAAGATATAAAGGCACTGGATTAAATAAGTAAGTAAGAAATACTCGAAATTTCAGTAATAGGTACATCATTTATTCTTGCAAAACCGACGTTTCGATACTCTAGGACTACAAGGAGTAACTACAAAAGTTAAATTTACTGCAAAAAAACATTAATTATTGACCTTTCAATCTAATTGATATATTACATACTTAGTTTTTATAAGAACTGTCTGTTTTGAACAGAAGAGGCTATGGGATAATGACTGCTAAGAACAATTTTGCAACATAATCGTTGGTTAGCACACACTGTCACCTTAACTAGAGGTGCTAGGAGTGTGCCTAAATGTCAAAATAGAAAAAAATATTTGTGTTTCGCTGTAAACATATGGATGAGAACCGGCGAATCAACTTATAGATTGGAATTTTTTAAGCTTATTCTTTTTATGCCCAGTTTTATAAACATAGGATAAACTGCTGAGTTATTACTTTGAAAGTTAATTTAACCGATGAGTAAATAAAAATGTCTGTTTTATAAAACAAGTTACAGAGTAAAATAACTGCTTGCCGAATAAATATTTTATCCTTGTGGTTTACCGACAGAGACATGACATCTGTCATTATTTTGTGATTTTTGCATATAAATATTTTCATATTTTCTATAATTATATACATTTAATATTGTTTTTCACTATATTAAGAACCTATAGGCCAGAATGGTAATAAAATTTTAAATTTTTTATTAATTTTGCAACTACATTTTTAACTGGGGTCAAGGAAAAGAACCTCCGTGAAGATTGTGTGAATACCGTAGTACACTCAAGCTACCGTTTCTTATACCGGCTAATCTTTCCACTACTAGAGCATAAGAGAGTTTGATAAAACCAAGATAAACATTACTAGACAGTATCTCTTAAAACTACTACTGACGATAATGTCAATCTCCAACTGAAAAGGATCTATTCCAAGCAATGTGCCACAGGATGTTTTAATAATATTGTATTCTGTATGTTCCTGACACGAAATAAATCTAAAAATCAAAATGGAAAATAAAGTGTGCCATAAAGTGCCAGGTGTCATCTAACATGCAAAAAAAAGAGAGAACGGGGAAAAATTACACAGAAAGACAAAGCAAATATGTTGGAAATAAATAAGTAAATAGGTATAAAAATGCAAGGGATGAAAGTTATAATGAATTTAATTTAATTATTGTTAACATGTGTCAAATATAAATAAATAAAATAATAAAATAAATAAATAAAATTTACTTCCTCGAAAATCAGTGGAGTATTTTATTCTCTAGATTTACTTAGCTAGTATTTTTATTCTTGATAGTAGGTAAATAATTAACATTGTATTCTATTTATAACATATTTCAAGTAGACACTTGACATACAGATATAAGTAATCGAAATATATTCTATGGACGCTAAAATTTACTTATCCATTAAAAATTCATCATCGAATTTTTTGACCAAAGAAAATGACCTGTATTACGAACGTGCTTTTATGGAGCACACCCCTCCTAAGTTTATAATGTAAAAGCGCTTCTATTATAAAAGTGCACTCGTAATACGGGCCAATACCTAGCTTGCCTAAAGGAGACGGGAAAAAGTTAAGTTCAAATCTGCAAAATATTAGCATAACGGCCATACATAACCTAGACATCGTGATGATATACTTACACCGAGTCGGCTTAAAGAAATATATTCTAGAACAATTTCAGTAATGCTACCACAAATCTAGATTATCTGGGGCTTACAAAAGATTTATAGATGCTTGCTACATGCGTTATTATTTATAACACAATACCAGTACGCCAGCAATTATTCTTTCATACAGTGTGTGTACCCATTGCATTAATTAAATTGATGAAATTTACATATAAAAGCGGTAGACCGCCTCTTAAATTTTCTAATGCTCCTTAGAAGAAAAATAATCGCCTATTCTCAGATAGGCTCGGCTGGATCTATCTTGATTCATGTTCCAGAGATCAAGTTGCAGTGGAATTCGCACTGTTATCTAATACTGTTTCCTGTGGTACAAATTCATATCTTTTTAAAAATGAGGCCGTGACTAGATTTATTGGAGTACGAAGGTTAGTGCTAGTTAAGGTGGTTTGAATATGTAGGACGAGAATTAGAAAAATGACATATTTAAAGTCGCGCAAGAGATATCTAATACAAATGTATTTAATGACAGGATGATTGATGACACATTTTATTGGTAACAGATTAAATAATTAATATTAATTTACACAAATTTATATTTAGAACGAAGGCCCACGACCAAAATCATGCCTAATAGTTTTACGGCCTAAATCGATAGATTACACCCGACTAGGTGGGCAATAATGATCAAAAACGTATTATTTTCATATTCCGTCTGATATTGAAAATGTACATAGAATTTATTTTATTGCCAAACTTTTTGTTTTCAGATATTTTCGCCTAGCATTTAACCTGAGAGCATTTATTTTATCATGTCCTACAGTTACCGATCGGTAAAATTTGTTCATATTTTAAAAATGCACGAAATTTCGTGGGCTCTAGTACTAATTTTAACGTCTTAGCAAGGTTCCATATAATGCTTAAAATTTTGCAGGTATCTTCAATCAATCATATTTGAGAATATAGAATGGGATGTTATACTATCTTACTGAAAATCCTCTTTTTAATCCACCTCTTGTTTTATATTTATTTTTTAAATTGAATTTTTTGATAATAAAATTAATTTCCCACTAACCTTAAAAGCAAGTAACAAAAAAAACCATATACGTTTTTCCAGAACAACGTTACGCGAAGCCGCATTAGCGGGTTACGAGAATTTAGGATTGCTTAACATGTCAACCATAACCATACTAGAGGTCCTAACTGTTCTTTTATAGAGAATAGTTTCATATTTTACTGTTTTCGTTTTTTTTTACAAATATTCAAATTTTCAGGTAACAAAGAAGTTCTCATTTCAAAACCGTTCATTTGATGATATAGATCATTAAAATCCGAGAATCACCGCATGTAAACAATGATCATTATGTTGTCACATAACTGCGACTAAAGAGTTTCATTTGTTTTCTAAGTTTGGTGGATGCTCTGTCCGATCCTGTAGCAAAATCACGTTCCAGGCGCATGCATTAGCTTAACACATACTACGTTTACATGCAGTTTTGAAAATGGTTTCAGTTTTCAGTAAAATTTACGCGAAGCTGTTTACATGCAATTTTCAAAACAGGTTTACAGATTGATTTGAAAACAGTTTCGGCGCATGCGCATTTGGCTGATGAAAGTGACAGATCCTCTTCACTCCAAATCCTTTGATTTGCCATTATTACAATTATTTTTTCTACTTTGTACCACTACGCACTAAAATTACACAACTGTGAGTTTATTTATAGGTTAGTAACACCAAGTAACACATAGCGACAGAAACTTTATGCTATGTACGCATGCGCAATATAGAAACTGATTTTTAAATGTTTACATGTCTAGTTTTGGAACTAGTTTCCAAGTCAAACCTAGGAATTTTAGTTTTTGTTTGCGATAACTCAAAACCGTTTTGAGACTGTATACATGGCGTTTTCAAAACTGAAAACGGTTTGAAAACTGCATGTAAACTCAGTAACAGTGACTCTCGGATTTGAACGAACTATAGTAATTTTTCTCCGAAACAATAAAAAGAAGACGTTACGTTGAAATTGAAGGATTAATCACAAACCTACACTATGCTTAGTTTTCGACGGAACCTTGTTACGTAAAATAGTCGCGTTCTTTTAATAATTTGCCTCATCTCAAAATGAGATGAGTTTGACATGAACTAAGTTGAGATCAAGTGAGATTTGTATGAAGTAAAAAGAACGACAAAAGATAAATTTTGTTGGTAACTTGAACGACTGATGTCGGTGGATGTCTGCTATGTACACCACGTGTGTACAATTTGAATTTGACAGTAGCTTTTCAACGGGCAACCACGATATTTTCAGGTATTATTTTGGATCGCCCAAATGTATGAGTGGGCATTATTTGGGCTTCTGTTATACTCTCGATTACATAATAACATGTAGTACGACACATTCTAAAATGTTGTTTTAATTGTACGGTACTATAACTTCCACATAATTTTCAATTCTATGAAGTTTACGTCTCTTTGCTATATTATTTTCCACAGAATTGTCTGCATATTTATATATTATTCAAATAATAATAATATTTATTAAAGGAATAAACAAATAATGTTTACAATAACCAAACTAATTGTATGTGACAGCCCGTGAGAGCAAAACATTCATCCCCACCATTCATCGTACAACCTCCAGAGGTGACTAAGAATCGGGACGGGGAGAGGAATTCTTCTCATGCACTTTATCTCACCTCTGTTAGGATAAAAAGAACGGTCAAATTTAGTGAAGCAACTGAGGTGAGATGTGACGTAAAAAGTGGTAAAAAGAACGCGACTATTATGATGTGAACGAAATCGAATGATATAGCGCCATAAATCGGAAACTTCAATAAATTCTTACCATGTCTGTTTTAATTTGGAAATAGTTCCAACATCAGATAAATAATATATGTGCGCCTCGATCATAGTTTATATTCCATTATAGTCCATCATTGAGTTCTTTATCATGAACAATAATTTGCGTATAGTTGATAGAGTATTAACTGCGATTCCACCTATATCTCACACTTCAGTTGTAGTAGCAGTACTATAATTACCTCCCATAACTGTAGTGGCTGGTAACGTTACAATAAATCCTAACACCATGCAGACCAGACCAGGGAATGAATGCATATTTCTCTTTGCGTTTGCTACATTAAATCATGTGTTCATGTTGGAGACGGCCACAGCCACATCACATCCGGCAGAAGATGGAGCACGGGGCCCTCTAATCGACCACGCACGCGCGAGCTTCGCAAATTACAAAGCCTCCTCGGCTAATCCATCAACGAACGCAGACAGCGGAATGTGGAGGTGATGGACACGATAGACGTGCAGATGGAAGATGGGAGGAGGATAATCATGGACTAAAAAATTAACTCTACAAATGAACAAGGGTATCAAAAGTTTAGGTTGCGTATGCTGGATCGGCCCGAGCTATAGGGGCGCCATAACCAGAACTTCGACACGTTTTAAATACGTCTTTAATCGTGGCGAAATTTTGAATAAAAAGTTTGAAATGAGCTGATTTGTAGATGTTCAAAATATTAGCTTATACTTTTTTGTACAAATAATAATACCCTTCAGTTTTGTTCTCTTATAAAATTTCGATACGAGCTACTGTTTTCGAGAAAAAAGGACGAAAAACCAAAATAGGTTCCCGCCGAACATTGACTTTTGATATGTTAATAGTGTACCTATTATTCTGAACAGGATTCCGTAGAAAAGCTTTTGTTGCAATTTTTTAATGTTGATAGTATTTTTCCAGTAATAAATCAAATCTTCGCTCATCAGTGGTCCAAGAACGACTTATGAACTTGTTATTAATTTCAATCGACCATGATAAACAATAGTTTAAAAGATATTGTGACAAATCGCCAGAAAAAGATTGTAAAATGAAAATTTAAATAAGAAAATTTTGTTGCAATTTATTTATTGTTTCCTTTTGATTTCAATTGAGAATAAGTATATTGTTTTTGAATTTTATAGTTTTGCCAAAATTTAAATGAAATGGTTTCTGAAACGGCCCCTACAAATCCATTTATATTTTGCAGTAATATTTAACTGTGCTGATCTCGGATCTAAACAGTTCAATAAACAATTAAATTGTCCAATAATTCATTTCAATCTTTAACTGTCTGTAGTTTTTTTTAAAATAAAATTCACACAAATGTGTCTATATCCACCATAGTAATAAATTAGAAAATTGTGTCATTTTTATTAAAACCAATTGTATGCTAAAAATGAAAAATATTCTAATTTAAAAAAATATATTTTGACAAAAAAATTAAATACAGAGTGCCCATTTTATCTGTTCCCGCCTGAAAATTCATAAATAGGCAATCCATGTTACATTTCATAAGTGACTTTGTTTTTAAAATTATGTTTTAATAGCTGTGTTCCTTTGGGTTGTGATTGTGATTTTGTGAATCCTGATTGGTCTAATCGTGATCCTTTTGAATCATGATCTAAAAATTAAATCAAGAAAATATAAACATATGCAGACCAATGCAAACTAACCTATTTTATTTTATAAATAATTACTGTCATTACATTCTTTTGCAGGAAAAACATATTTCCCATGATACCACAAACCCCACATTAATAAATTTATACTCTCGGAAAGTCATTTTTAAATTTGCTTTGAACTGAATCCATGTAAATCACTCAAAATTGTTGCTTCAGTAGGGAAAGGGGAAGATCGTCTAATGATCACAAAATGAGAAAGTGGGGATACGAATAAGGAACGTAAAAAACATTATTCTTTTCAATCACGATCACTTTTATCATTTTGATTGCAAATCACATTCCGAAGGAACAGGGCTACTCTTATACCTACTGTGATTATTCGATTTAAAGTATTAACATTTAAATGGGCATCTTGTATATATTTTAAAAATTGTTAAGCTACCGAATAGATATCAATTATGAATACCTACATAATTTGAGGCTTAAATATTAGTTTCTGTAACGAACTGGCAAATAACAAATATTTAAATATACCCTTATGGTGCTCTCTTCACAACATCTTTAAGAACCCGTGAGGTTACTTTGTCGTAAAACGATTTAGCAATTGCATCTATAAACCAACAATGGGGACCTTTAGTTTGCGGTTACATACCCCTAATACATCATACAAACAGGCAAGGACAGGGTCGGTCCCTTTACATTAAGAATTATTTGAAAGAAAATATTTCACGATATTTTTATATAAGATTTAAATGTTATTACAAAAACAAGTACAACAAACGATAAATTTTAAAATTTATGCAGTACGTGTCCTTGCCTGTTTGTATGATGTATTAGGGGTATGTAACTGCAAACTAAAGGTCCCCATTGTTGGTTTATAGATGCAATTGCTAAATCGTTTTACGACAAAGTGTTCTTGTAATATGCATTTTACTATAATAAACCACGATGATATATATTTTATAAAACCTTGAATTATTGAATCCGATGTATTAAAAATGTTATAATACTGAATACAGTATGTATAGTACTGATTTTTATAATGCATTTCCACGTAAAATATAACTTGATGAATTTGCCTATCAAGACTACATTAGAGATTAATGCCAACAAAAAGCTGCAAGTTATAAATGAAGAATATTTTTCTTGTGAATCTAATCAATCTCTTCGTCATGTAAGCCTTTCCGCATTGCGCGTGTTGGTGAAATAATAACTCCCGAGCCTCGGTGTCGGTGTATCTGTCCCGCAAGAGCGAAATCCAAGCAATAAGACGAAGACCTACATTATAAACTACGCCACGGTCGGGTGCGCGCCAACTACCGCACTTGTCCTTTTTCATTCATAACTGATCTGGATCGAAGAAGAAAGAAGACGCTTTTTATGGACAATAGGGAAATGTGTTTTTACCACCAATTGTGGTTACAACCAGCTAATTGTCCAAAGAAAGATACATTGTCACTAGATTGAAGAACAAAGTTTGTTAACCGCTACTGGCATTTTATATTTATTCTATAGAAGAACTGATTTTATTTCTAAGTACGTAAAGCTAGATCACAAAATGATTTTCTTGTATTGATTATGTTGCATGAATAAATTTTTACATAACTTTGAATAATCGTTATTTACAATGTTTCTCACCATTTGGTTCGACAGGAATAAAAAATAAGGAAGATCTTTGGCTACAGACGTATTTTGAAAAACTAATCGGTGCCGGTTATATTGATATAATTTAATCTGTGCTTTAGTTATAAAATTCGGCGTTCTGTGCGTTGTTATTTTATTAGATTATATTATTTACCGGTTTCAGGATATTAATCCATTGTTTATATTTACAAAAGTAAGCTGGTAACTAAGTAATAACTGTATCTGTAAGGTAATATTTTTACCATACTGACTTGTCAACAACGGTCTACAAAATGAAAATAAAATAAAATAAAGGTATAATGCTCTTCATTAATACATACATACAGATAACGCATAGTGTATCGTTTTAAATACGGTTTACTTTATTCTAAAATAATAAACATGAGAAATAAAGCACATAATTTGAATTTTTGTCATATTGACATGTGTCAAAATAATTGTTATGTTAACCACAACATTCTGAAAGTAGTGAGAGAATTTTCAAAAATGATATTTATTAATAATATCTTCATTTTCTGAAACCGATAAACTATTGAACAAACCACGTATGTTAAGAATCATAACAAGCCTTAGATGTCTTAAAACCCTCGCTCTAGAAGCTCGGATTTTAAACAGACATCTGCGGCAGTTATGATATACATAACATTTCTAATCATTTTACAATGTATGGCCTATGGCCGTAATCTGTACAAAACTGTAAGTCTTCATATATTTATATCAGTAAATATTAAACAAAATCGCAATGAATGCAGTATAATTTTATATAAATCAACAAATATAGATGTTTTTTTCAGTTTTTTTAAAAAATTACAGATTTGTAAGACTTACAGATTTATGGATTGATTCTGTTCACATCTGTAAATCTTACAGATCTGTAAATTTGTAAATAATAAACAAAATCGAAAGCTGCCACCCTTATTTATAATTTTATATTAATCAACAAAAATACATGCTTTTTTGTCAGACTTTTACAGATTTACAGATCTGTAAGACTTACAGATGTTATCAGAATCGATCCAAAAACAATATTCGGGTTTAGTGGTCTGTTAAATTTTTATTAGAATACGATGTTTCGGCAGCGTAGTGTTGCCTTCATCTGGTATATGACAACAATAATATAAATATGCAATCAAGACTACATGTTTACAAAAATATGGTAACATTTATCAAAGGTTTTTCAAAAAATTAAACGTACATAAAAATTACACATTAAAGTGACCGAATTTCGGTAGCAAAAAACCGCATCCGGATCCCAATAATAGTAGTTCGAAACAATCAGGATATTTACAGTAAAAATATAAACGAACAACAGGTAATCACGACTTATTAAGGGGAACGTCTACGCCTCGGTCTACGCTTTTCCAAATGAACGAAAAGAGGCTCAAATTTTTTTATAATTATGAAAAATCTTTTACGAATTTGTAACTTATTTTTATCAACAATGACTGTATTTGTCGTTCATTTGTAATAAAATTTAAACCCTCGCACTTAGAAAACATTAAATTAGATACGTAACTTTTTTAATTTTAAAATATTTATTCTTTATTTGAAAAATTAACTTCAAAATTAATCAAAAATCAACAATTTTGGAGCTTTGTCATAAATAAGTTACAAATTCCTACAGATTTCACAAAACTGCATAATTTTCGTTCATTTGGAAGAGTGTAGGTAGACAGTCCCCTTAAGCTGAAAGCCTGTATTTAAATTAAAATGATTTGGAGATTTCTTGATCTCGATTGCTTTTTTCAATTTTTACTTACAGATTTGTTCAGAATTGTTCTATTATAATGTAAATAAAAATAATTGTGGCGCATGTAAGCGCTTAAAGTTAGCAATTACGAGTATTATTGGCATTATAATTTTTTATTTAACTGACGCCAGCTACAGATATGGGACCAGGCGCCATTAGCCAAGACACTGCCTAAAAATAAAAGTAGCAGTTATTTATTAATTCACACTCTTTACGAGTAAATGGTTATACTTTTTATTTTGTTTTAATATTAGTTCTTTTAATGTATGGGATCGACCTTTAAAGTAGCATGCATCCACTTATTGACACCCTCTACAAGTAATTGCTTCATATTTGTTATTTTATTTTAATATTATATCAAATTTGACAAGTAAATTTACAGGTTATGCTGTTCACATTCCATATACGTAGTGCAACAAAACAAACATTACTTTTAAATATTTCCCTGTTATAAAAATCGTCCTGTTCAGGATGCAAATATATTCGTCGATTAATTGATAACTAATTGCGTTTCCTGTGAACATGCCCATGCGCATGCGCCCTCGCTCTACTCTACTCCTTGCACCATGCAACAGTGTACTAGGCACTTACAGAGATGTTTTATAGCAAGGACAAGCAGCATGGCGGCATTTGCATATCGATTATAAATTATACAACGAAGTGAAAGATGAGCAAGCCTGCTGCAAGATTCCCATCTGCGTGGGAGGGAGAACTTAATGAATTATTTGTTTTGTAATGCAAGGACTGTGGATTATGAATTCGTAATGTGCAATGCAAATACAAAAGATGCATATTGTTGTAGATGTAGACATGGGTGTAAAGCTAAAAGATAAGTCCATATTTTATTGGACTATTCTGTGCATACTAATATCTATAATAACGTATACTAAGCAATATTTACTCATGTAGGTATTTACCTATTGTTAGATAATAACTCTTCGTTTGCAGATCTCGAAAGATTAATATTATTCATTTCCAAACCATATACAATATACATAAATAATTAAAAATGCACAATAAATATATTATACATTACAACAAATTTTTCTCACTCCTTACAACCTGAAGTGCAGAGCCGTAACTAGGGTTTTGAGCACTTGTGGCAAAAAAATTATTTGCGCCCCTAAATATTAAGAAAATAAAACAAAATAATCTACTGATGAGCGGTTCGCGAGTTACTAACAACTTAAACTTACATGAACATTTTCATCTGCAAGTCGGCGTAGTTCTTATATTTTCATCTAAAATTAATAAACAATTTTACGTAGGTATTTAAAACGTTGAAATTTCAGATGAAATGAGATCTAAACCGATTTGCAGATGTTTAAAATTTTAGATGAATTTCATATAACTTTAAGTTGTTAGTAACTCGCGAACCGCTCAACGGCAAAAATCGTCTACTCTGTTCCATTTAAGCCATTCAGTAGATGGCGCACGTATCAGCGCCAGTTTTAATTAGGCGAAATTACAATGGGTAAACTTGTTTCTTGTCTCCAATTTCAGCCAATCAGAGAGGTCAAAACTATTTCCTATTCTGTACAATACTGAATGAGAATTTCATGCCGAATTCAAAATTTCAAACCGCGTTATCGTATCTTTAACCGGCTCAGAGTTGTGGATGAATTAGTAGGAAAGACTGAACCTAATATTGTTAATTTTTTTGAGTAATTTAAATTTCTATCATAAATTGTTATTCTAACTATTTTTTACATAACTCTTTGAGAGATCATCTTAGGCTAAAAAATGTGAGAATCCTTTTATGTAGAGAAAATTACGAGCTTCAATTTTGCAGTCTTGCAACATTTTGACCCAAGATGGCGGCAAAATCCGGGGCCGCTAGAGGGTGCAAAATTAGTATGTCTTTTTGGAGGCCCCAATAAAGAGAATAAAATTCACGCCAGCTTGTCACCAATTATTTCCCCAATAAACACCTTGCCGGTTGGCCTATCTGTAGATAATTATTTGTTAAATTTAGAAAATAGATTTTAGAAATATTTGATTTAAAGCCATAAATGATTATAAAATTTGCGCCCCTAAGAATTTTGCGCCACCCTAGTTGCGGCACTGCTGAAGTGACCAATGAAATGACCAGTGAAATACCGCATCCGGACCACATGGAGTGAGTCTGCTGAGCAATTGTTGTTAAAACCATATAAATAGTCAAATTTGGATATCATAGATCTGATGCATCGCCCGCCATAAACTAGGTCGGAGAGGATACATCTTCTCCGGAGATTCTCTCCTTATGGCAGAGCAAAAACTGGCAGAGATGTGGCCTAGCTAAATAATATTCATCCAAAAAATTGCACAATTTATAGCAGCTGGTATTGCCTTAGCCAGATCTTCTCTCGTGCATTCCTCTTCTAAGTTGGCGCACGTGAGCAGATCCATTGTTTTTTGACCACAATGGCATAAAACGGTTCTGCTTGGTACCCCCAGCCCCCAATTGAACATGTTTACTGCACATTTTTTTACTTAACTTCGCAAGCCATTTAAAGATTTCCAAATTGGCTATTTCTGGACATTACCTGGTGGCAGTTTCTCATCTGGAAGGATACCCATTGTTTTATTTTAGTATAGTTAAATTATTATTAAGCAAAACACATTTATTTTATTTCTTGTTTCTATACATTGCATAAATTATTGCAGAACAATGACGTCAGCTACCCAATCGCAGTGGGGTATGTGACCGTAATAGAAGTCTCGAAATTGAACTGTCATAGACAAGCATTAGGCGTTTTTGTTTATTTTCTCAGAGAACTTTTCATAAACGCTTATTATCTACAAACTTCAAAAAAAAACAATGTATTATTTCGTTTTACATTAAAGCAATAAATTCTTTTAGAAAACATACCTTGCTAGGAACGACAATACGGGATACAACAAAAAATCCAATTTTTTGTTGTCAAATCAATATCTATGGATAAAATGTTTAACTAGTCATTTAAAATTAACGACTGAGTTAAGCTACGTTTCCAGCTCTTAACATAGTCACTGTTTTTGTTATTTGTCATAACCTTGAAAGTTTGTCATACGTATTGTGGCTTGAGCGTTTCCAGCTACTGTTTTAGTCTTTTGTCTTTGTCTTTGTAATAGCGCATAAACACAAAGTTTGCATGCTTCATACTTTCGTCATAGTCTTTGTCGCTGTTCTGTTGTAAAGAGATAAGTGATGTAAGCGCTATCTCTTTTTATGTTGCGCAGTAGTTCTGCGCGTTGTATCTGTCATTATTTTGGTGGTTATGTTATTATTTTTGTGTTGAGATAATATAAATATGGACAACAGAAAGAAAAAAAATCATATTTTTTATATTATAAGTACAAATAAAATTATATCATATCTTATGGATATACAGACAATATTGAAATTTAAAGTGGAATATTAGAAATATTGTGGTTCGTTCACCATATTAATTCCGTGCTTTATTTCGTGTTATTTTGGAATTATACAAAATAATTACATTATTACTTAATTTGAGTAATGATTACTACTCATCATTAATATCATTAATAACTATATAATTTTTGAAGCATTGTAAAGAGTGCAAATGTGTTCCTTTTTTGAGTGAACAAACATTATAAGTACAAAAACTTAAGACTGTGCTTATGTTAACAGCTGGAAATGGCCAATATCTTCCAACAAAAACATAAGACAAAATACAAAAACAAAGACTAAAACAGTGACTATGTTAAGAGCTGGAAACGTAGCTTTACAGAATAAGCCCGCAACATATGACCACCTATCGCCTACTTTAATTTAAATTAATAACGTCGGTGATGGACAAACTGTTTTCCTATTTGCTATGAATGACGTGCTATATGTAATTTGACGTCATACCATTAGGTGGTTGTTTTTCATAACTTTTTCTGGCGCCAATCTTTTTATTTTATTATTTAAGAAATTAACAAATTGTTATTTTTTAATACAGTATAAAGTATTGCATAAACTTTCTTTTAATTAAAATACGTTTTAAAAAATGTTAAACCGGCTCATTGTTAATAATAGGTATAAACGGTACAAACTTTTATAATTTGTATTTAAGCAACACATACCTAGCATTGACAGTGGATATTATTGTTACTCAGATATTATTATAAACACAATGCGTTTTTCCTTGGTATAACGCCAAATTCTCCATTTCAATTTTTTATACAAGCGTAAATAAACAGCACAAAATTGCATAATATGAATCTGAGCAGCACAAACCTAACACAAACTGTGGATTATGTTATTATCCAAATATTATTATAAACAAAATGGGTTTACTCTTAGTGTCACGCCAGATTCCCCACTTCAATTGTTAAGAATAGATGTAAATAAACAGCACAAACTTTTATAATTTGTATCTGAGCAGCACAAACCTAGCACTAACTATGGACGTTATTTTTACCCGAATATTGTTTTAAACAAAAGGAGTTTAGTCTTGGTGTCACGTCAGATTCCCCATTTCAATTATTAATCATAGATGCAAATAAATAGCACAAACTTTTATAATTTGTATCTGAGCAGCACAAACCTAGCACTAACTATTGACGTTATTATTACCCGAATATTGTTTTAAACAAAAGGAGTTTACTCTTGGTGTCATGCCAGATTCCCCATTTCAATTGTTAATAGTAGATGTAAATAAACAGCACAAACTTTCATAATTTGAATCTGAGCAGCACAAACCTAGCACTAACTGCATGTTGTCTTATTATCCAAATATTGTTATAAACAAAAGGGGTTTACTCTTAGTGTCACGCCAGATTCCCCATTTCAATTGTTAATAATTGGCGCAAATAAACAGCACAAACTTTAAGATTCTAGCACAAACCAGCACAAACCTAGCACTAACTTCTCGTGAAGTTTTGAATTGATATTGGGTATGGGGCCATCTGACGTGACGTACATGCAAAATAGAATACATTTCATAAGCCACTTGGTAAATATTAGTACTTTAAATCGAATAATCACAGTAGGTATAAGAACAAAACAAAATAAATATTAGTACTTTAAATCGAATAATCACAGTAGGTATAAGAACAAAACAAAATAAATATTAGTACTTTAAATCGAATAATCACAGTAGGTATAAGAACAAAACAAAATTTAAAAACCAATTAGCTTATGAAATGTTACAAAGATTACCTATTCACGAATTTTCAGGCGGGAACAGGTATAATGGGCAACCTGTATAAGAAGTATAGGTAATATTAATTAAAATTGGTGATAATTTAAATTGTTAGTTATTATTTTTATTACATATTAATTAAATAAAATAAAATTAAAACAGGTTGATCAACTGATGTGGGTCTGGTCTCTTATAGCTATATCCTTTTGATGTGTAAATAACTATTAACTTGTGAAACATGTTAATTGGCCATTTTAGTAAAGCTGCGTCCCCACTGTGTCGGCTTTGCCACTCGGCTTGACCGAACGATGTCGCATTTCAATTTTATCTTTAGATTCACCTAAGAAAACCTTAATTACTGTTAAGGTACTGTGCCTCTTAAGCCCATCTTTATCATTTTGATTACTAAAGTCCCAAACAACGTTACATTTGTATTAATTCATTGTATAATCGGCAAAAGCCAAGGCAGTGGGACGGCGGCTTAACAATGTACCAAAATAAATTTTAAAAAAAGCTATAGAATTTTATATCAAAATGCATATTTATTTTTATTAGATTTTAGAATAGGTGTTGTCAAATAATTTGGGATTATGTTAATTTTGAAACTTGTTTCCATGAATTTTTACTAGTTCAACAAAAACTTTGAAAATTATAGTTGTTATGTAAATTGTTTCGTGGTTACGTGATTCCACCAAAATTTTACATATCCTAAATATAAAAAACTCCATTTAAAATTTCAATTCCATGTTCAAACTGTTTTGTATGAATTATATTTCTTTTTTATGATATGAGATACTCTTATACTGTTTACATATATTTTTTGCTTACAAAACTGGAGCAGATTGCTTCACTTTAAATGACTTTTAATCTTACTCCTCTCAGGAATAGATGGCTGTCAAATTCATGTCATCTTATTTGACTTTCTCTGATGATTTTGTTTAATCCGACGTTACATTTGAATATGATGACGCTGAAAATTTCCAGATTGGTTTAATCGTAATGATGTATGAAGTTCTCCTATAGAAAACATGCGTATGAATTAAATTTATCTACAATCTAAATTAGAAACGTTCGTTTTAATCTTTCTATAGATGGGCAGAGGAAAGTTTCAATCATTCAATTAAGAAAACTATAAAATTTAATACGAGAGTCTCTCTAGAATTATTGAGAATAAGAAAATCAGGTAGGCCGTGGAAAACAAAATTTATACTATCATTTTAACATAACATTTATTCATCTGTCGTTTGAAATTAATTTGCAAAAGTTGATTAGTTCGAACTTCATTTGTCTAAAGTTCCTTCAGTTTTAAGCGAAAAAAAATATAAAGGTATTAGAATAATCGCCGTACTTATTTGATTTGGTAATATGCGACTTTTGGCTATTTTTTGGATTTAAATAACATCATTTTAATGTTTATTAGTAAATTCTTTCGCTAAAAAGGACACTTTATCTGCGCGGCCGAGGGCCCGTGTGAAGCTTTTTACACTGGAAAACAATGTTATTTGTCATATTATGCAACGAAATCCGTGTGAAGAAGAGATTGATACTATGCAATAGTTCAATGTGCTTGAATATGGTGACCCTTATAAACGCCCGCACGGTACGAATATATCATCTTTATTACAAAGCAGATTGGCACACACAGCAATAGCAATAGGCAATATGCGGTGATGATATAATTATTTTTGTCCAACACGGACTCTTAATATACTTGTTACTATGGTTATTTGAATAACTAATGTACAACATTAGTCACTGCGTGAGAGAATATTTTAGAAGTCACGGAGAAATTATCACTATTTTTTCTGTTTTTTTTTTTATATAAATGAAAGGCAATTTTACAAAATTATTTTATTTTTGAAATAATTTAACATTATGAAACTTATTTATTTATATTAATATTAATATTTATGCTAAAATAGGTTACTTATCTTTACACAATGACAACTGTCATGTACGGCTGATGAAACGAAAACGAGAAACGAGGTAGTGGTTACTTGCTCCGGAATTAAATTCAAAGATGCTGCTTGTGCTTCTAAGTGAATTTGTTGTAAAGGATGGTCCCCATTTTCACCCATTTTAATGTATTTTTCTTTCAAATAATTCCCAATGACGCAATAATTATTACAACTAATTTTTCTCAATAACAATATAACAAAACCATTCAATGGCTACTTTGTAATTGAAAATACTACATCAATTGACTTGGCAGTGTCAAACAATGAATGAAAATATAAAAATGATTGAAGAAGTTTTTAAAACAGTGTTGGATGAAACGTTGTATTACAATCGTGTGGAATGTATATTAGTCACTAAAAAAAATTGCCACATAGCCTGCGGGCTACGTGGCTAAACTTTTTCTTACGTGACTAATATGATACATTCCACACTCATATAATAAATAACTATTATTTATATATTTTTAAAATATTCCAAACGAAGATTGGTTGGGGGGTGGAGGGAAAGATTGTTAAACTGTACAGTTGTATTATTATTGAAGAGAACTACTTTGAAGTTAAAACACATAATATATTTTTTTAAATACTAAAAAAACTAACACATTTTCAATAATTTCAGCGTGATCCTCGTACAACGAAACAAGAAAAGATGAGATAGGATTTCATCCAAATAAAGGATTGTGTTAACCCGTATATTATTCTATTCTTCTTTTGTTCACATTCAAAGCTACCTACTTTTTTCTTTCCATGTTTTTCTACGTATTCTAATAGATGACATGTCATATGAATACCGCATTAGATCGTATTAGGTAATATCTATAATAAAACACACAATAAAAGCGATCTATTCCAACATCCTGTAGTTGCAGGTGATTGTGAATAATGGCCGTTCGCTTGCATATCATTTTCTCTCATTCATAGTTATCTAATTAAAGAGAAGCAAAGCTATGAATATGATAATAAGAAGCACTGGGAACCATCAAGATTGTATTTATGCATTTCACGCAATATCCCTAACAAGATCTTCAAAACGCAATGAATAGAATAATCATTTTCACATAAGAAAATTATGAATACAATTATTAGCACACGTAAACACATATGATAATGATAGGATAATAAATACATACATAGTAAGTATTTCTATTGAATACAAGTAAATTTAAATTTTTACTTGTTTTTTAAAGATGACTAAATCTTTATTATCGTTCTCCTTCTTTACTAGATTTAATTTCACGGATACTTAACTTGTACAATAAATGTCTTGAGTTGAATTCGAATACGAATTGTAAAAACTATGACTTGCCACGTAGTACGAGCCCCGTCTCACATCAGTTGGTCTTAATTAATTTAATTCCAATTAGTAATGGGGTCCTCCATTATAGTAATAAATTATAAAATTGGTTGTTCGTGAGGGGTTCCAAAAGGAAAAATGATCGGACTAGCAGTCTACTGATGTAATTATTTATTTCTTGTTAGTTTTTCCAACTATATATTAACATAGCCATGATGATGGTTTATTAGGAACCGAAACGTCGGATTGTTACGTGTTTACTTTGGGTTAACGTTATTAAAGATCTGGGAGTAATTTTCGACACTAGATTGTCATTTATTCATCATATTAACAATATTTACAAGGAATCCATTAAATTGCTTGGTCTTATAATACGTAATACCCGATCATTCAAAAATATTTCTTCCATATTTACTCTTTATTATTCATTGGTGCGCTCTAAAATTGAGTACTGCTCTATTGTATGGAACCCCACTTACGAATGTCATCAAGATTTATTAGAAAAAGTTCAGAAAAAATTTCTAAAATTTATATTTTTTAAAATAAATAATATTTACCCTGATTATAATACATCATATTGCGAATTACTCGAGATGTTTAATATGCCAAGACTTTTGGAAAGACGTGAGGCTTACTCATTTTTTTATTTAACTATGTTATTTAATGGCGACATTGATGACCCCATATCCACTAGTTGTCTTAACTCCCAAATTCCTCGTATTTCCACCCGCTACTCATGTACTTACTTTCTATCTTCCTTCTCCCCGAACTAATATCCTACAGGTTTCCCCCATTTATCGCATGTGTTCGTACTACAATATTAAATTCTATAATTTTGACGTTTTTCTTCTAAAGACTAGTCAAATTTTCAAATGTATAAATAATAATATCCTTCATACATTTTAATCTGTTAAATATTATTCTCTATTATATTGTATATTTTTAAGTGTGTTTCCTGCTCTTTCATTGGGAATAATCCTGTTGATCAGTTGTAATAAATAAATAAATAAATAAAAAAATAAATGACAATTTAATAAAATCATTTTATTAGGACTGCATTTCCAATTTTTTTTTCCTAACATCATACCAACAGTCAAGAAATACCAGTAAATATAAATTTATAAAATTTCTTTTATATTTTAAAATTTCTAAAGCAATATACTAATATAATCCTTGGTTTATCGATGACCAATAGGAGTTGGTATCAATAAAGTCACCAAAAAAAACCTGCACCAATATAAATATTTGCTGCCGTTTTCTGAATTATTCCGTTGTCGATTTTGAGATCGAACTGATGCATGTACTTTTGCGAATTTTAGTGTGTTTTGTAAAACTGAATTTACATATGTGTACGTGATTTTATGTTTAAGTATCTGTAATCTTGTAATAAGCCGTTTTTTTTTTTGTAAAGTATTTTAAAATGAAAATTGTGCAATATTTTTCATAGTCATATTAATAATAAGAATAATTTGTTGTTATTGTCGTAAATATCGGCGCGAAAAAGTCATGAAAAACAACCGCCCCTCATGTGTCGTCAAAGTATATAAAACACGTCATTCATAGCTAGATATGCCATTTGAAAGTTTCATATTGAATGTTTCAATTGAAAAATTTCAAAAATTAAAGTTTCAAGCCTTATATTTCATAAAACTTTCATAAGCTACACTGCGCATGCGCCGCCCAACTCTGTTCAATAGACTTGCGCAGATGGCATGCATGCGCCTGCACTTAATAATAATAATAATAATAATAGTTTAATACTTAGTTTTTACATTTTTGTATTATATTTTGATTAATAAATTTTTATTTTGTTTTGAATCTTTTGTTTTTTTATTTATTTTCAAATTAGTTAATTTGAGATCCAAATATTTTAAATTCAACTGACAAATGTTAAGTTTCTTGACATTTAAGTGAAATTTTCATTAAGTTTCAATGAAATTCATAGTGAAACATTTTGTAAAACTTTCAAAAAAATAAGTCCTAAATTTGTACATCACTATTCCTAGCCACTACGTAAATACCATTATTATTTATATAAATAAAAGTAGGCGATAGTTTGTCACATGTTCACATGTTGCTGTATGAACTTTGACGTCATACTTTGTTTCAGATCACGTGTCTTTTTCAAAATATTACACAAATTTTAATAATTAATTGTAAAATATATAATGAATTTTCATAATATTTTCGATTTGAGGCTATTTAAAGAACAATATTTTTTAAAACTTATTTAGAAGGCATATAAAACAGCCCTATTGTGATAATGCTCAAGTTAATGTAGTATGTACAAATTTTTTAATGTTTGCAGACCCTGAAGGAGGATAAGCGTATTACGAAATGTCGGTTTTGTAAAATTAAATGCTAGATGACTGAGATTTGGAGTATATGTTTATACCTAATCTACATCACAGTCGAGAAATGTACCCACATTTTTTACTGTATTAATTATTTGTTGGTTCTTATATTCATTATGTTTTCTTTTGTTTCAGGTATGCGTCATCTTTTAATTCCTTTTTTTTTGGGTTACGAGGTAAGAGTAATTTGCCATATAAAGATCCTTAAAAATAAACAATAGATTTTACATCAATCGTTAATGATTTTGTCCTTATTAAAAGTTAATCAAGTTGAAAACAATCAAACATTATCTACACACATTGACAATCTACCGTGCAGTTCAAACGAGGGCATTAGGACAAAGTAAATCTATATCGAATTCTAAGTTTCTAAACTACAATTCGATTGATCTGTCAGACCTTTAAGCAAGCTGCGTGAACATAGAAAGCAACACGTGTGCTGAAAATAATCTTTCTATATCCATTTAATTCTATTTGCGATTGTGATACTCTTTGTTAAGTGAGAAATAATTGCGAGAACTTGAAATGTTTGTAGAAAGTAGATGGATGTAAACCCTTTTCACATTTTCAATATTTAATTTAATTTGCAAGTAAAGAGGTCAGTAGATACTAAGAAAGAACTCGTATTAATGTTTTAAGTATGTTAAAGAACGATGAAGACAAAGGTTTGCACTCTCGCTTTTTTAAAGAAAAAACTGACGATTTAATTTTTTGCTTCTTCCATCTGCTTTTAACCAAAAACATTATACTATGTGGTTAAAATGCACTCTAAGGGCTTGTTTACGATGGATTTAATTCATAAATTGAGATTTATGAATTTAGACTAATAATTTAGATTTAGTACATGAGTTCATGATTAATTTAGATTTGGTTTTCTTGTCTTAGAAATTACTGTGTAATTCTACATCAAAAATCAATTCCATACTTAATTTATATTGAATATACATTATGAATTACTTATTTTTTTGACAAATTTTGATACTGTCAACAACTGTCACATCATTTTGTTTATTTTATTACTTTTGTTGTTATGAATTTAAAGGAACAATGTATTCCGATTGGTGTAATTAAAAAAAATTAAAATAAAATTTCAAATATAATAGTACATTAATTTACAAGTTTCGTAAGACATGACTTTAGCGCACGCGTCATTCTTAGAAACGAGCGGCTTGCCGCGAGTTTTCTAAGGGGACAAGTACGCTGAAATGTCTTATGAAACGTGTATTTTATACTATTTTTGCTATTTTGGTCATTTTTTTCAAAAAATGTACGTTATTTCAAGTTCAGGAATTTCAATTTCGGCTGTTTCATAAAGTAAATATTAAAGAACCAAAATAGAATAATAAAATGTAAATCTACATTAGAAATATAAATGCATCATGAACTAACAAATACATTTATGAACATTTTATATTTTTAAATTTAAATTTACAAATTTAGATTTGAAATTTGCGGGTTATCTTGTTGGTTTATAGTGAATTTAAAGATATGAAATATGCCCAATCAACTTATTTTGGGTCACGTAGTTGGACACAAATGGGATGACAATTATATGATGATCACTTTTATCATAGTAAATCTGTATTGTTCTGCAGATTATTAAATGTTCTATAGATTTGCATTAATACTTTTTCTATATATTTTATGGATAAATTTATAAAATTATGTATAATTTACGCTTTAAACAAACAAAACGCAGTTATTCAAATGTATGTAACTGATAGATAAATAAGAACTAATCATTTCAAAATAATATTAGTAACGTTTTAAAAAGAAAAAAGTAAATAGAACAATAGAAAAGGAATTCAATACAGTTTCCAGCGTAAGTAAATATGTAGGTATGTATTTAGATTAATAAAAATTAACGATTCACAAAAATGTTTATCTAATCCTCATTTTTGAATTAGTGAATTCTATTTTAAAATTTAATCTTCATTTTATTATATCTCCGGTGGCTCAATGTTTAGAGCAACGCCTCATAAGTCAGGAGTACGCTCGGGATTCTGGTTCGAATCCCACTAAGGCATGGATGTGTGTGAATGTGAACCTACTGTGTAATTGGGATTTAATCCTGTTGAGGGGTTTAAAAAAAGGTTGTTACTTGGATTAGATTAGACTATATTTTAAGAAATAAAATGTCAAAATTAGTGTAAAATTCGCTAATCTAAAAATAAGGATTAATTTAATCTTTTTTTCTTTACTGCGCTTGGTAACTTTTCCGTACCAAGATGATGATCGACTTCAAGATCTATTTTTGAAAACTTAAATGGCTTCGGACTGACAATGACGGGAGGTATTGTGTAGGCCACACCAGATTTTTTTAAATGGTATTCATATTGTTTAAGTCTTTTTTGAATATAGCGACGTGTTTCACCTATATAGGTAGAGTGACAATCTTGACAATTTATTTGATAGACAATATTATTTGTTAAACCTTTCGAATTTTTATCTTTTAAACTGGAAATATTACAAGAAGATTTATAAGGTACATTTGAATTTAATTCATCAGTAATGGCCTTCAGAAGTTGGTGAAGGTGTTTATAGTAAGGTAAAGATATGTATTTCTTTGATATTCGATTACCCGCCAGAATATTTGTTTTAATATGGATGTCTTAGTAGGTGAAGACATATTGAAAACGAAATTTGATGTGTTTCAGCGTTGAGTAAGTTAAAAATAGTAATGAAAATGAAGAATATAATCTTAAAAATAAACAGGATAATAACACCTTATTTAATTGATGATTTCATTCTGCATATTATACGTGATACAATTATGCATATTTTTTTGTTGAAAGAGGTCAATGTTTAATGAAACTAAATGAGGAAATATAAAACACAAAAAACGCCACATTTTATTAATATAATTGACACAGTACGTGTTCATACGTCCCCACTCCTCAGTATTTGTCGGTGTACTGTCGTGTATACAGCTTCATTTTACATTGTACATACAATACCTGCATAATGCAATCGAGCGAAATTCGTGCCATAGTGAGTGTTACAACATACAGAGATACAGAAAGAATTTCCATAAAATTTGTGAGAGTTCGCATAGATGTGAGTACTACTTATACATAGTTACATAACGTAATTGATCGTATATTCACCATATATGTTCAAAACATCGATTGCCTTATAAGAAATTCTCATTAGATTTTAACTATCCTTCCTTAAATTATTACCGTATGTAGCACATCATTTTAAACTCATGTTGCTAATTGTCAATCTAAGCTATCGTAAATGAAATCTGGAGATCATAATCCAGAAATTCTGAAAAGAAAAGGTTTTTTTAATGATGTGCAATATTTTTTACAAATAAAAATTAATTAGAAAAACATTTTTTTTTAAATTATTGTAATTTGGCTTAACCTTTTAACTAAAAAATTCTTATATCAGCTAAAATTGAGGTTAATAGAAGTGTCATTAAAGAAAAAGTTATATACTTCATAAATAAATAATTTCTATTTATGTCATATGTCTAATAATATGCTTTTCTGAAATAACGTATGTAATAAAAGTTTTGAGAAAAGATAGGCAACCGTTATCTTCAGTGGGAGGAATAATAGCAGGAATGCAGTCTAAATTTGTTTATTATTTAGACTGCATTCCTGCTATTATTCCTCCCATCAACATCATCAGTCGTTTATTCCATTTTACATTATCTTCAATGCGACGCCGTTTTTTAATACCTTGTCTCATTTGCATCTAGAAATATTCTTGTCTGTAACTGTTGTTCTTTTACCATTATTGTATTCTTTTCTGCTAAGAAATGCCCAAAAGTCTTCAACCAATTGCGCCTGTGAAACATTGGGGGATTATACTCTGTTTTGTATAAAATGTTGACTCTTTAATGCTCTGCAGAATCTGGAGATTCGGTCAAGCTGGGCGGGCTTGGCAGCAGTCTATTTGGTTACATGATTTCTTTTTCGAAATTTTGAATCATTCTTCACCAAATTTCTACTAACAATCATCTTAAAATTTTAAATTGTCGAGTTAATTTGCGCGATGATGTTCTGACTTTGCTTTGAGCACTTTGATTGACTGCTGATTCGATTTGGGGGCAAAAGTTCGGGTCGCCCACTTTTTAAAGTAGTTTTTTAAAGATCAGTTAATAAAAGATTATTTAAATATTAAAAATAATTTGTAAAAATTCTAAATTATTAAAATATCAAATAACAATTTTTTAAAGATCATTTCCATTTTTTAAATATCGCTTCTGTGAATAAAGCATACCTGCTTCTTGGGAGTCACAGTCAAGTATAAACTGGATCAGTGTTAAGACAATGCCGGATTACCCAATAGACAGACTAGGCAATTGCCTACGCGCCCCGAGCCTTTTAGGGGCCTCGCACCCCGCTACATTGGATATAATTAATATTGATTTAATTTTGAAATAATTGTTTTTATTATAAACAAAGAAATCCTTAATTAAAAAAGTTTGATTAAAACAAAAGAATACTTATTTACAATAATGAATCTTGATTACAATAATAAAAAATGTCAATCAATATTATACTCGTACAAGACACTACTATTCCAACTGGATGGGATAATAGTATATTATGTTATTAGGAGTAGAAAGCGGTCTTTTTGTGTTAAACCCAGCTATTGCGGCCGAGGCGCTAGCCGAGGCTAGGCAAGCTGGGTAAAACACAAAAAGGGCGTTCTACTCCGAATGACATATACTATTTTTTCTTCAAGTGTTTCAAAGAATTTTTTGACATTTTTTTGGAATTTTTTAATTGTAGAGTTTGCAATTTCTGCCAAAACAGGCTGTGTACACTACAAAACAAAAACAACACAACTGTCAAATAACAATTTTCAATATAATATGTGTTGCTGTGACAACTGCCGCCGCCAGCGGTGAACTAAAACACTAACATTTTTTTACTAGTACAACAATAACAACATTTTTGTACTAGTAAGACAATGAATATCTTCTACAGTGTGTGTACAGGAGCATAATATTATTATTATAATACGCTTGAAGAAAAAATAAATTGTTAGCGCTATCTAAATTTACATACATAGTGTTTTGTGCAACAATTAGAATATATATATATATATATATATATATATATATATATATATATATATATATATATATATATATATATATATCTGAAATTAAATTTTTTATCTAATTATAATTAATATGATATATTTACAGTTGTATTATATTTGTTATTTAATGTAAATTTGTATTAGTTTTTTAGGTAAACATTTTTATTATACCAATACCAGTGTGTAGTATTTATGTTGATTTTTGTAATAATTCTTTCACATAACGATGCTACAAAATTTTTGTATTTACAATAAATGAAGGGCTTATTGTAATAATCTGATATGATACAAACCGAAAAATTCGTAGATTAGAGTGTATAGTTTTGAAAAAGAAAAAATGTATAAATAGGGTAAATAATTCAACTTGAAACTATTTTTATAAAGTGTTATAGATACATTACTAACACATATACTTTGGTAGAGGCAAAAAAATAACGAAGAGCCTTTAAAAAAATATTTATTTCAAAATAATGTGGCTTATCGTGTTAGTGCACAAACTAAATTTAAAAGAAATACTTGATATTTTGTGTAGCTTATCATGTTTTATTCAGTAAGTTAATATTTTTTTGTATAATAAAATTATTTTATTAAAATTGCTGGGTGGTAAAATCGTAAACTTATTAGGGGGGGGGGTGATTCCCGAGATTTCGATTACCTCCACATGGTTTAGTCCGGCACTGAGTTAAAACTACAATCCGCTTTTGGATCATTATGCAAACAATGCTAACTTGATTAAAATATTTTATTGGTACTAGTATTTTAATGGTTTTGTTTATACAATGTTTATATTCGCAATCAAGTAATTGAAAACGAAACTCAAAAGGATATGGACGAAATCTTTTGAAATTAATACAATGCTTATTAATTTAATTGTACTACAATTGTACTTTCCTTTCCATTTTGTAAAGCTGTTAACCTACAGTTCATATCTAATAATTTTCTGCCAGGATTCTACTGAATGCATTTAGCTAGTAATTACTTAACTGTACCATTGTGTTGCAAACGACAATTTTACTAGTTACAAACAGGTATTTAAGATATCTCAAATAGAACTATTATTCTATTTTGTTTGATATCACTCAATTTGCATTCTATTTCCCTAGAGAATTTACACATAAATTCCCTATATGCCGGAATACTACTTTCATTAGCCAATCAGATTTGAGATCTCATTGTTACAACACAATTACAAATTACAACTCATATCCTATTATGCCTACCGGTATTTCATTTATATTGTGCCACTGGGTGGGTTACAATTAAACACTTATTAATTCGTCCGGTGCGAATTCGTCATTATCCTTGTAATTACAATTAATAAGCATATGAAAAAGAGATATAGGAATAGTGATGCACGCGAGACTAGACGAGAAATGTTAAATATCGATCTGGTTTCATTTTCGGATCCGCAATCTCGTTCTCGTTTCGCATAAAGCTACAAGAATTTGGACTATACCTATAATATATATACGTAGTTTATAAATTATTATTTTTTATTTTACAACACCCAAAAGCGTTTATTTTTGTTATTTAGATAAATAAACGTAGGCGTTAGTTTGTCACATGTTAATAACAAACTTCTAATTTAACATTTGACGTTGACATTTTCCATTATAAATGAGTAATAAATTAATAATGGCTAATATAGACTACACTCAAGCTAAGTCGGACAGCTTACCGAAAGTCGATATCTGGATGGTGGCTGAATTTATATCAGAAAGAGATTGTTTTACTGCTGCCGAAACAAGGGGTGTTAAAGAGTTAAGGTAAAATAAAATGTACAAACCCAACCATCAGCTCTTCGATCTACTGCTTCCAGCCACAATTTTCTTTTCTTCGCCGCTTTTGGCATATGTATAAATTCAATAAGTAGTAGATTTTCTCCCAGCAGCAATTTTGCAAGGAGACACAATACGATACTGTAACACGAACCAAACTCAAAAATTTGACATTTTTTTTTGACAACTTTGACAATATACTTATCATAACACTTGTAACAAAACACAAAGAATTGACACTATAAAGGGACCAATTGGAACCGATGAAGCTATGACGCTACATTCTGTTTCAGATCACGTGACTTTTTCAAAATATCTAAATTTCAAAAATTAATTGTTTAAACATATTTCAGGAAGGCGGTAGGATCGTGGAATAAACATGTGTTAATAATTACATGTGTTTTATTAATTATAAGGACGTTTCAACCGCTATGCGTGTCATCATCAGCTTAAACTAAATTTTAATAAACATATTTTACAACGAATAGTTTAAATTTGGAATATATTCATCGGCTAATGTAACCCATACGACATCTTGGCTTGATGTGTGGAAATGTGCTCACAGCGAAGTCAAAAATATGTTTAAACAACGAAGAAGGATCTAACCTCCAAACCAAAAAATTAATTGTAAAATATTTAAGGGATATTTGGTGATATTTTCAAATTTGAGGCTATTTAAATAATGATATCTTTTTAAATTTAATACTTAGAAGGCATATAAAAATTCTTGCAACCGCCCTATTGCGTATCGACACAGCCTTCGTTTCGATACGCATTTTTTAGAATGTTGATAGTGATAGTACATAACGTTTACTTATGTTCATATATCAGAATAATCATGAATTTTCAAATAGTTTAATAAATGTCAATCCAATGTTACCAACTATACATAGCTCAATTCGGTTGCATATAGCAGTTTTTTTTAAATATGAAATAACCTGTTATTATAATAAATCTTGCAGCCTATACTACCCAAAAAACGAGTTAAGAAGTTCAAATATGTATTTGTAAATGATACAAAATTTGTGATGATAACGTTGATATAATATTTATCACTGCCAAAAATCAAGAGTAAGCCCTTGATATATTTTTTTTGGAAGGAAATAACTAATGTATTTTGAAAGAAATGTGTACGATACTTATGGAAAATAAATGCAGAGTTATTGTAATGCCCGTAACATTAATTGCAAATAAAAAAAAATACTGTAGAAATAAATTAAATGATTATTTATAATACCACTCGCAGGTACTGAAGCGCTTTTTCTTATTCTTACTGCCTCGTACCACGCCAAACCAGCAGGGTTCGAAATTCCAACTTAGCGCCAGTAGGTATATCTGGATTAATTCTCGAATCTTAACCTATTTGTACCCGCAAAGTGTAGCAATTAAACTCGAGACAATACCGCAATCAAAACTTCAAACCAAGACAAAACATTTATTACGACAACAAGGATAATTATTGCTGTTAACAATCGAAAAGCGGAAGATAAGAACATCGCGTGTACGGCAGTCGTTATACGCGCAGTAGCGGTATTGGAACCCAGAAGGCTGTACCTGAGCCACTTCAATTATTTTTATTAAAAAGAAGAAAATTGTTGTAAGGCATGAAAAAGACGGAGCAAAAATTAACTTCCTTGATTCCGTAATGTAAGGGCGCGTTAAAACTGTATCGTGGTACGGTACACTGGGTAAATTGCAACGAAGAAGCTTAGTAATTTACTGGAAAAATGTGTAATCTCGTGCTGTCTTAATTTAATGAACACAGCGCTAATTTGGACCTTAATTGCAGAGGAGACAGTAGTGAAACAACGTAGTAAACAATAATTAATTATAACTTAGGAAAACAAACACTTTTTACATTTTTTAACTCATGGATTTCAAACTGAAAGGTTAAACATATTCACTTAGGAAGTAGAGGTACAAAATCAAATATTTTAAATTACAACAACTATTAATCACAATAAACGTTATTTTCTAGTTGTTTGAAACGTCGAAACCCACTTAAACTTCATTGTAAAACTGAGGTTATTTGAATTTTGCAAAGGTTGTTAGTTGACAACTTGTAACAATGCAAATAATAATAAGACAATGACACATAAAATGGTGTCACATAGGTGGTAATAAATGACACATTTTCTAATTATTTTTATCTATTATTTATTCTTTTCTGAAAATTTACTTAGCTGTACTAGATTCATATTTTTTTCTCTGGGTTTAAAATTTGTGTTTTCATTTTTACTGCCAACCTATCCTGCAAAACAATGAACCCTACTAGATCTAAATTAGCTCATCTCGTACAGATCTGGACTTCTGAAGTGATTGATACATGATACATTAAATAATTCAGAATATTTTAGATCCCAATGTGATAAAACTGTATAATAGAATCTCTATTACGTTTAAAAAAATATTGGAGATTTTAATGACCTTAACATTTATGTCACACATTTACTCTATTCCAAATTCTTACTACTTTCAAGCGATCTGCGCATCGACTTTTTGAAATTCGAAATCTATTTTCAAGTCAATAAAAGCAGAATATAACAAAAAAATAAAAGTAAACCAGATAATACTTGTTTAATTTTATGATGTCATACCGGATAAAAACCACGTGATTTTGTTTGAAAGATATATTGAATGATACAGGCTGCCAGTGGCGCTCAAAACTTGGACTATAATGTACGTAGTTTTTTACCTCCCGTCATACCGAATGTAAGGGAGGTAATGTTATTGGTCCAAAAATTCGATAGTAAGTTCTCAGTAAATAAGCACGAATTAAGGTCCCCACAACAAGGTTTTTACTATTTTTACGATGATGTGTGTGTGTGTGTGTGTGTGCGTGCGTTTTTGCGTGTGTGTGTGTTTCAAATTTGGTGTGTGTGAGTGCGTGCGCGCGCGCGCGTGTTTGTGTGTGTGTGTGTGTGTGGGTGCGTGCGTGTGTGTTTCAAATTTGGTGTATGTGTGTGTGAGAGTGCGTGCGTGTGTGGGTACGTGCGTGCGTAAGTATGGAATTTGGTATTTAAGACTTTTATATTAATTTTTGAAAAATTATATTAAAACATGATCCAGAACTTATCAAATTTGGTATTTAAAACTCGTGTATAATTTGAAACATGTTAGATTTTGATTATACTTATGATAAACCGGAAGTGGTACTTAATTTGGTGCCGTTAATAGATTTTCGAGGAAAAACGTAATAAAATATAATCCAAAATATCGTATTACAGAGTTTTCTATTTATTGGAACAACAAATTAGATTTTGTTTACAAACGATCAATCGAAAGTGATACTTTATTTAAAGCTCATTGCTATTTTAAACATGGAATTGTCGGGAGGTTATGTGCTGGCCACATCAGATTTTTTTATTAATTATTTTTTTATATTGCTCATTAACCATTTTCAATTATTGACCACGAAAGTTATTTTAAACATAGCTATTTACACGAGTATATTTTTATAAGTTTTGAAATAAGTAGATCAATTTGTGTGACTAATTATCAGCGAACTCGAACTCCACTGTTTCAAAAAAAAAATAATGAAATTAACATATTAAACAAATTATTACGGCTTGATAAAGAGAACTACATATTTCAATTTAAAGAGATGGATTTTAATATATTTTCTAACAGTGTAGGACCCTAAATAAAAATTGGACATGAAGAAACATCAATTTCCTGAAAATACAATAACCTAACCTAATCTAACCTAACCTAACCTAAATAAAGATTGGACATAAAGAAACTTAACAATTTCCTGAAAATACAATGTGTATTTTAATTATTTGTTTAAATTATTTGAATGAAAACATAAAAGCACTTAAACTTTTATATCAAAAATGACAAATTGCGTTACATATTATGCTAAATCATAAATTTAAATCAGTAAGTTCGTAACTGTGCAAACAATAATAGCACATCCGTCCAAAGTATTTTACGAGTAGTAGCTTCTCCATTCTACGAATTGTATCTTTTAAAGGTGAAAGCCCTTTGGTGCATTGCCCTTCACAAACCTCCAAATGATTATAATCAAGCTGTTCATTACATAGATTACTACTCGTACTCTTACAACAATAACACTTACTGCTGGTAAAAAGTCACATGCCCCTTCCTTAAGAGGCAGTGGTAATAATAAGCCTTCAGTGCGAACCTCCATCACAGCTACCGAGTGCCTTGGGTGCTGCAAGACAAGTGCAAGATCCTCTGCAGTGCGGAAACATCGTGGGCAGCCATGGATTAATGCATAACGCAGTGCCGAGCCGCAGGCCAGCCACAAGAATTGAAATAGTGCTACAGTGACGTCCTTATTATTAAGATAGGAGCACAACATGCAGATTGAGGGTTGTGTATGTGCATGATCTCATTTACAATTATATCTTATTATAGGGGGAGGTAATTGTATCCCAGATGACAAATTCATTTGTAAGAAATGGTATTCATGTTTTCTTATGTATTAAGAGAAAAAATTATTGATTATATTTGCATATTAGGTAACAAGGGTGACGAACTATTTATAAAATAAAATAAATAAATATATCATCACGGCATATTACCCATTGCTGGGTGTGCCAATCCGCTTTGTATGCAGATATCGGTAATGATGATGACATATTTGTACCGTGAGGGCGTTTACCAGGCGTCACCTCACGGGCACTCATTTCTGGCGTGGAGAATGCACCACAGGGGTCAATTTTGTGCCATTTAAAATTCGAAATATTTGGCGTCGGTTGGGATCGAACCCGGTTCCCCAGATTCGCGACCAGACACTTGGGCACGCAGCCACGGGACTCCCACGAATTATTTATTTTATATATATATATATATATATATATATATATATATATATATATATATATAAACTTTTTGACCAGAAGCGCGATTTCAATTCAGATGACCAATCAGAGGACAGAATTTATTTCCTTAACTAATCCAACGCTATTTTCTTACATAAAACGAACTATACAGGTCTGTATTTTTTTTACTTGATTATTTTATATATTACCGTAATTTTTTTCAAACAAAGTTTAATTTACATTAAAATGCTCACATATTTGCAGTATAACTTTTTCTAAAGGTGTTCAATTTTTACGTAATGGCTGTAACTTTATATTTTCAAATGGAACACCTTATATATTTATTCAAATTTGAAAAGAAAAACTATTTTGAGCTTCATGTAAAGTGTCATTTCCGGTCATCCGATTTACACCAAAATCTAATGAGCTCTTTGCATATTAGAAGGTCGAAATACAAGGTTTCAAAATTTTCTGAATGATACCTAGTATTTGAGTTAGAGCGGAGGATCCACCCATACATACGCACACACATACACACACGTGAAAATGTTAAAATTGGATTCTATAGACCTTAAAACATCCTCATTTAATAAAATCTCAATATGCGATTTTTAGCACGATCCTTATACCTCCCCTACCAAAGTTAGCGGGAGGTAAAAATACAATGGTAAATGATTTAAATATTACATTTTTATTAAATTCAGTAGAATTTGTATAAATAAATATGTACACAGATTGATGATATATTTGTACCGTGCAGGCGTTTACCAGGCGTCACCTCACGGGCACTCAATGCTGGCGTGGAGAGTGAACCATAAGGATAAATTTTGTGCCATTTAAAATTCGAAATATTTGGCGTCGGTCGGGATCGAACCCGGTTCCCCAGATTTGCGACCAGACAGTCAGGGGTCACGAGACCCTATAGAATTTGCATTATTTTAATATTACACCTTTCAAATTTAATTTTTATATTTCAATCCGATATTTAATTATTACACCTGTTATTAAATATTATCAAATATCTAATTCAAAAAATATAATTGCAAAACCTTCTAATAAAAATGTAATAATTAAATCATTTGCCATTGTATTTTTTAATAATATGACGTATAATTGTTTTTATGCTATTGGATAACAAATTTCATGTACTTTTTAATTTATATTATTTATGTTATTTTTATTTATTATACACACTTTTTCATACATTTTTGTCTATAAGTGGTGATTTGATGACGATGAAACAGTTTTTCCTTATATGGTTTATATTTTCTAACATTTTACACTTAGTTGATGAGGATGAAATTATAAAAGACGCACACACCAGCCATGCCTTGTCCGGGATTTGAATCCAAGACCCTTGGAGCGTGAAGTGATAGCGCTACCGCTATTCCACCTGGGTCGATTACTTTTCAAATTTGAATAAATATATAGGATTTTCCATTAAAAAATATAAAAATGCATTTCATTGCGCGAAAATGGAACACTCGGTAGAAAAACTTATACTGCAAATATGTGGGTATTTTAATGCATAATAAAACTTTGTTTGAAAAAAATTTCGATAATATTTAAAATAATCGAGTAAAAAAAGTACAGACGATGGACCATTTTGTACGTAGTTTGCACATAAAAATCTAGAACAGGAACGAATTGTTGATATATTTTATATTTTGTTTATTAATTGCCTTATCTCATGTAGATAACAAATTAAATAGTTATAATTATACATTTACCAATTTAGCTTTCTTTTAAAGGATGTCAAACTTAATTAAAATTGTTAACTTTCATGTTATCTTAAAAATATTCTGCTATTCTTCGAGCAGAAGAATTCAAGTGTTTTCACTGACTGCTTGATTACGGTGTTCGCAATCCCTTCTGTTCTCCTGATATGTAATTATGCCGTAGGAGACGAGAGTTAAAAATCTCTTGTAGTCTTATGTAGGTAGCATTTAATTCTTCTCCAAAACAGTACGAATTAATTATAGAAAAATAATTAATGGTAGCCATTTCTCGTCGATAAAAATAAACTCGAAATTCTCAAATTACAGAAATATATTTTATATTTATAACGATGTTTGCAAGGAACCGGTTGTCGAAATGGAAATAAAAATATTTTAGATGAAAGATTAAGTATGATTCACGGGTTAAACGTGATATAGATGTGTATTTGTATAATAAAAAGGCAAGAATTTTGAAAAATAGCCAAACAATTTTTAACCATATAAAATAATCGCTACATATTTATCTATTTAATCCTATTTGTAATAAATTATTTACAAAATTTTAACGGAACATATCGTAATATTTAATGATAATATAATGTTCGCTATTTGATATTACTCTAACATTTAATAATACATAATAACTATAAGAATATAATAATAGCATATATAACAGTATCTACTATTAATAAATTCTACGTTTTAATGATAATTAGAATTAATTCTGATGCCTAAGATCGTTCATCGTTCTATTACCAGTTGCGGTTCTAATACATCAGATTCTAATTCGATTGATTTTAATAGTTATTTATTATATGAGTGTGGGATGTATCATATTAGTTACGAAAGAAAAAGTTTAGCCACGTAGCCCGTAGGGCGAGGGGCTAATTTTCTTTAGTGACTAATATTCTACACGAGTGTAATACAACGATTTATCCAACACTTTTTAAAAAACTTCTTAAATCATTTTTATGTTTTCATTCATCGTTTGACACTGACAAGTCAATTGATGTAGTATTTTAAATTACAAAGTAGCCATTCAATAATAATTATTGTCTGTCATTGCGAATTATTTGAAAGAAAAATACATTTAAATGGGTGAAAATTAGGACTTTTCTTTAAAACGTATTCACTTAGAAGCCCAAGCAGCATCTTTGAATTTAATTCTGAAGCAAATAATCACTAACTCGTTCCTCCTTTTCGTTTCATCAGTCGTACATGACAGCTGTCATTGTGTAAAGATAAGTAAACTATTTTAGCATAAATGTTAATATTAATTTAAATAAATAAGTTACATAATGTTAAATTATTTCAATAATAAAATAATTTTCTAAATTTATTAAATAAAAAGAAAATTGAAATTGTCAACTATTTTTATAAAGGTAGGTATAATGTAAATGTACGCAGAAACAGAGAAATTAGTATAAAACATTTGTTACAGAAGGCCACTCAAGTACTGGTTCTGTAACTTATGTTTTATTACTTCTCAAACATTTTAATAAATAAAATTGTTCTTATGTACTTAGTAAAATTAGATCTTAAAACTAAGGGACTACCGAAGATTAAAAATAAGTTAGTTTTTAAAACATCTGAGTTTTTAATGTGTTACAAATTTTTTCTACTTTTAAGCCTTCTGCTATCGCCCCTTTGAAGTCCAAGATCCATTTTCAAGTAAATGAATACAGGAAATAACGAAACATCGAAAGTAAGTCAATAATAGTTGGTTGAATTTTTGATGCTACGCCAGATAATAAATACCTGCGTTCAAAACTCTAAACAATAAACCCTTTACAAAAACTATAACTTCATAGGTATCATACCATACATTAAACAGACATGAAAATATTTTGATATTGATATATAAATAAATATGATTGGTATTAATAATAATAATATTTAATTTGTGGGTCGGTTATAATTGACGATATTTCCCCTTTTGAAAGTTATGATAATTTGTTTCTCCTTGTAAAAATTTCAATTACATTCACTTCTTCCGTAATTGGCAATATTTTGGTCCCTTGGAAGAATGCGAGTCTTCTTTTTGGATAACGTTACACGAACAACGAAGCCTGGGCTCATCTGATACATGGCTGTCATCCGGCAATGTTTCATATATTTTATATTGACATACCATTCTTATTTATTCTTTTTAAACGGGGGACATCGTGACACGGCTATAAATTTCGGTCATCGTCTTCGTCCGTTGTCCTTTGACTTTCAAAACAAAACAGTTAGTGGCGTAAATAGGCACATGGAATGCATTCGCATAAGGGCCTGAATGCGGCAAGAGACTTTTTTCAAATTATATATACGAGTACAGTAAATTTCTCGACTGTAATGTAGATTATGTAGGTGGTAGCAATTACCCAAAATTTCAATCAACAACATTTGTTTTCAAAACCGGAATTTCGGTAAACACAAATACCTTTTCCAGGGTCTATAAACATTTGAAAACAATTTAGTACCTTCATATTATCACACTTGTTTGGACAAATTTTGTTCCTCTTCCATAATCTCCAAACGTCTGTTTCTTGAAACTGTACATATCAAAGATGATTGTAACAACCTCAACGCAAGAACATGATATTCAAGGCGTAAATAACAAATATTTTAATGTATTTAAATTAATAAGCAATATTACATATTCAATGGTTTACCGACGATCAATTAATAGGACTGTCGATATCGATTATGTCACAGAAGAAACCTTCCACACGATATTTCTGGGTGTTTTTTGAATTATTCTGTTGTGGATTTGAGAGCGAACAGATGTGTATCCTATACTTTTATGTAAGAATCTGTAAGTGTTAGTATGCTCATTTTATTATTTTTTGTGCAACCGGACGCGAAATAAGCATTTCGCAGCCACAATATAGGCCGCGAAATTGGATTTCGCGACCGTTGTTATGGTAACGGCCACAAAATTCATTTCGCGGCCGTTGTCAAGTTACCAAGCAACGCGCTTTCGGTAACTGTCATAAAATTAATTTGTAATCATCAATGTCCTCGGGATATTATAGCTGAAAATATGTATGTATTAGAAACATTTTGCGTTTGCTTCCTCAAAGTCTTGAAATCGGTGCCTTTCAATATCGTCCTAGAAACCTAGACAGAAGAACAAGAAACAAATAAATTATTGTAAGGGAAGTAGTACGAGTATGTTCCAGGTATTTTTTTTTACCGTACTTGACCCTTAAATGTCAACTTTTGGGCTACTGTTTCTGATTGAGGAAGGAAATGGAGTGAAATGCGGTGGCCAGTGAACGTTCACGCGTGCTCACGTGCGACCTAGCGTGACTCGTGCTCCACTCGTGACTAGGCATACCACTACTAGAAGGGTAAGGTAGTGTCAACGTGCTCTTAAACACAATCCAATATTGATTTACACAGGGGTGGCTCGCACCTAATGGAAAAGAAATGTTAGCATGTTGTTTGTATTAGCTCATGTGAAGAAAACGAATGTTTTAAATTTCACTAGATGCGATCTTAAGTTCTTTAAGGAGCAATAAAAGTAGTGTCATGCATGGTCTGCCCTTGGGTCGCTTCCCTCTTGGTGGAAACCAAACAAGTATAAGGTTTGTTCCTACAGCTAGTCCGGACTGTCATATGTACGTCAAAAGCATGCGCATTGTAAAAATATCGTTCCAACCTACTGTTGTACAGTCCACCGGACTGTTGATATGATTGTTCCTACAGACTTTGGACGCATACATGAACGTATTCGTGGACTATCAGATACATCCACTGGTCTGTGATATATACCCGTGTATGTATACCATTTGTCAGCACATGCGAATCACAATTTTCGCGAGGTTCGATGAAAATATCGAAGCATAATGAGTGATTTGGAATTTGAATCTAATCCAGAATCATATACTGAGTTTACATGCAGTTTTGAAACCGTTTTTAAAACGTTTTTAGTTTTGAACACGCCATGTATACGTGTCAAAACGGTTTTGAATTAGCTCAAACCAAAACTAAAATTCATGGGTTGGGCTTGAATACTAGTTTGAAAATTACTCATGTAAACACTTAAAATTCAGTTCCGATACTGCGAATGCGTACAGAACATAACGTTTCTGTCGCTTTGTGTTACTAACCTTCAAATATACCGACAGTTGTGTAGTTTTAGTGCGTAGTGGTACGAAATATAAAAAATAATTGGAATAATAGCAAAACGAAGGATTTGGAGTGAAGAGGACCTGTCACTTATATCAGCTAAATGCGCATGCACCGATACTGATTTCAAATCAATTTTTAAGCTTGTTTTGAAATCTGCATGTAAACAGTTTTGCATAATTTTGACTGAAAACTGAAACCATTTTCAAAACTGCATGTAAACGTAGTAATTGTTGTCTGAATGATCTGATGAAGAGATGGATTTGGTATTTGGCCATCCTTGATAGGTATTATTTAGGTTTGTAATATGATAAATAATAAATATTTGTTTTTAGATAATGTATTGACTGATATTTTTTCTACAAAAAAGACAATAATTAATTATGATGATGTGACAAGTCCGTTGTCCGTTCCAATCATACAAAGTTTCTTACATATGTGTGAAAGAGAACATGAACAAAACATACGCACAAAACCTGCAATTACTCATAAAAATATCTTTGAATTTAAATGTTTCAGTTGTTATTATTACATTACAAATCAATTGAAAAAGTATAATCTATGATTTTTTTGGAGTAGTAAAACTTTTCGTTTAGTTATTCTATCACAAATAAAAAAATATGAGATAAAAAGCTTGTGGCCCTACATGTACCCTATTAGTGGGAGATAAATCTCGATCCTCCGTATCTTGATATTTTGAATAATGCCTTTTCAGCGCAATTTATTTATAGCTACCTTCTTGTACACAACATCTCGATAAAGATCTTAAAATTTGGGAATGAAATATGTCCAGCAAACAAAAATAAGAAAAATACTCCGGTCCTGTCCGGCGAAACCACAAAAGAACAAGTAACCACATTATAGGTCAATGAGGAAGACGAATAACATTTGCACAACCTGCTTTCGTCTTCTGCCATGATAATAAAAACCCATAAATTAAGACTCACTTACATAAAAAGTTAAAATCAATTGTGAGGCCCATAAAAACAGACTTTTTCAGTGACGTAACTGTGATTTTCGGACCCTTACCCGAATAAACTTAATTAAAAGATGTTAAAATTAGATCTATCGTAAATCTAGTATAAGTATGTATTATTTCAAAAAATGATAATTGAATTCTAGCACTTAACTCGATACTAATGTTTTTTAATATGACTTTAAATGGGGTCCTCCACGATAGTATTAAAATAGAAAATGCGTCAATTAGTTTTTATTAAAACTAGATCTTAAAATTGTATGATAGGGGACTACCAAAGTTTTAACAAAGTTATTAGTTTTAAAATATTTGTTTTTAATATTTTCTCTGCACTATATTGTAATCAACCCCATTGTGTAAGAAAATTGTTATTTCGCAACAACATTGCTATTGGTATGTGTTGCTAAGCTGAACTACAGGTTGACTTTGTATTAAAGTGCGTAATATTAAAAATTTGTTAAATACCATACGTATTTGTATATTTAAATGAAATATAATACAATATTATGAGAAATAGACAATTCTGAAAATTATATGTTTTTCCAATTTGACAGTAGCTTAACTTCATAGTCGTTCAACTTGTAGTTCAAAACTTGCCACCATAGCGCTGCGATCTTAAAAATACTAGGGTACCTTTATAACCGGGGTATGGCCATGGGCCAAGATCGCCGCCATTGTCGGTAATTGATTTTCCTATTTATTTGTAATAAATGTGATATTATATTATAAAATAATATTAAATTATCACACTGTGAATTTATAAAGGTAAGAAAAATTAATTTATTTAAGAGATACACAATTATTATTATGACATAGATTTAGAGGTTATGTAGAATATATGACATGGGTTGTTATTATCACATCTAATTTAATATCTGTAGTTCTTATTTACATAATAATTATATATTCTAAACTTACCTTTTAAAAATTTAAATGATTGTGCTTAATATTGGTAATTTTTAGTTGTTTTCAGTGACAGTAATCGTGATGGGTATCTTAACAAACTACACAAGTAAATAAGATAAAATATATTACTTACACTTTAAATACATATTAAAATGATAATTAAATGTGTTTTTCATTAAAATAAAACAAATAGCCACGAAAATACATAATACTTTGCGCAAGAACAACACATATAACAGATGTCCCGGTAATGGCGGACGAAACGTGAGCCACGCCATGGCCATACCCTGGTTATAAAGGTACCCTAAAAAATACTAGAGTATCTTTATAACCAGGGTATGGCCATGGGCCAAGATCACCGCCATTATTGGTAATTCATTTCCCTATTTATTTGTAATAAATGTGATATTATATTATAAAAGAATATTAAATTATCACACTGTGAATTTATAAAGGTAATAAAAATTAATTAATTTAAGAGATACACAATTATTATTAGGACAAATATTTAGAGGTTATGTAGAATATATGACGTGGGTTGTTATTATCACATCTAATTCAATATCTGTATTCTTAACTTACCTTTTAAAAATTTAAATGATTGTGCTTAACATTGGTAATTCATAGTTGTTTTCAATATGTCAGTAATCGTGGTGGGTATCTTAACAAACTACACAAGTAAATAAAATAAAATATATTACTTACACTTTAAATACATATTAAAATGATAATTAAATGTGTTTTTCATTAAAATAAAACAAATAGCTACGAAAATACATAATAATTTGCGCAAGAACAACACATATTACAGATGGGCCGGTAATGGCGGACGAAACGTGAGCCACGCCATGGCCATACCCTCGTTATAAAGGTACCCTAATAAATACATGCATATAGCATATAACCAATAATACTGATACTGAACAAAATATGAAAATTAATTAATTAAAATTTATAGCAACGTTGCTAAGATTTAACAACTTACAAAATAGGGCTGATTATCTACTGTTTTCTAATATCTTTCAAGTCTTCTGCTATCACCTTTTTGAAATTATGAATACATATCCATGTACATAAATGCATAAAATAACGAAACAATATACGTAGTTTTTTATTAAATTGATTATTAACCACGCAAATTTTCAATTATTCTCCAATTATTAGCAAACTCCACTGTTTGAGAACAATATGAGCTATCTACGTCATAAAATTTTTTAAAAAATATTAGAAGAACGACTTAACAAATAACAATGGGTCCATAAACCATTTTTTTATGAAACTTTGTACAAATATATGACCATTAATGAAAATTCCTTATGATTTTTTAAGTTTTGCAATGAGTTTGATGCCACCGGTGGTAGATCAGTGGCATTGAAACAAACATTTTTCATAACAATTCCATCATCTTTACTCACCAATGAGAATGGAAAATGGATAGACTGTGGGCGGGGCGCTATGGAATTTTAGACGGGATTCTTAACTTTCATATATCTGGCCAATAGAATCAAATCGATACGCGTGACGGTCATAAAATGTTTAATTCGTTATAATTTTTTTCTGAAGAATGAATTTTGTAATTATTTAGCTTTACTACCAGTATTTTACGATTTTTATATTGCTATATGTCGATTATGGTTTACGGACCCATTATTATTAGCGAACTCTACTGTTTAAGAACAATATGAGCTATCTACGTCATAAAATATTTTTAAAAAATATTACGACTTATCGAATAACAATTAAGACTTTCCAGAACTACAGATAATTTTCAATTTAGATGAAGTTTACTCTTTTGTTGTTATTTATTGTACAATCTTTTAACCAATAAATTTTGATAATTTTAATTAAACTGTTTTCATAAATAATATCATAAGTGGTAATTTTTTGCCGGAAATTTTTCAGATTGTTACGAGAGCCGGTTGCTTAGCAATTAATTGACTGGCATTGAAAAAAAAATCACGAGTTTTCAAACGAGTGATTTTTGATCAATGTCATGAGATAAATTCGCTATAGGCTCGAGTAATGCAATCGTTAAATTTTTCCAGGATAAATTTTAACCACGAATGGTATTCGGATGACTATTTAAAAAATAAAAATCAAGTAATCATTTATATAATTTTTTTCTGGAAAAAAATCTAATTTTTATTGTGTTTAGAGGTATTATGTTTGAGTTTGCTTTTTTAACGTTTTAAATAGATTTCTGTCCGAATCGACTCGTTTTTAATAAAAACTGATAACACTGAAAATATACAGACTTTGACAGGTATGTAAACAATATGTTTCTAAAACATAAAAAAAACGCTTATCAAAACTCACTTACTTGTAAAAATACGATATCTTATTGGTTTAAAGGGTACGAAAAAAATTTGATGACGGTTTTTTGTCGAAATGAAACTTGGTAACTAGGTAGAATCCTGAATTTGGATTGGTTTATGTATTTATGAGTGAAATAGTCATAAATAATATCATAAGTGGTAAATTTTTGCCGGAAAAATTTTCAGATTGTTACGAGAGCCGGTTGCCTATACTCAAAATTTTTGACTCTGTCGGGTCTAGTAATAAAACTATAGCAGCATACAAAAATAGCATTTATGTTCAAGGAACAGTGAGATTATTTTACTATACTCTAGGACTCACAGTAGGTGGCGAACCCAAGAATTTCAACAGAGCGGCGTTGATATCCAATGTTATAATACAAGTAGTAAGCGGCAATATGCCGCTTTGTCATAATTAGTTTTATTGCTAGACCCGACAGAGTAAAAATTTTTGAGTACCTATAGCAATTTATTGAGTGACATTGACAAAAAAATCACGAGTTGTCAAACGAGTGATTTTTGATCAATGTCACGAGATAAATTGGCAACCGGCTCGAGTAAAGCTATCGGAAAATTTTTCCGGCAAAAATTTAACCACGAATGGTATTCGGATGACTATTTCCAAAATAAAAATCAGGTAATCATTTATATAATTTTTTTCTTGACAAAAATCTTGTAATTTTTATTGTGTTTAGAGGTATTATGTTTCAGTTTGCTTTTTCAACGTTTTAAATAGATTCCTGTCCGAATCAACTCGTTTTTAATAAAAACTGATAACACTGAAATTATACAGACTTTGACAGTATATATTTGACAATATATTTCTAAAACGTCAAAAATTTTTCGGTTATCAAAACTCACTTACTTGTAAAAATACGACATCTTATTGCCTTAAAGGGTGCGAAAAAAATTTTGTGGCAGTATTTTGTCGAAGTGAAACTTGGTAACTAGGTAGAATCCTGAATTTGGATTGGTTTATATATTTATGAGTGAAATAGTCAGCTAAAATTAACATTTAATAGTTAATTATGCAGTAAACAATAGATTTTCCTCTATTATTAATTAAAAATATCCTTCATTTTCTATTCAATCGATTTGCGGTATTGTTATTTAATTATCGATTTCTTGAAAAGAATGCATCATTCACTTACCATATATTATATTTCCTATGAATAATTGGAAGCAAAATCAATTATTCTCGAGCTAATCGCAAAAACCATTTACATGCATTCCAATATTTTAACTTATATTTATAAATGTCACAGTTTCATGATACTTAACATTCCTAACGCATTAAACCCCCATTCGTTCTCCTCGTGGTTTTCACTTCTTTAATTTCGTTCTCGGTTCTACCAATCGGTAAATCGGTGCGTAGATATATGCAAATAAGCGTAAAATAATCGCAAGTCATGTAATTGAAAGTGGAGAAGTAAATCAATACCTGTGCTTCTGCCAGTGATAGTATGGTACGCGAAAGGAAATTGTATGTTTTCGATTCATCCTTGCGGTGATTAGAAACTTGTAAAGGAAATACCAAAACGAGAAAAATTCGCGCAATTTTCGTAGGAAGAGATGTATTAGTCATAATAGACGAATCATCTATTGAATACATCATAGATCTCAGGTTATCATTAAGCAACTAATTTAAATCTTAGCCTGATCTACTACTAATATATCTTATTAAATACTTTCAAACTTGTAGAATGTAATGAGCATAAAGATACGTTTATGTTTGCTTGATGTACTGTTTATTCCATATATCCGCAATGAAAATAGAAAACCAACACATATTTAAATTACATAATATTACTACGCGCCCTGCTCCAAAAGAATAGGCCTACATCCTTTTTCTTAATTTACAAGGTAACTATACATTTATCAATGATAATAACGCGTTTTGTTTAAGCAACAAATTAAGAATACAAAAATTAGTTTAGCTAATAATTGCATAAGTATAAACAATAAATTAAATAATAAAAAAAACAACACGGCATATCACCCATTGCTGGGTGTGCCACTCTGCTATGTACGAGAGCAGCGCCAAAAATTTCCGGCCTGACTGAAAGAAACGCTGAAGACACAATTAAATTTTATTTTTTAATATAATCCCCCTGGCATCAATGCACTTATTAAACGTTTCAGTAACAATTCAATACCTCTAACAAAATATTCCTGGTTTGTCTTCAAAATGTGCCCAAACTGCAGCCTTCAGTGCTTCGTCGTCACTGAAATGGCGCCCTCGAAGGTCCTTATAGTAGTCAATGGGGGCCATATAAGGAGGATGATCAATTTGTTCAAAACCGCAGCCTCGAATCGCAGCTAGCGCAATTGCATTGTCATGCAGCAAACGCACGCCTCTGGTTAGTTTACTACATCTTATTTCCCGAATATTTTATGCAGAAGTGCTACATAATATGCCCCATTGACTGTCTTGTTACGGTCTTTAAAGTCTATAAGAAGAATGTCCTCACAATCCCAAAAGATCGTAGCCATCATCTTTTTTGGCAGACCCTGAACTTTCTTGGCGGTGTTTCTCCTTTTCGCCTCCATGCCATCGACTCCCTTTTGGATAAAGGATCATAGTAGACAACCATAGTTTCATCTCCTGTGACAATTGTCTTCAACACCTCCGTTAGGTTTATATCACAAAGCTTCTAAAAGTTTTGAACACATTTAACACGACGTTGGCGCTGAACTGCTGAGAGATGTTTGGGGATCCACCTTGCACTAACTTTATTCATGCCTAAATGATCGTGGATGATTCGACGAATGCTTGTATCAGAAAACCCCGTCATTTGAGATATTTCTTTCATCTTCAAGCGTCGGTCGCCTAATACTAGATTTTCAATAAGGGCAGTATTGTCGTCCGTCACCACGTCCGCCGTCCTTTCTGTTCTGACGTGATCTTCCAAGGATTCCTACCCAAACCGAAACCGTGTCCACCAATCTTTTACCACAGAATAGGACGGTGAATTTTTCCCATAAACTCCATCCAGCCGATCTTTTGTAAACTAGGTGTACATTCTGACCAATCAGAGGACAGAATTTATTTCCCTATCTAAACCATAAAGTGACATAAATAACTGTTTAAAACGGTAGTGCATATTTTGTTTTCCATGGCCTAAGCGATTTTCTTGTTCTCAATAATTCTATGCTCGTATGTATAGGTATGAATATTTTCTTGCAAAAACAGAAGTATGACTGAATATATACGAGTAGTAAAAATAACTTTGATGCAATTTAATCGAATACACTTGATGCTAGTTTTATTTGGATCACCTCGTACAAAAACTCTGCTGACACAGATTTAGATGCTATCTCTTCCTCTTGCACTCATATTAGATTAAAAACCAAACTAGAAGTTAGTCTTTAAGATAAGCATTAAGTGTAAATGTCAGACAGGATTTATTGACAGCGATGCTCTTTGCATAAACTGCATCAGTCATGCTTTTTGCTACACAAGTGTCTACGCTTTTAAAAATTATGGAAATCGTGTTATGTAGATGCTATACTTGTACAATGGAATTATTATATAACTGGAAAATTAAATGCAATTAAAAGGACAAGTAAAGGTTATTACTTTATGAGAATTATTTATTCCTTCCAAGGTTGTGGGAGAGATTAAAATTTTGATAAGCTGAGTGGTTAGGAAAAGAAACATGGTAATTACAAAATTTTAGTTCTTAAATGTCAATTGATTTATAACAAAAATCATAAAAGTGAAATAATGTTATATCTATACATACTTTCTGATTAAAAAAATACAAGAATCGTGCATAGAAATTTTAATTAACAAAGACGGTTCAAAATCCACAGAAAAAATCTGATGTGGCCAGCACATAACCTCTCGCCAGATATTTTACCTGGTTGTATGCATAAAACGAAAAATATTTTTAAATACAAATACATATATTCATGTCTCACTACAAAATAATTCTCACATATATTTGCAAAATCTATGGGATATTTTAATATAAATTATGTACAATACATACATTTTCTTTATATTCAATATCCTGAAATTTTCTTTTTCTACTTTCTTTTTCTTTTTCTTCGTCATTTTTTCGCAAATTCCTTTTATATTCTTTTTTACGTATATTCTTTTGCGTTGTTGACTTTTTTTTATTTTCATAATCTTCATAATAATGTACAAATATTTTTGACAGTGGCATACACATAGCCAATAGATACATATACTACGTATTTATATTTTTGACAGTGACATTTAGGTGTCAATTACACACATTTGAATTTCTTGCCTTGAAGTAGTAGAATTTTTACATCAAATTATTTTATATGCATTTCTTTATCTCCAAATCTATAAAAGATATAATAATGAATCTATATTTATCGAATAAAGAATTTAACGTTCTTTAATATAAGTATTTCTATAAATTTTCGATAAATAATATTTAGATGATTTTTTTCTTGTAACTACTACTTCCGGTTGTCCAATTGTTACCAAAACTTAATAAACTCTTCCCAATATTGTTAGATTGAGGAATCCGTAGTTAAAAATGCCTTAAGTCTTATAGTATTTGAGAAATCGTGAATCCAACATCCACACATCCACACACACATACGGACATCATCGTAAAAATGTTATAATCGGATTCTAGGAACCTAAAAACGTGTTTATTCACTAAAATCTGGATATGCGATTTTTAGCATGAATACAATACTTCTCTTAGCGAGAGGTAAAAATGGTGGTAGACATTTATATTTTCTCGTTTAATTTTTATTTGTTATTTCTGAACTTAACCACAACCAGGCACATGTACCTAGATGTAGCCAATTTCAAATCAGATTGTTTTTATTTTAAAAATAGCAGAGTCTGTCGTCTGTTTATAGTATGTTCCCTAACGCAACCGGTTCGATCAGGTTTACGGTTTTGTGTTTCGTAAGTCCTAAAATTATTTACCGGTTTCTATTTGGAACGCGGTTCCTGAAAAAAGTTGGTAAAAAGTCGGACCACGGCAATCACGAAATAATCCTGATTTCTCTAGTATTTTTTCCCCCACTACCGCTACTTTCAAACATCATAACAATATCAAACGTTGTACGTCAATGTCAAATTTATAAACCGCATTAGTGGTATTACTAATAATTATATTATAGATGTAAGTATAAAAATATTATTTATATTTGATATATTGTTGGTTGTGTTATTTTTATTGGCATTAAATGTAATAGAATGTTCAATTTCGTTGTCATATTAAAAGTTATCATTCATTTGATTAATTTTTATTTTTATTAAGTTGTGTCAATTTTAAATGTCATATGATTCAATATCGAAATAGATGAAAATATTCACGAACCATGATGTACCCGGAGGTTTTTTTTTTTTTGTTGACTTACGGAACATAGTATGAGTTAGTGTGATTTTGTTTTGTGTTTAGTAGGTAATGAATTTAATTGCAATATTTTCTTTGAGATGTATTTTAAACAACTTGACAATGAAGCAGTAAAATCAAAAGTCCAGCTGATGTTTGCAAGGTAAATTGCTTATTTTTTATTATTTTTTTATTATTGTTTTAGAACATAAGAAAGACATGCTTGGTTCGTATACGGGTTAAAATAATTTGTCAAATTTTCATATTAAGTAAGTAAGTGATATTCCTTTAAAGTGAAACAAATATTTATGCCAGGGTCATGCTAGAATTATTGAGAATAAAGCATATGGCGCATATTTTTTAGAATCCTAGTTTCAATATGTTCAATGTATACAACAATAATATTATTCTTTCATTCACTTCTTTAAAGTTTCCAACTAATTTTCTTTTTGATTGCGTTCAACCTAATATCTGGAAGACTTAAAACTGTCAAAGCTGTCAAATTAATTTCACATTTTTTAATAACAGCCTAATGAGTTGAATTTATAATTGGGGAATTAAAATAGTCAAATTCATTTCAAGCTTACAAAACATGTTAAATTATAAATTATTCGATAATGCTATTCTATACTTTCACTTACAATGATATTTTAAAAAATTGATTAATTAAGTTCTAGCTAAAGTAACTTTTGAAACTTAATTTCAAATAACAAATAAATAACTGTTGAAAATGTAAATTTTGTTTTCCACAGCTACCTGATTTTCAAATAGCCAATAATTTTTATTTAGTGTATGGCTAATACATATAATACAATTACAAATAATTTTTTCATAAGCAAATGTCTAAACTTTTTATATATTCTATCAGTGACGCACACAGGAATTGGGATATGGGGGTGCATTATAAAAAAGACAAATTTAATTTTCTTTTATGAGTACGTTTACACCACGCGTACTAAACATTTAGTCCGCATACCAAGTGACGTAACAAGATGGCGATGAATGGTGTAAACACTATGTACCAAACCTTTGGTACGCAATTGTAACACATTTTTGCTCCGTTCAAAGGGGGATGTACCAGACCTTACTCATGCACGGTGTAAACAGCAAGCGTACCAATGCGATTTTTCTGCCATCTATAACTACTGTTAATTAAATTAAATTGTGTATTAACATTTAAGGAAATTGTGTAAGTTTAGTAATATTTACAATTTTAATAGTGTGGCTATGTAAATAACATATATTCACAACTATTTTTCCTTGTTAAATAATTTTAGGTTAGGGTGACTCTGACAGTTAAATCTTCGCAAGCGCGTATAACGTACCAAAATATTTAGTATGTTTATTTAAATACCGGTGTAAACATACTATACTAACATAAATTTTAGTATATACTTGGTCTGCGTATCAGAATAGTACGCACGGTGTAAACGTAGTCTATAAGCACCAAAATTTGGGTGAGGCAAGGCATCCATGTAATTTTTTTCCGTCCAAGGTCAAATGCTTTATAATTGAAAGTTACATTTTTCAAGGGATGTGAAGCTGCATGTTTTCCCCTTTCATGTACAAAAATAAATTGCCAGAACATTTTAGACAAGAGAATATATTTAACGGATTTGCCTCCTTTACCAATATTTATTAAAGATGTATTAAGATCAGTACAATTTTACGGAAATTTCTATTATTTTTAGTTCTTTTGGGATGTACCTGTGAGCTACCGGAAGTATCCACGTGAGCTACCGGTAGCTCGCGATCGATGGGTTGCCGACCCCTGAGTAAGAGCATCATGCATCATACGCACGCATAGTTTCATTTTAGTTGTTCGCGGTACAACTCCGACTGATAATTTCATGTTCGTGGAACAATATGGACTGATACATGATCGGTCACGTACTAATCAGACCAGTCCGAAGATTAAAGGAACTACTATGAATCAGGAACTAATACATTCCACAGTATATGAATTAGTACGGAATAAGTTTGGGATCCGTCGGAGAATGTTACCGGGAACAAACCTATTATCTTTGTTTTTTTCTTTTGTCGCCTATCTGATCCCTGAGCCGCCACTTCAAGGGGTGCGCCACTGTATTCTATTGACACGTCAGTGGCGAAAAGAAAATCTTTTGGGCCTCCATCATAAGCTCTGTAATAAATTAAAACAAGCACAAATTGACAAACATACTGTATAATATCTTGTCATTCAAAATTGCCAAATAGTACTTGAGTGTAGTGCTCTTCAGTTAATGCATTCGCCATTTACTTTACAGCGCATTACGTGTTCTTGTTTTATGAACGGAGTAATGAGTTTATTCAAAAGCTGTTAGTTTTTTATTGGCTCGCAGCTGGACATGAATGTATGCTAAATATGCTTCTTATCAATGTAAGCAATTAACATCAAAATGTTACAATAAATGAACATGTGTAAATTAAGACCAGACTCATTTTAAATTGCCTTTTTTCTTCTTACAAACCTTAAATTAGAAAACAATTTTAATGTATTCGTAATGATGTTCGTGTGTGACGTAGATTTAGATAGACTTACATTAGGTATGTATATGTTTACCCATTTTCAATGTAACAGTTTTACTAATATCCTGATGCAACAAAAGATAAACATATCTGTTTTTCATTCTACTGATTGAAATACTATTTATAGTAGGTGCTACAACTTTGAAACACAATAGATAATTTATATGAATATAATTCGGAACCTTTGTTAAGTCAAAATTAATTCTACTGTTATATAGATAATCAAACAAGGATAATATTCGGATAAAAAAATATCGATTGTCCATAATCTTAATTTTCTATAATATTTTTCAATTTCTATGGAATATCTAAATCAAAACAGGAATTATCTTTGATGTACACTACAGTATCATCCATATTGTGGATACATCTGCTCATTACGGACAAAACATTGAAAAAAGTAAAAAAAAAAACTACTTAATCCACTGCCTTTATACCTTTCGGTATCAGGCTTATTGAATTGAGTTGTTTTCTGCTGGCCTTTTTTTCCAAAATTTTCGCTAAGTTTTCCTATTTGCCGTTAGATTTGTAATGTTCCCTCAAGTTCCTCTTCTTTCTTCTACTACTTGTTGTACATCCTGTCTCCACATTTTGATGGGTCTTCCTCTCTTTCTTTTTCCTGTCTCTCTAGCTTCATATATTTGTTTTGTTAATCTGTCATCTTCCATCCTATTTACATGTCCTAGCTATAACTAAAAAACTATAAATTCAAATTAATACGTGGGTTACACTAGAATAGGGTTTTCCACTACTTTTAATTTTTTTTTTTATATGTTAATGTTAATAAAAATATTGGACCCACATTTTTTTAGTTTTCATAATAATTTATACTACGGAAAAAAAGCATAAGAATTGTGCAATTTGCCATGACTTCATCCCGTGACGTCACAATCCCAGCAAGATGTTGGCCAGCTCCATCAAGAGAGAAAGCTTGATGAACTATGAGATAGAAACAGTTGTGTCAAGTGAATTTAACTACAAAAATGTAGCGCGGGAAAATTAAACCCACCTAACCTGCATTGACTTGCAACTACGTGTGAGTGTGATCCACGTCAACTGGGCGGTTACTGATTCATGTATTTTTAATTAAGTATTTAACCTCTGAACGTCAACAAAAATATTTCGCGGTAAAAGCCAGGCATGCGCACAAACACCATCCAATGAAATAACTTCATTGTGTGACCTTGGTATGGTTGTGGAGTCCGTTTTAAACATATGTATTTTTCAATTTAAAAATTCATTTATAGTACTATATAATTTATCATTATTTTTGTTTTATATTAATATAATTTATACTAACATTTATATGCAATAATGCAATATATATTTCTTCGTTGTTGCCTTGGAAAAACCTATTATTGGGAATAAAAAATTCTGGTTATAGAAAATAAAATTTGCATTATCATTTTGAACATTTATTTATCTGTCATTTGAAATTAAGTTACGAATAATAAGTTACTCAGTTAATCATTTTTTTAAATTATCGTTGAGTTTTTGAGAATAGGGTCATATACCAATTTTTTTATTTTTTCTGGAACAGGGTGAAATAAGAATTTTAGTGCAAACGCGACTTAAAAATTTACGTAATAGGCGAGATATGAATTTTTAAAGTTAAGAATTTTTTGGATGACGTTTCTGGTACTACCAGTGGTCGACAAACTGTTAGTTCTAGAGAGAACAGATTTTTTCGTGTTTGCATAGCTAAAATATTTTTATATAAAAACTTATAGGTTATATTTACGAAGAAATTATTATTAAGCATAAATAACATAAAAAATAAGCATTTTTTTCTTAATAAATTATAGAATATTGAAACAGTTTGACAAAATTATGACACAAAGTATGACGACGGAGGGCGCTAGTGTTTGTTTGTTTTGATTAGTTAATATTATTATTAATTTAATTAATACATATTACAAATTATTATATATTTAATTATAAATACATTATTATTGTTACTATTACTAGATATTATAATTAAACAAATTCATGAAACATAAAATTGTAATTTTTTTGTAGGTTATACAACAACGTGGCAGCTCATAATCTTTCAAAGGTGACCGCAGCAGACGCGCGAATCTCGTTTTTAAAATCAGGCGACCAATCATATTCTTAGAACTAACGCGTCATACCTAATTAGTAATCAACTTTAATCGCTTTTAGTTTGCGACCTAATCAATATTGAAACAATTTTTTTTCACTAATACTCATTAATTTATGTATATTTTCGTCTTTTTATTTAAGACAGATAAAATTTAACTATGGTATAGTACTCTATTATCTGAAATACATATGACAGTTCAATGTTTGCCCTCTGCCGCCATATTGGAACGAAGAGTGATGTAGTGTTGGGGTTCCGTATGAAAAAAAATTTGGTTGGAAGTGTAAAGAAAGAATGGTGAAGTTTATTATTGTTTAAGGGAACTTAATTTGAACATATTTAAAATAAATTCTAAAAATATGAACCATGTGTATTAATTTTAATAATTCTAGCATGACTCTTGTATATTGAAAATATAGCATGCTATTCGTTTACTTTAAAAAATTATGAGAAATGACTGGGTCTAATTCGAGCTTGAATTCTTGGTTCTATAAAGTACCTATTTGTTCAACTTCAACCACAGTAATAAAATTTAATATCAAAAGATTTCTGAGTAGAGAGTTGATTATAAAAATAGCATTTGTAGTCTTGATAAATAGCACGATGATATATAAGAAACCTTGTAGTAGTAGTGAATAGACAGAAGTAACAAGGAATAATGATAATTATTAACAATAGTCCGTTTTAATTTGCTGTTGTTCATTGTAGAAACCCATGTCCATTTGAAGGCGTCTTTATTCTCATGTATGTTGCTATAGAATAGAACCTAACGAATAATAATACCGTCATCATCTTTGTGTTGCGTTGGGCTTGGGCTGAACGCTATGCTATGAATGAGTTCTCATGCGTGTGAAAATGACATAAGTACAAGAAGTTGTATGCAATTAATCGCATACAAGCAATTGTAGCGGCGAACTGAATGTCGGCGACCAGCTTCAGGCTATTGTGCGTCCAACCGCGCTCAAATAAGACTAACCAAAGTGCTGGAGATGGTGCTGGCAGTTCTTGTCGTTAGATTCTGCAGAGGTACCCAACAAGCATCTAAACACGCAAATCAAGTACATATTAAAAATTACAACACATATGGTACCAAATTGTCCAATAGATCAGCCAAAAATTTGTTTTAAACCAAAATACGGTTAGATTTCATATCGTATTTTTCTGAATTTTTTTTTAGTATGGCCAGATACTCGTAGAATTTTGAGTTCTGAGTTATATATCGCTTTAGTTAAGAACGGGATGGATGACACTCCAGTGTCGAACGGTTTTATATATTAAATAAAGAATTTAAATTTATGAAACCAAATTTTGTTCACACTAAATGGCGGACGCCCAATCCTATCTAAAACCAAATACCTATAGGCAGTTGAGTACTAAGAATACATTTTTACCTTCCGTCACCTTTAGGTAAGGAAGGTATTGTCTTTGGTCAAAAAATTCGGTGGTGAGTTTTTGATGAATAAGCACGTTTTAGGGTCCCTACAATACGATTTTACTATTTTTACGATGATGTCTGTATGTGTGTTTGTGTGTATGTATATGTGTGTGTGTGTGTGTGTGTGTGTGTGTGTGTGTGTGTGTGTGTGTGTGTGTGTGTGTGTGTGTGTGTGTGTGTATGTATATGTGTGTGTGTGTGTGTGTGTGTGTGTGTGTGGGTGTGGGTGTAGGTGTGGGTGTGGGTGTGGGTGTGGGTGTGTGTGTGTGTGTGCCTGTGTGTGACAAAATTTTCTAATGCGATAACTCTAATACTACAATTCCAAAAATTATAATTCTTTCGTATTCCTCTTCGTTACAGCCATGTGAAGAGCTGATTAGATTTTGGTTATAATTGGTCAACCGGAAGTACCCTCATTTGAAGATTTTAACAGTTTTTCTTGAAAAAACGATGTTAAATATCATTTTTTCACATTTAATGTTATTATAAATATTAAAGAATTATTTATTCTCTATACAATTTGAATGTATTTTATACTTAATATTAAATGGACATAGAGTTAAAAAATTATAAAGACATTAAATATCATGTATATTAGTCAGCTTTGCTATAACTCTGGAAACAGCTGCTACATTAAGAAAATAGAAAATTCTGATTGAAAGGTGTCAGTGTCAAGTGCAATTGACAGCATGTTTATGTTATAATTTTACTGGAAATAAGGGATCTTTTGTTAGAAACTTTCTGTTTGGAATTTGTTTAAAATACATACAACTGCCTTAAGGTAATGTACAAGAAATATAATCTTTTTCAAGGAACTTTCTGTATGACATTTATACAAAATACGTAGAACTGACGGAAGGTAATGTGCTGGCCACATCAGATTTTTTACTTTAAATTACGAACAGAAAGTATAAGTAATAGTATATTCTGAAACTCAACCAAAGTAACCGCGGTAACTTCTTTTAGCAACCGGTGGAATATCGGAACACGGTTACTGAAGGTTTGGTTACATTTTCGTTACCAGCGTAACCAGGCTTCATCCTCGGTTACGACTGGTTGTTTGAAAGAATGTTTGAAAGTTTTAAGTGTTTAGGGTAGCATATTTAAGGATTTTATGTCCCGTTATTTGTAGTGAGTCACATATGAGTGTTGAATTACATTGTATATAATAAATATATTTCTTTAATCTTTCAAAATATATTTTAGTTTTATTTTTACATTTATAAACAGCGAAATAATAAAAAGAAATTAAGTTTATAAGGTATTTACATTGTTCATTCATAAGTAGGTAGTAGGTATTATTGTAAGTTTCAGCTAATTTTAACTAGTTATGCATGCTTGTATTACCAATAAAACGATTCAATATCATAGGTCCAAAAAGTAATCTAATACGTAAATACAATAAAAAATTTATACACTTAAAACCATATGTAGAACGCGTATTAATATATTAGGAACGTATTCTGTCTTAAAAATTGTAATTCGAAAAAGGAACCATGCTAACCGTGGTTAGATTTTTCAGTAACCAGTTACAAATTCGAATGAAAATTTTGGTAATTTAGGCATGACCGCAGCAACCGCGCGAATTTGAATTTCTAATTTTTTTATATGTTAAAATATTTTTAAATCTAAAGAGTTTTTACTTTTGTATTTTGTAAATTTTTAAAAATATTGGAGAAAAAATGCTATACTTTTGCAATATTTTCTTCCTGCCATTATGGCGTACATAACATCAACTATGTGCAAATTAGGTCTCGACATACGAGCCCAAATCGTGCTTTATAGAAAGATATAGAAGCCAAAACGGCCACCTGTTTATATTTATATTTGACACTTGACTATTTAATTTCCGTGTTTATCGTATTTTCTAGATTTTTCGTTTACATATTTAAATTCAAATAATTTCTATTTTGCGATATCACATTGAATTTGACGTCTCAAATAACAAATATAGAAGACATACGACATACGTTCATGTTTTCATTTTAAACTAGCGCTCGTAGCGGACAACTACTGCAAACCAAAGATGCTGTATACGAAATCCTTCTGGGCGATTTAACTAACGATAAATTTGATATCATTTGTACAAAAACAATACGCTATATTTTATTACTTTTATTGCATTAATAGGAATATTGCATGTATAGTATTGCAGTAATGTGGAAAAATCATTACATTTCAACATGATTAAACTCACTATTATGGAGATAAGAAAAGTAACAATAGTAGTATTCGAAATAAACTTATCACGGACATAACCTCCAAATAATCAAGAAGTATGAGTTAATCTGAGAATAGGCATTTCCGTTATCGTTTTACTAAAACAAGAAAAATTATTAGAAGAACTACTATCAGTTAACAAATTTTTTTCTAAAATTGACAGTACGTGTAACAGAGGATCAAAGCCAAAGCATTCGTTTATTCATTCAGGGTTACAAAACCACACGGTTAGTAATTGAAACAAGCACCGAAGCGTGGTTATTTTTCGAATATACTATAAGTTTGCTGGTTTGCTCATATATTAAGTATTCGTTTTTATTTGCTTGTCATTCTCGTTCCCGGTGTATCGCATAACACAAAGTTGTAGTATCACTGATCTACATCATAACCTACTGTGATTATTGCAGCGTAACAGCTAGACTTGCATGGTGATCGTCTTCGGTCGTGCAAGAAGCGACTCATTTCGCTTCATTTTAGCCCCGTCTCACAATAGCTAATTCTGAAAGACACCGCCCTCAAATTCACAACAACAAACATACAATTTTATTATTGTAACACTTGCTGTCTTGAATTCTATTATTGAAAGATGTAAAAAGCTTTGAAGGTAAACTTGTACCTGAATTAGTAAATGGAGTTGACTGATTTAATATTTTTACTTGACATATTATGTCTCTAAGGTTAAAATCAACTAATGAATGATTTGTTTCAAACAGTGTCGATTTTTGAAATTAAACTAATATTGTAGCAATTTCATATTATGAATAATAACTTAACTCACTTGAAACACTCTCAAACCAGCCTCATAATCAGTGAAATATATGCAGCATTAATTGGTATTTTGTGACGGGACTCTGAGAATAGAATTTAAGATTTCAAGAATCACCAAAAGCATTTCAGTCAAGGATGTTCTAATGAAACACTGGATAGCTGACATACGTTTAACAAGTGAGGTAAGTGGTGGGGGTACAGCGCCATTTGCAGAAAAGGCAAAATGTCAAACGTTCGTTGGTCTATTATTGCATTATATGGTAGTTTTCTTGAATAAATTGGTGTCTGTGTTGTGTTCTTAGTGAATAAATACTTTATGTGAGATATGTCCATAATAAAGGGCATTATGCCGTCTTCTTGTAGTGCTTTTGGGTGCACAAACAGACATAGCAAGGATAACCCTTCACAATTTTTCTAGTATTAGTTTATATATGTATACATATTTATTCATACTATTGTTTCAAATATTTTACAGATTTCCTTTAAATAATAGTGGTATATTACGATTGAGGTTAGATGCCATAAAAAGAAAAGATTTTACACCTACAAAAGCATCAAATATTTGCAGTGATCATTTTCTTGAAATTGATTATTTGAAAAGGCTGGAACATATATAAGAAGATTAAAACCAGATTCAGCACCTTCTGAATTTCCAAATTTTCTACCACATATGCAAAAGGCATCTATTTATTAAGCAAATATTATTTTTAAATTCATAGTCCTATTTTATTGTGGGTTTGCTATATATGTAATAAATATATATTATATTATTAAAATAATACCTATAATTTTTAAAATATACGCAATAAATATTTTTAAAAATCTGTTAATTCATCCTGTTTATAATTTATTTCTATATGTAATTTTAAATTTGGCGCGTATTTTTCCTTTTCTGCAAATGGCTGCCTTCCAATTGCTTACCTCACAGGTGACTACGTGTGTACAACATATAAGTTAGCAATCCAGTGTATATATTAATATTCTTGATTTCAACATAATTGCTACTTCATTCTCAGTAGCATCCACAAGTTGCCTGAAAACTTGCAATGTGTAATGTACAATTAGAGTTGCAATCAGAAGTACAGCTCAAAAAAAAAATTCTGGTGTCTTTATTGGACATATGTTGTATCTGCCCAAAGACAAATATTTATACTTCACGATCATGCCCTGTTCAAGAAGTCTCTTTTGGGAAACATATACTTGTTTGTAATTCAATATTTCGAAACTTTTGTTACCATCTAGATTGGTTATGTTATCGTAAACATTCTGTACAAATCTTATACATGTATCTAGCAAATTTTAATTCGGTACTAAAAAATTAGGTAAATCTATTCACTCAAAAACCAAGTACAGAAATAAATAACTAGTTTTAAAAATTTAACCGACATCCTATCTCCTTTAGTTTCGGATATTTCAATCTTGAACATATCTGAGACACCTGGGCACTCTGTAATCATGTTCTTCTAATGGGCAACAGATCCACGTGAATCAAGGCATCAATTATGGAAGATACCTACTTATACATACATTTCATCAAAGATTCGTTCTAGTGCAATTAGACTCCTTAATCGGTGTAACAACCTTTGATTACCATTGTAGCAAGGTAGCAATGGGGAACACCCATACAACTAGAATTCCATATTTTTAGAAGGATGCGTCCGAGCTTTAATGTCTAATTATTTTGCGAAGAATGGAAATGGAATGCGTTTTACTTAATTGATAAAATTTACTTGCATTTTAATCTTTATGGAATAAGGAAAAATGGCGACTATATAATCTTGAACCGTAAATGATACCAACTTACTTAAATATCAGATATAGTTATTTATGGTATTTTTGGTAGGTTTCTGTCTCATTCTTTCTTTATTTGTAAACAATGGCCGCTAGTATGAACGGTAATTAAGGGTGATTAGCGAGCATTTGACTAGCATTGTTTTATCTCTGTCAATCGTTTAGAGATTATTTTAGAGAAAAATTCTTCAAATAAAAGATGCGGGCAATTAATTTTTCTATAACCATTATTTGAAGTATTTTCCTCTAAAAGGATCCATAAACAAATGACAGAGATAAAACAATGCTAGTCAAATGCTCGATAATCACCCTTAATCAGTTGTTCATACGGTCAATGTGTTTCACTTTTACTCCATAAATTTAAAAACTACTTATTAAATTAAACATTTTATCATGCAGTTAATATATCTATTACAGTTTCCAAAATTGAACCGCGGTTACTTTTTCAGTAACCATAGTTGTATTTTCGGAACGCGGTTACTGAAAGATCTGGTAAATTTTCCGTAACCAAGCTACCCGTACTACTAAATTTAGAATTCAATTTCAACTATTTTAAATTTGAGAAGTTGATGTTAACTGTTAGCTTGTCACCAAACATAATAATGTTCGTTCATCATCAGAAGTGTTTTGTTTTTCCAGCCCGGTGTACTCGTATTGTAACCACGGTTAAATCGTGGTTCAATTTTGGAATACACTCTACGAGCCCAAACTAACATTACTTGGGACGGTTTACATTTTCAACTAATTATAAAATTTACACAAATGGTTAGAAAATTCTACAAAATTCTTTGGACTTCTTTAAATATAGACAACTTAAAAAAAAACGGTGAACCGAATGACGTGATAATAGTTCAATCGGTATTTTAAGGGTCATCTTCTAGTCCAGATTTAGCTTCTACCGAAACCCTGTGCTTTTGGCACAATGAAAAGCAACTTCGTAAAAATTCAGTACGTACTGTAGATTCTGCCTTGCAAGACATAATTGTGACAATACTCACAGCATAATGTGCAGGACTTAGGGATCCAATGCTAATAAAATTAAAGTTGGTATTACTAATAAAGGCGATGTAACCCAATATTAAATGGCGGAATACTTTAATAACAAATTCAGTTTTTGTAAGTTTAAAATCTATATTTTAAACTAGTTCAAAGAAATTTCTCACCATTTGCGTAGGTTTTATAATTTGTTTGTCGAAAATGTTAACCGGCCCAACTAATATGTGTTTGGGCTCGTATATCTATGTGTACTATATATCAGTATAAATTTCCATAATTTTTACAATATTTTGAAATAAAGGAAAAGTATACCAAAGCCAAAATGAAATTGTAAACAAATAGTAAACATTTACATCAATATTTTCATTTCTTATATTTACTCCATTTGACCCTACTCGAAATATCAGTCATACAGCATTTATTTTTATAAAACCGACATTTCGGGTGTACACTTACACTGTTATACGAGTATTCTTCTTGGTTACCCTGATAAATAAATAAGTGTATAGGTACCGAAACGTCGGTTTTGTAAAAATTTTGTATGCTGTATGCTGTATGACTGAGACTTCCACACCGTATTTAAAAACCGACTATTGCAAATTTTAGGCTTTTAAATAAATAAATATATCATCACGGCTTATTACCCATTGCTGGGTGTGCCAATCTGCGTTGTACACAGATATCGGTAATGATGAAATATTTTCACCGTGGGGCGCTTACCAGGCGTCACCTCACGGGTACTCATTGCTGGCATGGCGATTAGTTTTGTGCCATTTAAAATTGGAAAATATTTGGCGTCGGTCGGGATCGAACCCGGTTCCAAAGAATCGCAACCTGACCCTCAGGCATGCAAAGAGGTAAATTTTGGTTTGTACATCTTTGGAACACTTTTGTCATCTAGTGTGTGGCCATAATACATCTTCATACTTCATTAAATTAATATTTTTTCAGTATATTTTATTGTACTGTAAAAAAAACTGCCAGATTAATTTTCAGTATAGTTTTTTTCTAATTTTTTTACTTAGGTATGTGATATATCATGCCTTGTAATAAAGTTCGACTCTTTACGAGCGGATTTTTTTCTTGTTGCAAATTCATCCAAATTGGTTGTACTCATATACATATGATAGTTCTCTCCCATGGGAAGTTTGGATGACATGAAAGAAGCAAGAGAACAGACAGCGTTTACAAAAATGTCTGTTTGAATGACATGGCGTGCAGGGAACAAGTGTACTCGTTTGTGAAACACTTCTTTTTACATTCAGCGCTACGCCTTGCTCTGCTCTGCCCTGCCGCACTAACGAGTAACCACGGCCTCAGCCACAGGTAGTTAATGAAAATCAACCGTTTTTTATTTTCTTCACCTCAATGAAAGTTTCTTGCAATACAGCCAAAAGAATCTAGAGTAATGTAAATTGTACGTTTCACAAGCCTCCAGACATATGTTTTACTAGACTATTTTCCTATTGGAGGAAATAGTAATAATTAAAATTGTCTTGTCTTTTCTTCCAAGAGTTAGAGTTTAGAAAAATTTCTATTCTCAACACATTCCAAATAAGTTAATAGGGCCTTCGCTTTTTCTTTTTCTAAATCCATACAAGTTACGTTTTTTCAGAATAGTGTACTAAAACATAATGTTGCAAAAGGCCACATATTCTAATATTTTTTTTTTGTTAGGTTGAGGGCTATATAGGGGTAATTATAATAGTTTTAGTTAAATTTAACCTTAGACTCCATCTATTATTAATCTTTAATATGTACTTCATAACTCATTCGAATGTTATAAAGTACTTCTTTATAACATCCAAATGAGTTTCATAAAGTACTTATTAAGCAACCAAACTAGAAATTCCTAAACATGAAATAACGTTTATTTAAAAAAAATGATAAAAGGACCAAAATAGAAAAAATAGTATAAAATACATGTTTCATAAGACAAATCATGTCTTATGAAATTTGGATTTTAATGTACTATCTCCTTTCCATTATTTCTTTGGAATATTTAGGTTGGTGCTACTGATTAGTGATTTTTATTGACCGTTGCCTAGATATATAATATTTAATGCAGTGATACCAATCCTAAATAATAATTGTCACCAAAATCAATTAAAAATAAAGCTCATATTCGCGCCAGTAAGCTTTCTAGAATATATTATTCTAATTCGGAAATAGAGAAAAGTATTTCACGAATATTCTGCATAACAGAGTATTTAAGTGAACGGTTGTGATTTTAATGTCCCGAATTCGAATCCGATTCACACTAATTTGAAAATTGATAATAATTGACGGACTCTAAGATCAAATATAAGTAAAACTAATAAAATTACCCCTTAACCTAAAATTGTTGTACTACCTACTGATAATGAGAACTTAGTTCTCGAAATACGTATATAAGTTTTTTTAAATCAATTTTAAGGTTAAGGGGTAATTTTATTAGTTTTAGCACTAATTTGATCTGTGTTATTCTACTCAAAAAATTTCTAGTACTCATAAAGTGACGTTTGATAATCACCCTAAACATACGGATATATCAAAATTAGCGAAATCTGCGAATAGAAACAGGATTACCACAACTTGAAAATTAAATAGAGAAATATAAATTATTTTCAATTCCAAATACAAAGCACAAAAGTAAACCCTGTGGTCATTACTGAAATCTGTGGATAAAAATGCAAATTGGCACACCAAGAAATGGGTAATAAGCCGTGATATATTTATTTAGTCATTTCAAAGTTCAATAATCTAATAAAGACTTCTGAAAAATATTTCTTTTGACCTTTTATAAAAATCTATAAAATTGATTTATGTTTTCAATAATATTGTAAACAAATCATTTACTACTACCATTTGTTTTCTCTTTCTTTCTGTCAGATTTTCTAATGTTTCTTGTTGACATTTTTCTATTTCAAGTTATATTCCATATGATACTGTGATTCAACAGAAAGCTTTTAAAATTCATAATGAGATACCCGTATCTGTCATCCAGCTAATTGACTTGAGTGTGCTGTGCCTGCTGTGAGTCATCTGTTTAAGCATTTTAATAACAAATTCAAAAAAACTATTTAAAAATGCCAGGAGAAAACTTAGACTTGAGTGCGTGGTCGTTCAGTCGATCGTCTGTTCTCTATTAATGTCTACTACCAATTTTTCTCAAAGGTATAAAAGTAGTGAGCGAAAGTTTGCGAAATTTTCGCCAATTTTCAAAGTAGGCAATGAATTATTAATGGAAAGTGGATGCTAATGGAATAGGTAATTATGTGGCACAGATTATTAGAAAATTAGAAGAAAAAAAAAAGTATAACAAAAAGGCAAAATTCATTAATTTTCATTATATTTTAACAACCATTAAATTAATGTTTCTATAGGGAACTATTTTTAAAATATAAATAAATTATCACACTTTCTATATTATCTTGTTAAAAGTTCTATTCATACTACTATTAATATTATTTTTTTTAGATAATTTTATAAGAAGCAGAATTCGGTAGTAATTTATTCAATATATTGAAACAAATATTAAAAAAAATACTCTAGAATTATTAAAAATAACAAAATCAGGTAGGCCGCGGAATCAAAATTTGCATTATCATTTTAAACAGTTATTTATCTGCCATTTGAAATCAAGTTGCGAATCTAATGGCCGGTTGCATCAACGTAACTTAAATATTAAAGACATGAAGAGAAATAATTGGAGTTGCAGTCGTGGTAAACAGAGTGTTTGTTAAATAGTAATTTAATTAAATTTCCTAAGTTTCGATTCCAAATGAATCATCATCAGGGATAGTTAAAGTACAGTTGGAAAATAAGATCATTACGTTACAAAATCAAAAATGTAAGGATGAAAATGTCGTCAAATAATCTATATTGTCATTTTTTTGTGATAACGTTATAACTTAAAAACAAATGAAAGTCGGAAGGTGTATCGCACATATTAATGTGTATCTGTAAAACCTAAAATCAACGAGCGTTTTAAAAAAAAAAACCCGTTGAGTTCGCTGTTTTTACCTCCCGCTACCGTTGGCAAGGGAGGTATAGGGATCGTGCTAAAAATCGCATATCAAGATTTTGGTAAATGATCCCGTTTTAAGGTCCCTAGAATCCAATTTTAACATTTTCACGATGATGTCTCTAACTCAAATACTATTATTCAGAAAAAAATTAAACCTTGTATTTTGAACTTTTTCTGTACTGGAAAGAGCCCATTAGATTTTGGTGTAAATCGGATAACCGGAAATGGCACTTTACTAGAAGTTCAAAATAGTTTTTCTTCGAAAAATACCTTTAAATGTTATTCCTTCGACAATGTTTTTGTAGCGCAAAAAAGAATTGTACGTTGCATTACAAATATAACCTCGAGAACTTCTTGTAAAGATAGTTTTAAGGAATTAAATATCATGACTTTAACTTCAATTTACATCTACGAACTTTGTCTGTTCATTTATAAGAATAAAACATCATTTACCATGAGTTCAAGTCTACACGATTATGATACTCGTCATAAGAGCAATTTTTATATCCCAAAATCTAGATTAAATATTACTAAAAACTCTCCGAACAGATTGGGTTTAGAAATTTTTAATAACTTGCCTGAAAACTTAAAAAACGAAAATAATTTCAAACTTTTTAAAAAATCATTGAAGACTTTTCTAATTGGACACAGCTTCTATGATTTGAATGAATTTTTTAACATGTAATTTGTATTATATTTATCTGACTTGTTCTATACACTGTATTATTGTGTCTACAGAATCTAATAAAATTATTATTATTAATAATGTTATAAAAATTAAAGATTATTAAATTTTCTACAGATTTGCATTAATACTTTTTCTATATATTTTATGGATAAATTTATAAAATTATCTATAATTTAAATCCCGGAGTCTACGCTTTACACAAACAAAACTCCTTGGTTACGCAGTTATTCAAATGTACGTAACTGACAGATAAATGTCACTGTCAAAAAACTAATCATTTCAAATTAATAATAGTAACGTTTTAAAAAGAAAAAAGTAAATAGGACAATAGGAAAGGAAATTAATACAGCATATGTAAATATGTAGGTATGTATTTAGGTTAATAAAAATTAACGATTCGCAAAAAAGTTCAAGCTAATTCTCATTTTTGGATTAGTGTATTCTATTTTATCCCGGTATTTAAAATTTAATCTTCATTTTATTATCAAAAAAGATAGTTACTTGGATTAGATTAGACTAAATTTTAAGAAATAAACTGCCAAAATTAGAGTAAAATTCGCTGATTCAAAAATAAGGATTAGCTTAATCTTTTTTGTCACTCGGGCGGTACCTGGAGGGAGATGTTGTGTTGACCACACCAGATTTTTTTTAATATTCCATACTTTAATCCCTCACTGTATATTACAAATGTTTGTATTAACATTTTTTATTAACAATATTTTATTTTTGTTACAGGTAAGCACATTTACAGTTTATTTGCTATTCCACTGGTATTGGTGAGTCAACTTTATATGCATACATTTTAATATAAAAACTTAAAAAATGCCAATATTTCTAATATATTTATTGTAGTAGGTAGGTACATATTTTTAAGAATATCTCGTTATCTTTATAACATAATTTTGGAATCTACATTGTAATTTTGAACAACAGTTTGTATGTATATGTAATTACATTTAAATAAATTTAATTAAAATTCATCTTTTCTCGCGGCGGTATTACAATTCTTGTCAGTTCGTCCCTGCACTCATTTGGCTTAAGACCATCTCGGCAACCTGGATTTTAATTGGTCTAGATATAAAGCGGCTGTCTCTCGCCTTCTCCGCAATGTTTTGATTAATACGTAGTAATAAAGTATTTAAATGTTATGCTGACTGATGCAAATCTGGTTGAAGGTGAGTGATTTTTGCTCTAACCCTCGCCCTTGTGGTAAATTACCTCGTTCTGCACTATTACGCTAATCAGTTGCGCTGGCAAGAGTAAAAATTTGCCAAGACTCGAGCGGAATATGAAAACACACTGCTTAACTTGACTGATTATTAAATGACTGATGAATATTGAAGAGTACCACCTTTCAATGCTAATAAATCCAGTTATTTACTTGTTTTAAATATATGCAGCTTTATATACGCCGTAATTTGTTTCCTGGGATTTTTTATACTAATCTGTTTGGATAACCTTGGTTAATATTACTGTGTTTAGTATTCAATACCAACCAAGGTATATTTTAACAAAGTTTTATTTTCTTCCGAAGATCTTCGAATAGCATATAATTCTATTTTTTAATATTTGATGTACGAGAAATGTTAACTCCAGAGTTAACGTCTTTATTAAAAGAATACCTACTATTGAGTTCAAATTCAATTATAAAATAACGAATGTAAATTCATGTTCTTTACTTGTTGAAATTTTTTATCACAAGGAATGCCGTTGTTGTTCATACATTTTAATAGAGTGCTGCGCTATTTTTTAAATTTTATTTGGATAACTTTGTCTAATAGCGTTTTCTATATATTCCGGATGTTTCTATACTTATGAAACAAACTTTAAGGAATGATTATCTTCTTCTTCTTCTTTTTCTTCTTCTTCTTCTTCTTCTTCTTCTTCTTCTTCTTCTACTACTACTACTACTTCTTCTTCGTCCTATTCTTCTTCTTTTTCTTTTTGTTCTTCTTTACACATATGAAAAGAACTCTTAAAAATAAACAAAAACCCTCCTTTGACCAAAGTCGTAACTCTTATAGTTTTTAAAATATTAATGGAAAAAGACGAAACAGTTGAGAATTGAACTTTGCGTTTTCCATTTATATATCAGAGCGCAGTAGCTGAGTTTTACGTGTTTCATTTATATTTTTCGAGAGAACTGAACCTTACTGAGTGCGCTTTTTCTTGCACTTACTACGATCATCAGTTCTTGATAGTGCAGTCAGTCAAATTTATATATTACCTTCCGTCACCTTTAGGTAAGGAAGGTATTGTCTTTGTTAAAAAAAATTCGGTGGAGGGTTTTTGATGAATAAGCACGTTTTAGGGTCCCTAGAATACGATTTTACTATTTTTACGATGATGTCTGTATGTATGTACGTGTGTGGTGTGTGACAAAATTTTCTAATGCGATAACTAATATTACAATTCCAAAAATTATAATTCTTTCGTATACCTCTTCGTTACATCCATATGAAGAGCTGATTAGATTTGGGTTATAATTGGTCAACCGGAAGTACCCTCATTTGAAGATTTTAACAGTTTTTCTTGAAAACGATGTTAAATATCATTTTTTACCTTCCGTCACCTTTAGATAAGGAAGGTATTGTCTTTGGTCAAAAAATTCGGTGTTGAGTTTTTGATGAATAAGCACGTTTTAGGGTCCGTAGAACACGATTTTACTATTTTTACGATGATATCTGTATGTGTGTGTGTTTGTGTGTGTGTGTGTGTGTGTGTGTGTGTGTGTGTGTGTGTGTGTGTGTATGTGTGTGTGTGTATGTGTGTCTGTGTGTGTGTGTGTAACAAAATTTTCGTCTACGATAACTTCCGTACTACAATTCTAAAAATTATAAATCTTTCGTATTTCTCTTCGTTACATCCATGTTAAGAGCTGATTAGATTTTGGTTTGAATTGGACAACCGGAAGTACCCTCATTTGAAGATTTTAACAGTTTTTCTTGAAAAAACTATGTTAAATATCATTTTTTCACATTTAATGTTATTATAAATATTAAAGAATATTTTATTCTCTATATGATTTGACTACATTTTATACTTAATATTAAATGGACATAGAGTTAAAAAATTATAAAGAAATTTAATTTCATAAAGTAGCCATAGCTATGGAAACAGCTACTATATTAAGAAAATTTTGATTGAAAGATGTCAATGTCAAGTGAAGTTGACATATGTAGTGTGTCTTATAATTTTACTGGAAATGCTGGAAATATAGGACCTTTTGCTAGAAATTTTCTGTATGGAATTTGTATAAAATACATAGAACTGCCGGAAGGTAATGTACAAGAAATATAATCTTTTACAAGGAACTATCTATGAAATTTGTACAAAATACACAGAACTGGCGGAAGGTAATGTGCTGGCCACATCAGATTTTTTATATTTTGCGTTCATAATGAAGTCATTACCATACTCAATTGCGTATCGTAATGACCTTCATTTCGATACGCATTTTTTTTTTAGACGGTTGGTACTAGATGACGTTTCTTTAACCCATTTTTACCTAATTTATTTTTAGTTAATTGACAATTCATTTTAATAATATACTGTCGAAATTATTATTATTATTTTTTTTTTATTTAGAGAAGATTATTTACATGAAAATGTACAAATGGTTACATATATAATCACAAATTGAGTAAGTGAATGTTATTGTAGAAGGCACAAAATATAAAAAATAGTATAAAGAACTCATTTTATAAGACTTTCTTTCGCACTTGTTAATTAGAAAACTCGCTAACGCTCGTTTTCTAAATTTTGACGCGTGCGAAAAAAACATGTCTTATAAAACACGTTCTTTAATATACTATTTTCACATTGAATGTTATTATAAATATTGAAGAAAATTTTATTCTCTATATGATTCGAATGGATTTTCTACTTCATATTAAATGGGTATAAAGTTAAAAAGTTATAAAGAAATTAATTGCCTGCTATGCTATAACAGCTGCTATATTAAGAAAATTCTGATTGAAAGGTATCAGCGTCAAGTACAGTTGACAGTATGTTTGTGTTATAATTTTATTGCAAATATAGGATCTTTTGCTAGACACTTTCTGTTTGGAATTTATATAAAATACATACAACTGCCTTATGGTAATGTAGAAGAAATAGAATCTTTTGCAAGGAACTTTCTGTATGACATTTATACAAAATACATAGAACTGACGGTAGGTAATGTGCTGAGCGTCGTATTCTAGGGACCCTAAAACGTGCTTATTCATCTAAATCTCACCATCGAATTTTTTGACCATAGACAATACCTTCCTTACCTATAAAGATGACGGAAGGTAAAAATGCAAAATCGATAATAATATTTATTTATTTTTTTATCGCAATACCATCGCTTTTAATATTGCAAACAGCAAAAGTTTTAAGAACATGATCAATTCTGTACGACCTGGGTATAATCCTCCTAATTATCAGAAATTAGGAGGTAAATTACTAGACGAAGCAGCAAATACGGTAGATCGAGATTTATCAGATCATTTAAAAAATGAAAATTGTTCCTCAACTTTATTATTAGACGAGTGATCAAGTATAAGAAATGATCCAATAATTGCCACCAGTATCCATCTTTGTGAACTTATACAATTCTTGAATCAATTCTTTAACATGCCTAAATTTTTATAATTACTGAGTTTTTCGGGCTGAGTTTTTTCATGACAACCCTGTATGATTTGATCAAACAGTTTGCTAATAATTGGAGTCCCATAAATTAATCTATTTCAAAACATAAAAATTTATCAATGTGATTTAAATACCTTGTATGGTCAGTAATTGAAAATATGCACGGATCTTATTACTTTTTATAAAAAAATAATTAAGAAAGTGTTTATTTGGTTTATACTTTCGTTATATAGTTTCTGACTACAATCAAAATAGAAAGAAAAAGCTAGAAGGCTTGAAATAGTAAGTAAAGTAAGTAAGTTGGAATAGAGTAGATATGTGAGTGAGAGTGGTGAATAGAGTTAGCAATGCTGTGACGTAGATATACTAAACGTTAAAAACTAATAATTTTTTAAAGAAATTTTCTATTTTTACTTCCTTGTACGAAGTAAAGGAAGTATTGTAATCGCGAAAAATTTCGGTTTTGAGATTTCAACGGAAATATCCATTTTGATCATCCCTGTATCCATTCTGACTAATTTCGTCGTGACGTCTATACGTACGGACACGGACGTATCTCGCATAACTTAAAAACGGTAAGCCGTAGAAAGTTGAAATTTTGTATTTAGGACTTCTATAACATCTAGTTGTGCACCTCCCTTTTTGGTCATTACATAATTTCCAGAAATGGTACTTTATTTGAAGCCTATAATAGATTTTAATGAAAAACTATATTAAAATATAATCCAAAACGTTTCAAATTTGGTATATAAGACTTTTATATCAATTGGAATAACATAAATTTAAAACTTATATACTTTTTGGTTTTTGTAATGAAGCTTGCTATGGATTAGGACAAAAAATAACAAAAAAATAAAAAATAGATGTTAATGTCAAATTACGTCAAACACGTGCAATTTTATAATTGGGTCTATACTTAATCTTCATATTGGTCTTGCGTACAAGGAAGTCGTGTGGTGTCCACATCAAATTTTTTTATTAAAGTGTAGGACTCCATTTTACTGGGGCAGAAGCAACTTAATATAAATCTCCCCTTAAAGAAGAATAATCTAAAGTTGTACAAATGTATAAATTACTTTCAAAACTAAACAATGTCCATTTTTTCTTTTATAAATATTAGATATATTCACCCTCTGTTTTATACTCTGTCATTACTTGCATACCATCAAATTAACAACGATAATCGTGGTATCCATAGCAACAGGTGTATTGTTTCTCGTTTTGAACAGATGCAGAGAAAACTTCTTTCTCACTTTGTTCAGCCGAGCGTTACATCTTCACCTGTCTTCTTGCACACGTGATAATTCATGTTTGCATTTCCTTTACCTTTGACCTCGCCTGGCGTCTGTCACACAAGACTGAAGACCCGTGGGGAAAAATAAACAGATAAGACCTCTAACATACTGCAAGAATGGTGAGAGTGAGGAATTAGTTAGCAACCAAGACTAATATTTTGATAAGAAATATTATGTTGTAGATGGCTGATAAATGCAGGAGAAATTGTTCATGTGAATTTTAACATAAAAGAATGAACAGGAAAAATATATATTTTCCGCAAATATTAAGAGTATGAATTTCTGTTAGCGCTATAAAAAGATAAATGTTATGTATTGATCATAGGATGAGTAGCGGTTTTTTTTATTCTTCAAATAACTTCCCTTGTAAATTTAATCGTATAATAGGAATTTTCGAGAAGTGACAATTTAAAATATTTTATCTTATTTGAAGGTTATTCCAAAATTCATATTCTATAATTGAAACATTGAGATACACATGTCCTTATTAAACATTTGACTATTTATTTATTCCAAAGCGGGTCATATAGGCATGTAGCATGAGAAAAGTTTATCCCTGCGCAAAAGTAGACAATGCAAATATATGTTAAACAGGGTGTTCATTTTATTTTGTCCACTATTGCTATCTCGAGAACTATATAAGAGCTACAAAGTCGGTTAAATTAGCAAACAATTTCTATATCAAAAGACTATTAAAATGAGCGAAACTTTTTTTTAAACCAATAGTTCCCAAAAGACAGAATGCAACTTTCTTATTTTAAATGGGACAGCCTATATATTTTTATATATATATATATATGGAATCTACGTAAAATTACGAATTCAACGAAATGCTTGAAATGAATTCTTATTGAAAAAATAAACAACGAAGAAGTAAGAGAAAATTATGAACACACAAATTCAATAATTATGCACTCTCTATAACCGAGAAAATTAATAATAATAATTACTTATGGACGAAACTGCAAGTGTAAATCTGTAAAGAAATCTGACAAGAACACATCTATTTTTTTGACAATAATACGGCCATTATGTATAGTTATAGTAGTTGTTGTTCGATTTGTCACAAATCTCACTTAATCTTAGTTCACTTCAGTTTGACAGTATTTTTTGTTATTCAATTTGACCGTGCATTACTGAGTCAAAGTGAGGTATGGTGTGTTTTAAGATATTTGCAAATCTACCTGCCTTTTTAATAACGCAGTACACCGCAAAATAGCATGGTATGTACGATTCTATGCGTCAGGGGAGGATTAGCAAAATGTTGGAAAACGATATAAGGTACTTTCTCAAAATCCCGCTAATTAATATACCTGGTTTTATTTATAATTTGTGAAAATTTGGTGTAATGTCATATTCTTTGTTCCGTATTTCTTAAAATTCAAGCGAAACATTAAATTTCACACAAATATTTGGTGTGTTGGATTTCAAATATTTTGTTACAACTTTGTCATGCTACCCATCAAGCCCATTTAAGCAGCCACCCGTTACATAAGTCGAGGCAGGTACGTCTGTAAATATCTTGAAACAAACTCTAACTCACTTCCGCCCTTGTCTATGCAGTACTTCCAATGTTACTGGTGCTAGTTGATATTTTGACTCACAGTGGGGGTATTTAGTTTTGACATGACGTATTTTCCCTGTGCTTTGTATAATTCAGACATACGAGTATATATTTTTAACTAAAACTTGAATAAATACGCAGACAATGATATTGTAGTGGTAGGTTCGTGAATTTCGTTATTTCAATAAATGATTACATATATTATTACTCACACCTGTTTTTTCAGTACTAATAACACTCAGAATAGATATTTGTGTATTAAGAGCGCAAAATGGAACATTGTCGATTGAGTGATTGTTGCCCCGCGACGCAGGAGCGCGGCATTCTCTCGAAATCGACAATGTCCATTTTTCGCTCGAAACATACACAAAGTTTTTTTTGGCAAATCGAACGCAACTAATGTTAGTCAAAGAAAAGAAAAAATATAATTTGCATCAAAATAATACTACTTACTTATTAATTACTAACTTTGCTTCGTGTGAATAATTCTTCATTTTCCATTACGATCAAACAGGTAAAACATTATTATATTTGCTTGTGAATTTGCTTCCAGGTCCGTGGCTATCACTGTAAAAAACAAACTTTTATAAAATTTTAAATTCGATTTGCTCGGTTACTAAACGTGCATAATGAAATCTGATTATTTAATTTGATGCAGAATTTGATTCTGTACAACTTTCATTAGAAGCAGTCTAGTCTAAAATTAATTGGTCACTTTTACACAAGGAAAAACAGTTTCTTCATGTTAAAAGTTTATGGCACGCTTTTCATATTACACCCGGTATCTTGTAAAATTTTGGCGACAGTAAAATCAGGAATGCAACATTGTAACAGTATAATAAGCAAAACATTATTTCTTATCGGCAAACAAGTGTATCCTCACCTTTATCCAAAATTTCAATAATAATTTATACTATCCTTTTTTCAGTTATCTTTCGAATTTTCAATAAAAAATCTCTCATCACTATTCGTTCCAACTTTGGTCACGTGTTTAGGATCCCGTCACGTTATTGGTTGTTTCTCGCGCATAATAATGCCGCGCGCAATCGAGGGCGGACGTACTGCATATTAAGAGTCGTTATTTAAAGATATGCGCGGGAAAAAACCAGATAAAAAAGCGATAAAATGCTGTTTGCTCGGCCGATCGGGTGGTCGTGTAGCCGGCTCCATCTAGAGTGCCTTGAAGGAGTGACGTCAGTCACAGTGGCGCAACATCGGGGATTAATTGGTTTTTAATTTGGTTCAAGGAAGATGAGGATAATAAATTGATTTGTGTTGCAAGATACATCGACAGATTTTTTTTGTTTCTAAGATATGTGCATAAGTTGAATAACTTGTAGTTAATAATGTGAAACCAATGAAGCTTTCTTTATGTAAGTTTTCTTAGTTGCATAACTTATCGACGTTTTATAATCGTTTAAATGGAAAACTATTTATATTGCATTTATATTGAAAGTTACGATACAAGAGTATGTTTATGTACATTTTCACATCTTTGAAGTAGGTACTTACATTTTTTATATGGCAATGCAACATAAGTATAGTATTTTGCACGATAACATAATGACCTGCAACTTCTTCTTTTATTAATAAATCTTCTTAGGCCCGGTACTTTCATCTCTCGTTAAAGTATCTGTTAATAACTATTATTTAAAATAAAAATGCCGTATTCAAAAACTGACATATAGATGAATAATTTTTTTTGTTTATTAAGCAGTTTAACCAGAGATAGAAACCAGGACCTTGGTCATTTTGTTAAAATACATGTTAAACACTTCTATGAATAAGTCAAAAGGCTGGATTGCAGTTTATCCAGAATAGTAGAAATTGCAAATTTTTTGTTGTAATGTCTTATTTTAGCTAAAATATAATAAGGAAACATAAAATTGGAGCGCGGAAAAAGGTATTTATATATTTTTTTGGAAAAAAAATTTTAATCCTGACTAAAACAATACCTAACGCACAGAAATGTTTTATTTGACAGATGAACGCAAAATTATAAATAAAAAATGTTATAAAATGTAGGATAAGGACAGTGGCGGATTTAGAGGGGGGCAGTCGGGCACGTGCCCCCTCTCATTTTAAAAAAATTAATTATTACATATTATCATTCCGTATTACACATCATAGATTAATAAACATACTAATAAAAATACAGAATTTCTATTTATTTTTTAAATTGTTTATTATTTTGGAGATGTCTCCTAACTTTTTTTATTAGAAGTAATAGAACAAATGGTTCAGGTAAACGTTTTATTATTTTTATTTTACTATTTGATGGCAGATGTAGATATTTTTTATAAAGGGTTTATATTTTAGTAAAATAATTATAGGTTGCTATTTAAAAAATAAATGTTCTGATTTTATAAAAAAAAATATTTACATCTGCCATTAATAGTATATTTAAAATAATAAAACTTTTATATAAAGCAATTTTTTACAATACAATACAAAAGTTAGAGAGGTGGAGGGGGGCTCATCCTATATATTTAAAATTTGTTTTTCCGAATTTAGTGCCCCCCCTCCCTATTATAATTTTCTAAATCCGCCACTGGATAAGGAAAAGACATAATTTTGCAAATATACATTAATTGAAACAGTATTATTCGTATGAAAGCGTAAGTACTTAAACATAGAAATAGTATATGTAGTTCATCTAACCTAATTTTTTTCATAAAAAATGCCAAAATCTCTATAAATATAGCTCTCCGCACCCAATTTTTAGCGGTATTTAGTGTTTTTAATGGTTTACCAAGTATACAGGCTGTTAATTAAAAAGCGGGCCATAGGCGTTTAGCAAGGGAAATGAGTTTTTCCGTGCGCAAAAGTTCCCAATTTATTTTAGACAAAAGTGTTTCAAATAAAACTTGTAGATAATTAAATTATACACCAGCATCACTAAACAGATTTTATTTTGCATGTTTAGTAACCTGTAAAATCCAAATTGAAATTCTATAAATATTGCTTATTTGTAGTGATAGCCATGGAAATTGAATAAAGTTACAAAGAAATGCATATCGTTTGAACTGTCAGATATTTGATTTTTAAATAAAAATTATTGATAATTATATTCTATCCTGTCCTTAAAAATATTTTGTTTTTATAACGTACATCTAAATTATTGCTTATTTTATTTATTTTTATTTTGTAACCTGTAAAATCGAAATTCTGACAATTCAAACGATATGCATTTCTTTGTAATTTTGTTTAAATTTCATGGCTATCACTACAAATGAGCAATATTTAATAAATATCAAATTGGATTTTACAGGTTATTAAACATGAAAATTAAAATCTGTTTGATGATGCTGGTGTAGAATTTAATTCTCTACAACATTTATTTGAAACATTTTTACGTAAAATTAAATGGGAAGTTTTTCGCAAGGAAAAACTGATTTCCCATGTTAAACGCCTATGGCCCGCTTTTTAATTGACACCCTGTATATAACCATTAATATAAAATTCTTTAATTCTGGATAAACTGCAATTTAGCCATTCAGAATATTTAATACTTCTTCTTCTTTACCTACGAGGTTTGATCAAAAAGTAATGATAATTGTTTTTCGTTTTTCATTGTGCTACTTTATTTGAGTACGTGCCACAGCGTCTAAATGTCTTTGCGCCAAATTTCATCGCGTCTAAATTTCATAGCGCCCAAACTTTACAGCGTCTAAATGATGCCCCACCATCAATTGTTACACCGTTTAATTTGCCCTGGCTTATTTTATTTTATCGGTTTTTTTAATGATTCGAGCGAAGCGCTTTCTGGCGATTTTTATATTTTAAAATATATTTATCTTTCAGTGAACATTCTTCATTTACATTACCTACCCGTAATGTGTTCATAAAATATTATACAGTATTTATTTGGTTAACTAGGTTAACTGTAGGGATGGGTATCGAGTACTCGATGTTTTTGAAACATCGATGTTCAATTTTCGATGTTTTTATACTATCGATGTTTTAGTACCGATTTTCTCAATATTTATTTTGTTATATATTACAATCTACACGGAAAATAAAAAACACTTTTTACGTGTTGTTGGTGAGAGCGATCGACAGTTTACTGCGCAAGCGCAACCATGTCAGTTTGAAACTAAAAATTTTCAATAAGTGTAATTTTTCTATAAGTTTTCATTTTTCTTATTATTATGTATGTATGTATTTAGATTTAATTTATATTTCAATAAAATGGTTTTTTCGCATATTTTTACTTCATTTTCATGATTTGTCGGAAAACATCGATGTATTTCTTTCGATGTTTTCTAGCCATCGATGTTAAAGCATAAAAGAAGCATCGATATCAAATATCGATGGTTAAGACTGTGATACCCATCCCTAGTTAACTGCTGTTATCTACCATAGTACCTACCTACAGGCACTGTGGCGCTGTATTAACTACTCCACAAAGTCGCCATCTGTTGCATAATTCAAAACAAATGTTGACATATTTACAGTTTACTGTATTACCAATATCACTTGTAGTGGCCGAAATAAGCCAGGACAAATTTAGACGCTGTGATAATTGGTGGTGAGGCATTATTTAGACGCTATAAAGTTTAGACGTTGTGAAATTTAGATGCTATGAAATTTGTACGCTATGGCGTTTAGACGCTGTGGACTGCTTCGCTTTATTTTATCACGTTGGATTATTCGAAAAATATAGGTACGTGCAGTTTGTGTTAACCAAAAATTTTGACCAGGATTTATAAATGACGGAATAAATATTCCGCGTTAAATTATTTGTTAAAAATGGTATAAAATAAAATGAAGTGGTGTAAATGTTGGAGAAGACTTTTGACGAGAAAGCAATGTAGAAACCAAAGGTTCGTGAATGGTACAAAAGTTTTCACTCTCCACGCCATCAATGGGTGCCCGCGTGCCCGTGAAGTAATGTCTGCTAAACGCCTTCCACGGCACAAATATGTCAATTATGTTATCACCTTACCAAAATCTGTGCACAAAGAAGATTGGTACACCTAGCAATGGATAATATGCTGTGATGATGTATTTATTTATTCTTTATGAATTGCAGCTGTAAGTATTATACAAATTTATTTATCACGTTACAGTTTTGTGATATACCTTGTATTTATTTATTTTATACATTCAACGGATCAAATTTTTTCTTTTCAAAAATTATAGAAATATATTTCGCGAATTTTTGTTGTGGTACTTGTTTTTAAACAGTACTTGTTGATGTACATTATTCATTTTTCATTCATTCTTAAAACATGAGAACGTATTTTTGTGTTAAACGAAATTATAGTTTGCGATATTTACATATTTGCCAGGTCATAGTAGCCACTATTAATTTAGTTCCCTAAAATTCCGCTTGCTATATCCGAATCCTAAAGAAAATACGTATGTATAAAACTAAGAGTACCAGTATATCTATTTCAGTATACAAATATTAAATAATATCTTCTTACTTAATGTTGTTTATTGAATAATGTAATTTGTTCTAATGTATGCAAATATATTTTGAACTCAATCTTCTGTAAAAGGAAAAAAGTTATTCATAAACTTAAATTGTTAGAGTCAAAATTTCTTCGAAAAACAATGACAGTCACTCACAACATGCAAATTCTTTTCTATATGAGTCACATTTTGGCGAAGTGGAGAAAGGTCGTCAGAGATGATTCAAGGCACAATAACTGTACACAAATTCAATAAATCATTTTTTACACCTTGATTTACAACATTCTTGAATATAATACGGCGCCTAACAGTTTTATGGAAGAATAAAACATAAAAAGCGTGTAATACTCGTTTAAATACTATGCTAATTATTTGATATTTCCTGCATGTGGAAATGGCTAAATTGACACAAATTTCATAAGAGAACAATTTAATCAGTCACCGAAATACTTATTCTTATTAGTTACCAAACTACCTACTTTGCGCCAAAATAATTATTGTGCCGCCGAAATTATTGATTTATCACAATCACCAAATAAAATATTCTCAGCGTCTAGTTCTGATATGTTGTATTCTATTGCGGTCGCCATCATAGTAACTTAGTATTTAGTTATCGGAAGTGTGGTTAACTTTTTAGCTTTGATTAGTAAATTCATTTAAAAATGCTCCGGAAAACGATTTGCACTCTCCGCGCCAGCAATGAGTGTGCGTGAGGTGACGCCTGGTAAGCACCCGCACGGTGCAAATATATGATCTTTACCGATATCTGTGTACAAAGCAGATGGGCAAACCCAGCAATGGGTAATAAGCCGTAATGATATATATATATATATATATATATATATTTGGATACTAGTCTTGTATCCAAAACAAGAAGTTTTTCTCCAACATTAAATTCCAGCCCCTGCTTCATCGCACTTAAAACCACGGTTATTGGAGTTCTTGCCGTCCCTGAAAAGTTAGGGATGTTATGTAATATTAAGCGTCGATGGGAAGTGAACCAACCCGTATCAAAGCGGAGAGTTTAATCAGCGTGCAAACAAGTTCCCAATGTAAATAATACTTAAATGGTGGCAAATATTTAATGATAAAATGTACTTTTAGTTTCAAACTAGATTTTTATTTGAAATCATCATTAAAGTGCACAAAAATCTACATTAAAAGTGCAGAAATCGGCACTAAAGTAATCCATTATACGATGATTTCATGCAAATACAGTGTTGCCAACCTTATGATAATTATTGTACAAGTAAAATAATTTAGGCATGTGTACGATGTACATACAATAGTAAATTTCTACGTAAAATGACAAAAAATATATGCAAGAAGAAAGAACTAAAGAAGAAGAAATTTGAGATAAAACATAAAGGTAATTTTGAGATTTTTTTACGATAACCTCGACGATAACTTCAATGTCCGAGATTAGCCACATTGAGTGAGTGTCGGGCTGGCAAATACGTAAACATAACCTATAATTTTATGTATATCGAAGACTGTTTCTCAACTGAATTTTTCTGTAACTTAGTTACTATGAACTATGTTAACAATTCAAATTAAAGTGGATAAATAACGAAGAGGAATTTGTGAAAAATTCATGGATCTCACTGGGATTTGAACCCAGAGCCTTCCAATTGAGCTACAAGACTCCTGTGAGTTCCGTGAATTTCTTCACATGTGTATGAGACATGTGAAAAATTCACGGAACTTACTGGGGTCTTGTAGCTTGTAGCTCAATTGGTAGACTGTCCGACTAGAGATTGGAAGGCCCTGGGTTCAAATTTTTCACAAATCCTATGTATAAAATGAATATTCCTGTTATTTTCACAACCATACACAACTTTTCGATTTTAAATAAAATTTAATATGTATCTCGACACTGAAGTTCCTTTTTATTGCTCATATGGTATATTTTCCACATTCGTGATAAAAAGTGGAACTTCAGTGCCTTAATATATAAATAACTATTTTAATGTTTGATTAGTTTTACTTATGACAGCAGATGTTCGTTTTGATTTTGAAATAGTTTGGTGATCACAATTTGCTGAACTAGATATTAAGAGGCAAATTACATTATTTAGTAACTAAAAAAGGAATAATAAGGTGCTTGGTTAATTCATACCAATTTCATAATTCACATTACATAAACAACAAGTGTATTAGACCTATAAATATAAACGAAAACATCGATTAATTAGGAATTCTCCATAGAGTAGTGCACTTACGTTATCGCATTTAATTAGTGCAATCTCTTACCGCTTTATAAATTATTGGCTTCAAGTATTCTGCTTACCATTAATGTCGCACATATTCTGTTTAATTAATTTAATATCCCAACACATACTTGCTATTATTCTCAGATGAATTCATCTTGATTGTAATCATGCTTAACGCAATACTATTTATTATGTAATTTCAATATGATTTATTAACACATTGTTCATTACAGTAAGAGTAAAAGCGAAATTATTTTCAGTATAGTAATTATTCAGTATTTTGCAACACAAAAGTAGGCTATTTAATGGGTTAGTAATAATAGGTTAGAAAAAATGCCGAGTGCCAACTGTCAAATTACTAAATCATATGTTTGAAAGTTATGATTTCTAATATGAAAAATAAAATAAGTATAATAAGTTGTTTGTAAGTTTTGCTGTGTGAAAACCTACATCTTATACTGACTACTGAATCAAATAAAAAAATAAAAAATATATCATCACGGCTTATTACCCATTGCTGGGTGGCCAATCTGCTTTGTACACACATATCGACAATGATGAAATATTCGCACCGTGCGGGCGCGTATAGTATGACTATCGATTATGTAGATTATTTAATAGATGTGGTTTCTTTTGAAAACATTTCCCTATATTTGATTTGAAAGGAAACTGACCCTTATGTATTCCGTTAGAAGATTAGAATTGTACTCAATAGCTGGAGGTATTTAAAATGACCTTAGCAACAGGATTCAGGGATGTATTTAAAAAATTTAATACTGCAAATTCTAGTTCGTTCATCTCAGGTGTAAGCAAACCTCGAGTCGAAATTACTGTTAGAAGAAATTAAAAATAATCCTATTTCAAAGAATTGCTAAACTAAATAGAGTAAAGATCAAAATATTTTGTTATAATCAACATAAACAAAAAATGTTTGAAATATTTTAAACACACCCCTGTTTTTGATATTCAGTTACCCTAGTCGGCCATCTATTTTCAGCCGGACATAGTAATGTATTTCTGTGCTTTCCTAGTCCATAGTATTTAAATGGGTTCATGCAAAAATTTCATTCCTGCATATTTCGTACAATTCTATTCTTCTCTAGAGTTTCAAAAGAAACCACATCTATAAAATATTTTAAGGGCCAACTTTCATTCGCTAGTCATACCATACCAGGCGTCACCTCACAGGCACTCATTGCTGGCGTGGAGAGTGCACCACAGGGGTTAATTTCGTGAATCGGGCCATACAAATTTAGAATATTTCTAATTTTAAATTCAAATTAATGAATCTCCAAGTGTAATACGTACATATTTTAACCACAAAGTTCCTACGATTGTCGTTTTTATTTTATTACTCATTGTATTGTTTCAGTAAAATACGTAACTATTTTTTTAAATTTAAATGAATCATTTTTGCAACAAAATAATTAAAGGAAACAATGAAAGTTAATTTTACAACTGTGAAAATGATTAAGATTATAATTTCAATAGTAGATTGTACATACATATAGGTATATTATAATTAATCAGTATTGTTATTTTAAGTGATACTATAATACTATAAAGGAATAAATTTAGAAACAAATTATGTCCAGCTTAAAAAAATTGTAAAAAATAAAATCACAAGTCAGTTGTCTCTTTTGGTATAAAACTTGTTAATTCCTAGACCTATTCTGAACAAATTTGTCTTACAGATCTGTAAATCTGTAACAAAAAACTGACAAAAACGCATCTATTTTTGTTGATTAATATAAAATTATACATAAGAGTGGTAGCTTTCGTTTCGATTTTATTCATTATTTACAGATCTGTAAGATTTACAGATTTGTTCAGATTTGAGTTATAAATCTATAATGAGATACGTCCAATTTTTTTTATTCATCCTATAGCTTAAAAATAATACAGATACCTACATAACCATATTTTTTAAAATTTGTTAAATATAATAGATTTCGAGAAAACTTCTTTGGCGTTATCTGTGCGAAGCAATACAAGCAATGAGAGTGAAAGAGATAGGTCTAAATCTATCCCTTTCGCTCCCGTAGCTTTTATTAATTCTATCAGGTGTAGTCACAGGACTTTTATCACCGGTTTTCTTGTATTCAAAAAAAAACATCTGGTGTGGCCAACACAATACCTCCCACCATTTAGAGCCCGAGTCACAAAAAAGATTAAGCTAATCCTTGATTTTTGGATTAGTGAATTTTACTCTAATTTTGGCAGTTTATTTCTTAAAATATAGTGTAATCTAATCCAAGTAACTATACCTTTTTTGATAATAAAATGAAGATTAAATTTGATTTACCGGGATAGAATAGAATTCACTGATCCAAAAATGAGGATTAGCTTAATCTTATTTGAGAATCGTTAATTTTTATTAATCTAAATACATACCTACATATTTACTTATTCTGGAAACTGTATTTATTTCCTTTCCTATTATTCTATTTCCTTTTTACCTTCCGTCACCTTTAGGTAAGGAAGGTATTGTCTTTGGTCAAAAAATTCGATGATGAGTTTTTAATCAATAAGCACGTTTTAGGGTCCCTAGAATACGAATTTACTATTTTTACGATGATGTCTGTATGTGTGTGTGTGTGTGTGGATGTGTGTGTGTGTGTGTGGATGTGTGTGTGTGTGTGTGTGTGGATGTGTGTGTGTGTGTAACAAAATTTTCGTCTGCGATAACTCTAATACTACAGTTTCAAAAATTATAATTTTTTCGTATACTTCTTCGATACATCCATATGAAGAGCTGATTAGATTTTGGTTACAATTGGTCAACCGGAAGTACCATCATTTGAATATTTTAACAGTTTTTCTTGAAAAAACTATGTTAAATATCATTTTTTCACATTTAATGTTATTATAAATATTAAAGAATATTTTATTCTCTATACGATTTGACTGCATTTTATACTTAATATTAAATGGATATAGAGTTAAAAAATTATAAAGAAATTAAATTTCATAAAGTAGCTATAGCTATGAAAACAGCTACTATTTTAAGAAAATTCTGATTGAAAGATGTCAGTGTCAAGTGAAATTGACATAGTGTGTGTCTTATAATTTTACTGGAAATATAGGATCTTTTGCTTTCTGTATGCGGAATTTGTATAAAATACATACAACTGCTTTAAGGTAATGTACAAGAAATAATAATAATAATAATAATAATAATAATAATAATAATAATAATAATAATAAATCTTTTATTTCTGCAGATACATTACACTGTATATAGAAAACGTCACAAAATAATAATTTAAGACATAAAATTTTCTGTATGAAATTTGCATAAAATACATGCAGCTGCCGGAAGGTAATGTACAAGAAATAGAATATTTAGCAAGGAACTTTCCGTATGAAATTTGTACAAAATACATAGAACTGACGGAAGGTAATGTGCTGGTCACATCAGATTTTTTCTTTTTAAAATGATACCATTATTAATTTTAAATGATTAGTTCTTTGACAGTGTCATTTATCTGCCAGTTACATACATTTGAATAACTGCGTAACCAAGAAGTTTTGTTTGTTTAAAGTGTAGGCTCCGGGATTTATATTAAAAATAATAAGTATTGATGCAAATCTATAAAAATTAATAATCTTTAATTTTTATAATAACATTAATCTCGAAAAAATAACATAAAGATATTTTTCGAAGAAAAATTATATTGAGTTTCAAGTAAAGTGTTATTTCCAGTTATCCGATTTACTCCAAAATCTAATGGGCTCTTTCCATAATAGAAAAAGGTCGAAATACAAGGGTTTTTTTTTTGTATGATAGTATTTGAGTTAGAGTGGAGGATCCACACACACATACACACAGACATCATCGTGAAAATGTTAAAATTGGATTCTAGGAACCTTAAAACGTGGTCATTTACCAAAATCTCGATATGCGATTTTCAGCACGATCCCTATACCTCCCTTACCAAGGGTAGCGGGAGGTAAAAAATACAGGTTTGCTATATTTATTAACTCTGTATTAATAATACTCGTACGTCAATATATTCTTTAAATTTAATCAAGGGCACATACCCCATTGAAACATTTTATATTGAAAGTTATTTTTACTTGTTAAAGTTATTCAACTTACATTGCTTAGAATTTAAATGCTTCGGTTTCAATAGGAGTTAATTATTTACTTCTTATACATTGTATTTTAGTCAATATGAAGAATAAAAATCAAGTTTATTTTTAGATGTTTATTTTCCTCATTTTACAATTACATTTGATTTTAAATCTTAACTAATACGACATATACATAATATTTTTTTTGTCATTTGTGTTACGTAATACAAAAGTTTTTAACCTTGATCTTCGAAACAATAGACAATTTAATCCATTGTTACGTGACAGAAATTTCTTTCCGTAGTTTTTGCAACCTTTTTCCTAATACTTTATAGGTTAAAAACTTCCTGGCCTAAAAACAAAAACAAATTTTTGAGATGATTACAAAACGATGTCAAGCATTTAAATCCTTAATCCTTCTAGTCGATTAGTCATTCTTAAAATCTTTTCTGGTTCGAATCACTTCCTGCCATTGTTATTGTTAACTCTTTTACTCGTTTAACAAAGCCCCTATAGCACGCCACTGGTTTGCGGTGTGGTTTTGATTCACAACGTCGCAGAGGGCTTGGCATATATGAACACGTGTTTAGAAAACTAGTATGATATTGACTTGAGGTGTTCACTGTTTTGCATTTCTATCAGTCGCATGTCCTTTGTTTTCCAAGCTCATACCAACAAATGACAGTCTTGTACGACGATGAAGAGTACACTCACTCAAGAATATTCATTTGTTTTCTTGCATGGTGGCCAGTAAAAATTTGTCTGCAGAAATTCTTATATCTTTTATTCAATGTTTTTTTTTTTTAATTTATTTATATTCTCTTGTATTCTTCCAAATTTCAGGACACTGCAGACCACATTTTGTAATTTGAATATTCTTGGGGCAATTATAAATATGTTAGTAAATTTACTTCCATTCTTTTTGGAATATTTTCAAATTTCTAGTTAAATTTAACAATTTACTTCGACTTAAATGATTTACTGGAGTATTGTACTCGAAATTAGATTAGTCAGCAGTTTTGAATTTCATTTAATAAATTTCTTCCTAATTGCGGTTAGGTTTGTGGGTGGAGCTTTCTTTTCTTCGGTATATGATTGCTCTTAAAATAATTGTTTCACAAAGATAATAAATCTTCTGGTGAAAACCAATTCTGTCTTGTCTTGTAAAGCCTGCTTGACACGGTCATAAATTGTTAACAAATTTAATAACAAATTGTTTCATTGAAAACGAATTTTATAATAAATGGAATATTCTACTTATACTATCACAAATGTCATTAAAAATTGAAATGTATGTTTGACACTACTACAAAATTTTCTTAACAAATTTGTGAATAAAATTATAATCGTGTCAAACGGGCTTTTAGAATTAAAAAGCTTCTTGTCTTGATAATCAATAGTTTTTTAAAATTATTGGTTGCTACCTGAGAAAAATTATTTAAATTAAGTATAGATAATTAATTTTCTCTAAAACCATTAACTTGTCATTTTCCGAAATTGTAAATTTACTCTCTAAAATCGAAGTTAACACGGTGACTGCGTTGAAACCTTAAAACTAATTCAAAATAAAATACTTGAGAGGTGAATTTTCTAGACTAGGTTAAAATTCAAATATGTTTTTGTTGTATTTTTACCTCAGGCTACCCTAGGTAAGGGAGGTATAGGGATCGTGCTACAAATCGCATATCGAGATTTTGGTAAATGACCTCGTTTTAAGGTCCCAGAATCCAATTTTAACATTTTCACGATGATGTCTGTGTGTATGTGTGTGTGGATCCTCCACTCTAACTCAAATATTATCATTCAGAAAATTTTGAAACCTTGCTATTATAAAAATTAAAGATTATTAAATTTTTATAGATTTGCATTAATACTTTTTCTATATATTTTAAGGATTAATTTATAAAATTATCTATAATTTAAATCCCAGAGTCTACTCTTTAAACAAACAAAACGCAGTTAATCAAATGTATGTAACTGACAGATAAGTAAATGTCACTATCAAAGAACTAATCATTTCAAAATAATATTAGTAACGTTCTAAAAAGAAAAAAGTAAATAGAACAATAGAAAAGGAATTCGATTCAGCATAAGTAAATAAGTAGGTATGTATTTAGATTAATAAAAATTAACGATTCAAAAAAATGTTTAAGCTAATCCTCATTTTTGGATTAGTGAATTCTATTCTATCCCGGTATTTAAAATTTAATCTTCATTTTATTATAGCTCCGGTGGCTCAATGGTTAGAGCAACGCCTCATGTCATGAGTGCCCTCGGGGCTCTGGGTTCGAATCACACTAAGTCATGGATGTGTGTGAATGTGAACGCACTCTGTAGTTGGTAGTTAATCCTGTTGAGGGGTTTAAAAAAGGAAGTAACTTGGATTAGATTAGACTATATTTTAAGATATAAACTGTCAAAATTAGAGTAAAATTCGCTAATCCAAAAATAAGGATTGACTAATTCTTTTATGTGACTCGGACTGTAATGGCGGGAGGTATTGTGTTGGCCACACCAGATTTTTTATTAATAAACCCTGTTTTCAAATAAATCGTATATTTGTATCATTATTTTTTTATTAATAATCTAGAGTGCGCGCTACAGTTAAAACGTATGCATAGAATGCTCACTGTACTGGTACTGAAAATATTTAGGCAGGGGGGGGGGGGGTTAGGGGGGCTCCAAAATTGAATTGCGCTTGGGGCCTCTTAAGTGCTAAATCTGCCACTGATTGTAACCATGGATATGTCTCAAAAATACATTCGAAAATAAGCCTTGTCAAAGTTAACAACGTGCAACGTGATTAAAGTCACTATTGTTTTATGCAGTTGGACCTATATCTAATGTATGCGGTACCGGTATCTATAGATATATAGATAGCGTTAAATGGAAATATGTATATAAAATAAAATTTTATAATAAATAACCCTCATCGCAGAATTTGACTTAAAATACAATTGTATATAATCGCACTACAATAAAACGTGAAAATATTTAATTTGATTTTATTGTGTTGCATATCAAAATTTATTTCCTCCTCCAAGCTTATTTTTTTATTATTAACGTGATTTTCGGATGTTCGTGTCATCTTTGTTTTTATAATCCTTTAAAATTCTCTCGCTTATAATTTTTCTCAGAAATCACAACTTGTAAATTGCTCGAGTCTAATAAAAAATGCGATAAGTGAAGCATATTCTCTGAATTTTTCTTGTGTTGAAACAGCGCTTTACAATTTATTTGCTTTAAGTCCGCCCGAAAATAGTTGTGCGGCATTTAAGTTTGTTAGTAATAGAATATTATCGCTAACAACATGTCATTCTGTGGGGAATTGTTTTTTAAACATACACTTGTAGAGCAATTTAGAAACTCGAAATAAATTTGAGGTTTTTTCCACTGTCGAAAAATATAACAAAACGTTGATTATTCAATTGTTTTGCAACATGTAATTTCAAGTGAAACGAATAACAAAAACATTGTCCATTAGAAAAACATGTGTTACAATTTTTTGCAGTTAAGAAAAATGACAACAAATTTAAAATTTCTTTTTAAACAGCATTTTGCTAACGTCTGTAAAGATCTAGGCTATCTAATGAAATTCTTGACTTTTAAATATCACTGTACCTATGAATCAATTTCGAAATGATTTTAACATGCAGGTCCAGTGCATATCCTAAAGATTTGTACATGTATTTATTGCTTGCGCCATTATACTTTTATAAGAAAACAATAAATTAAGTAAAATTAGTTTTTGAGGTTTTTGAAGGAAACGGTTTTGGGACACTGGTTGAATAGGTTGTGTGTTTTTTTCATTACATACACATCTCCCAAACTTAATTGGTGTGACAAAGCTTTACGTAATTGCATAAATTAATTTCATTGTTAAATTATTTTATGTAATAGTTATAACTAATTTCACTATTCCAAATATTATAGTATCCAGGGGTACAAAAAATGTTCTTCTTAAGTGAACTACCCTTAATTATAGGAATTTTGAAAAAATTCTTTTTGTTCCGTAATCAGGACATTAAGAACTATATGCCCTTCTAATATGTACCTGAATTTATCGGACATCCTGTATATATATTCTTCTTCTTATTATAATAATAATAATTAAATATTATTTCGTAATAATATTGAAATTTGCAATTGAATGTTGTAGACAAGGAATGTGGTGACGTCAGCATAGCCCGAGTTTACCACTATGGTAAATTGTCTTTCTCCACATTTTTAATAATTTATTTTTCTCGCAATTACTAAATCGATTTAAAAAATACGGGACGTTTTCGTTTTTATGATTAAACTAACACTAATACATATGTGGATAAGTATAAATACTCATCAATAGATTTTCTTTTGTGAATAGTACTATATGAATATCTACCTATAATTTAAAAAAAAAATAACACAAATTCAAATACAAAGTATACTCTCTTAACTTGTGCAGAAAATTGTTTAGCAGTGTGAATACATACGACCACCTTTTTATCTGATTTTTCAACATGCATTATGAATTGTGTGCTCACACAAATTTTGTTGCATCACACTTGCATCCGTCGATAACTCCAGCACTACATTTCTAAAAATTATAATTCTTTCGTATTCCTCTTCGTTACATCCCTATGGAGAGCCGATTTTGGTTAAAAGTGTCGACCAGAACTACCCTCATTTAAAGATTTTAACAGTTTTTTAAAAAAAACGCTGTTAAATATCATTTTTTCACATTTAATGTTATTATAAATATTAAATAATATTTTATTCTCTATACGATTTGATTACATTTTATACTTCATATTCAATGGATAATAAGTTAAAAAAATTATAAAGAAATTAAATTTAATAAAACAGCCAGCAATGCAATAACACTGGAAACAGTTAATATAATTTTAATAATTCTAGACAGATGTCATTGTCAAGTGCGATTGACATATTTGTGTTATAATTTTACAGTCAATTCTAAGAAACTTTCTGTATGGAATTTATACAAAATACATAGAACTGAGGGAAGGTAATGTACTGGAAATATAGAATCTTTCACAAGAAACTGTCTGTATGGAATTTGTACAAAATACATGGAACTGACGGAAGCTAATGTGCTGGCCACATCAGATTTTTTAATTTTAAAAGCAATTTCATAACTACTTTTGTAACATTAGTGTACAATAAAGAAAAAGTTAAATTTGTCACAGTTTTACTTGCAAGCAAGATTAAATAGATTATAATTTGTATTTGAAGTAGGCTACTATGTTCATTCTTTCCGCGATATACCGGTGTCTATCCTTGAACAGAATCACTCACCTGTCGATGTCTAAGTTTATCTCCTTCAAATTGATTTTATCTCAATGAATAAATGACACCTGTCTAATTTGCATATCGATAATAATTTTTTCACTCGAGTTATTATAACATTAAAATATTTTTTTACAAGATCCGCAGTTTTAATCACGGCACAAGGTTAGTGTGTAACAAGAACTGCAATTATCTTCACTATTAAAGAATTTCCATAAAAACAATTTCAATAATAGCGTCCCGTATTTTGTTGCTATAAAATTCTAGTGCCCGGTATTCTTCAAGAATTATGACTGCTATTTTGTTGACGGGCTCTCGAGAATATGAATATGAAAATTGAAAGTTTTTACGTGAACTTTTTAATGGGATACATGATACATGGTTTTAATCGGAAATAGGTTGTACAATTTGTTGAATGATGTTGACAACGCCTTATATTGACTTGGTAATTAGAAAATGGAAACTGAATTAAGTTTTTCTAATAACGTTGTTAATTCTGTGTATTATTATGCAATTAACTTTCATTTTCTAGAAAAAGTCTTTAACATATTACATTGTACAATATAGGTTGATAACCCTAACTTCAATATATTTCGCACTTCTTGTGTATTTACAAAAAATAATATACTCCCTTTGCTAAATGTGATTTAACGTCCTGGATTCCATGACGCTAAACATCATCTTGACACTTTAATCACAACTTGACAAGCTGTGGTTTCGGGCATATTGGACACGGGGTGAAATTAACTACTGTACTTGACAGCTGTCTTGTAAAAATAAGTACCTAACCTAAAATTATATTTTTATATTTCTGCTGTTTTAATTTGCATTAGTAGAAAAAGCATAGTATGTGACTCGTTTATTCGTTTCGTCATAAAGTGACGTTTATAAAACTTGTTACACAATTTACGAGTACTATTTTCCCACTTAGTTGTGTTGAGACATGTTTATAATAGAATAATACAGAAGTTTTCTATATACCTACTCTGAAGATACTAAGGTATATAGGTTTGTTCCTACACGACTTTTTGGATGCGTTCATGTACGCATGCATGAACCCTTTTGTGCGCATGTCTTGTTCTTGTACTAATTCAGACATATGTAGGAACCTTTTATGGAATGAACAACGGACTTGACATATCATCCTAATTAGATTCTGTCTCCTCTGCAAAAAAAAATTAGTCAATACATTATCTAAAATCAAATGCGCGAGCATACACGTGACTCGAGGAACCTTGACGTGCTTAGAATCAGCTGATTTGTGTGCGCATGTCATTTTGACAAGAACATTGTCAATTTGACAAGACCAATGTTTTGACTTATTTTAATTTTGAATTGTAAAATGTTAATATTTTATAATTTTTAGGCAGTAAAACACGTGGAATTAAAAATAATAACATTTAGCAGTTAAAAATTAAAATAAGTCAAAACATTAGTCTTGTCAACATGGCATTGTTCTTGTCAAAATGACATGCGCACACAAATCAGCTGATTGTAAGTTCGTCAAGGTCCCTTGAGTCACGTGGCTGCTCGCGCCCTATTAATTATTTATCATATCACATACCTAATTAATTATTACTGTTTTATTCGAGGCTGGCCAAATATCAAAGGCATTTCTCCATCAGCTGAATCAGATAACAAATTCCAAATCACTCATTATGTTCACTTATGAAAACAGATACATAATCACAGGTTATGCTTCGATATTTCCTCGCACCGCGCGAAAATTGTATGCATGTGCTGACAAATAATGGTACATAGCACAGACCAGTGGATGAATCTGACAGTCCGTGGATGTGTTCATGTACGTATCCGAAGTCTGTAGGAACAAAAATACCAATAAATGAGCATACGTCTGACGTACATATCACAGTCCGGACTAGCTGTAGGAACAAACCTTTAGTTAAGCGGCGTTCCAATGAATTTCTACTTTGCGTTAAAGCTTGGAACATATGCCTGAAAATACACGTTCACACCATAATTTCACTTTCCAATTTCAATTTCCAATTCCAACCTTGCAAGGTCCAAACTTTTCAATTCCAGTTTGAGGTACGCTACGCTCAGCTGTCATAATTTGGAGGTTATTGTGAAACTTAAAAATGAATCGCAAAAAAACACTTCAGCTTCAGTTATGTTCTGTCAAAAATCTCGATGTAAACAAATACGAACTGAAATGTGACAAGAAACACAATGCACCCGAAATCTCAAAGTTAGCGCATGCGTCATGTTGAAATTGCATGCTATTGTGAATGCATCAAATTCAAAGTAAAAATTACAAAGAAATTAAAAATTGCAAATTCAAATTATTTGGTTCTGAACGCAGCTTTAGTGATTTTTCAATTTCAGTCATTAGCAGTTGGGAAAATAATGTAAAGAAACTATTAAATTGAAAAAAACTTTCCTGTCGGGATACACGTAATAAATAGCATTATTTACAGCTTTTCATTTTGTGTATTTAGAGATTTTAAACATTGAATAATGTTATCCACATTTCCAAATTTATTTCTCATGTGAAGTGATATTTTTGGAAACAAAAGAAAATGTTGTTGTAGTGGTTGATGATGGTGCTTTGTTTGTGGCATTTCGGACAATCATTAGTGCATTGAGTAAAAAAATTTGAAGAGAGTACATGAAGAAAAACAAACAGGTCACGCGAGGCTTGGACACAAATTACAAATTATCCACAGTGTTCGTCCCGGGGCCAAATGCCCAAACTTGACCACGTGCGCAGGGCAAGGCGTAGGTAAAAAGAATGGAATGGGATTCATTCTATAAGACACTGACCCACACACGACGATGCAGTAAATACCTTTCGATTTTAACAATATAGGTACTAAACTCTGCTGTTTGAAATAACGAAAGAATTTTGACAATTAATTGGAGCATAGTTTAGGAGCCTGTTTTACACAAACACATTTTCGATGTTTAAAGAGAAACAGATGCACAAAACCGTAAAGGCGCATTTACACATTTGCACTCGTGTTTTGCCTCGCCATTCGCCGAAATTCGCGAGTGGCATTCGCATGTTCGACCCCACAACGCGAATGACCGTTTTCAGATTCGCCGAGTGTAAAGACTGATTTCGCCGCATCTCTACAAGCCTTTGGCTCGTCCCCAAAAACCGCTCCTGGAGCGAGCGCTACGAGCTGCAAGGCGAGGACCGAGGCGAATAACGAGTGAACAGACCACACATTTGCTCCGCAACTCGCCTTGCAATTCGACTCGCCATTTATGCGAAAGTGTAGATGCGTTGTAAGAGAGCCAGGTAAAACTTAATAAACTACAATACATTAAATAACGCATAGCATTTACAAAGAATTAAATCACAAGAATCTATCTGTAAAAATTATTTCGTTATTTTAAACAGAGTATAGTTCAAGATTTCGTAACATATCAGTCCTGTTTTCATATCACAGTGAGGTTTTATAATAGTAAATTTCGTACCACCTACTTAACTCTTTTCTGTTTTTAAACTTTGTGATTTATTATTATACTATTCAAACTTAATAGTAGGTACATTATATTTTGAAAAAAATATTGTAATTTTGAATGCCTTCGTTGTTCTTCCAGCCCTGACGAAGATTTTAGATAAATCGAAACGTTAATGATCTTCTAATTGTTTGCTTCATCCGACAACACATTCAACATAGATTTTTTTGGACACTTCCGTACATATTCTAACTCTTTCCGTTCTTCTTTTGCTGTTGATTGACATCAATAACAAAAAAGTTGTGAAAAAACATATAATATTACAGGTTTATATTACAAGAAAACATTTTTTGATTGTTCTTTGATTAAGAGAACCAAAGTTACTGAATGATGAATGAAAAAATTACTTAATGTACTTTTTTTTCTTTAATGTGACTAAGCAAATTTAAAGTGGTGTCAGATATGATTAAATTCTTTAATTTATTATTTATATAGGATACTACGAAACAACATTTCAAAATTTAATGTATTATAATGCCCCTTTGCGTTCCAAAGCAATCAAAATTTGTCATTAACAAAGTTTAATTTGATAAATAGTAAAATGTACAGGACTAGTTCTATTTTTCGTTTGCCTGAAATATATTTGTATTTAATAAGACTATGAATGTATGTAATTTCGGGATTTGATCTCGAGCGACTTATGTCCCTAGGGTAAATTAATGACAACACACTACTTTTATTTTTACTTTACCACGAAATTTTTGTTACTACCATGTTTCTTGCCAACCCCCCAGAGCTGGCCCTTGTGACAGCCCCTAGCCAGTGCCCGATAGCTAGAGGTTGCTAAGTTAATTGTATCCCAAACTTGGATCGGTAACGGGAGTGAAGCAGAGGTTAGCACTCTACCAAAGTTTTCACCCCATTTGTGTACATATTTTTGTGGAATATGCTTCACTTTCAATTTAAAATCATAATAGCCAATCATCAACGCATAGGTCACTCAATTTAACTCACCCTATTAGACAAAATGGGACAAAATGTAAATTACGTTTGTCTATGTTTCCAAGTTTACATGTTGTTTTTAGAAATATGAGAAGTGAGGTTAGATATTTATTTGTAGTGCAGTTTTTACAATTAACCATGTTTTCAGGTTTTGAAAAGGCAAATACCCCAAATACTAATTTATTTAAAGTAGATATTACTATAATCATACGTAATATAACAAGTGATATGATTATCATCGATGATATTCTCGAGTGTAACCGAGTTGCAGAAGAAGAAATGTGCTGCTTCGGTTTCACGAGCAATATCTTCGATTATTAATCATATCACGAGCTTATATTTAATCAGAGAATATAATGAATTTTTGTGACACATTATGTGTGCTGCTAACCTAATTTTTAATATATTGTATTACAACATGGTTAATTTCACAATTACCTTATTTTTTGCATCATTGTTGAATCAACCCAACGATTATCGCACATTTTTATGCTCAAAATTAACTGTCAATGACAAATAAAGAAAACAAATCCCTTAATAACGAATATAAATAAGCAGGTGATATTTTTTTTTGTTTTTTTATCATCGCTGTGGTAGACATGTAACTAGGAAGATTCTGTATGTTGATTGGCGGAAAACATGTCACATGACTCATGAATTATATTCTCATAGAAATTGACTACGTCGAGCCCAGCAATAAAACTAGAAATATCATAATTATGATAAAGCGGCGTATCGCTCACTGTTTGCTTTATAATATTGTATGCTAACGCAGGAATCTTTCATTGCAAGAATAGAGCAGAGCAAATAATGGCCCGTTGGCATCCTATATTATAAAGGAAACTGTCATAAAATTACGATTTTTTAGTTTAATGGCTGGACCCGACAGAGTAACTTTTTCTGACTATATGGAATGGATAATGACTTTTATGTTAGTACCTATACTCTGACGCTTAACCTTGCGTTTAACGTTTGTATTGTAACGTGGAACGCCCGCCATCGCCGTCGCTGTCGCCGCCACTGTCGCAGCCGCGTCGCAGCAATGAGCGAGTGTCTATTTATAGCGATGACGCAATCGCGCTAGTAGCCGGGCGACGTAAGCAAACAGGTCGCAACGTGTTTAATTACTTCCTGTCGCCTGAACCTTTTGTGTTCATTGTTATTATGCGGTCGAACATTCTGGGCTTTTCTAGAAAATAATAACAGCTGTATATAAGGGGCGTAGCTATGCTCGAGGGACACAGTCAGTTACATACAGAGTCATAGAGATATTGACAAGGCGTGTTAGAGAGTAGTGTTAGTGAGAAGCACAGCAGTATCGTAGTGAGCGTATGCAGTTGGTGTCGCGTAGGTACTCGGGAAGTTACTAGTATATTGGGATAGCTGTGGATGTAAATACTCGGTGGTGTTGACGAGTATTGGGAAGCTATAGTGTGCAAGAACAGTAACGGCGAGTCGGAAAGTTACTGGTATACCGGGATAGCTGTTGAAGAGAATACTCGGTAGTGTTGAAGAGTATTGGGAAGCTATGTATATGGGGACAGTAACGGCAAATGGAAGTGAATATTCGGCAGTGGTATTGGAGAATTGTGGCATACGGACAATCGGTGATACTGAGGCTGTGGATGGAAGAAAGTTAGTTATATAAATAGACAGACAGTGAGGTGAAAGGTGTGACTTCTGTCCGAGCAGTTGAATATACATACGCTGTTGGGTCAGTTGAGTATATAGACGCTGTGGAGGTCGGTAGGCGGACAGTTGAATGTGATATAAGTATATAGTGATATAAATATCGCGAAACAATCTACAAGAGTCTGCAACAGACCGGCAGTCTAAATAGTGTTAGTGTTATCTAGTTAATTATAGTTCTAGTCTTCATTAGTTTTTAATAATTATCTAATACTGGTAATAGTAACTCTCATTATAGTTTAATAAACATTTAATTTTAATTACTAATAATTTTCAAATATTTACACTTCACCCAAATAAATAAAAACGTTACAGTATGTATGTATGTGTGAATAATATAAATAGTAGGAAACTATTCGAAAATGCATCTTCCTATCTGTTGGTCATTCTCGTCTACATTGTAACAGCTTGGGCTGCATTTGTACCTGGCTGCTCTTGCTCTGCTTGGCCGGTCGGGTGACGCTGACGCGGTGACCTCAAGGCTGCTGGTGCTGGACCCCGTCCCCGGTCTGTCAGCCGCGGCTCAGCTCTGCTGTTGCTGTTGATGCGAGGCTCAGGTGCTTCTCGGAATTACTCTGCGGCTGAGAGGAACGCCCAGCCGACATTGTTAGCTTATGACACATACCACACACTACTCTTTATGAAAAACAAGGGTAACGGATAGCAGATAGGATGGTGATGGTTGATTATGGTTAATGAGGAATGAAAAAATAAATCAGACATGATTATTCAAGTAAATGTTTAAAGGAGAATGAGAATATGAGGTTATGAATAAAATAAATTAAACGAATATCATTACTGTTTATTACAAATTGTAGCAATTATTTATGTGGCCTAATATAAGAACGATCAATGGTACCATTTCATACTTTTGCAAATGAGTGATTTAACATCAGGGGCGTCACTAGGTACTTTTAACAGGGAGGGCGCACCTTTAGAACGAAATAATTTTTGACAGTGATTCTGCATTTAAATTTTTTCATGTTTAAAACATAATAATATTTCTTTTGGAAGATTTTCAGATGTAATGAAGCGAACACAAATACTTATCTGTTCTTCTGCAGTGATGTCCCGAGCATCATCTACTATTTTTGCAAAATAATCACAATTATTAATTTCCGGAGTTATTTTGCGTATTATACATCTTGCACTACTCTCTATAACATGATTTTGTGACGTAGTGAACAATAATGTGCATTTTGAGGTACATTGTAATTCTGGAGAAAAGGATCAAATTTTTTAATAACTAGAGTCTATAAAATTGGCCTTATTTGTTGAATTTTTTGTTTCATTATGTCCTTGCAATGGGATAGCCTTAAATAATTTCGTCTCTTTTATAGCCTGAATGGTGCATTATTTTGATTTCTTGTACTAAAATATGAAGCGAAAATTTAATTAATTATTAAACTATTAGCATTTTAAAAAACTCAACACACGACACGCATACTTCCGATATTAACCTGAATTAAAAAAAAAATATTATTGAAATCTATTAGTATTTGACTTTGATTTTAATGGCAAAACGAGAAAAGTCCAGTATTAATAGATTTCAATAATTTTTATTTTAAAATGCAGGTTAGTATCGAAAGGATACTTGTCGTGTGTTGAATTTTTTAATGCGTTAATAGTTCTAATACAGGAATAATTTATTTGAATTTTCGCTTCATATTTTAGAGCAGCGGTAACCTTTCCTCTTCGGCTAAAGTCGTGGGTACATAATCGTCTCGCTGCTTATTGCAGATAAATAAGTGCATAATAAAAAATCTGATGTGGCCAGCACATTACCTTCCGTCAGTTCTATGTATTTTGTACAAATTTCATACAGAAAGTTCCTTGCTAAATTAAATATTATATATCTTGTACATTACCATCCGGCAGTTGCATGCATTTTATGCAAATTTCATACAGAAGATTATTATTTTGTGACGTTTTCTATATACAGTGTAATGTATCTGCAGAAATAAAAGATTTATTATTATTATTTCTTGTACATTACCTTAAAGCAGTTGTATGTGTTTTATACAAATTCCATACAGAAAGAAAAAGATCCTATATTTCCCGTAAAATTATAAGACAAACACACTATCTCAATTTCACTTGACACTGACATCGACTGACATCTTTCAATCAGAATTTTCTTAATATAGTAGCTGTTTCCACAGCTATTGCTACTTTATGAAATTTAATTTCTTTATAATTTTTTAACTCTATATCTCTATATTTAATATTAAGTATAAAATGCAGTCAAATTGTATAGAGAATAAAATATTCTTTAATATTTAAATAACATTAAATGTGAAAAAATGTTATTTAACATAGTTTTTTCAAGAAAAACTGTTAAAATCTTCAAATAATGGTACTTCCGGTTGACCAATTGTAACCAAAATCTAATCAGCTCTTCATATGGATGTATCGAAGAAGTATACGAAAAATTTATAATTTTTGTAACTGTAGTATTAGAGTTATCGCAGACGAAAATTTTGTTACACACACACACACACACACACACACACACACACATCCACACACACACACACACACACACACACACACACACACACACACACACACACACACACACACACATACAGACATCATCGTAAAAATAGTAAATTCGTATTCTAGGGACCCTAAAACGTGCTTATTGATTAAAAACTCATCATCGAATTTTTTGACCAAAGACAATACCTTCCTTACCTAAAGGTGACGGAAGGTAAAAAGTAAAAAATCAGACTGATTTTTAATAATTTATTTAAATAAAAACACGGAAAGGGGGCGTAAAATTAAACAGGGAGGGCGCAAGCCCTCTCAGAAATGGTCTATCGACGCCACTGTTTAACATTATTAACATCAACAAGAAACTTTCAATGCTAATATTATCCAGTGAATCTTTCTGTAAAACATATTATTAGTGACATTGTTCTGGTACATTTATAAAACTTTAGCATTTTTGTAAATGATTATTCAACCAATCTCACTTTGGCCAACAATTAACATTGGTTATTTTTGTATTGACGACATGATTTAAGCCTCTTTCGTTCGGTCTGTGGTTCGTGTTAAATTGAACAAAGTGAACATGATCAAGAAGAATTATGTTTCTTCGTTCGTTATTCGTTGTCCCTACTCTTTCATTTTGTGATCACAACACGCCCCTTCAGAATCAGTCTTTTTTCATGATTATTGTTAATCAAATCACAAAAGATTGAAAAATGGCGGAACAAACAGTTATAAGAAGATTTTTTATATTTCAGATGAATTATAAGAAGTACCAATACCAATAATTCGTTGTGTAATGTGTAGTATTTCTATTTATTCGAAAGTGACATTTAAATTCTTCTTTCGAATAGTTAGGTATGTAAAAATACGGTTTAACTAAAATTGTATAAATTTATAAACACAAAATAAGATTTAGACGTAGGTATTCTTTATTTTTCAAAACTCAACTAGAAAATCAATAGTTACAAAATAATATAATAACATTGAAATGTTAGCCTACTCTTTTTATTCTAAAACAAGGTGGTATAACAGTTTCAGCATAATTATTTATACAAGTTCTTCTGTTCCGCAAATTCATGTCTACATCAGAATCAGAACTACTAGAACTTGAGTCAGTAGATTCAACATTCATCACTATTGGTTTCGAATTTTCAATTTATACAATAACCAACACAATAATTTTTGTTATTCGGGAACAGCTGACTGTCGGTCTGTGAATATGTCATTTGACGCTAGTTCGTTCGACTTTGTATAGGTCTCGCGTCGATCGAGTTAGTTTTATTGTTCGTTTGAAAATAAATTTAATCATGATTGGAAGGAATCATTCTTAAACGAATCACGAATTAGAAAATCACAATCACAGTCCGAACGAAAGCGCCTTTATTTGTGACAGAATAATATTGAAGTAAACTCTACGGCTTAGGCGCCGACTTTGATAAATTTTGTCGGGTGCACTCACCGAACATAAAATTGATATACATACATAGGAGGATACATAGGACTTTAACAATTCCTGCTTCTGTAATTATATTAGTAAAAAACCTTCAAATAAAAGATGTAGAGCATAAAATTCTGTATTCGAATCAATAAGTAAAATTAATTTTGCATGTAGATATAGCCATAGATGAAGCCATGGAATTGAGACAAAATAATTAACAAATTTCGAATTTTTGTTACAATTCCATGGCTATTGCTATGTTTGAGGCGATTTTCGACATTTTCTTACCTATTTTTTGCCGTTACAAAGCAAGCAAAATGCTTATTGATTCAGATGCAGAATTGTATGCTCCACAACTTTTATTTGAAGCATTTTTCACCTAAAATAATTAGGAAACCAGGAAATTATGAAAGTCTGATTTTACATGTTAAAGACCTGTGTCGGTCACGACCCTATTATACCTATAATACCATATACTTGTATGTAAGGTTATTGAAAAAAAGACAAGTACATAGTTATTTTCTCTATTATTAATTTTAGATCCATAGTTTAAAAATTTGTGGCGAAATTAAATTCCACCTTTTGATGTGAAAAGGTCCTGATCAATTAGTAGCGAATAAAATTTCATATGAATAACAATAATATAAATATGATGTACATGTTTTAATGGATAAATTTTTTGTCAGGTGCAAATCAATACTTTTGCACCCGACAAATTAATTTGTCGGGTGAACTTGACCTCATGCACCCTACATGCCGGCGCCTATGCTCTTCGGATTGAAATTCGAAGACTCGTTCGAAGAGTTAATAGCAAAAAAATAAGACTTGATCAGTTTCAGTTTATTATTGAATTTCGAAGTTCGTACATCATTCAAATATAATGAAATATATTCTATTCTATTCATATATACATTCTACCTTTATACTAATTCTTATTTTCCTTTATTTTCAGGTGAGTGAGCGAGTGAAACTATTTAATTCCACACCTATTTCCCATGAGTCAACAATTGTAAGTAAGGAAAGGAAAAATTCACTGAACGACTGAACAAATAATATATTAGTAATATTACTCATAAATATAATAGTAACATGAATGCTAAAATTTTCTGGAATTCATATTATCCATTTACCTAAAAGATATGTAATTTGTACTTACATATATTGTATTTAGAATTTCAGTTCAAGTTAGCCTTGCCATTCATAATTAAAAATAAGCTTCTGGAATGCAATTTTGTATTAATTCTTAAATAATAAATAAATTTATCATCACGGCATATTACCCATTGCTGGGTGTGCCAATCTGCGTTGTACACAAAATTCGGTAATGATGATGACACATTTGTCCCGTGTGATCGTTTACCAGGCGTCACCTCACTGGCACTCATTGCTAGCGTGGAGAGTGCACCACAGGGGTCAATTTTGTGCCCTTTTAAAATTTGAAATACTTGGCATCGGTCAGCATCGAACCTGGTTCCTCAGATTCACGACCAGACACTCAGGCATGCGGCCACCAGACCCCATATTAATTCTTGATTGGGTTATCTAGATTATTATACAATATTTAAATGTTTACGGTGTAATTTGTAAACTTTGAAACTAAATAACAAATTTAAATTTCTTTTATTAGTGGCTAATTAGAAAATTAATAAGATATAGTAATCTTATTAGATCTCGTATTATATCTATTGACTAAAGAAAAGTATAATTTTATTTGTTTATATCAAGAACTCAGAATATAATAGTATTTTGTATTATAAAGTTAATAACCTAAAATATTTAAACAAATGCAGGGAGTGTCCCACAATTACCTATAATAGTAAACTTGTTTCCAAATTTACAAAGAAATTTTATTTAACATTATATTTTACGAAGCCAAATATTTGGCTCTTTTAGATATATTATTTTCAAGATGATAGAAAGTATGTATTCAAAATTTCGAGAGGTCCATACCATACCTTTTTTGCAAATTATAGCCTACTTTAATTTCCTACAGACATAAAGGAATAGCATCTTTGGGTCAAGGTAAAACTATACCTGAAATGTATACTTTCTTTAGACCTTAAAAAATGCAGGTAAAGATGTACGGAATTTGGAAAATAATTTCTAAGTTTCACTTTGCTTAGATTTATATAGATAAATTTCATGCATTCTTTGTATAAAATTTTCAAAATGTTACAAAATAACCAACAAAGATTTAATACTTTCCACGTTCCCAATATTAACTTCGGGCAGTAAAAGTAACTCGTATAGCGAAGTTAGTAATTGGGTTACTGCATACAGTAATCTTTGTGTGTGGTAAATACTACAACGAAGTAATAAAACTTCATTTAGGAGAAAACTTGAGAATTTTCAAACTTTAATTAACCTCTGTTTTCTTTTCAAGTTAATTTTCCACGTACTTTTACTCTTTTACGAAATCATACTTGTTTGTTCACACCGTAGTACCGTAAACTTTGCATAAAATATTGCAGTTTAAAGTGCGAAAGTTAGATTATCTGCTAGTAAATTATTTCATTCTCTACGTGTTCATTTGCAATACTACTATCACGTGAAACAATCATAACGTGAGATTAATTCATTGTATTTTTTAATTATCTCAGAAGTTGCAACATGAGTCATTTTTACTGTTATCTTTTATCGATTAATCATATTTATTCATATCCGTATTGTTTTAAATAGTGTGAATTCTTTGGAATACTAGTAATAAGTTTAAATATCGCAAGAACGACCTTGTTTCCCATAAATCAATTGTTGTTACTGAAATTATAGACATTGGTAAATTTATTGTCTGTTACAACATTGCTTTATGTAATGGTTTAAATTGTTATAGTGGAAATAGAAATGAATATATTAGTTAAAATAAGGTACTTCACATAAAACAAAGTTTACAATTTTGCTTATAATTATTAGAAATAGATTCACTAATGGCCGGTTGCATATTGTAATAGGGTCATATATCATTTTAAAAAAAAATTCCTTATGAACAGGGTGAAATAAGAATTTTAGTGCAAACGCGACTTAAAAATGTTACGTAATAAGCGAGTTATGAATTTTTAAAGTTAAGAATTTCTTGCGTGACGTAGCTGGTATCTCCAGTAGTCGATAAACTGTTAGTGCTAGAGAGAACAGATTTTTTCATGTTTGCATAGCTAAAATATTTTTATATAAAAGCTTATATATTATATTCACGAAGAAATTATTATTAAGCATAAATAACATAAATAATAAGCATTTTTTTTCTTAATAAATTATAGAACATTGAAACAGTCTGACAGTATTATGACACAAAGTATGACGGCGGATGGCGCTAGTGTTTGTTTTGATTAGTTAATATTATTATTAATTTAATACATATTACAAATTGATTTAATTATAAATACATTATTATTGTTAATATTACTAGATATAATTAAACAAATTCATGAAACATTAAATTGTATTTTGTTGTTAGGTTATACAACAACGTGACAGTTCATAATCTTTTAAAAGTGACAGCAGCAGACGCGCGAATCTTGTTTTTAAAATCAGGTGACCAATAAAATTCTTAGGACCTAACGCGTCATACCTAATTAGTAATCAACTTTAATCGCTTGTAGTTTGCGACCTAATCAATATTGAAACAATTTTTTTTTTCTCTAATATTCATTAATTTATGTATATTTTCGTCTTTCTATTTAAGATAGTTAAAATTTGACTATGGTATAGTACCCTATTGAAAACTAAACAAAATTTTTTGGTATAAGCAACACAATATGTTTTTTTCTACAAACGAAAAGGAGGCTTTTTAATGTCTATTTTCAGGGTTAAAAATGTCATTTTAGTGACAGACCATTGTTACTTTTAATACTAGTGTTAAAAGTGAATTAGTTACCTTGGCAATGACGAATGAAACAACAAATCGATATATATTACATGTCAAGAAATTATTAGAAATACAAATTGAAATAAAAAAATCTGATGTGGACACCACACGACTTCCTTGTAAGCAAGACTAATATGAAGTATAGACTCAATTATAAATTGCACGTATTTGACGTAATTTGACATTAACATCTATTTTTTATTTTTTTGTTATTTTTTGTCCTAATCCATAGCAAGCTTCATTACAAAAAACCAAAAAGTATATGTTTTAAATTTACATATCTCGCTTATACAAAGGGCTAATTTAATAATACTTGATGTGCTATATAGACGCAGAATTTAATTCTCTAAGGGCCGGTATTTCCATCTTTGGATAAAGTGCTGGATAACTTATGTCTCGGATAAATGAACAATATCGCATCAAAAAATGTAATTCAATATAATTTACTTCATTTATGCTTTTATTTCGATGCGATATTTTATCATTTATCTGATAGATAATTATCCTGAACTTTATCCGGAGATGGAAATACCGGCCCTAAAACTCTTATTTGAAGCATTTATTTCTAAAATCGAAATGAAACCTTTTTATTCAAGAAAAACTGGTAACAACTTCAGGTAATATATCACTTCCGGTTAGCCTGTTTTAACCAAAATCTGCTATGTTATTCCAATTGATATAAAAATCTTATATACTAAATTTGAAATGTTTTGGATTATATTTTAATATCGTTTTTCATTAAAATTTATTATAGGCTTCAAATAAAGTACCATATCAGGAAATTATGTAATGACCAAAAAGGGAGGTGCACAACTAGATGTTATAGAAGTCATAAATACAAAATTTTAACTTTCTACGGCTTACCGTTTTTGAGTTATGCGAGATACGTACAGACGTCACGACGAAATTAGTCAGAATGGATTCAGGGATGGCCAAAATGGATATTTCCGTTGAAATCTGGAAACCGAAATTTTTCGCGAATACAATACTTTCTTTACTTTGTACAAGGAAGTAAAAACAATGTTTATAGAAAAAGTAGTGTATGATGTACGTGTTAAAGTCATTTTATTTTGTTCGAAGGTTTTGGAACACGACGCGAAATTAAAAAAATAATTGAAAATTTAAGTTTATTAGTATACCGGGTGTCTTAGGCCGACCGACACATAGGAGATTAACATGTGAAATCAGTTAATTGTGAATAGTATCTTCCCATTATAATATATTAAGCTGAAAATTTGTATAGTCATTGAAGGATATTAATTCTACGGATTACAGTTGAAATTTGTCAATTTATATGTGTAATATTAGAAAAAATTAAGAAAATTTGTGGAATTTGCAGGATTATTGTTCGTATAACGGATAAAATGGTTACTGAGTAACAGTACAAATAGAATAGTACTTGCGTGTACGCTTGGTAATAAACATAGCTCGGAGGGACTGGGTTCGTAGCCAGCCAGCAGCAAAATTTAATTTTTACTTTTCATAATAATTTGTATTGTTAATATATTTTTAATTTTTTATTGCAATATAATAAAATGGGTACGTTATTTTTTATTATAAATATTTATTATAATTATTTAACTGTATGTTGTAATCAATGTGATTCAGCAGATTTTACAAAATACGTTTAATTTATGCTTTAAATCGCGTTCTTCTTTTAAGAAACAATTAAAATTGTAGGTGATAGAATCGGAATTCTTGTTGTATATTAAACACAAAAAATATAAATTGTTTGAAATAAAAAAATATGCGTCAAATTGATTTTCGGTTTATATTTCTTTTATTTAACGCTATTTAATAAAACAATACACAATTATTTCAAATTTTACACAATGAAAATTAATTTGTAAAAAGTTTTATTGATATAAACTCAATTATAGGGCTTTAATAAAAAAATCAATCATATAAACAACTTTTGTTTTCAACATAAAATTTTTAACCTCCAAACACAGCTTAATTAATTTATTTCTAATTAGCGTAAAATTATGTTACCAATAACAATAAATTTTGAATTCGCAAAATATTTTGACGCAATTTTGCTGAAATAAATATCCTGTTGACATTTTGATTATTAATCAAAAGAATTATACTTTGTTTTTGTTTCATTGCAAAAATAATTTCTTATTAACAGATACTCTGTAATTACAAACAGGCTGTAATTATACTGTGTAAAATGCCAGTGCGTAATAAAGAAATTAATGGGAATATCTGACATAGCTCTTTGTACTTCTTATTAAAAATGAGTCCTTGTTTTAAAAGAATTAGGCAATTAAGTGCTGCCTACTGTTCCAGGCAAGGCTCGTGCAGTGCAAATAAATATTTATTTCATCTCGCCACTGTAGCATCAGCATATACACGTAGTCTTTAAACTATAGAAGTGACGTAAGATAAAAAGTTTGTAATGAATTTTGAATTACGTAGTTTTTCACATCCTAAAAATAGCAACAGAGCAGGTTGCGTGTTACTATTCATAGTTTTTATTTACTTTTATAAAAATGTAGTTGAAAAAATTTCATTCAATCTGGAGCAGAATGACCTGTGATACATATAATTTATTTATAATTAAAATTGGTAATTATAACCACTATCAAATGAATGCTCTATCTTCTGAAATTATTTATTTGCATAATATAATTGTAGCTTAATGAGTTTCTATTCATTATAAAATATATAGATTCAAAAGTTTTGTTTGGATAAGTCCGTTTTATCAGTAGATAGTTGTAATTGGGAATATTTTCAAATATTATTAACTGGTAGTATGGCATGACTAGGGAATGAAAGTTGACGTTTAGATTATTTAATAGATGTGGTTTCTTTTGAAAATATTTCTCTATATTTGATTTGAAAGGAAACTGACCCTTATGTATTCCGTTACAGAAGATTAGAATTGTACTTAATACCAGGAGGCATTTAAAATGACCTTAGCATCAGGATTTAATAGCGCAAATTCTAATTCGTTCGTCTCACGTGTAAGCAACCCTCGAGTGTATTATGACATCTAGTTGTGCACCTCCCTTTTTGGTCATTACATAATTTCTAGAAGTGATACTTCACTTGCCTATAATTGATTTGAATGAAAATTTTTAAAATATAATCCAAAATTTTTCAAATTTCGTATATAAGACTTTTATGTCAATGGGAATAACATAGAAGATTTTGGTTAAAATATAGGCTAACCGGAAGTGACATATTACTTGAAGTTATTAACAGTATTTCTTGAATAAAATGATTTTATTTTGATTTTAGAAATAAATACTTCAAATAATAGTTTTAGAGAATTAAATTCTGCGTCTAGCACAACCAATATTATTAAATTAGTCCTTATATAAGCGAGATATGTAAATTTAAAAATTATATTCTTTTTGGTTTTTGTAATAAAGCTTGCTATGAATTTGGACAAAAAAGTATAAAAAAATAAAAAAATAATGGTTATGTCGAATTACGTTAAATACGTGCAATTTTATAATTCGGTCTATATTTCATGTTGGTCTTGCGTACAAGGAAGTCGTGTGGTGTCCATATCAGATTTTTTTTTGTTAATTTTGAAAATACCTCGTGTCTCGCTTATTACGAGAGATACGGAGAAAACGTTTAAACCATTTTTATTCTGTATCTTATTTACAATAATGTGGTGGTATCATTTGGGTTGCGTTATTGTTATTATGTATATGAAAAATTAATAATAGATGGAGTCTAAGGTTAAATTTAACTAAAACTATAAAATTACCCCTTAACCTTAAAACTAATTTTAACAAAAACTAAATACGTATTTCGAGAACTAAGTTCTCATCATCAGTAGTACAACAAGTGAGAGTTAAACAGAGTAGTCAAGATTACTCAACATGTCAGAGTTGTTATGACCTCTGGCATGGTTGACATGTTGAGTAATCTTGACTACTCTGTTTAACTTTCACTTGTACTACTGATGATGAGAACTTAGTTCTCGAAATACGTATTTAGTTTTTGTTAAAATTAATTTTAAGGTTAAGGGGTAATTATTATAGTTTTAGATGTATATGAAACATTAATATTTTTCTAGTTCAAAAATTTCGATTGGGGATGGAAATATATCACGTCGCCAAAATGGAACTAACGTTGATAGGATAATTTGATATTTAATAATTTCTTTTGTACTTAATTAAATGTGTATTATGAAATATAATGGATAGGATTTATGTTTATACAACCAAACATCTCATCCACGATAGTTCTGCGAAATAACACCAGATGTCACTTATTTACAATCCCCAATAGTTAAATAAAAACTGTAATTTCATATTTAAATCCCACTTTATGATGTCGTAGTTCGTAGTTTAATATAGTTTTCTGATATCTAATATCTTAAATCTGAAAATATATGGATTTTTCTAAGAGACTGGATTTATCCGGTCAGTGTATTAAAATGTCAATTAAATACATGAGAATAATAGTTATTGTAATGAATTCCCATTTAAAGAAAAGTATATCAGTCTTTTAAATAACCGATCATAAAATTTTATTTCTCTTCCAAAACATCATTTTAAATTGAAGAAATTCTTTAAAGATTGCCGACTTCCTGAATAAAATTAAACCACAACCAAATTTCATTTTATTAAGTCTACAACTGCAGTTATCTTTAACCTAGTTTCCTGATACAATAAGTTTCCAAACAAATTTGCGTATGGTTCAACAAAATTACAAAGTCCATTTTAGAAAGTTGGGAACCAATTCTTCGAAAATATATTAAATGATCACCGATTAATGACAGAGAGGATTGAATGCACGACTGAATTAATAGGATCATTAGTTTAAACTACTTCTAGGCTAGAAGCTTTCAGTGTACTTCTCTACAATAGATAATAAAACTTCCGTTTCTTGTTTTGTGTCATACACCTGTCATAGATATCGACTTAACCTCACTTTATCTACAGGCAGACATTTTTTTTACTTTAGGTTATCTTCTTTTAAAATGCATTAGAACAAGCATTACTAGGAATAGTTCTTCATGATGTCTCTATGTTAGAATGTCATTTTAATGGCCCTGTGTATAGTGTTTCGTGTTGGTAATATCCAAATATGAAGTAGACATGCAAGAAATGTTAATATTTTTGGGATTGGTTTTTCAAATAACTGTAAATTACGTGATTATGTGATTTTTGTGTCTTGTGTTATGTAATTTATGCGAACATATGTTAAAGAAAAAGGTACGTGTATTCATGTATAAGTAATAAATCTTTCAAAGTTGGTTGAACATCTTTATAACCGGATGTAATCTTAGAAAAGGGATTGGCTCCATGTTTAAAAGGGTTATATAATGACTTCTTTTTGTCCTAATCTAAATCGGTTTTATAATTTCAGATGTTTCTTCCAACATAATAGAGTTTGATTGACGAAGCGTAGTATATATTTTATATATATTAACTTAAAAATGTCGGCTCGGGGTGGAATCTGGTCGTCAAATCTAAAATTAAATCTTATTTTCAAATTGCGCAAAAGTAACCTCTATCGTGCACTCTGAACGGAAATCTTTAGTGCCTGAAAAATATATTTCTTAAGCATCAAAAAATATTTTTTACTGAAGCAAACTTATGTTTTGATAATGAAAAACTATACTAATTACTTTTTTATGCTAACAAAAATAAATAAAACTGCCCGAATTTTGCGGTCATGAGTTTAGTGCGTTAGGTTACATTATATTAAGGTTTAGAAAATTTGCATGCCAATGTCCAAATTATCTGGTAAAAAGTTTATGTATTTTAATACTCAAATTTTGGGTCTTATTTAATATTATTGATGTTCAAATTTAAGGTTGCTTTATCAATTATCCGCCATTTTATTTCCAAAGATATCTGTCGTGTGACTGTTGACATTTGTGGTTAAAGCATTATATTGTTCAGTTATGGAACGCTATACGGTGCAACAACGCGTGTTTATAATAAAACATTATGTTTTAAAACCACGCTTGAAACCAAACGTTGACAGCAACAAGTTGACTCTGATTTTATTGTGTATTTTGAAGAAGCAAATTCAAATAATTTGCCAAAAATTGATTTTATCATGGTCAATGTGGCACAACATTTATTATTCTTTATTATTATTTTTCAGCATCTTCTTCAAGCTATTGAATAAAATATGGAAATGTATGTCAATGAAATTTGGTGTTTTATTAAAATCTACTTACGTTGAAATGATCTTCACAAACATAAGCAAGAGTAGACTTCAAAACTTTTGGAGTATTTATTGCCTTATTTTCATCTTCCCCTTACATCTTGAAGCATAGAAATACCAATAAAAATTTTATTTTTACTTCTCAACGAGTTGTTCTCGCAGGATGGCACAGAAAAATATTGTAAAACCATTGTAATATCTAAATCAAACATAAATTGTATTTATTTATAATTTTTATTTAGCATATTTCGTTATTTGTACTTACTTTTTTTTAACAAAAACAACTTGCAAGGATGTTGACGTTAGTTTCAAAATAATGGTTATATAAGGTTATGTTAGAAAAAAGTGACAGATCTGTTCATGTACAGTAAAAACACGAGTACGGGTGTGCCTCATCGTATATTTGTGTACAAAACTATGACGTCAAAAAACCAGACTCCAGAATCTTTACAAAGAAAATTATGAATGAAAATATAATAATATTAAATATTTTTGATATATATATATATATATATATATATATAGTATTAGATAAATTTTTCATTTATTGAAGAAAAATCAACATTTTTTTTCTTTTTGGTATGACCCCATTGTTAAGCAGACTTCTTTTTTGGATAACGATTATGAATGAAATTTGAGTGCCTGAACATATTTTGGGTGGCTAATAACAAATATTTGGAAGTCAAATTACTATGTCTTTGGTTATTGTATAAATATTGAAATAGATCAATTTATATAACTTCAATTATTAGCAAATTCCATTGTTTGACAACAAAATGCGATTCACATCTACTTAAAATAATATTAAAAAGAATATGCTTAACGAATAACAATTAAGACTTGTTACAGATTACTTTCTATTTAGAGTGAGTTTCATGAAATAAAAATAAAAAATCTGATGTGGCCAGCACATTACCTTCCGTCAGTTATATGAGGCATTTACGAAAATTCTACCTGTGAATTGTTACCAGTAAACAGCTGTTTATCAGGTTATAGCTACCGGAATCGATATTTTAAGAACGCAAGTGGTAAACAGAGTAGGTCCATAACCTATAAAAAATTTGAAAATTTGAAACAGGTTAGAAATTTGATGTAGTTAACAAACTGAGCAGAGTCATACTTTGAACACATTTCCACTTTTAACGCGTGCACTTCGCTTTGCATCACTACCTTTTTTGAGATTAGATTCTTCATGAATCCGGTAGATATTGTACAATTTTCGAACACGGTAACTTTTTACCAGTCGTGTTTTCGAACACAGTCGGTAGATGCGGTATCTAACGGTAGAATTTTCGTAAATGCCTATGTATTTTCTATAAAATCCATACAGAAAGTTCCTTGTAAAAAATTCTAAATTTCTTATACGTACATTACCTTTCGACAGTTGTATGTACTTCATAAAAATTCTATACAGAAAGTTTCGAGCAAAAGATCCTAAATTTCGAGTAAAATTATAATATAACACAAATATACTACGAATATGTCAATTGACACTGACATCTTTCAATCAAAATTTTCATAATATAGTAGCTGTTTTCATAGCTATGTCTACTTTATAAAATTTAATTTCTTTATAATTTTTTAACTCTATATCCATTTAATATTAAGTATAAAATGCAGTCAAATCGTATAGAGAATACAATGTTCTTTAATATTTATAATAACATTAAATGTAAAAAAATGATATTTAACATCGTTTTTTCAAGAAAAACTGTTAAAATTTTCAAATAAGGGTACTTCCGGTTGACCAATTATTACCAAAATCTAATCAGCTCTTCATATGGATGCAACGAAGAGGAATACGAAAAAATTAAAATTTTTGGAATTGTAGTATTAGAGTTATCGCAGACGAAAATTTTGTTACATACACACACACACACACGGACACACATACATACATACACACACACACACACACACACACACACACACACACACACACACACACACACACACACACACACACACACACACACACACACACACACACACACACACACACACACACACACACACACACACACACACACACACACACACACACATACAGACATCATCGTAAAAATAGTAAAATCGTATTCTAGGGACCTTAAAACGTGCTTATTCATTAAAAACTCACCACCGAATTTTTTGACCAAAGACAATACCTTCCTTACCTAAAGGTGACGGAAGGTAAAAATAGTGAAGGTCCCATTGGATTTTTTAATCTGCAGAAAATTGGAACATGCGTTAGAAGTAATAATTAATTGTTACTCAAGCATAATTTTCTCTGACCTTATAACTAGAGTGTTATACAGAATTAGAAGTATATTATTATCTCTTAACATCTTCGAAATTTCTCTTAACTGTCTGATATCTATATTATAATAACACAGATGTTATGGTTATAGTTTAATAATAAGATATAACTTTCCATTTAATAATGGATTGACTTCTATATTTATTTATTTTGATTCTCTTTTTGGAAATATGATGCCTCTGGCTGCTGTCATTTTTGTTCCTTGTTAACATACATAGACTAAATATTCTAACGTATCACGCGAGTATGCGTGTGAAGTCTTGGTCACATATTTTTCTCGAAATTATTATTTGATGTTATTAAAAAGAACTGATCTGTAAATAATAGCGCTGTCTACAACTTTGTAAATTGTTTGAACTGATTGTTTGATTAGATAAAAAAGGTAAAGTACTAAAATGCTGGAATTATGTCCCCAACCAGGGGACGTGACGTTATCTTCATCTCACAAGGAATAAAGCTGAAATATTTTTATGAAAATATTTGGGATGCGTGGCATAATATGTATGTCAGAATAGAAGACATCTAGACAATGAATGGGATAAGTACATAAATGTATTCAACTTGTGATAAAAACAAATTGTTATTTGAAGTGAAATAGTTTTGCTTATATTGAATGATATATCATCCAATTTAATACAAACACACGTAGTTCCTTTCTGGCGTATAGCATCATAAATTCAAACAAGTATTATCTTATTTACTTTTTCTATTTTGGTTCTTTAATATGTACTTTATGAAACAACCGAAATTGAAATTCCTGGACATGAAATAACGTACATTTTTTGAAAAAATGACCAAAATAGAAAAAAAATAGTATGTTTCATAAGACATTTCAGCGTACTTGTCCCCATAGAAAACTCGTGGCAAGCCGCTCGTTTCTAAGAATGACGCGTACATTAAAATCATATCTTATGAAACTTGTATCGTTTCGTTATTTTCTGCATTTTTTGAAAAAGGATTCCGTGTTACAAAACGGCGATAGCAGAAGGCTTCAAAGTAGTAAGAATTCCGAGTAGATTCAATTTAGATGTTGATCATTAAAAATTCAAGCATTTTAAAAACGAATATTTTTTTAGTTCCGCATCTGCATACAGTTTTATTAAGGTCTAGTTTAATATAAATGACCCATGTTTAAAATTGTTAATATGGGGCACTACCCTATTCTGTTTAATGGATGCCAATTCGAATAGGTCTTTTGCAATTAGACTTTTTTGCCGATTGCTCAATCAATTGAATTTTAGTCAAACAAAAAAGACATTGGTTGTTCTTACATTAACCCTTAATAGGTGGACTGCATGATTTAATTAAATATTTTTTAAAATTTTTAAAGTCTCATTTTTTTTTCATTTTATGTTAATATTTTTTAGTTTTTTACGTATTGTATAGCCAAAATATTAAATATGAAGTTTTGTTTTTTAAAAAATTAAACTTTCTGCATCACAAAAGTGTTGCATAACATTTACATTAAAATAAATATAAATAAAATAAATAAATATAAATACATCATCACTACACATCACCCATTGATGGGTGTGCCAATCTGCTTTGTACACAGATTTCGGTAATGATGATGATGTATTTGTACCGTGCGGGCGTTTACCAGGCGTCACCAGCGGGCAGTTAGAGCTGGCGTGGAGAGTCCACCACAGGTGTCACCTCTGTGCAATTTAAAATATTACCCATTGCTGGGTGTGTCAATCTGCTTTGTACACAGATTTCGGTATTGATGATGACATATTTGTACCGTGCTTGCGTTTAGCAGGCGTCATCTCATTGGCATTCATAGCTGGCGTGGAGAGTGCACCACAACATGCATTTTAAAATATTATCCATTGCTGGGTGTGCCAATCTGCTTTGTACACAGATTTCGGTAATGATGATGTATTTGTACCGTGCGGGCGTTTACCAGGCGTCACCAGCGGGCACTCATGCCTGGCGTGGAGAGTGCACCACAGGTGTCAGTTTTGTGCAGATTCGCTACCAGACACACAGGCAGCGGCCACGAGACCCCAGAAAAGTATAACAACAATAACCTAACCTAATGCAAAAAGAAAACTCGGCCCAAACGAGAAATATGTGCGTTAGGTTAGGTTATTGGTGTTATATTTATAGAAATGTGACCACAGCACTCGTCAATTCAAATAATTTGTGTGCTCCAAAAATAACAATTAGCTCTTTTATGTTTGTAGGTAATTTTTTGTATTTTTAGAATAAATAAGATTAATTTAAGCCGGTTTTTAATTTATTTTCATAAAAAAATAAAAACAAATAATACCTGTACCAAAATAAAAACCAACGCCTTATGTGTAATTTTTTGAAGTCCGCCTAATTTAAGTTATTTATCATTGTTGTTACTAAAATTTGTATTTAAAACTGCTACATTACATTCTGATATTATCTCTGTACAAAGTTTACGTCTTTTAAGTTCAAAGTAACAAAACTTGTTTAATAAAAAGTTTATTATATTATAATTCTAGATAAACGCCGTAGTTTATAAAATATTAAGACATTTTAAGTTCTAAACATCTTTTAACAACTCTTTCTTTATAATTAATATGAGAACTATTCCTCAAATCTTCAACAAAGTTCATACATCACATCTTATCTCATTCTTCCATTAAATTTATTGCCCTCATCTTAAAACTTCTTAGAATCTGTTTCATCTCACAAAAAGTGAAATCCTGATATTAGTTCGGTGTGAACTTCACATTGGCTCGGCTAGAAGTGCAGTGCACTTTCCCTGACCACGTAGGCTCATTAAAACTTTCGCAAATTAAAGGGAATTTGTTGAATGGTCTGCGCAAAGCGATCAAAGTGTGCTGGGGGCTACTACAGACTGCCGAATGTTGGAATGAACAATCAATGTGTTACTTTCACTTGTGTACCCGTAATTTGGGCAAAGGTTCGCCGCGCGTGCGCGAGTCGATGACCGAAATGTCTGCATGTCTGGCAAGTTTGTTGCTCTGACGCATGCATCGCTCAGGACCGTAACGATGTTTTTCACAATCTCCAGAAGATGGATCTAATTAGAATTTAACCTTTTTTTGGATTCTTTGCCATGGACAGTGATGGAACAAATTTGGAGGTAAATAAAAACAAATATACTATGTACCTAATGCGAAATCTATTTCATTTCGCCGGTCCTAAATAAAAAGTTGTCTAAAAGTTACAGTACATAGACTGTCCCAGCTAACGTACAGATCTCGTTAAATTAGACAAAAGTCCCATTATAGTGACATATTGTTTGTATTTCTACTATTTTTTACCTCCCGCTACCCTTGGTAAGGGAGGTATAGGGATCGTGATAAAAATCGCATATCGAGATTTTGGTAAATGACCACGTTTTAAGGACCCTAGAATCCAATTTTAACATTTTCATGATGATGTCTGTGTGTGTGGATCCTCCACTCTAACTCAAATACTATCATTCAGAAAATTTTGAAACCTTGTATTTCGAACTTTTTCTGTAATGGAAAGAGCCCATTAGATTTTGGTGTAAATCGGATAACCGGAAATGGCAGTTTACTAGATGCTCAAAATAGTTTTTCTTTGAAAAATACCTTTAAATATTATTTTTTCGACATTAATGTTATTATAAAAATTAAAGTTTATTTAATTTTCTACAGATTTGCATTAATACTTTTTCTATATATTTTATGGGTAAATTTATAAAATTATCTATAATTTAAATCCCGGAGCTACGTTTTAAACAAACAAAACTCCTTGGTTGCGCAGTTATTCAAATGTATGCAACTGACAGATAAATGTCACTGTCAAAGAACTAATCATTTCAAATTAATAATATTAATAGTAATAGTAAAAAAAAAAACTAAATAGAACAATAGGAAAGGAAATCAATACAGTTTCCAGCTTATGTAAATATGTAGGTATGTATTAAGATTAATAAAAATTAACGATTCGCAAAAAAGTTTAAGCTAAATCTCATATTTGGATTAGTGAATTCTATTTTATCCCGGTATTTAAAATTTAATTTTTATTTTCTTATAAAAAAGGTAGATTAGATTAGCCTATATTTTAAAAAATAAACTGCCAAAATTAGAGTAAAATTCGGTAATCCAAAAATAAGGATTAGCTTAATCTTTTTTGTGACTCGTGCGGTTCATGGCGGGAGGTATTGTGCCGGCCACACCAGATTTTTTTAGATTGTTACGGCAACTGGTTGCCTAGCAATTTATTGAGTGGCATTGACAAAAAAATCAAGAGATGTCAGACGAGTGATTTTTGATCAATGTCACAAGATAAATTAGCAACAGGCTCGAGTAAAGCAATAGGAAAATTTTTCCAGGATAAAATTTAATCACGAATGATATTCGGATGGCAAATTCCAAAATAAAATCAGGTAATCATTTATAAATTTTTTTCTTGATAAAAATCTTCTAATTTTTATTCTGTTTTGCTTTTTTAACGTTTTAAATAGATTCCTGTACGAATCGACTAGTTTTTAATAAAAACTTGTAACACTGAAAATATACACACTTTGACAGGTACCTATGTAAACAATATGTTTCTAAAACGTCAAAAAAAATTCGCTTATGAAAACTCACTTACTTGTAAAAATACAATCTTATTGGCTAAAAGGGAGCGAAAAAAAATTTGTGACGGTGTTTTGCCGAAATAAAACTTGGTAACTATGCTCTGTTCCATTTAAGCCATTCAGTAGATGGCACTGGCAACAGCGCAAATCTGAAGTAGCCGAAATTACATTGGGTAAACATGGTTCTTGTCTCTAATTTCAGCCAATCAGAGAGGTCATAACTATTCCCTATGCTTCGCAATACCGAATGGCTTAAATGGAACAAGGTATAGGTAGAATCCTGAATTTGAATTGGCTTATAAATTAATGAGTGAAATAGTCATCGTAATAATTCGTGAATTCTGTCTTTGGACAAGTATCAGCGAAAATACTGCCTCCACATCAGTCTCTGCATCTCTCCCTTCAGCCCTTCGTAAATTCCTCCTTTCTTGATATCTCTTAACATACTAAATTTTCTGAATACAATTTCTGCTTTAAATATATTTCCAATCCAGTTAGCTTTCCTCTCTCTTATATTTCTCAAAATTCTTCTGTCTTCTCCGATCCTTCTTCAACACGTTTTCATTCCAGACTCTCTGACCGTCTCAGACAAATTTTCTCCAACCATCACCATCTCTCATCGTTATTTTTTGTATTCATTTACTTTAAAATTGATTAGGATTTCAAAAAGGCTTTAAAATAGTAAGAATTTGGAATATAATAAGGGCACTAAGAACCCTATATTTTAAAAACTAATAACTTTTTAAAACTTTGATAGTCCCTATTATACGGTTTTAAGGTCTAGTTGTAATATAAATGATCCATTTTCTAATTTGTAACTGTGATGGTAGACTCTATTACTAGTTTCCTATGTAAAATATCTGAATACCGCCCTGTGCATGGCCCGTGTATCTGCATTAAAGTTCAGTGATTTTGGTTGTTTTTCTGAACTGCCGAAAATTTCTTGGTCGAGTTTCAAAACTTATTGTAATCTGTTATGAAAGCAAAGCTTTCGACCATTGCTCTTTATTCAATGAATAAAAACATCTACCTGTCTGTCTGGTCTATAAGTACAGTTAGCGAATCAATTGTAAAATTTGTTATATGCAGTTCTGTTATTTGTAGGTAAGTACTGTTATAGGATGTAAAATGTTATTATAGTGAGTAAAAGGAAACCAGTAATCCTTTAAAAATTATGTTAGAAAAATATGAATGCAAATAATGGGATAACACATAAGCTCTCGCCAAATATTTTACCTGGTTGTACGCATAAAACGAAATATATTTTTAAATACAAATACATGTATTCCTGTTTCACTGCAAAATAATTCTCACATATATTTTCAAAATCTATGGGATATTTTAATACAGAGAATTTATTTTAAAATGCAACATATGATTCATCACTTCCATGGTTACCGAGATGGTTACACACTACTGTCAAAAATTGACAGCAATGTAATATTTGTCCATTTTAAAATGCAACATTATAAATAGTACTGCAGCATAGGATATGCCTCCAGATCGCATGACAAATGGTGTCAATTCTTTCTACGACCGATTAGGATATTGCCCCAGTGTAAATGGATGTATTTTTGAACAATTATTACATTAAAATTATGAATTTTTGTAAGCTAAAGTTTGTTAAGATGTGCTACATTAAAGATTTGATTTCTTGTTAATCATACATAGGCTAATTTATTGGAAATTAATATTGATAATACATAACTACAAATTTTATATGTTGCATTTTAAAGTGGACAAAAAATTACATTGCTATCATTTTTTGACAGAGATAGTGTGTAACCATGGAAGTGATAGACCATATGTTGCATGTTAAAATAAATTCCCTGTATAAATTACGTACAATAGATACATTTTCTTTATATTCAATATCCTGAAATTTTCTTTTTCTACTTTCCTTTTCTTTTTCTTTATATTCGTCATTTTTTGCAAATTCCTTTTATATTCTTTTTTACGTACATTCTTTTGCGTTGTTGACTTTTTTTAAATTTTCATAAACTTCATAATGATGTACAAATATTTTTGATAGTGGCATACAAATATTTTTGACAGTGACATTTATGTATCAATTACAAACATTTGAATTTCTTGCCTTGAAGTAGTTTGATCTGAGAATTTTTACATCAGATTATTTTATATGCATTTCTTTATCTCTGAATCTATAGAAGATTTAATAATGAATTTATATTTATCGAATAAAGAATTTAACGTCCTTTAATATAAGTATTTACATAAATTTTCGATAAATAATATTTAGATAATTTTTTTCTTGTAACTACTACTTCCGGTTGTCCAATTGTTACCAAAACTTAATCAACTCTTCCCATTATTGTTAGATTGAGGAATCCATAATTAAAAATGTCTTAAAGTATTTGAGAAATTGTGGATCCAACATCCACACACACATACGGACATCGTTGTAAAAATGTTATAATCGGATTGTAGGGACCTTAAAACGTGCTTATTCACTAAAATCTGGATATGAGATTTATAGCATGAATTCAATACTTCTCTTACCGAGAGGTACAATGGATTTAAAATTGTTTACTGAATTCATGTACCGTTAATATAGCTGGTGTTTTCTGATACTTTATCTAAATTTAATTTAGAACTAAATGACTTCTTCTCTTTTCTTTTTTTCCATTCGTATCTAAAATATCAATTTATATTCCAATTTCCATTAAATACAGTGGCGTAGAGACAGACCTGACTCCGACGGTATCCTAACTTATGGTTGTTCTATCATTATAAGTATTTACGAAAGTTTTTTAATGAAATTTAAGTAGGTATGTTATTTTTTGCACGTGTATGCAAATTTTTAAATAGGTTTACCAACCGTGAGCTGATATATTTGAAACCAAACTAGAGCGAAAATACATTGGCATGGTAATATACGAGGGCGGTTTACAAAGAAATCTACCTAGCCATGAAACAAAAGACGAACAATAACAATTTTGTAATGTCAGATTTGTGTGACATAAGTTTATACAGTACAGCGTAGAATTTTGGGTTAAAAACAGGAACCCGAACTGTAACGAAACCGTAACCGAAAACCGCACCGATATTTGACTTTTTATGAAACCGTAACCGAAAACCGAAACCTATATTTTATTTCTTCAAATATATAATACTGTAACCGAAAACATATCCGAACCGAAATAATATCGTTACTAAAATCGTAAATTTAAAAATAGGTATTTTTTATTAATCCGCATCTTTTTTTTTTAAATTGAAGGCATTTTACTACATTTTGCATTTGTTTTTGCAATTTTAATAAAACATATCACTAATTTGTTCATATTTTATCAATCACCCATTTAGTTTACATATTACTACTGGAATAGAATTTTTATTAAAACATAAAAATAAAATATTAATAATTTACGAAATGTAATTAATTTATATTGCAAAAATAAACTTAATGTGAAAACTTTAAATTAAAGTTACATTTTTAACCCCAATTTTTATTTTTAGATTACACCTTAAAATAAAAGTATCTGCCTAACTTTATACTTTTACTTAAAATTATTTACAGATTCTTTTTGAATTTTGAATTCCGAACTTGGCGAATATATCTACTAGTACGATTTGTACGATGAATTGAAATGTTATTACACTACGAAATAGGTACCTACTAAATGTATTTTATGTTGCAAAAAATAAAAACTAAGCTAATTTTTCATTTAAACCGAAACCGAAAAGAACTGAAACCGTAACGAAAACGATATTAATTTGTTTATTTAACCAAAACGTAAACCGATATATTTTCAAAAAAAAAACCGTTACCGATAACCGAAACCGAATTTTTATTAATGTAAAAACCGTTAACCGAAACCGAACCTCAAAATTTTTCGGTTTGAGTCCTTGGTTAAAAAATGAGTGAATGTAAATTGAAGCATCGGAGTGTGGTAAAATTTTTAACAAAAGAATGCAATGATTCTAAAATTATTCATGAGCGAATGGTGGCCGTATATGGGCAAGATGTAAAAATTTGGTGTAAACAGTTTCGATGAGGAAGGGATTCGATACAAACTGATCCAAAATCTGGTCGACCATTTGAAGCACGAACTGCAGAAAATGTTCAACAAGTCGAAAAATTGGTGCTTACAGATCGACGGTTGAAGTTTTCTGTTATTGCCAAGGTACTGTCTTTATCTGAATCCAGTGTTTGGAAAATTTTGCATGATGATTTGGATATTAGGAAGGTTGACAAAGCGTGTAAAGTTGCAGACATTATCAGGGACTGCGGTTATACAGAATTACGCCAACCACGTTATAGCCCCGATTTAGCACCTAGTGACTTCTTTTTATTTAAAAATATGAAAAAAAAAATAGAGGATGAAGATTTAAATCAGACGAGAAATTAATGTATTCTGTTAACAGTTATTTTGCAGATCTTCCAAAAAATATTTATTGACGGAATGGCACAGTTGAAGAAATATTGGAAAAAGTGTGTTAGTGTTGAAGGAAGTTATGTTGAAAAATATAGTATAGTACAATGTGTCTTCTTTTAGCTAGGTAAGTTTCTTTACAAATTGCCCTCGTATGAATAGTCTGTCAAAAGGAAGATTTTTTCGTAGTGTAACTTACATAATAAACGACAGATTTGTACAAAATTTACCTAACGACAGTTCAAGTGACTGTATACATGAGTGTAAAAAATCTTCTAGTTACCAGCAACTTTTAAATTTATTCTCTTTGAAAGACGGAAAATACGTGATTTTCGATGCAATTTTTGAATTTATTAAAACAGTTATAAATTTTTCTTAAATATACGTATAGTAGAATATTTACAACAACCACCTTAAAATGTCAGTAACAAAATGATATATTTATGTTTTTGAATTTATCTATTTTTTACCTTCCGACACCTTTAGGTAAGGAAGGTATTGTCTTTTAGGTCCCCTAGAATACGATTTTACTATTTTTACGATAATGTTTGTATGTAGGTATGTATGTTTGGAAGTATGGATGTGTGTATGTAATAATAACTCCTATACCACCGTCTCAAAAATTATAATTTGTTGCGTATTCCTCTTCTTTACATCCATATGAAGAGCTGATTAGATTTTGGTTATAATTGGTCGACCGAAAGTACCCTAATTTGAAGATATTAACAGTTTTTCTTGAAAGAACGCTGTTAAATATCATTTTTCATATTTAATATTATTATAAATATTAAAGAATATTTTATTCGCTATACGATATTTAATTACATTTTATAATTTATATTCTATGGATATACAATTAAAAAAATATAAAGAAAATAAATTTCATTAAGCAGCCAGCTGTGCTATAACCATGGAAACATCTACTATATTAAGAAAATTCTGATTGACAGATGTCATGTCAAGTGCAATTGACATAGTATGTTTGTGTTATAATTTTATTGGAAATATAGAAACTTTCTGTATGAAATTTGTACAAAATACATAGAACCGTAATTTGCTAGCCACATCAGATTTTTTTTTCAGATAACGGACATTTTTGTACACAGAAAATATGTACTATGGTTTTTGTTTCACAAATTTAATTTCTTTATTTAATTTATAAAAAAAAACGGTCGGTTCTCAAGCGCCATCTATTGTAAGATATATAGTCCGCATTGATTTTATTTTTTAAGTCAATGTGCTATTAAAAACCGTCGTTCTTATGTTTTATATGGTGCTTGACATATGTGATTGTTATCATTGTAAAGCTTTAAGTTTTATTATTGGTCCGTCAGTCAGAAAACGTTTTTCTTTTGTTATGAAGGAAATAAATAAAATATACTCGCCGTGTTAACTGCTTTTTTGTGACATTAATGCGCAGGTTTATAAATATCTCATCGAAATGTGAAATATTGCTGTCAAAATGTTATTTATTTAGTTTTGATTCAGGGTATTAAATAAGTTTCACATATGTAATTACAAAAATTAATTAGCCATATATTACAATTACACGCAAAAACAAAAAGGTTGGATGAAATATTGTAATCATTAAAATCTCATGATCTGCAATAAAATAATGCATGATTTCATTAAACTCTTTTATTAGCGCTCATCATATTGTATAATTTACAGCTGTGTAATTTTTTTGCTTTCGGTAAATGGTAGTTGAATATAGTCTACCTAGTAACTCCAGTGGATAATTTACGCTATTATCAAATGTCCACGCAGTTTCTCACAATGTTAGTATGTTATTTGAGCCTGTAGCTGAGAGCATCACTATCAAATCACAGACATTAGAAAATCAATGAGCAGAACGAATAACTATTCACAGGGTGAAAACATTGAACCCGTTGCTTCCCAACAAGTAGAAGAATATTCAAATTAAAGATTAGGAAGTTTACATATCTATAGTACAGTGTTTTCCAAACTATTATCCTCAGAAAATTAATATAAAAAAAAGAAAAATTTCCCTATAAATTGAAAACAACAAAATAAACGAGAAATTAAAATAGTATAATATACTATACTTCGTCTACGACTGCAAATTAAGACAGCAGAAATACAGAAACACATTTTTAAGTTACTTATTTTTACAGCTACACCAGCTAAATTATTATTCACGAAAGATGACTATTCAAGGTCATGCCGCCTGATATAATATTACTTCCAGATAACTTCATTGCATTTCGTTTGCATAGGCGTGTAATATGAAATATTTATGGACATATTTTAACTGAAAAAATAAGAGTAACTTATTTGAAACTTGTTTTTTTTTTAAATAATGCTTTTGTCAAAGATTATGTTATTCACTTATGTTTCTGCAAATCAAAAACATAGACTTGACTTATATAAACCATGGATTAATAATTTGATTTAAACGTCAAAGTCACTGGGTAAACATTAGCACAAAGGGCAGTTTATGCTGTATCCGTTTTAGCTATAGAATGGTGGGAAGATAGGTGCAGTTTGATTTTGTTTTTTGATTGGATAATACCCCGATATTATCCAATCAAACAACAAGATTAAACTGTACCTATCTTCTCATCACTCTATAGTTAAAACGGATAATTAGGTATCTGTAACTCTAAGACATACGTCATTATTATTTATAGTGTGTTAGAAGGTAATGTCCCTATTTACGTATATCTGCCACACTACATAAATTAAATATACATAAGTAGATCAAATAATCTTTCTCTTTCTAAAACAAATTTTGCTAAGCTACTGTTATAGAATTATGTGTACTCTTTCTTCGAATAAATGACCTTGAGTAGTCATCTTTCGTCAATAATAGTATAACTTCAATCCGTGTTTACAGATGTTAGTGGTTGATATATTCATGCCGTGTCCAATACATATGAAGCCATAGCATATAAATTGTGATTAAGATGTTGTTTAGAGTTAGAAAACTGGCTTGGTTCGGCAAATTCCATCATAAACATCAAGGGAAGTCTATTTCGTCAGAAAGTATTAAAAAATATACAAATATAGAAATAAAATTCAAAAATATATATCTGTTACTACAAATAATTTTTAACTCGCACAGTCTGACTTTCAGAAAAAAATTAATGATATAAATTATTTAAATAAATAAATCACCACGGCTTATTACCCATTGCTGGGTGTGCCAATCTGCTTTGTACACAGATATCGGTGATGATGAAATATTTGCACCGTGCGGGCGCTTACCAGGCGTCACCGCACGGGCACTCATTGCTGGCGTGAAGAAACCACAGGGGTCAATTTTGTGCCATTTCAAATTCGAAATATTTGGCGTCGGTCGGGATCGAACCTGGTTCTCCAGATTCGCGATCTGACACTCGGGCACACGGCCACGTGACACCATAAAAATAAAATAAAAATATAAATAATATAATATGAATTATTTGCACATACTATATGTGAAAATAAAAAAGCCAATTTCACAAATTAAGAATTTCTGAAATTTAGGTTAGTTGCCGTATCATCTATTGAAATCTCCTTACAAAAAATATACCTAAAAGCTATGGTTGACTTTTAAATTTGTAGATTAGGTACATGTAAACTAATGAAACACATTTGCTAGTAAGAATCACGTAACAAGTGGAATTTCTGTACCATGTTATTGACAAAAATTAAAGATATGTACATATGTACTTCAAATTTTAGAAAGTATATTGATTTAGTTGCCACTTCTTTTAATTAATTTATAACATTAAATTAATAGCAGTACATTTTCAACAATTTGTTAATAATTATGTTACATGACAACTTACTGTATAAAATAGTAGTAAAACTAGGACGATATTACAGTTTCTTAAATTTGTTGTAAACTTTTTAATATTTTATTTGTGTGAAAAAATACCATACTTACTTTAAGTTACATTTGAATAACATTTTGTAATAAGATACATATCTCCGTAAGAACATAAACTTTTAAGTACCACTGATACAATCTTCTACCCATTGATTTGATTTTTCCCGCGCCTCGATTAGTTACACTACTTATCATAATAGCGCCACAGGCGGCACCCTTTCACCGTATGATTTCCGGTGCTTGCAAACCGGAAATGCTGCTGTAAATCGGCACGCCCTATGATTCAGACTTGAACGTTCAGAAAGGAATTTTTTCTCGGGAAATGAAGATATTGGAAACCTTGTAAAAGTAAACGAGAAAGTACAACAATTTAGATCTGTTCAGATAAGATTAGTAAGGTTAGACTTCTGTCAAAAAGAAATAAATTGTAGGTTAGGTGAAGATAAGTGTTTAGTTGGTTTCGAATGTTTACAGTATCTTCAACATCGTAAATAACTTACAGAAGAATTTTCTCTATTTGTGAATGGAAAATATTCGTTATAGTATTCTGTAGTTATATGAGGGCATCGCTAGAATCATTGAGAATAAGAAAATCAGGTAAGCCGTGGAAAACAAAATTTGCATTATCGTTTGACTCAGTTTTATTTGTAATTTGAAATTAATTTGCGAAAATTAAGTTAGTTAGAACTTAGTTAATTAATAATTTATAATTTGACAACTTTGACAGTTTTCAAGTTACCCTGAAATTTATTTGACATTTTTTAAGTCTCCTAGTAATTAGCATGCTATAGTTTTAGCAATTTTTTTCCACCAGAAATAGATTTGACAGTTTTTCAGTCTTCCAGATATTTAATTTGAAAACTTTCCAAAATAAAATTAGTTGGGATCTTTGAAGAAGTAGAAGACAATAATGGTGAAGTGTATTATTGTTAAAAAACTACTAAGACCATATTTAAAATAAAATTCCAAAAAATATAAACCATTTGTTTTATTTTAAATAATTCTGTAGACAATATTTTCTTGTAGTTTCAAGCTAAAAATTCACTGAAACTGATGAAATTCTAATCCGATGTTTCATATAGGTGAAAAGTGAAAATTTTCTTTCATTTCGTGTCCAAGTAATAGTTTAACTTTTCATTAGAAAATACTTAATTGTAGTTGTCAATTGTCATCTAACAACATGTAATTAAATTACTGTTGTAATTACTATGTGCATTTAATAACAAACTGTAATTGTTTTAGCGATAAAAATCAAACAAAAGACAATTATTTATTTTAAAAGTGATTTAATTGAACACACCTTAAATGTTTGCGTGACTTAAAATTATTTACTAATTTTAATTTCCGATGAATATGACAATGGTTTGTCTAAAATAGTAGGTAAAAATGTTTCCATTGTTTGTAGAATATAGGGCGCGAGCAGACACGTGACTCGAGCGACCTTGAAGTGTTTTTAATCAGCTGATTTGTGTGCGCGTGTCATTTTGACAAGAACAATGTCACTTTGACAAAACCAATGCTTTGATTTATTCTAATTTTGAACTGCTAAAATGTTATTATTTTACAATTTTCGTGCAGTAAAACACATGAAATTAAAAATAATAACTTTTTAACAGTTCAAAATTAAAATAAATCAAAACATTGGTCTTGTCAAAATGACACGCGCACACAAATCAGCTGATTAAAAACACTTCAAGGTCGCTTGAGTCACGTGTCTGCTCGCGCCCTATAATTGAATAATTTTATAGGCATTGTTTGGATAATAAATTCTAGTATTTGACATACATATGCTTAGATAACAAAAGCACTATATAATAATATATATATATATATATATATATATATATATATATATATATATATATATATATATATATATATATATATATATATATACAAAGAAAATTAAATATAATACAATATACAATAAGAAATACACAATTCTATAAATTATGTGATTTCCCATTTGACGGTAGGCTAACTTCATACTCATTCAACCTGTAGTTCAAAACTTGCCACCACAGCGCTGCGATCTTAAAATACATGGCAAATGTAGATATTATTAGGACTGTTTTCATAATCAAGCTCACTTTAATTAAAGTGACTTTATCTTTAAATTGATGGTTTTTATAATCAACAGCTTTATGCAGTTCCTAATTTTCCAGCTTTGAGTTTTGTGCGTTAGGTTTCTGTTAGGTATATTTGGGTAAATCATAGCGCTGCTTTAAATATGTCTTGTTGATTGTTGTTTTTTGTTTTTATACTCTTTTTGTAATCTCTGCAATAAAGGTCCACTTTTAATTCTGAAAATGAGTCTTTTTAGTTTACTTTTTGCATGCCAGTATAAAATTAATTTAATTATTCTTTTGCAATAATTTTTCCAAAGAACATAAATATGCCTCTATATATTAAACGATGACTTTACTTAAAAATAAAATATGATTAAATGCTTATTAAATAACTTTTTATTAGCAATTAACGCACTTAACGCGATGTTATGACAAACGTAATAAAAAGATGAAACATTACCTCCATATGTAATATTTCTTAGTTTCTCCATTGTTTACGATCTATAAACAAAAAATTATGTTTGTCTATGACAGCACTTTCCCATGTATAATAAAAGTTCGATTAGTCCTATTGTAGTCAGTAATTAGGTACTAGGACAAGTGAACGTAAAACGCGCGATTTTATCGTTAAACATCTGCGCATCGGAAACACATGATCGTTGATTCCATAGCCATCTGCCTAGGCTGATCGCTTTCTCTTTGAATTTAATTTTTTCGTATCAATCATAGACAAAAACGGAAACGTGTTTGAAATCATACTCCTGTTTTATAAGGCCAACGCCGAGCAGCCCGTGTGAAAGAGAAATTGTTTCGATTTCAATATAAAAAATAAAATATATGTCGACAGATTTGGATCTGAGAAATTATAGTAATATAAGCAGGACATACGATCCGAAAGATTTTGTAAATAAATTTAAGTAATTTGTCAGAAATGTCCTACTTTGCAGAATTTAAATTTATAGAATTAGCCCAACTTGGCTTTTGTTTTTAAACTCTGCAAGAAAATGTTTACCTATATGTCATATACAGGTGTAAATGAAATAAGTACATTAAATTTAACCAGTAATATAAAATATAACACATCGCGAGCAACAATATTTCTTAATAACTTTTTCTCGAAATAGCATATTTTTAGCATTTTTACCACCCCGTAAATTGACGAGTCGTTCCAAATATTTTTGTTATAAATGGATGCAGTAGCAATAGCTATGAAAAATTTTGTTTTAGCAATTGACAGTCCTGTCAATTGTTGCAATTAAATTTTGACGTCTTCCACTATTCACAGGTGATTAAAAGCCTGTTTTAATACACAACTTTATAATTTTGTTATCAAAAATTTAAAATTTATTTTAAAAATTGTACTATTACGTATTAATTAATAATAATGTTATTTCCCTTGATTCGTTTATTAATTACTGTGACTGTAAGTGTAACCGATAACCGACAATTTTTGAGCTGTTTGTATCCCACTTGAATACGGCAGCAGCCATTTGTTCTCCATGGGCGGGTAACGAAATATGCAGCAAATCTTTAAAGAATTTTAACTCAAAATCTAAAAGACTTAGGAAAAAAAGTTATTAAGAAATATTGTTGCTCTCATCGAGTTACATTACTGGTTAACTTTAATGCACATATTTCATTTACATCCTGTATATATATATATATATATATATATATATATATATATATATATATATATATATATATATATATATATATATATATATATATTTCGTTAAATTCGATATTGGTTTTAGAACCTTTTTGGCTAAAAGATGACTAGTTTCCATCCAAGTTAATAAAGCCTCATTTTAACTAATCAGCTGTTACATGAAAAGAGAAAACTGTTTATCCAACGATTCGCATAGTTTGACAAAAAAATTAACATCTATGGTTCTTAGATCTGCGATTTTTTCCCCTGTTTAGTGTTTATACATATGTTAGCAATACTGTACTGTGCGCATAGGACACAGGTGTCCTATAAAACTTGGATGAGAACTATGGTCGAATCTAGTGTGAGAAAAAGCAAAAAAAGTTTCTGATATAAGTCTACACTATTTAACTTTAACCAAAGTGTTATGCAGAAAATTGTAGAGCATAAAATTTTGCATTTTTGGTAGTAAATTATGAATTTACACCTTTGCTGATTGAGGTCCAGTTGTACCAATGAGATTTTAATTTTAAACTACCTTTAGACAAAAAATGCATACCGAAATTGTTACAGGAATGTTCAATGATTTATTTGACATAGTTAATTTATAGAACACTTAGGGCCAGTTGCATAAAACGTTGTTAGCTGAACATGTGTTTAACTACAGATTGTAACCATGGATATGTATCCAAAATACATTGGTAAAGAAGCCTTGTTAAAGTTAACAACGTGATTAAAGTTAACAATGCTTTATGCAACTGGGCCTTAAATTTTAAACAATATTTATACTACTGGTTACTAGTAAACTTAATTTTACTTATAAAAAGTATATCTAGAATAATATTTTGAAAAAATTAGACGTTTAGCGTTTAACTATCTTTATGTCACAAGTCACAGGTAATAAAAATATATATTTTTCTAAAATAATGAGGGAATGTTTTCAAACTCAAAATAAGTGCGAAAAATTACATAAGATTTTTATTTTGTTGTTATGAAACGAATGCAAGTGTAATGATCGTTTAAAAATACCATGCATAGTCGCTCAAGTAGTAGATGATGTTAAAAATTTACATTTCATAATTGTTCTTTGGACGATTGTAGAAAAAATATTGTCTGAAACACATGCAGAAAATGTAATTCTGAAAACCCGACCCGTCACACATTTTTTGAGTGTTCTGAATCTGAACCAAGGTATACCTACCAACTTTTTAAATTAAATTTTATTAATTACCAAATGTAACTAGACCTGTGTTCATGTTCATCCGGTATTAAGCTTGAATTACATTAAGTATACTATTTTCTCATATTCTCGAACAAGTTCGATTTTCAATTTTCATTCGAGTTTAGTTCGATTTTTGTAATATATAGTCGTGCAGTATCGATTAATTCGCAATATTTTCGTGTACATATTCTGGGTTACCTTAAATGGCAGGTTGACAAACAAAAATATATAAACATATCCATGAATTACACTTTTTTTACCTTTCAATTCGTTGTTAAGTGTTGGTAACATTTTCTGTTATATTGTATGCATCGCATGCGCACTTTAAATCTGGTATTAAACTCGGGTGAAAAAATAGGATAAACCGTATATTTCTGAACTGAAATCTAGTATGAAGATCGAACGAAACTCTGATGAAAATGTCTGATTTACGTTATATTATACTGTATTTCAGATAAGAATAGACTTGGTGGCGCTGCTGCGCCAATCTGTTTTACACAAATAAAACTTATCAATTAGATTTGTTTCGTGTATGACATACTTGACAGCTCGAAACATCAAAATTTGATAATTTTTAATCATTTAGTAAATAAACATTTACTTAAAGTTGTTAAATAAATTATAAAATCAAAATGGAATAAATAATATACCTGCTTTACATATTTCTGTTATAAACTTGGTTTAAGTTGAGACCAATCAGAAAGCTGGAATCGTAAGCCCTATCTTACTCCTAGGTCTATTCTTATCTGAAATACAGTATAGTAATGATTAAAAATTCTCGAATGAGAATCGAACTAAGATCTAGATAAAAATAGTATAATGTAATTCAAGCTTTATAAACGTCGAGTTAAATTTTGTTAAATAGTAAATTTAATTAAATGAACAAATGCAACGAGAATTTTTGACATCAATGATTTAAATGTCATGAACATGGAAATTGATTCGAAAGTTTTCATTTTATTAAAATTAATGTTTAACTAAATTTAACGTTTATAATACTGTACCTTGTTCCATTTAAGCCATTCGGTATTGCAGAGAATAGGAAATAGTTTTGACCTCTCTGATTGGCTGAAATTGGAGAAACGTGACAAGTTTACCCCAATGAAATTTCGGCTACTTAAAACTGGCGCCGATACGAGCGCCATTTGCTGAATGGCTTAAATGGACCAGAGTATAAATTTATGTCTCCACAGTAGTTTTTATATTATAATCGAACGTAAAATTAATTTTTTAATGATGCCTTTTTATTATGACAGCGCTTTTGATGGACGTCAGATACAGAACTAAAAGAAAAAATTAAGTATATAAATACTTCAGATACAAATTCATCAAATTAAGAATGAATGTCTCGGTATCTACACATCTATCAGAGAATGAAAGAGTGTTTAGCAATAATAAAAAAGAAACATACAACATTAAACTGCAATTAGAATGTCGCAAGAACATTTCCTCCCAAATTTAGCCATGCTTGAATACCCGTCTGATTAGAATTACGAAAGATGAAAGCATTAATGTAATAACTTTTTTGTTTGAAGTTCATTCGGAAGCGATGACTAGCTAACCTTCTGCAGAATAGAATTAAAATTCCTCGAGTAAAAACTTCACGAGGAAATACAAATCGTACATGTGAAAGTAGCATTCGCGACAGTCACGTTTTACTGTTCTATCATAATTCTAATGGCTAGTGAGTTAAAATAATGTGAGAAGTAATTGTTCAGACACGCGCCATCCCCTTTTACTCGGCAGTAATTGTAAATAAAAGCAAATAAAAATACAAACACCGTTCAGCAATTACTGTTTACTATAGGAGTCAAACAATTGAAGGAAGTGTACATTTAAAATGACAAATGAATGGCAAATAATTAATTCGATATCCTTTACAATTACACAAACTAACTTAATTACAAATTTCTTAAGAACTATTATGACAAACAATATATCAAGCTAGCCAGTCGTCAAGTAATACAACAGGCGAATGAATTTGTTCATTTGTGCGAGTCTTATACGAGGTGACCGTGGAAAACAAAATTTGATTTTACATTATATTTAACTGCCATTTGAAAATGAAGTTGTGCACTTAAAGTTTAAACTTTTTTTTTCACTTAGTCAATTCAATTTTACATTGCAATTAAAAAATTATTGAATTGATTAAATTATTTAAATGTGTTTATGAGTGCACAGAAAGTTTAAATAAGATTTTAATCATAAGCTCCTTCTTTGGATGAAATTTACTGCAGCTATAATGATTTTGAACAAAATAGTAACTCAGTTCAGCAACAAAATAGAGCAAGGTGTCACCGAAAGGAAATTTGCTACTTTATTAGGAAAATAATCCAACAAAATCATACAGCCATTTATGCGGATATATAACAATTAAAAATTGAATTCTCAACTGTTAATAGAATCATACACGTACACGATTACTTATATGAAAAAAAGTTGTCAATCGTTTTATGCCACATCATAGTTTTCTAATTTCCAAAAAGCGGAACGTGTAAGAATTTACCAAGAAACTTTGAGACTATTAAATAGTAAACATACATTAAAAAAATGTGACAGGTGACGAAATTTCCTTTTTTCGACCTACTTACACGTCAACAAAGTCGTATTTAGTCGACCTTAAAAAAAAATTGAAATTTTCGTATCCAAAAGCGCCCAAAAATGACCGTTCTTCGGCCGCTTTCATTATTATCCGATTTAAGGTAGCGCCATCTATTATTTCGAGAGTTAATAAGGAGAAAGTAAACGTTTCTGAAAGAAAAACAAATAATGTACAATTGTTCAGTTATAAATAATTATATCAATAAATAAAAATCTAACAAATAAATTTTATAAAGAAGGTCGACTAAAAAAATGGGTGCACCACTGTCAAAAAGTGTTTTGTTCTCGTCTGCTTCCTTAAAATCAGACTAGGCCGAAAAAATTCACTTTTTGTCCTTAGTACACAAATAACTAGTATGGATTCATTAATGTGGGGAAATACCAACTATAGTCAAGATGCAGCAAATCATGAAAAAAGTTATGTATGCAGTAATCCTTAGAATTACGGGACTTTTAAATTCAATGTTTAAATTGGTTCTAGGAACATTCACCATCCTCAATTTACCGCGAAAAATTCACTGTGGATCATTCACAGCGGGGAAAATTCACCGCACACAATACGTAGATATAAAAAAATGGTGCTCATAGCTATGTGTTACATTAATACAGGGTAAATCAGTGATACTAAACCATTGGTTTTCTTTGTAAAATTGGATGTTTTTCTAGAAACATTTGTATACAACGCTACACTGGCGATCCATCGGAAGCCAATCACTCCGCTTCGTTCTATGTTTGCTCCCATCGATACTTAGTATAACATCCCTAACTAACCGTGGTTTTAACTGGGATGCAAGAGGGGCTGGAATTTAATGTTGGACAAAAATTAGTTCCGGTGGACTTTTCGCGGTAAAATATGTGCAGTTATATTCCGCGGTGAACAGTCAGTGTTCACCTGAATGGTAGACTGAAAAATGAAGTGCTTAATAGAGTTCCAGAGACAGGAATGGAATTATGTTACATCTTGATAGTGCTTCTTCCTATAGACCAGCTTCAACTTATTCACCTGATTTTTATCTAAAGAAGAAATTAATCCTGCAATAAATTCATAATTTGATTATTTTGATAGCATTTAAAAAAAGATTGGTTGGGGGTTTGGGAGCTTTTAAGAAGTGGAAGGAATTAATAGTGAAGTGTATTTTTATTGAAGAGAATTGAGGTAATTTGAACATGTTTGAAATAAAATTGTATAAAATATAAACCATGTGTTTCTCAATAATTATATTGTGCAGTAGTGTAAGCAAAGTTCTGTATGTTCCTGTGAGATTAATTAACTCAAACCTAATGCTCAACCAAAAATTATTCATCCAATCTTCATCTCAAAAAAATCAATTTGTGTTGACCAAATAATAAACCATGATTGAGCACTGCATCTATTTATTATCCTATTCTTGTAGTGTAGCAGCATCTAATCTGAATTGCTCAATCAAACCAATCAATCTCAAGTGAACTCAAACTTCATCTTAAATAAACTAAACATAACCTCACTGCTTTCGCTAGAGGTCAAAGTCAAGCACAGTTCACGCTGAGGCTGAGCATTGAGAGAAGGTGTTTGGTTTCAAGTGCACGGACAACCACACCAACGCAATCGTTGTTTTCTCCAGACAGGTGAAAGCCATGCCTAGGGCTCCGCTAGTGCTCCACGGGCCCCAGGAGGTAGAGCAGCAAGTCGGACACTAAACGAGACAAGCGATGTGATGCAATTCTCAATGATACTGAATAAGTGAATGAATTAACAGATTCTATCGGTAAGAAATATTAGGGAGTATGGCATAAGTTATCAGATGACATGAAGGATTACAATGAATAACGAAATAGGATGATCAATACAAGTTACTTAATTTACGGGTATTGTGTGGTGAAACTTGTCAGCTTGCAAGTAACTTATAGTTTATAGTCAATTATGAATACAATGTGCGTTACTGTGCTTATTTATGACCATTTATTTTACTTGCTTTTTTTGTCAACTATTTTACGCAACATAGTTATAAGTAGCTGACCATGTAATAGTAAACGGTGTTCCCAGGCGGTAACCTATTTTGATAATAACCGGAATCACCGATTCTTAACTCTAAATTCAGAAAACTTATTCACGGTAATTAAGCAATTGAAAACTGTTTTATTATTTGAGTTCTATTTTATACTGAAACTTTTTTAATAGAAAATTTAAATCATACCTTATTTTCCTAAATTACTATACCCTAACCCTAACCAATTCACTTATTTCATGTTGGAACTTCTCAATTTAAAAATCTTGCATGTAGCGTATTTCCTACTAAATATAAGCCGGAACCACCATATAAGATGATACATTTAGACTATCTATTTAAGATTGAAATATTGATTGAAAACTATACCTTTATGAAAGTTTTCTGCTACATTTTTTCAAAAAACAGAAATTGAAAGCAAAAATATTAAATCCGTTCTCAACGAATTAAGTATTAGTTATGGTATTGAGGATTGATTTTGCTTAGTTGAACAAAAATATATAAATTTTGAAAGATGGTATCACTATAAAAATATTTTTATGGGATTTATTAAATAAATAAATAAATAAGAAAAAAAATCAACCGTATGAAACTTCATTCTAATTAGTAGAAGAAATAACAACGAAAGAAAATCTATAAAAATCTTAAATACATCTCTATCGCAATAAATTACATAGATCTTAACAATACACTAAATGAATAAAAAAGACATAATGTAAATTAAAGTTTGTATTGTTTTGAACCGGTCTGTATAATGGCGCGAAAGAATGACGTTAGCATTTTGATTTTGCTATGACAAAACGCTGCAAAATGATAAAGCTGTAGTACATGAATCCGAATTAGTATAGTTTGTTTCAAGATATTTGCAAACGTATCTGCTTCGACATACGCAGCCGGTGGCTTCTTAAATTGACTTGATGGGTAACATGACAGGGTTGTGACAAAATATTTGAAATCCAGCACACGATATTTCCATTGAATTTTAAGAAATATAGAACAAAGGATATGACATTGCACCAAATTTTCACAAATAAATAAAAACAGGGATATTAATTAGCGAGTTTTTGAGAAAGTACCGCTACATCGTTTTCCCAAATTTTGCTAATCCTCCCCTAACGCATAGGAACATATATACAATGCTGTTTTGCGGTGTACCGTGTCATTATTAAGGCAGGTGGATTTGCAAATATCTTGAAAACACACCATACAAAACAATATTTTAGTCATTTAAAAACTTTACATTTATTACAATCATGTTCTAGTTCTTGTCTAACCTCCAAACACAAAAAATAATACTGGGAAAACTTGGAGAAAAACAGTCTGATGAAAACGTTTGAAATTTTTTTTATATAGCCGACGTTTCGGCACCAAATATGCCTTCTTCAGGGAACTACAGATACAAAAAGATTTGTTTACAAAATATACATGAATTATATATAGAATTTACTTACATGTAAACCTTATAAGTTGAATTTTTTGTTTTTAAAAAATGTTGAATTACAAAAGTATATTGTCAAAATTATTTAAAAAAAATGTAAACCACACAGTTCATATTCAGAACAAGTGAGGAATAAACTTGAAAAATCCGGTGTAACATCAAAATCAAAAAATAATAAATACTTAGAAATATCAACGAAGAAATGCTAAATAAAATTTAGCATATTTCAGAGTGCCATGGGATTACTGATGTTTTCATATCTGTCAAGTAAACAAAAGATAACAATAATTACTAATTGCATCGATCGTATCCTAAAATTTAATTATATTTCGAATTGTATTTAACGTTTTCTTCGTAAAATAAATAAATAAATATTTAAATTCCGAACAAGTTTTATATATACAACTTTCGTCTAAAATTAATAGATCAGAACTACAGCAAAATATAAAAAAAAAACTTAATCTAGTATGCCCTATAATCACCCCTATTCTGTAACTCAATCGATAATAGTTTTCGATCGATAATTATTTTTGACAAATAGAAACAAATGTAGCATCTGTCAATTTCTTTTTTTATTCAGTGTCTACTATTATTATTGGCTACAATTTATTATCGATCGATAAAGTTATCGATTAAGTTACAGAATAGGGCCGATTAACAGATTTTCAAATAGACACCCGGTATATTGTAATAATTACGACAGAACTGAAATGTAAACTTAATATTAAATCTAAGAGTAAAATGACATTAGAAACAGTTACTACAAACTTACCTATGTTTATTTTTCATTATTAATACGTAAAGGTCTGTACTTCACTACCTGTGTCTAATTTGTTGGTCTCATATGAATTAATATGAATTGTAAAACGTAATAACTGTCATGCTTCAAGATGCAAGAGCACTTTAATTAGTTGCAGTATGTTTTGTATATTCTCTGAATGTGCGGTATTATGTATACCCGCAGTAACTAACTGTTTAAAATAAACACTTCTCCAGTTGAGAATAAAACAACATGTATTTTAATTAGTCTAACATAAATCCGTAATGAGTAAAAGGAATTTACGGAAGTATTTCAAGAATTAATTTGTGTCTTAATTTGAAATTATTGTAAATCAGGCGACTATTGCATCAAAAATTTTATTACTACAATTTAACGACTGCGACTGCGCATTAACGAACTATTTAATTAAATCTACTAATGGGTCAACTGTCGGGCAATTACCTTTGCGTTCGTTAAAAACAAAGTCCTTGTTTAAAAATTCGAGAATCTAATCAAGGCGGCCGTTGGCCTGGTGTAGGTGTGCACAATGACAGCATTGAGGTTATGATTGAGGTTTTTGAAGATGGCTAAGAATCGTGTGTTTGTTTCAGGCTGAAAGGCTGGCTGATTACTCCAGACTTCTGGGTGGTTCTCAACCAGCGCTTGTTGACGGAAGGAGGAAGGACCTAGATCGCATTCAGGATCTCTTTCCGCAAGATTTTCTTGGACTGCATGACCCTGATGCTGCCACGACACAACCAGCGGTAAGAAACACTTCCTAATATGGTTCTGGGATGCTCTTAATTTTCATATTGCATTAATTTTGTGTATAACTATTAATAAATGAAGTCAAAATAATAAATTATGTATTTTTCTACACAAATAATAAATTTAAATATTATATTTTTATGACATATAAGTAGATATTTAGCTCATTGTGTTCTTAAACAGAGGACTTCGCTAATAATTATAGTTTATAATCACATAAATTCATACTTTTGAACCAACGACCACAAATATACTAGACAATACATGCCCTACACCTCACTATGGTTTGTTATGTTCTCGGCTGGACAGAAAGACACAACTAGAGATAGAGATATATAAAGTCTACTCTAAAGTTTGTTGAGAGATGTCTCTACGGTCCTTGTAATGTATTTGTGACATTTTGTTCCTTTGTTTGGAAGTTGTAAAGTCTTTCGGGCCTCGATTTCAAATTCTGTCAGAATTGGGTTTTCCCTGCCCCTGCTCCAGACCAGTAGAATTTGAAATCTATCCGGAGAAAGAATTGGGGAAATTTCAATTCTGTCAGATTTCAAATTTGAAATATCCGGCGAAAGAATTGGATGAATCGCAATTCTGTCAGATTTTAAATTCTACTGGTCTGGAGCAGTAGAATTCGTAGTGGGGAAAACCATATCCCGACAGAATTTGAAATCAGACAGAATTTAAAGTTACAAAATCGAGGCCCAGTTTTTTTTTGTTCAAAGATTTATAGTTTCATTATTTTCGATAAATCTGCCTTATTCAAGTGAGTTTTGAAATAAAATGTACGTCCTAAAAACTCTTATTAATTAAAAAACAATTAATTAATACTACCATGAGAAATTTACCTATGGGAATTTGTGATCGTTGTATTGAATCTCACGCTGAATAGTTGATTGCAACGTTGCCAGTTCATATCACACTTTATTGCGCATGTGCGTAATATTGTCGAAGACTCACGGGAACGTATTTCGGTTCTATCTTCTTATGCCGCAATGATTCTGATGTCACAACTGTCGCTTCAAAACTTATAATTATTTCATCCATTATTATTAATTCACGAAATGGAAATATTATTTAAAGGGCACAAATCGTATCTCTATTTAAGCGTTTGATCCGTTCTGATGCCGTCCCGATTTTAGTTACACTATTGTACATTACATAAATATTGTCGTAAGTATAAATAGAACTTATGCGATTAAACTTACAACAAGAGAAATTCTCATAAACTTGCTTAATTAACCATTTAATTGGACATAACATTGTTTTCCAGTAAAAATATATAATTGAAAATAGGTTGAGGACTTTAATTATCAAGTAGTTCTACATGCATAAGTTTATCTTCTGTGACAAATTAAGACAACAATAAAAAAGTGTACAATAACAGGTTGCTACTGCTTTTATAAATTATTGAATGGAAAGAAAATATAGATGAAGGAAATGTAGTGGTTGTGGTTGTCTGTTTTCTTAGATCTTCGAAGAGCATTCAAAACGATAGATAAATTAAATATGTGTGGGTTTAGAGGGGTAGTTCTAAAATGCTTTATTAGTTACTTGAATAATTGGCAACAAAAAGTCAAATGTAACAATATGCAGTCGGACAAAATAGAAACAAAACTTGGTGTACCACAGGGCAGCGTATTAGGGCCACCACTGTTATTTATCTTATATGTGTTTGTAATTTGTGTGTATATAATGATGTAGAACAAATATTTCAATATTGTTGGTTTCATATTTTTGATGATGACATGGTTAATGAAGACCTCAACAATTTAAATAAATGGGTATGTTTGAATAAATTTAAATTAAATATTAATAAAAATAAAGGAATGATACTAGGCAGCAAAACAGTATTAACTTTAATTAATGATAACATTCAAATAAAAATTGTAAATATGTAATTGAAATTATAGAACAACATAAATATTTGTGTTGTATTTTGAGTGGAAATTTGAAATTAGAAGAACATGTAATGTACATTTATAAAATATATATATTTAATATAACAAACTTTATTTGTCAATAATTGGAAATATGCGTGAATAATAAGTAATTGAATTAAATAATTAAGAATAAAACTACATCATGTATTATGGTCTAAGTTTTGATTTTCACTGGCAGCCTTTGTCATTCAACATATCTTTCATTTTCATACATATGCACGTCATTTCTATCGGGTGAAGTATCAGTATCATAATATATTCAAACAAGTATTATTTGTTTTGTTCGCATAATTTGTAATTTAAGTGTATCTCGAGGGGGAGGACTCACTGGTTTGCCGAACGATGACACTTTATTTAATTGTTGGTTGATGACTGGACGACCACTGCTTTATTGAGGAGGAACATACACACTTACCCTATTTAATATGATTATGGACATGGACATTCTTTGGATTTTATACTAATTTATATATACACATTTACATTTAAACTTACTTATTATTAGCAATTAAACTAAACATAACTAATCAAACTGTTACATTATTACATTGCAACTCTCACATTGCGTGTTCGCGTATTGTACGCACCCAAAACTAAAACATAGACTCTACCATGTCTACTGAAAAAACTAAAAACATTTTTATATTCGTGAGAGAATATCTGAGGGGATGCAGATTTCTGGGTATCATATCACATCTATGACCAAATCTCAACCCTGTACGTAGGCTCGCAATAACCTCTAGACTTAATTGTTAACAAATCAATGTTTAGACCGCTAACATTTAGACTACAGTTAATAGAAAAATGATAATTATTTCTAAACAGAATTTTGGCTAACAAAGAATATTGGTCCTGAAATTTTAATTTAGAAACTGTTATGAAAAAGTTATTTATGTGTTATTGCTCTTGTCCTCACCTTGTCACAAAGGGCATTAAAAACTAACAAGTGTTTTATAACTTTGATAGTCCTTATCTTACAATTTTAAGGCATGCTGGACCCTAAATTATAAGTACTAATAAATTGTTTTGCTTTCCAGAAGAGCAAGTCTGCTCGCAAACGATCCCTCAGCACGAGCGAGCCTAGAATTTAGACTAAACAGACAGTTAATAGAAAAATGATAATTATTTCTAAACAGAATTTTGACTAACAAAGAATATTGGTCCTGAAATATTAATTTAGAAACTGTTATGAAAAAGTTATTTATGTGTTATGCTCTTGCCCTCACCTTGTCACAAAGGACATTAAAAACTAACAAGTGTTTTATAATTTTGATAGTCCTTATCTTACAATTTTAAGGCATGCTGGACCCTAAATTATAAGTATTAATAAATTGTTTTGCTTTCCAGAAGAGCAAGTCTGCTCGCAAACGATCCCTCAGCACGAGCGAGCCTAGAATTTAGACTAAACAGACAGTTAATAGAAAAATGATAATTATTTCTAAACAGAATTTTGACTAACAAAGAATATTGGTCCTGAAATATTAATTTAGAAACTGTTATGAAAAAGTTATTTATGTGTTATGCTCTTGCCCTCACCTTGTCACAAAGAACATTAAAAACTAACAAGTGTTTTATAACTTTGATAGTCCTTATCTTACAATTTTAAGGCATGCTGGACCCTAAATTATAAGTACTAATAAATTGTTATGTTTCCAGAAGAGCAAGTCTGCTCGCAAACGATCCCTCAGCACGAGCGAGACAAGCGATCGCGTCTTTATCATGGAAGCGCCGTGTGTGATGGCATGTCCAAGAACTCCGCATTCTGGACGTCCTCGACATCTCTTCCTCTTCTCTGACCTTCTACTTGTCGCTAAACCAAGATCTGGAGGAACATTCAAGCTCAAGGTACGTATGTGATATCTACCACAATAAACAAGATCAAGATTGTGTCAAAACATTTTACTTTATACATAATGGGCTGCATATTATTGTAAAATTTATTTATTTATTAATGAATTATAGAAAATATTTTAATTAATACAGGTGTTATTTTTTAATCAAGATCTGTATCATGGTTTTTAATTAATTGAAATTTGATATCTACCACTTTACCGTTTAAAAATAATCGGTTAAGTTGCAGATTTTGAGCCGATGCCTATATCAAAAATAACACTTTTGATAACAGTACTAAATTATTTTTTTATGAAGTTACAACTTATTTTTAATTGTTGATTTTTATCATAAGTGTTATTCATTTAAACAACTAATCATACATATTAAATGTGGGTAAATTTCTCGGCATTTATTCTTGCAAAAAACGATATTTATACCTTCATCAGGGTCTACAAGCATTCAAGAAAGTACATATCAATACACTTACAACTACGGATCTTGCAGATTTTTTAACATACATTTATGTACACATACATACATTCCTTTAAATATTCAGCTTTACAAACATCGTACAAAAATTGGCAAAAAACACATACAGCTTGACCGCCGAGCCGTAAGCTGTGGGGATGAGTAGTGCGCAGAGAGAGAACGCACTACGAGTAGAAAGAGATAGGTAGTTGCGCGGCTGCTGGCAAGGGATTGAAGTCCCCACCACAATTTGAAGGCAATGCTACTGCGCATCCAAGCTGGTCGGTCACGACAAGTTATGGCAATTTGATTTTTTGGGTAAATTTCGAAATTCCGCTGGAAGATTGTTCATTTAGTCTAGGGGCCTGAGGTATGCGCTTTGGAAAGTGTGCATCTACGGATTTTCTCTTCGGATTATGTTTACTAGGTTGATAGAGATGTTTTTAACTTGGCCGCCAAACACATGCCCTTTTTAGTGCATTATATTAAAGTAAAAAATGGTAATTTATGTCAAATACTATTATGTTTGGTATCAAATTACAACTCTAGGTACTGCCGGTTACTTTACCGTGTTAATTTTGTAAATTGATATGCATCGGTGAAAATCCAGCACCAAGAATTTTTCGTTTATTTCGAGTTTTTGAGATATACAAAAAAATGTTAAGCATAGTTAAACTAAACAAATGGGCTCAAAAGTTGATTGTAATAAGAACTTTTTGTCACTTCCGGTTTTAGCAAAGATGGGTATAATTTTGAATCTTAAAATTTTCTAAATCGAAGATATGTTTTAGTTTATTGAAATAATCAACCAGAGCTAATTTTTGTTCACCGTATTGTTTTTTGTTAATCTGCCATGTTCATCCATTCTTAGATAGACATATTTTTTACTTAGTGGTACCTACATATTATGTAGTATTATCAATTTTCAGTGGAATCCTGAATTTTTAAAACTGAATGTTTTTATATGTACATGAATTTATGTTTAAAATCTATAAGATCTTACTTATAAGCATGATAATGATCATGTTAATATTATATGAACTAAATTGTTTTTGAATTCTTGTAGACCCTGATAAAAAAGGAATAAGTGTATTCTGAAACGTCGATTTTGTAAGAATAAATACTGTATGATTAAAATTTCCAGTAATTGTTAACACCTTGTTTATAATTACTTATTAGCTTTATTACAAGTAAGTGTATAAATATAAACATTCCTTATAAACAACTAAACATAAACATTAAAGTTTCATTATGTGTAAATGACTATGATTGTATCATACACATAATTTCTTTACCTCTAGCACGTAATTATATAAAGAGTCGTGAGATAACCTAACTTTTCTTTCTAGGAAAGCGTAAGAGTATCCGAAGTCTGGCTAGCTTCTGGTCCCGACTCCGATACCAGCTTTCTGATTGGTTGGCCAGCTCCTGCAAGAACCCTCCATGTGTCATTCGCCACGCAAGCAGCCAGAGACTCCTGGTGGAGAGAACTGCAGAACGCACTTTCCACGCAACTGAGAAACGAGCCACCCACGACGAATATTAAAGTCGTGTATAGAGACCCGTTATCTGGAACCGAATGCGTGAGTATTCACTATTTTAAATGATATTGATACCATATTTGGTGTATCGATTGATCAAGTTTTTGTTTACTGTTACTTTTCCCATTCATAAATAGATTTGAAATCGAGAGATCGTGTAAATGCTAATATGGATTATTATTGCGAAGGCGAAGAAAGTACCTGACAGACCTTGAAATTGTTTCACACGTTTTTCAAGCGCCCACATGGTACAAGTATGGAATAATATCTCACACCCTTGCTTTAATTTCTGCATGACTCAAGCAGCACTTATTATTCAATGCCTAATAAATGCACTGCATACATTTTGCAGTCATACCTCTATTCAAAATGACTATTATTTCGAGCCATAAATTTTGGGTAATTTTCATATGAATATAGTGTTGTTAGTTGTTATATGGGATAAACCTAAAGAGGATTACTTCAATTATAACCTTAAAAAAAAATGGTAAGCTCGTGCACAACGATGTTATTTTATTTTAATTTGAGATCTTATAATATTAAGGGGTTTTAAGAATAAGTAATAGTAATTTATTTAACAACACGTTTCATGGACGAGTCTTTGAAGTTAGGCCGTTTATTTAAAATGATTATTAATTTTATGATTATTTTCAATATGTTCACTTGTTATTCTCATCGTCGTTATTATCATTTTACAAAGAGTTGCTATATAAAATCATTATATATTATATGAAAAAGGCAAAAAAGTAGCAAATCACTGCCGCGTCTGTGTTTCAAGGACGAAGCGAAGCCGAATCTTTGAATTTAGTCTTGACAGTGAATCGGAATTTTGGCTGTGTTGAGTACATATTTTTTTCGCAGGATTGACATGCAAAAAACAAGTCATACTTTATTCACTCTTGTCAAGACAGAAAGTAATACTTTGTTGCATAGTAATTGTCAGCAAAATGATACTTTTCATATCAGTCGGAGAAATTTTTTTTTAATGATTTTATTGATATGCTATAAAGCTTTTACTTTCAATGCCACTGTCAATAAAATCATGGTCAGACTAAACCACCGCCACCATCAATAAACAGACACGGTTCATATCTTCGACCATATAACTATAGACACGTAATCGCCTATGCTAGAGCATACAATGTTTTGAAGCGAACGGTGGGTGGTCCGGGGAAAGGGGACTGTGCCCCTATAGATTGTTATGTTGGTTGCTTACTTACAGTAAATACAAGAGATGCGATGTAATTAGCCATTTATTTATGCTTTTGTGATTATTTGTTTGTTTTTAATTTGTTAAAAAAACAATTATAATAAATGAAAGTAACAATCATGGTTCGCGCGTGTTTAGCTCTTCTAGTAAGAGAAAAAGGATTCATCTATTACTTTTCACTTGTAACTCATAAAATGTAAAATAAGAGGATATTTGTATTCATATTCATACATTTTATGCAAATTTCTGTTACAGAACTGTAATTTAACATAATCCATTTTACATTATTAATAATTTTCTTATATTTCGATAAAAAAAGTTATCTATTAACAATTTATTAAAATTGATGTCATTACATTAGATCTGATCAAAATTAATTTAATTAAATGCTTTTATTCATTACAATAGTTAAACAAAAATACAATAAATTTGCTTATAACATAAATTTCATTTTTATATTAATTGTAACGAAAAAATATTAATTTTTAAATAAATAATTTCTTTTACGCAACCAACATAACAACCTATAGGGGCACAGTCTCCTTTTCCCGGACCTCAGGCCATTCGCTTTACAACAAATGCCCGTATTAGTTATATGGTCGAAGGTTCATATAAACCACCCAGTCATGTGACAACAGAACCAATTACAACGCACCAAGCAGTTGAGCATATGCTAATCATGCGCTGATCATTGTTTACATGGGGTGACTTTCGTATTTGTATGAACTATGTATAAATAGACCTTTTCAATTTAACAGCTATCTTTTTCTATCACTGCAAATAGTAAGTAAAATGGCGCCAACAACTGCCAGTTGGGCTGTCAAATTATACGTCAAAAATATTGCAATTACTAAAATACTTGTATTCTCGGTGAAAATTTGTATCGTTAGACATTTTAGATTCAATAAGAGCTTGTGTAACTTCTTTTGAGAAGTTTTTTAAAGATTTTTCTCACATTTCTTAATTTGGAAAAAAATAAACGCCATGAATCTCAGCAAGGGAGCACGTAACCATGGCTCCCGTCATTTGTTCTTGCTATGCGCAGATCTCCATTGCGCATATCTTCTATCTCTTTAAATTAAAATGGTCTATTAGAAATTCGAGCAACGATAAAATATATTTATTTATTTAAAAATTAATATTTGATAATGATTAAAATATGTGCCTAGCCCACATACATATAATGCAGAAATTAAAAAGAAAATAGTCTACATATGGAATTCTTGTACCATGTACATGAAATAAGGAATAAATTATGTCTCATATACATAATAACAAATAGTATGAATCACATCGTATAATGAATCACTACCTTATCATATATTCTCCTTCCAGTCAAAAACCCTCGGAGTCGGCCCCGAGATGAACACCACCGAGATCGCCCGCTTAGCACTGGACGACAACATCAGCCAGGAATGGGGCTACACCTTATGGGCACGCGACAGGGACTCTGCTCCATGTCCACTGCTGGGTTGTGAGAGACCGCACTCCATCCAGCTAGCCCGCCTCAGGCAGTCGCTATGTGCTGAAGAAGGCTTCGATCTCGCACATTGTAACAAAAGTAGATCGCCCTGTGGGATCGTGTTTGAGTTGAAGCCCAATACTAAACCAACGCCCAGAAAGTAAGTGGAAATAATATTTTTATTTTTAAATGTGTTCACAATAATTACGTAATGTATATGTCGGTGGCAAACCCTGAAATTCGTCAATCCCGGTAATGCCTAGTTGGTACAGGGATTGCCGGCAAAAGTGGAATGATTAGAAAACCGAACCGAACCGCTACACTGGCGATCCGCTGGAAACCAATCACTGCGCTTCGCTTCGCGTTGGCTTGCATCGATGTTTAATATAACATCCCTAAATTTTCAGGGACGGCGAGAACTACATTAATCATGGTTTTAACTGGGATGTTAGTTCTGTTGGACTCTGAGTTCGACTATTCTACTGTTTGCCGGCAATCCATGTACCAAGTAGGCATTAGGCATTCAATTTTATCAAAAGTATTTATTACAAAATTATTGATAATTGTCAATATAATAAATCGAAAGTTTTTTCTAGTTTTCGTAAGGAGTCTAATTTTGCGATATTTTGTAAAAAAAATTCGTTTAATGTAGAACGTAACAAATAAAAAAAAACATAATGGCCGCTAGTATGAACGGTGATTAAGGGTGATTAGCGAGCATTTGACTAGCATTGTTTTATCTCTGTCAATAGTTTAGAGATTAGTTTAGAGAAAAATTCTTCAAATAAAAGATGCGGGCAATTAATTTTTCTATAACTATTAGTTGAAGTATTTTCCTCTAAAAGGATCCATAAACGAATGACAGAGATAAAACAATGCTAGTCAAATGCTCGATAATCACCCTTAATCAGTCGTTCATACTAACGGTCTATATGTTTGCTTTACCCAAAAATAAATTGTTTTTTGGCGGGTGACAGAGCACTAGTTCCAACTTCTCCCGCTAGGTGTCTTTTCTAGGCACTCTTTTGGATCTATTGCGTCATCATTGGGGAAAAATTTAAGCCGTCTTTGTAATTTTTTTCGTAAACGCTGTTTGACATTGTCGCCGATTTTGTAGTGGCGGCCATTAAAAAGAAACTTGCGAACATCACGTTCTTTTTCGTATTAGGGAAATCAATAACAATGCTGGGGAGAGCCAACAGAAAATCCTGATCGATTTCTGACTATTCTTTAAAATCCTGCACACACTCAAATGGTTGTCTCTCTGCTGGTTGAAAAGCAAACGTGGAACAAGTTCAGTTGCAAAACTTTTCTTCATCAAATTTTCAGTCAAAAATCGTTAGCATAGTTCTTCCAATTCATGTATGATCAGACATGATCGCATCTCGGATTTTTTAATGCTTTCGGCCGTTCTGGAATCAATTGAAGATGAACCTCGACCAGGATTGGCATCCGACTACTTTTTTTAACACGAGAAAATCACTCCTAAACTCTTCGAAGCATTGCGATAGTTTCCACTTCTGTTTTCCCTAAACGGGAAACAAAACTTTAATGTCTGATATTGAAAAATCGCCGACGTTTACTAAAAAAATTACACTGACCGCTCAGATATTTCCCCAAGGATTATGCTTGGGCAACAGATCCAAAAGGCTGTCTATTAAAGATATCTAACGGGATAAGTCGAAACTAGCGCCCTACCACTTGCCAGAAAACAATAGACCATTTCACAAATTTGAGCGACCACTACATTTACTTTTTGAACTAAACAGTTAGTGCCGTTAAATGGCGGCATTTCAAATTAATACGTGACCCCGGTATTCTGTTTGAAATTTTAGAACTACACAGAACTTGTTAATATGAATTTGAGTATAAGATATGATTTCAATTCTTATTTTACAAATAAAAACTTATTTTACTACGTGAAAAAAAGTACATTCATCAATAAATTATAAAAATTGTATTACTATACCTAACCTAAATTTTTATTTTCTAAACCAGACAAAACATTTGAAATGGCAATATTTTGTGGACCAGGTTTAGTACCCGTCATAATTATTTAAAAAGCGAAACCAACAAAACAAAAACAAAACTAAAATTGACAGAACTGTCATATAAACAAGGACGGGTATACGGCAATCGGCACTAACTTTTTGTCGCAATCTAACACTTGGCGCATGCGCTTTGAATTTCTGAAATAGTCTATTCTCGTTACTTTTGGGTTGGCCTCGTATACCATTACGATCGTATTTGATGTTTTAGTTATTTTATTATTCTCTTGCAGAACACCACTGAAGCTCTTCCGTAAATCAAGTTGCCGTTTCTTTGGGGTGCCTCTCTCCCGATTATGTTCAAACGGCACTCTCCCTCCCGTACTAAACACCATCCTCCGCGGCCTCTTCCAGCGAGGCCCTCACACCCAAGGAATCTTCCGTCGATGTGCCAGTGCGAAAGCCCTTCGCGAGTTGCGGGAACGTATCGACTCCGTCGGTCCAGCGGCTTGCGAAGAACTGCTTTCCACACCTGCCTTAGTTCTTGCTGCCTTACTCAAAGACTTCTTAAGAAGTTTACCAGAGCCCTTGCTAAGCGGACCAACAGTGAGTGAATGGCTCTCAGCAGCAGATTCAGGGAGGATTGAACATGTGAGGAGGTTGATATCTAGAATACCGAGGGAGAATCATGTACTATTGGCGCATGTTGTGTGCGTATTGCATCATATTGCAAGAAGGGCGAGATATAATCTCATGTCTCCTGCCAATTTGGGTGAGTAATCTTTAAATATTCAAAAATTTTATCAATCATAAAAATTATGCTATATTCAACCATTGAATCCACACTGTATAATGGGATCATACCTAAAAGAAAAAATGTTGATTTTTCTTTCATAAATGAAAAATTTACCTAATATTATGCATATATACATCAAAAATATTTAATATTATTATACTTTTCATTCATGATTTTCTTTATAAAGATTCTGAGTTTGGCTTTGTGACGTCACAGTTTTGTACACAAATACACGATAGTGAGGTACACCTGTACTCGTGCTTTTACTGTAAATGAACAGATCTGTCACTTTTTTCTATCATAACATTATATAATCAATATTTTGAAAGTAACGTCAACATCCTTGCAACAAGTTATTTTTTTAAAGTAAGTACAAATAACGAAATATGCTAAATAAAAATATAAATAAATACAATTTATGTTTGATTTAGATATTACAATGGTTGTACAATATTGTTCTGTGTCGTCCTACGAGAATAACTAGTTGAGAAGTAAAAATAATTTTTTTGTTTGTGTTCTTATGGCTCAAGATGTAAGGGAAAGATGTTATAAGGCAATAAATACTCCAGAAGTTTTGAAGACTACGTTTGGTTTTGAGCGTGGTTTCAAAACACAATGACATAAACGTCAAAAGTTCCATTTTTGCTCGGTAGATGTCACTACGGCCGCAAAACTGTTACGTCATTCGAAATTTTATATAAACTTTAAAAAATTATTATTGTAAAACTAGAAACTTATGTGTCATAAAATATATATTTTCGTAAGTAGTTTTAAATGTACTTTCAGAAGAAAAAAATTGGAAAATGTGGTATGACCCCATTGGTCTTCTAATGGAATGGGATCCGGTACTAAAAAAATGTTGTGTATATTTTGTAATTATAAATACAAAATTTCAACTTTTTACGGCTTACCGTTTTGAGTTATGCGTGATACGTACGTACGTATGTACAGACGTTACGACGAAATTAGTCAAAATGGATTCAGGGATGGTCAAAATGGATATTTCCGCGGAAATCTGGAAACCTAAATTTTTCGCGATTACAATACTTCCGTTGCACATAGTAACAAGAAAGTAAAAAATGCAAAAAAGTACATTTTGAAAAAAAAACCGAAATGGGCCCTTTTCGAAATTTACGGTTCATTATTTTATAATTCTTTTTACCTTCCGTCACCTTTAGGTAAGGAAGGTATTGTCTTTGGTCAAAAAATTCGGTGGTGAGTTTTTGATGAATAAGCACGTTTTAGGGTCCCTAGAATACGATTTTACTATTTTTACGATGATGTCTGTATGTGTGTGTGTGTGTATGTATGTGTGTGTGTGCGTGTGTGTGTGTGTCTGTGTGTGACAAAATTTTCTAATGCGATAACTCAAATACTACAATTCCAAAAATTATAATTCTTTCGTATTCCTCTTCGTCACATCCATGTGAAGAGCTGATTAGATTTTGGTTATAATTGGTCAACCGGAAGTACTCTCATTTGAAGATTTTAACAGTTTTTCTTGAAAAAACGATGTTAAATATCATTTTTTCACATTTAATGTTATTATAAATATTAAAGACTTATTTATTCTCTATACGATTTGAATGCATTTTATACTTCATATTAAATGGACATAGAGTTAAAAAATTATAAAGAAATTAAATATCATATGTATTAGTCAGCTTTGCTATAACTCTGGAAACAGCTGCTACATTAAGAAAATTCTGATTGAAAGGTGTCAGTGTCAAGTGCAGTTGACAGTATGTTTATGTTATAATTTTACTGGAAATATAGGATCTCTTTTTAGAAACTTTCTGTATAGAATTAGTATAAAATACATACAACTGCCTTAAGGTAATGTACAAGAAGTATAATCTTTTGCAAGGAACTTTCTGTATGACATTTATACAAAATACATAGAACTGACGGAAGGTAATGTGCTGGCCACATCAGATTTTTTTTTATGGCATGGAATTTTTTTTACTGCATTAAGATAAAATGATGAACAAAGTACCTTATAATATAATAATATGTAATTAGGTAAAAAATAAATTATTTTTGTATTAATTTGGAATTTTGTTTGCAGGTGTTTGTGTTGGACCAAGTATGTTGTGGGAAAATGGACATAATGGGTTGTTAAGGACGCTACCTCAACTTGTTGAATTGTTTATAAATCAGTGCCAGAGTATATTTGGACCACAAGTAACTTCGTTATTTGGGGAACCTGCTAGTGACAGTGGAGCAGAAGAATCTGACAGCTTACATTGTAAGTATTATGATATACATTTAACTTTTATTACATTTGCATAATGTGGCAAAACTTAAAATAAATACAACTGACATTTCTCAAATGTATAAAGCATCTTAGTGACAATTATTGAGAATAAGAATATCAGATAAACCATGGAGAACAAAATTTGCACTGTTGTATTTGAAATTAAATTGCGAAAGTTAAGTTAATTAGAAGCGACTTTTTAAAGTAACCATCGTTATAAATGAAAATTAACCAGAGCAATTGGTAAATTGATGGCGAAAAAGAATATAAAAATACTAGAAGACCTCTATACTCATTTGATTTCGCAATGTACGACTTTTGGCTATTTTTTGACAAAAAAATACTGGGTACAAGGTTTCTGTCTGAAGTAGAAATTGATGACTTTTTTGAAAGCATTCCAAAGAAGATTCAGTGGTAGCTTTCAAGAAGTGGAAGGAAGAAGGAAAGAATATTGAAGTGTAATAATTGAAAGAATTGAAAGGAACTAACTTATACATGTTTAAAATAAAATCATTACCGATATCTGTGTATACAAAGCAGTACTGCGTAGTGAGCCATAATGATATATTGACTTATTTATTTATTTTATTTTTAAAATAAAATTGTAAAACTTTGAACCGTATGTCTTATTCTCAATAATTTTAGTGTGACTCTCGTGTAGGGTATAAATAAAAATTTTAACTTTAATTTTTTAAAATAATCGTTTACTAGAAGATATTCATTTTAGCAAGAGAATTTCGAACTAACTCGTGAACAGAGGAAAGTTGTTCTATTGGTCGGATGGGAATCATTTTCTGTTCCAATAGAATGCCCACGAAGTAGTTAAAATTTCTCTTGCTAACGTGAATGGAGAAAGATCAATTTTTACAATTTCATTAAATTTAGATTCCTCCGACTCCAAATTAAAATAAAAACAAGCCTGTAGATATATTTACATATCCAAATTTTGTTGAAGTGTAATGTATGATTAAATGAAACATAATTTTGGACTTTCATTATTTTTTAATTTAATAACGAGACATGAGACATCTTATAAATTCAAAGTTATGAATAAAGTATGATATGTGATATTAATTTTGTAATTATTTTCAGCATTGGGACTATCTTTAGATAGCATGGAATTAAGCAAAGATCAAAAATCTCTAAGCCGCGACTCCGGCCTAACTCTTTCCGAAGACGACCGAGAGAGCCCCGGCCTGAGTTGGGGCGTTCCCTTCCACCGCAGTGACTGGTCCCGTCAAGCAGCCCGAGTACGATCCCTGGAATGCTCATGGGCGAACGAGGAGGACGAAGCTTTTTGTGCGTCCAGTGAGTCTTTATGCGGGCCCCCTGTCCCACCCCGTAGACCGCCGCCCCTGAGACACCTCCCCCCTGTGCACCTCCCACCCGTGTATCGTCCACCACCGCCACCCCCGCCCACCTACGCCACTGCCAGACTTCTTCTCGTCACTGACGCGGAGTCAGAAAGTTACGTATGACATATTCTACACACATAAGTGTAAATGATCTCTATCATATTCATCTCGTTCAGATCGTATGTTTGTCTATAGGTAAATTTATTTTATACACCGAATAGTAAAATTGACTCGGTCTATAATTCTGAATAGATTTATGGATATGATTATTTAAAGATAGAATTTTATAATTTGTCGCATACAGAAATTTTTATCAAGTTTGCTTTTATGCCAACAATATTAAAACGTCCTATTTTTATGGACAGAAAGTGCGCAAATAATATGACAGATATCTGATAGCAGTGTATTTTTTTATTGATTTATTACATTTAAATGGACTCGAAGTAGATTCGCGCCTTAATAAAACTTGTTTAGAAATTATGGATTAAACAAAGTATATTACATTGATTTGCATTTAATCTTAAAAAATTTGTGCAAAATTATAGATTGCAACATACGGGCTTAACAGAATAAATCAATTTATAATTTTTTTATTCATTCCATCTATAAAACAATTATAACAAACGTGTTTTAAATAAATTTACCCATAGTCTATATCTATATAAATAATACATAATTGTACATATTATTAATATTACATTATTTGTAAGTAAATATTATTTTTATGCTTAGTAAACCATGATTTACAAACTTGGTTATATAATTGAAAATACTTATTTTGTAAAGAAATATATGTATATAATAAAATAAGAGATTTATACCTATTTCTTTATTTTTATTATCCGTCTTTAATCTTTTACAGCGAAACCAGTCTACTTTTCAACTATTTAATATCCCGAAAACTAATAGAACTAATCGTCAGCTTTTGAAAATTGATAGCGATTTGTAATATATTGTTGTCTTTATTATGTTCATAGTTCAAATTGTATTCGTTGTATTTTATAAATAAAAATAAATATACTTACACCTCTCTTGAAAAAATAAAAATAGACATGTTTAAATAATTAGTGGAGAAAAGTAATACGCAGGACTGCAGTCAAATATTATTTATTTATTCTACGGCCAACGTTTCGCCCCCCACTTGGACCTTCTTAAATAATAGTTTGTATAAACTTGTATTTATTATTTGTTTATATATTACATTGTTTTATTTTATGTAATTACCTTAATGTGACTAATGTACACTATATTTTACAATAAAATATAAAATAAACTATAATAATAATAATATAATTCTTCTCCTATACATATAATTCACTAAACCGCCACTTACGGGGGCAGCACCTGTCAATTGACCTTTCTTTCCAATGTAGTATGTGATAAACATACGTAAATATGAGTATATTGTTCCTTATAATTCCCAAAACATCCGCAGTTAGATTTATAGCACTTCGCGCTTTACATTAGCCGTTAGGGAAAATCTGATTTCGAATTCGTAATTAAGAGGTCTAAATTAGTATAATAGAATTTATTTCACTCTTCTACCCCGAATAGTTTCGGAGTTACAGTCTATTAAAAATGTAACTAGTTACAGTTACAATTACCTAAAAAAAAATCTGATGTGGCCAGCACATTACCTTCCGTCAGTTCTATGTATTTTATATAAATGTCATACATAAAGTTCTTTGCAAAAGATTATATTTCTTGTACATTACCTTAAGGCAGTTGTATGTATTTTATACAAATTCCATACAGAAAGTTTCTAACAAAAGATCCTATATTTCCAGTAAAATTATAACATCAACATACTGTCAACTGCACTTGACACTGACACCTTTCAATCAGAATTTTCTTAATGTAGCAGCTGTTTCCAGAGTTATAGCAAAGCTGACTAATATATATGATATTTAATTTCTTTATAATTTTTTAACTCTATGTCCATTTAATATGAAGTATAAAATGCATTAAAATCGTATAGAGAATAAATAATTCTTTAATATTTATATTAACATTAAATGTGAAAAAATGATATTTAACACCGTTTTTTCAAGAAAAACTGTTAAAATCTTCAAACGAAGGTACTTCCGGTTGACCAATTATAACCAAAATCTAATCAGCCCTTCACATGGATGTAACGAAGAGGAATACGAAAGAATTATAATTTTTGGAATTATGGTATTAGAGTTATCGCATTAGAAAATTTTGTCACACACAGACACACACACACACACACACACACACACACACACACACATACATACACACACACACACACACACACACACACATATAGACATCATCGTAAAAATAGTAAAATCGTATTCTAGGGACCCTAAAACGTGCTTATTCATCAAAAACTCACCACCGAATTTTTTGACCAAAGACAATACCTTCCTTACCTAAAGGTGACGGAAGGTAAAAAGTAACTAAGTTACTTAAGTTCCAGTTACTTTGGTGAAAGAACTAAGTTATTTACTAGATACTCAAAAAAAATTTAATCGTGCATAGATGCTACTTTTAGGTAGTACCTATGGACCCCAAAAAATTTTTTTAATCGTGCATAGATGCTACTTTCAGGTAGCATCTATGCACTCCAAAATAATTTTTAATCGTGCATAGATGCTACTTTCAGGTAGCTTCTATGCACCCCAAAATAATTTTTAATCGTGCATAGATGCTACCTGAAAGCATCCATGCACCTCTAACAAAATTTTTAATCGTACATAGATGCTACTTTCAGGTAGCATCTATGCACCCCAAAATAATTTTTAATCTTGAAACTTAAATATGTTATTCTATGACCCCTACATTTCAAGGGTTGTTCAGGGAACGCGAAATTTCAAGGAAATCGCTGAAATCCCAGCCGTTTCCGAGATACGGCCTTTCAAAGTTTTCCGGAGGGTTTTAGCAGTAATTCGTCTATTTGAAGGGCTAAAGAGATAAAAAATAGTGTATCTGGAGTTATCTGGAGTATTTGAACCCGCACTTTCGATTGGCGTGCGCAGAATTGTTGAAAACCCTACGGTTTACAACATTCATAGCTCTAAAGTTTGTGACGAAGGGACTGCGCTATTAAAAGAGCTAGAAGGGCCGGACAAAATTTATTAGGCTAATTTGAACCTGTAGAACTCGAATCCGAAGTCTGAATTTTCCTCAGAACCGTTTTAAGTCCTTCGCCTTCGATGTGCTGATTCTCAATCAAAACGAATTTGCTTGGTATGGTACTTTTCTAATATTTTAAGTACTACTGATTAATTTTCTCACTTTACCTTGTTCCATTTAAGCCATTCAGTATTGCAGATAATAGGGAATAATTTTGACCTTTCTAATTGGCCGAAATTGGAGACAAGATACAAGTTTACAAAATGTATCTTCGGTTACTTAAAACTGGCGCTGATGCGAGCGTCATCTGCTGAATGGCTTAAATGGACAGAGGAAAAATCGTTCAAGGCACCACGGGCGTTAAACGGAGGCCCTCGGAAAATACACTGTTGACCTCAGGCATTACCTACTGTCCTTATAACAACCCTTGATACCGTAATTTACTATAGGATATTTCATAGTACGTTTTATAATTTATAATCTTTAAGTATTTATCGAATTACAATGCAAATATATTTATATTTTTTTACTTGCAAAGAATCTATGAAGTTATGAATTATTGTATAGTATTTAAAGTTTAGAAATTATGTTTATGGTTTAATAAAGTTTTCTTTCTTTGACAACGTATAATAATATATGAGATAAAACTTTGAACTTACTATGAAAAAAATAATATATCCAAATACCTTTTCAGATCCTTTAGGTCTCTAAAAGTCATCTTCAAGCATCAGGTAAGTCGTCCTCGAAGCTACAAAACACAAACACATCACAAACATTTCCGTTGTATACTTCAACAATAAAAAAATCTGATGTGGCCAGCACATTACCTTCCGTCAGTTCTATGTATTTTGTACAAATTTCATACAAAAAGTTCCTTGCTAAAGATTATATTTCTTATACTCTACCTTCCGGTAGTTGCATGTATTTTATGCAAATTCCATGCAGAAAATTTATAGCAAAAGATCCTATATTTGCAGTAAAATTATAAAACAAACACACTATGTCAATTTCACTTGACACTGACATCTTTCAATCAAAATTTTCTTAATATAGTAGCTGTTTCCATAGCTATGGCTACTTCATGAAATTTAATTTCTTTATAATTTTTTAACTCTATATCCATTTAATATTAAGTATAAAATACAGTCAAATCGTATAGAGAATAAAATATTCTTTAATATCTATAATAACATTAAATGTGAAAAATGATATTTAACATAGTTTTTTCAAGAAAGACTATTAAAATCTTCAAATGAGGGTACTTCCGGTTGTCCAATTATAACCAAAATCTAATCAGCTCTTCATATGGATATGGATGCAACGAAGAGGAATACGAAAGAATTATAATTTTTGGAATTGTAGTATTAGAGTTATCGTAGACGAAAATTTTGTTACACAAACACACACACACATACAGACATCATCGTAAAAATAGTAAAATCGTATTCTAGGGACCTTAAAACGTGCTTATTCATTAAAAACTCACCACCGAATTTTTTGACCAAAGACAGTACCTTCCTTACCTAAAGGTGACGGAAGGTAAAAATCATAAATATAATAATGGTTGTTATAAATTGAAACTGTTAAGCGAAATTGATGTGTGTATGAAGTTTTTGAAATTCATGATACATCGAAAAGTAATAAATGATTGGCTAATTAATATTTGTAAAAAAGACGTTACGAATTTCTTTTATTGTAGTTTGTAGCAGATGGTGAAGTTTTAAATATTGTATTATACTAATACAACAATATTTTATTATTTTAAAATAATGTACATTAACATGTTCATATATCAAATTACATGATTTACAAAATTAAACAACCTACAAAGTGTAATGTTTCTTTGACATTAAAAGTACATGGAGTTGTTATATTACATTTATTTTATATAAGTGCTAACTGCACCAACAAACATGTCTATCTAATGTTTACAAATAGTAAATAAACAAATGTATATAAAAATCAATACAATATAAATCAATGTTATAATTATTATTGTTATTGTAAAATTACTGAAATTATGTCACACAAAATCTTTATATAAAGTTAAATACAGTCGTAATGCTAATGAATTATTGGTAAATACAGGTTTACATTAGTTATTCTGCCTTAAAATACGGACGGTTACTTAGTGCTGGTTAACAAGAAAGTCTATACCGTTTACTTATACTTTCTTAATATTTTGGGTCTAATATGTTTAACTTAAATAGGCACAAATATAAAGTAATACTTTTATAAATATCTAGGTTTAATAGTTATCTACTTTCACCTCAAATAGCAAATGAAACTTTGTTATATATAATTTAACATTTTCAAAATATATATTTCATACTTCTATATATTATGTACATTTACAACAGGTGTAAATAAATTTAATTGTTATATAATTACACGTATACAACTATAAATTTAGTTACATATTTACAGTGTTGGTAAACTCAAATTTTACAGAAGAAAGAACTTAAAACTAATATAAAACAATTATATTGCACCATCCCAACCACCATTTTGATTAAGAAGTTTGAAATATTTACATGCATTAGTACTAGAAGATACAACAAGTTAGACATTAACACTCAGCTATTTAGTTACAGGTGTAGAAGTTACAGAGACAAGTCCAGTGTACCCAGAGGAAGCATTTTGTAGCACCACTCACCAAATTATCATTCAAGGAACCAGCGTTATTAACCTTTGCGTTAGTGTGTATTTATTCTATGATTAGAGGTGCGGATCGATCGTTGGTTTTGGTTTTCCGGAGTTTTACAGTTGCGAACGCATTTGCCCTGTAACACTAAAAAGCGTTAATATCTCAGCTGCTCAGATTCAACCACAAGAAATATTGAAAGTATGAGAGAAATCTTTGAAATTGACATAATATATATGTCCTAGCCGGATTGTTTAATCCGTCTTTTTTACAAAATGCCTAGACATTTTATAAAATGTAACCAAATGGACCTATCAAATTTTTATGACTCTGTGACGTCATTATAGGTTCGCCCTCTAGCAAAAATTTTCTGAATCAATGGGTGGGTGGACACTCTGTTGCCAAATGAGAATGAAATAAAATAAATTTATGCCTAATATCTAATAATAAAAATTATGTTTTATCAGAGATTGTAATATCGGGTTTTCAGCAAATCATTTGACAACTATGCTAATAACTGTCACTTTTCGTTTGTTTTGGTATAATAAATTTGCAAGTTTGAAGTGCAAACATGCAAGAACATATAAAAACAACAAAACAATTTTGTAAATATTGTTCAGTATGTAGTAATAGGTACATCATCGCTCATCGCAATTCTGAACAAATCTGTAAGTCTTACGTCTTATAGATCTGTAAAAAAAGCAACTATTTTTGTTGATTAATAAAAAATTATACATTAGAGGCAGCTTCGTTGCGATTTTGTTCATTATTTACAGATCTGTAAGACGCACAAGATTTGCTCGGAATAGTGCCATTATATCCTCTTTTCTGATTTGTATCTCTTTCTACTTTCTTTTTGAAGTATCCATCGTATATAATATATCTAAATTTACTCGGATTTTTTGTTTTGTTGTACATGTATTTGTTGCCATATTTTTAGCCAAACCTTCATTTACTTAGGCGCGGTATTTAAAACTGTTAACTTAACTGTCAATTAAAACAAAAAATCGATAATTTACATATAATTCTGCCAATTAATTTAACCACTCTGACCATAGCAATGTTTTGCAATCTGACTAGACATTTTATAAAACAACAATCATCTTACGACCATATTGTAATATAAATATTTGGACATTTTCCCTTGAAATTTATCTAAACATACATCAATATCTCAGAGTGCGTAAGGTTATGTTATATACCAGTTAATTATGTCGAAAACTCAAAATTTTACAATTTGTCTAATTATATCGAATATTGCCAGTGGTTTTATAAAACGACTGTTTTTGTAATTCGCCAACGACATAACGGAACTGTAGTTAGACATTTTAGAAAGTGACTGAAATGGGTTAGCCAGAAAACAGGCGGTAATTTATAAAATTTTACAATGTGCCCGTAAGCTGTTCAGTCGTTTTATAGACACATTGAAAAATATCGCTAAGTCAACGAAGGATTGACAATATGACCGCTTTTATATAAAATGACTAGGTGTTTTGTAAAAAGACGGATTTTATAATCTGGCTACGACATACAAAAAACGTGTTTTCGTTTCCCAAAATAGTAAAAAGTAGTTTTCTTTAATATTTGTAAATAGAAACAATACTATTTTTGTTAAAATTATAATCAAGATTTCTCCAATAAAGTTAGTTTGTTATTTATATATTTACAAATGTTAATAAAATAACAAAACTTAAAATATATTTCTGATTTAAACATAAATAAAAATATTAAAATATAATTAATAATAAAATATTTTCAAATACTGAGTATTTTAAAATTCTTAATTATTTCTGCACAGTAGCATCCAGACCCCACAGATCATACCATGGGCCGTAAATATTTCCATTATTTGGCCCTAAATCCTCGTATTTAGTTCCATATTCAGCCTTTTTATGTTTGATGTTAACATCACCGTATTCCACAATTTCTTGTTCGAATTTCATAACGGTCTGCATCGTAGCACCAATGCTGTTACTTTTTACAAGTTTCGTTCTTGGCAAGAACTGTCTATTTTCGGCATAATTTTCATCTGGTTCTTGTATATAATACTTTTCATTTCTTTCTGATTCAGACTGTCCTCGACTTCGGCTCTCACGATTACTTCTTCTTTCTTTGGAGTTGGTCTTTTCATGTGAGCGCCTTTCATTTGGGGATATTTCTCTTTCTGTTTCTGAATAATGTCGTGGTTTTCGTCTGACTTCTGGTTGTGGAGTGGAGTTTGGTTTATGGTTTTCTTGGTGACGTTTTTCATGTTTGTCTGTGCCGTTTTCATCATGGCCGAAAGTTTTGAAACTGTGTCTGGGCTCGGGTGTTGGTGAACGCATTGTTTGGGAAGCTCTGTTTCGATATGTAAGAATTTCTTGGTGTTCTATTTCTGGAAGCATGTCGCTTTTTTCTTTGTTTCTTGCGTTCATTTTGTTTACTTTATTGTTCATTGAATTACGGAATTGATCTTTTGTTAAATGGTTTTCTTTATCTGGAGAAAATTTGTTCGACTTGGAAAACTGTTCTAATTTTTTGGCAGTTTCAGCAACGTTAGGGAATTTTTCTTCGTCTCGTTCACGTTCGCGTTTATCCCTAAGATTTCTTCTTGATTTTTTTGTTGTAGTGTGATCGTCGACTACGATACAATCATATGGATCATCGCTGGTGATTTCAGTGTCACTATCAGTGTCAGATACTGTTGAATCGTTATATTGTTTCAAGATATCCTTTCTGTTAACTGTTCTTAACATAAGTCCATCCCCTTCGTCATCGTAGAATTGATCGTTATTGGTTGGTGGTGGTGGTTTAGGGCGCGATCTTCCAAAGTGATTTTCAAATTCAATCTCATGGCCTGTCTCTGAATCTTTGCGAATTGGTAATGACAATTTCTGTTTAGCACTGAAGCTGGGTCTACGTTTTTGTACTTGAGGTTCTGTTGTAGTAATTCCATAGATTTCCTCTCCAGTTTCTTCAGTCTGTTTAGCATTCAATGTTTTATCAGAATCATTAGATCGTTCCGATCCTGAAGTTCCATTGTGCATTGAATTATTTGTTTCAATTGCGTTGCTTTTTTTGTTCACTACAGCGGCGATAGGTTTTTCATTTACATCTACAAGATCGCGATGTTTCCACATTGACATTCCTTCTAATATTTCAGAATCAGAACTGTGTTTTCCAAATCTCCAGAAAGATTTTGTTCGTTTAATAAGACCTTTTCTGTCGGTGTTGTTCATGTGCATTGAACGCATTGCGGTTTGTTGTTCTTCGGATAAATATGGACGAGATTCGACTAAGTTTCCGGAACTATTTGAGGGGCGCAAAGGAAGAGTATGCGTATTTTCTCTTGGGTTGTTATTGTCGTCGTTCTTGATTTTGCGTTGGCTTTTACTGTTTTAAATAAAAAATAAAATAAATAAACAGAAAGAAACTAATCATAAATAATTTGAAATTATACATACGAAAAAGAAGTAAGGGTCACGCTAGATTTATTGAGAATAAGGAAATCATCATTTTAAACAAATATCAGAAATTTGAAATTAAGTTGTGAAAGTTAGGTTAGAACTGGTTAATAACATTTTTGTTAATAAAAATGTGAAACAGTAGAGAGCATTTTCGAACAGCGGGAGTAAGCTGGAGTCTGTTATCACACTAACAGGCGCACGTCTTTATCATAACGCCCCTGCGTATAAGTATTATTACGCTCGCATTTAAGTAGTTACCTGCTTATCGTACTTAGTATTAATAGGTGGATTTTGTTGACATCTGTAAGGCTTCCAGATTTGTAAATCTGTAAACAATGAACAAAATCGCAAGGAAAACTACCACTCTTATGTATACTTTTATATTAATCAACAACAATAAATGTGTATTTGTCACTTTTTTACAGATTTACAGATATGTATGACTTACAGTATTGAACAGAATCGACCCATAATTTTATATACTTCAATTTTTTTTAAATAATTTTTATAAAGTTATCCCGGTGTTGATAGTTTATTTGAACACGCCCTAATAACTAGTAAATTGCAAAAGATGAAGGTCCAGTCGTCTCTGCCAGCAGATCCAGGATCATTGTCTGGCACAGGGTAAGTAAAATTATATTTATTTCGCCCACTCCCATTTCGGTCCAAACTGCACGTCCACGTAATAGTTTGTTTTGGAACACCTTATTACCCATCGCTACAGTGGCTGCGCCAGGATATAAATGTAGGGTAAGCACAATAAAAAATGGCGCCACAGGCAATTTTTTTTTATTCAAGGTCAAATGCCTTATAATTAAAAGTTATATTTTCTCAAGGGAGGTGAAGCTTCATGTTTTCCTCTTTCATGTACAAAAATAAATTGCCAGAAATGTTAGAAAAGTGAATATAGCTGGGCTGTCAAACGAAATATTGTCACTAAAACACCTTTTCCTCTGTGAAAATTTGCACTGTTTGACATTTTAGCTTCAACAAAGCTTTTGTAACGTCTTTTGAGAAGTTTTTTAAAGTTGCCAAACACTTTCCTTAAATTTTACGTCTAAATTTTGAAAAAAAAAACAATTGCTCTACACATAGTAAGTAAAATACCGCATATTTACTATTTCTTTAAATTGAAAACCTCTAATGAATATCAATTGCACTTGTACTATTACAATTTTTATTAACTGAGATCCATATTATGTAATCAAAATTTATATTTCAAAAACAAAAATGTAAATACATACAAATAATGTTCAGAATTCAAAAAAACAATCCCTAAATTTTATATACAAAATTATTATTTGTATGTTGGTAGTGAGTGGGCACTTGGGTGGGCACAAGGCTTAGCGCCGCCACTGCATCGCTAACTACAGGAACAGAGGGAAATGACCTTCCTTTGCTACACTGATCCAATCAGTAGATTTAAATGCTACATTTGGCAACAAACAAGGCAAAATTGTCGTCTGTTACATAACCAAAAAGCAGCGAGTCATGAAACAAAAGTAATTTATGTAGTATTCTTTAGATCTTTAGAATAGACGGGACTGGTAAATGCAATTAAGTTAGATTGTTAGATGGAAAGAAAAAAGTTACAGCTAAATGGTACAATGAAAAATGTTTGCTTAGTTTTCAGTAGAGTAGATCGGAAATATGTTACATCACAATAATGCGTTTTCCCAAAGGGCAGCTTCAAAAAAATTTACGGGGATAGAAAGTTTTCGTCTGAAGACGAAATTGATGCTGCAATTCATTATTATTTTAAAGGACTTCAAAAGAAAATTAGTTGGGAGATTTTAAGAAAAATAATGACGAATTGTTTTTTTGTTGAAGGGAGCTACTTTGAACATTTAGAAAAATTATAAAAAAATATGAATCATGTGTCTTATTCTCAATAATTATGGCGTAACTGAATATTTACGAAGTGTATGTGGATATGTTACAATAAATCAATGAAGGAATTACTATATCTTGTAACAAACTATCATGATTTTATACTCACCGGATTGGTACTTTTGATATGGTAGGAGAACTCTCATCATCAGAATAATCAACTTCCGGTTGAGGCGGCGGATCATTACTAAATCCAGAATCATTACTCGAATGCAGCGACACATTTCCCACAGCTCCTCCGATTTTCCCGCCTTTAGTTTGAAGATGCAACGGCAATGGCGGCATAGGTGGCGGTCTCTCAGTCCTGGGTCCTTGTGGATGTGTGGAATACCCACTGGTCTGTGTCGTAGGGAAGTTGAAGGTCGAAGCTGATGTCTTGATGCCGGTCTGGGCATACTGGGATGGGAAGGAAGTCGAAGCCGGGTAACTGGGCGACGAGAAGGTCGTGCTCTGGGATTGAGTTAGCTGTGACTTGGAGAACGGCAGTGTTGGGGTTGGCACAGGGGCTGGCAGTGCGGGGGGAGGCACGTAGTTGTTAACTCCGGTTACTCGACGAATCTAATGCAGAAATGAAGTTAGAACATTGTTATTTTACATAAAATTGATAGTTCATGCTCAATGGATATTAAAAATGAAAAATATTGTACATTAATATGGTATAAACAGGTGTTAAAAAAACCTAACTAGGAGTAGGCTATGAACAGAGAAACGTATGTGTGATCATTATTCAATTCAAAAGTCAAATTGTCAAAAATGATCTTAAAATGTAATTTTGGGAAAAAAAGATAATAAAGAAGGATACAGTATATTCCAATAGGGTATTCTCTGAGTACTACCAATATTAAAATTTTATTAAAAATATTAGTGTTGATAGGTAAACAACAGGGAAAAAACAAAAAATCATATTATAAATTAATTGTTACAAAAGATATAAAGCATTTAAATTTTGCTGATGTACTAGATGACCTTCCAATGGGAGACCAGTTGAAATCCCTACTCAATGTTCGAATGATATAAGACGCCGCATGAACCACTGATAGTACACGGCGGGTACTGTACAACTAGTACGTCACTATCACGTGACACAACAAAATCAAATTTTAAAAATTAATATCTCGCTTATTAACAGGAATTTTTAACTCAGGTTATCACAGGTACTCTTGGATATAACTGTTCTTTAAGAAAAATAAATAAAAAAAATATGAGAGAATACCCTATTTGCCGTTTTCTAATTTATTTCCATATCTAAAATAAGACTCAAGAAGAAAAGCTTTTATAACATTTTTGACAATACCTCGTGTCAAATTCACATTTAATTAAATACTTTTTAATTAAGACATGCGTTTCTTTGTTCATTTTAAAAATGAAAAATTTATTGTATTAATATGGTGTATATTTGTTTAAAGTGCAATGATAAGGCAAATATTAAGGAATTTTTGATTTTAATTCAGGAACATAGAACCGTGTAAAGCTTAGTGGGTCTCCTGAAAATCTCTGCAAAGAAAATATTATTACACTACTCTATATTTTTGTATTTTAAATTCTAAAATTTGGAATAATAAAAAAATCTTTGAGCACAAACTATAAATATTGAGTAAAAAATTCATTCACATACAGATTATTAAAATTATGTATCTACACTACTTTGCTGTAGTGTGCTAAATATATTACTTACTTAAAAATCTATTTACATATATATTTACATTTCAGTTTGATTCAATAATAGTTTCTCAATTTCAAATTCCCTCTTAACCTTGGTTTAAACTTTAAACAGAGATAAGGATCAATTTGAGTTTTAATATTTTTATAATTCAATCTATATTCCAAATTATATTTTTTATTATATTAATGTAAAATTTGTTTATTGAAACTTTTTTGATTACTAATTTAAGTGAAGCAGACATGAATAAATTTTGGAACTATGTACATTGAACAGTAAATTCCAAAGACGTTAACAGACAATAGGATTCAAGTGACCTTGAAATGCTTAAAGCGCTTTCGATTGGGTGTTCGCTACTTCTCTCAGATTACTCTACGAGCAACAGCCGTATTCAATTGAGAATTTCAGAGCAAGCGAACATCTCGCATCGTATTCGATTGAGAACAGAAATCCGCTCGTAGATTGTTCTGCGAGCAAGTAATTCTGCTCGACCTCTCGAGGTCGAGCGACTTTTTCAGAGCAATATGGCAGATCGAGCGGTACGAATCCCGAGCATGACGACGCACGACACATTTCTGAGCGGTTTGCAAACATGCCAATAGAAAACGCTATTAAAATTAGTTAATCTGTGTGCCGCTGTCAGTTCACAATTTTATTTTACTAATTTTAATAGAATACCGACCGGCACTTCTAAATATTCATTTAAAAAAATAGAAAATATTTAATAGAAAAATTCTATAAACGTAAAATTATTTTTTTTGTATAACCTTATTACCGGCGTTTAATAGGTTTAAAGGGGAAATTTAAATTAAGAAAAAGAAATGCAAACATTTATGTAAGAATTATTATTGTAATTAAATATGTATATTTTTTTAATTTCATATGTTGTATCGGACAAGAATTGTAAAATAAAAACTTTTTATCAGCTAAATATTAAAACAGTTCAAAACATTGTTGTCAAAATGACAAGCGCACACAAAATAGTTGATTCGAAGCTTTTCTAGTATTTCAATGTAACTTGAGTTACATATCTGTTCGTGCCTTGTAGCTCTGTTAATATCTCGTAGAACTGTCAAGGCCATCGTTGCGTATGCAGAATGAGTGAGACAAAGACAATTGTTTTGTCTTTATAACCATCGCGCATCCATTAATGACCTTGAAATTTCCCATATTTACACGAATTGTGCTCTATCTAATATACATATTTAGCCACTACATTTACTTTAACATCTAGAAATATTTAAGCATCATCTCAGTATTAATGTGAATACTATTCAATTATTTTTTTTTATCTAATTTGAATCTCTTTGTAAGCATTAGTATATAGTGCAACATAATCATATGTGAATGAAGCTGATAATATATACATAGTGGGAAGAGTGTGTGCAGTCTACCTGTTTGGCATTAGCAGAGGATCTATGCAGGTGCAGGGTGTCGCCGAACATTCGCGGAGTGGGCTGGTCTACGGGGATGGTGCTGGGGGTGTGCGGGCCGCCGGAGCCGGGGAGAGACATCCCGGGCGACATCAAGCCACCTGTACCTGTGCTGGTGGGCGTTGCAGAGCTCGCGTGTCCGCCACTCGATCCACTCGCATCCGGGCGATGTGAGGGAGAACTAAGAACAACCAAATCAACTCGCTATATTTCCCACAAACAAAATACTGACATTACCTCATATAAATAATGGTTTCCCAGAATAGAAACTCATCTGGGTTGCCAAAAGATTAACATGCGAAAATACGACGAAAGGAGACTGACAATATAAATTTCCCTTTCACTTTGCCATTGCGCATGCAACCTTGAAATGGGTTGCTATACTGAGACTACTGTATCTGATTTGGATTTTGCGTCGCTATTTACATTGTAATTAATATTATATCCCTAGGGTGGTTTACACACACAACACCTATTAAGTTTACTTTTACATTGCTACGACGTTCCATAACTAAACTATTATTCACGAAAGATGACTATTCAAGGTCATTTGTTCGAAGAAAGAATACACAGTACTTCATAGCCGAAGCTTAGCAATATTTTGTATTAGAAAAAGAAAGATTAGTTGACGTATGTCTTTTTAATTTATGTGGTGTGACAGAAATACGTAAATGTTGACATTACATTTTAATCCACTAAAAATAGCAGTGACGTTTGTCGTAGAGTTACAGACATGTAATTATCTACTACTACTGCCATCTGAAATAATGTTTATCCAGTGACGTTGAAATTTAAATCAAATTATTATTTTTTTTTTTGGTTTACGTGAAGTTTATATTTCTGTTTTATGCAAAAACGTAGGAGAAGAAGACAAAACTTTGAGAAAAATATTATTTTAAAAGAAACAAAATTTTCAAATAAAGTTCATTTCTTTTTTCAGTTAAAATGTATTCATAAATATTTCGCATTGCACGCCTATGGGGACGAAATGCAGTGAAGCTATTTGCAAGTAATATTATATTAGACGGTTCATAAATGACCTTGAATAGTCATCTTTCGTGAATATTACTATAGATGCCATGTGTGTTGCCCACCCGTGGAAGCCCTTGTTTCAATCACAAGCCCGTGTCAGATAGCTTTGTGGTTGCCAAGTTAATTGTATCCCAACTTGGAAAGGTAATGGGAATAGGTACCGATCAAGGCCAGTCGAGATATATTTAATACTTTCCTGTCTTAACAATATGTCCTATCTTCTATTTTTTTTTTTAGCAAAAATGAGTTATTAGTAGAATTAAATTCTTCACAACTGTTTAAATTGTAATTAAAAAGTCTTCTGTAAACTGTAGCTAAAATTGCTTAGCGCATAGGAGATAATGCCAGGTCACCCGTGAAATACAAATTAAATTTAAAATTAAAGAATATTAGGTTAGGTTAGACCTAAATTAATGAAAATTAGGGCGATAAGAATTCCGAAAAGAATTTAATAAAATCTTCAAGCGTTGTTTTAAATGTTTATTGTTGGAAATACAATTAAACGACGTTTCGGCACGTGGTTATGGTTATGGCCATTTTCAAAGTCAACAATGTTAAATTACATTAAGTCAAATTTAAATTAGTTACATTATAGAAAAAAAATTGTTTATGTATTTGATTTTCACAACCTGCGCAGGTTTTGAAAATCAAAGGTTTTATCCAATCAAATTCCTATCAAATAAACGTCACAGATTCAGAAACTTGTCATCCGATTTAATAAAATGTTAGATATAGATTTCAATACCGCGTATTAGTATCAAAAAAATTTTCTTCCTTATTTCTACTGTTATGGTTATTAGCAATGATCACAAATACACTAGATATAACTTCAAAGCATTTGTTTTGTTTTCGGCTGGACAGAAAGAGACAACTAAGGATAGAGATATGTTAAATCTCCTCGCGGAGTATTCGCTAGATGTCACAGCTTGTTCTATTAACATGAACTGTACTATATTTGAAACTTTGGAATTATTATTAACGAAAAGCAATTATAAAATCTATTAAACAAATTGAAATTAGTATTAGGAAAGGATAAAATGAATTGTATATAATTATTTATATTATTCTATTGATTTTTAAACAATATTGTTTTTGTGTACATGCTTATTATTCTATTTTTAGTTTTTACTAAATTTAGTTTTGTGGTGGATCCGGATTTTGAAATAAATGTCTAAAATTAAATTGATCAATTGAATGCCATGATTATTTAATGGATCCTTGTCCAGGATATGGTTATGAATACAGTCCAAAATTCCCGTAGGTAAATGTCTCATGGTAATATTAATTAATTAATGTTTTAATTAATAAGAGTTTTTAGAATTACGGACATTACAAAACTCAATTGAAATAAGCAGATTTATAGAGAATAATGAAACTGTAAAACTTTGTGAAAAATTGGGTTTTTCGCACTACGAATTTTACTGCTCCAGACCAGTAGAATTTGAAATCTGACAGAATTGCGATTCTTCCAATTCTTTCTCTTTCAAATTTGAAATCTAACAGAATTCAGATTTCCTCAATTTTTTCTGCGGATAGATTTTAAATTCTATTGGTCTGGAGCAGGGAAAAACCAATTCTGACAGAATTTGAAATCGAGGCCCGAACGACTTCACAACTTCTAAACAAAGGAACAAAATGTCACAAATACATTATAAGGACCGTAGAGACATCTCTCGACAAACTTTAGAGTAGACTTTATACCTATATCTATCTCTAGTTGTCTCTTTCTGCCCAGCCGAGAACATAACAAACCACAGTGAGGTATAGGGCGTTTTATCGATTGTATTAATGATAAGTTTTAAAGACCATACATTTTAACTTCATACATTTGACTTGAAAGCTTCATCGATTGATAGTACTCGTATGTACTCCCCTTTACCGAAGCTCTAAAACTCATGCTTTCATCCACAGATGTCTATACTTATTTCATCCTTAAAGAGTCTTCTGCCAGAATAAAATGTGACTAAAAATTTATTGTATGTACATATTTTATCAACTGTAAAAATTGGATTTAGTAATTACCTAATAGAGAAAAATAGAAATAGAAAAATAATATTTTACTATTTAATTAATAACTAACTGCGCAGATCTAACATAATTATTATAATGGTAATTTTAAATAAAAATGTAAAACATTTAGTAAGTAAATTTTCATTAATTTGAAATTATATTTTTTTTACAAATAAGTACTAACTACTTGGATAAATATATCAGGTTTTTTAAAAACCGTTCGTTACCGAAATAAAACAAAAATCTATTTCCGCCAATTCAAATACAAAATGTAATTACAAATACTTTAATAGCTGAAAGTAATAAATAAAATACTACAAAATTTAAAAAATGTTTGTTTTACTTACATAGTCGGATCATCTAATATCTCAGTATAAGCGAGAGGGAACCATCCACTGCACTGGGTCCTCAAGTTCTCGCCGAATTGCCAGCCCTTATTTCGATCACCCATGAGAGCGATGACGTCGCCCTCCAGGAAGCTCAGTTGATTCTCTCCGCTGGAGAGGTAGGCATACAGAGCGCGAGCCAATTGTACGTCCCATGTAGGTGGTTGCGAAGGTGGTAGGGCCATGGATTTTGGGCGGCGAGCTGGGCTAGTGCAATCTAGGAAGAAGATTTTAATAAGACAATAATTTTATTATTCTTATTAATACAATAGTATTGATGTTGGTTGAAATGAGATGCAACATGAACCCACTTTATGAGCAATTGCGTCACTGTGCACTATCCTATATAGGTCTGCCATATTTGATTATTTCACTATTTAGGACAGTTTTTATAATCCGGCACACTTTAACACTTTAATTACTTTAAGGGTTTATCTTTAATTTGAAGTAATGCTATAGTGCTTGCAAAAGTGGTAAAGAAATATTATGAAAACGAACACAACTTTAATTTAAATTTAAAGTGTTAATGTGAAGACAAAGTTTATTATGAAAATGGCCCTTAGACGTAGTAAGTTACATATTATAGTAATAGGTTATAGTCCATTCGCTGAGACGAGAAAATGTAGACCTAATTATTCAATAGAGACAAGTCATTATATTGGTCAAAAAATGATAATTTAGGAGCCGAACCAATAAAATGACTTGTTTCTTGTTCAAGAATTAGTACCACATTCTCTCTTCTCTGCGAATAGAGTATAAATAGTTTCTCAATTAGTTGATTAAATTTTTATCAAAACTGAAAATAGTTATTTGTATATCAAGGCCGCGAAATCACTCTTTAGCGTACCGAGAGAAAAATTGTCGCCGAGGCCGCTTGCGGCCGAGGCAATATAATCTCGAGGGCGCTAAAGGATTTCGCGGACAAGGTGTACACAATATTTTTTGTGCAACCCTAAAAAATATGTAATTACAAATTTGATTAATTTTCAACAGTTTCATTATAAATAGAAAGTTAGCTTTCAAGGTGGGTGTGGGATTAACATTTGATAAACAAAACATGCAATTCTCAAGTGTCAAAGTGATTGTTTACCTAATTTCGCGTCCGTTACCATAACAACGGCCGTGAAATCCAATTTCGCAGCCTGTATTGCGGCTGCGAAATGCTTATTTCGCGTCCGGTTGCACAAAAATAAGTTTTGTTAAATTTATAATAAATAAAAAATAATGCTATAATGCAGAGTGTACAACATGTTTGTACTATAATTATATAACAGAGATTACGCTCACTTCTTCGGAATAAAACTTTATAGCGATGACAATCTTCCTACTTATTATTTAAACAATGTTAAAACACTGTACATATGTAGTAGATTTTGAATTAATCTAAGAACATTTTAATTTGTGAAAAACATAGATTTTTTAAAACTTAAAATATTGATAGATTTACGAAATTTATTATAAAATTGTATATATTACCAAGTAACTCAAGATTATTTTTTTAAATTATAGAAATCTAAAACAATTATTGTTCAAATGATTGAAATATAGATCACAAATAAACTTTGAAATGTAATTATATCCCGTTTTATATTGAAAAGTTTTTACTACCTACCTGTATGTCTGTAGTATTGCTTTCTTAGAAAGAATATAATTCTCTTTTCAATAGTTATACAATAAGAGGTTCGAAAATAATCGAATATACAGTTGAGATGACGAGATGTGTTGCCTAGGAAACACAACGACACCGTAGCTGGAATTGTGTTTTCAGGTAACACATCGAGTCCGCAAACTGCATATTCAGATGATTTTCGAAGCTCGAGTTGTATATGTTAAGACCATACAACGAATCCACCAACTATATTTTTACGAAATGTCAAAAATATTACTTGTTTATTTATATACACGGATGATATGATTATATATGATTCATTTGTTTGCAAACCGAAACACCACTAATTGTGTTTCGCGAAAAAAACAACCGATTATATACAGCGTAACTAAGAAAAATTAAGTCAACTGATTGGTCTATTTTCCGATGACTTGTATAGAGAAGTGAATTCAAGTATAGCTTCAGTTTCACAAAAGTTTATATTGGATTGTTTACAATTTTGGTAGATATGTCAGCACAAGAAAAGAAGTAGGTAAACTTACTATTGTTGAGAGTTTGTATACAAACAAACAGGACAATATAAACTTTTGTAAAACTATACCTAGTGTTTTTATTTATACATATTGCACTAAATTGTGTGATAGAATGTATTCCCAGAGATAAGAACTAGCGCTAGTTACATATAATATAATTTTTATTATTGTTGTGTTATTGTTTAAATTGCATTTTTAAAGTGTTTTAAAGTTATAGTAGTGTAAATATTAGTTTGTTAAAAATAAAGTAAATAAATATTAAGCACATGTGCACATGCGGTTAATGTAGGAAAGGGGCTGTCCTTAAATTACGTAACGCAAAATTAGGAAATTTTTGATACCCGCTCCCCCCTTTGTATCGCACCCGTAACGCAAACATGAACCCCCCCCCATATATTACGTAACGCATTACTTGACCCCCCCATTTTTTACTGGATATAAAAGTATATGGCCTCCTTAATATTCAGTTAAAATTTGAAACGGAAACTATTTAAATTAATGTACATAAAGATGAAAAATAAAAGAACAGAACAAAAACTATTTAAATTAATGTTCATAAAGATGAGAAATAACAGAACAGAACAGAAACTATTTAAATTAATGTACATAAAGATAAAAAATAATGTACTACTCTTGCCCTACGGCTTGTCACCCCAATTTTTTTACTGTGTATAAAAGTATATGGCCTCCTTAATATTCAGTTAAAATTTGAAACAGAAACTAATTAAATTAATGTACATAAAGATGAAACAATAACAGCACAGAAATTAAAAGCATATGCATTTCCATATGCTTTTAACAAACTATTGAAAAGTTTTTCCTTATCAACACTACTTGAATTCATGTTTTAATTTGAATTGCATTGCACGAATGAAAGACCCCTGGCCCGAATTTGAACTGTGCCCGACATATTATGTTGACTGTTGTTGAAAACAAACGACTGCCTGCATGTACGAATTAGCACCGCGAAATTTGAATGTTTCAAAACTATTAAAGCAAGTTTAGCAATACTTTTTATATTTTATCGTTACGTAACGCACACATTAACCCTCCTCCACCCACTCGTAACGCTGCGTAACGCTACTCTTGACCCCCACCCCCCCTTGATGCGTTACGTAATTTAAGGACAGCCCCAAATTAGTATTTATAAAAAAAAAGTGGAGGCAGGAGCGTTACGATAGTGCAGCTGAACGGCAGCGCATTCGCCTTATACGATTATATTTTACATCTGCTACCCTTCAATTCAATTAAAAGTTGAAAAGAAAAATTAATTCCTACCTTGAGCCAGTGAGTGAGTAGACGCTGTCAAATTAAAATCAGATTTTGCTCTTGAGAGTGAAAGCATGGGAGACGAGGCGTCTCCGATAGAACGGATGTCCAGACAAGACGCATCCATGCTCTTTGTCTTCCTTAGCTGAGATGTGATGCTCAAGCGATCGTCGTCCAGTTGGGGGCTGCGAGGGTTTGAATATACGTCTTCGTCCGGCCAGAATGACACTTGCTATGAGATAAAGACACTTTAGAATGCATACCAGTATACGTAGGTACATTGTGATTATTTAAAAGTTTCAGCGAGGTCTTCAACTAGTGGAAGTTCGTTAATAATTAGGGAAGGGGTTACATACAATGATTTATTTCAACACATATAAAAATATATAAATATGTATAAATAACTGGTGGTCAATAATAGGATATATGATATATGCATGGGTAGAGGTGCTGCCAAATGTCATGAGCTATGAAATGCGCAGATCAAGAAGAGAGACAGCTAGAGAAAGGTCAGGCAATAGGAGAGAGAGAAAGAGAAAGAAAGAGTTTTGCTTTCTGCGCAACGGCTCATGACGTTTGACACGGGCTATACTTTTCACATTAGAACTTTAAGATCGGATGTTAAAGTGAGGAAGACTTAAAACGTTAGTGTGTTTACGCACTTATACACTTTAAGTGCCCTTATCTTTAAGAGAAATTTTCATATTAAAGTGCGGTCACGTGGTAACATAATTCTAAATATCAATATTTGTTGAATGACATTTCAAAGTATGTTCCCGTGCAATGTTCGAAATGAATAGAAGAATCAATAATGAGCGTGAACAGAGAAAAAAACATCAGAAGGTACATATACTAATGTTAAGGAAGAAATAAACAAGCAAACAAGCTATAACTATATTATGACTTGAAATTAAAAAAAAAAGAAATACGGAATAGTAACTTCTATTCTTTTATTCGCAATCGCAATTCATAACTATTCAACTATATTGTATTTCAAATAAGAATTGCGCTGCGGAGCCACCTAGTTTTACACACATAAAACTTATGAATTAGTTTGACAGCTCAAATTTTTTAATTCTTTAGTAAATAAACAGTTACTTAAAGTTGTTAAATAGATTATAAAGTCAAAATGGAATAAATAATATACCTGCTTACATATCGCTATGTAAACTTGGTCCGCGTTTAGACCAATTAGATAGCTGGAATCGTAAGCCCTATCTTACTCGTAAGTCTATTCTTATCTGAAGTAAAGTATAATTACGATGTACCAGAAATGAGAAATGATACTAAAATTGGTAACTTTTAGAATACTAACTTGAAGAATAAATACTTAATAATAGATGGCGGCACTAGCGATATAAACATCTAGGCTGGTAGCACGAGCGTGGTTCTAACACCCGTGTTAACTAAAACCGTGCTAGCGACTTGGCACGTACTTCAGGGATCTTAACAAAATCAGTGTTGCCACTATACTGATTAACTCGAAAATGTATTGACAACCATATTTAATAAATTTGGCTTCAATATTCTAAATTGTTTATACTACAAAAAAGGCAAAACAAAAGTCATATTAAACAGATTTAAATAATGCCGCCAAATTTATTGACTATGGCTGTCAGTACATTTTCGGCTTATTCAGTTCATTGGCAACACTGATTTTGAAAATAAACCTGAAGTATGTGCCAAGTCGTTGGTATGGCTTTAGTTAAAACCGGTGTTAGAACCACGCTTGTGCTATCAGCCCTAGTGTCAACCAATCTTTAAGTCCAATGAACTTAAAGTCCCTGTGTTTTAAAGTTCTAATGTGAAAACCGTATAGGAGGAATGATAAAATAAGCATTTTAATAAAAATACATGATTATATTGTCGTCCAAGTTTTGATTACTACTGGCAGCCTATGCCATTCAACATATCTTTCATTTTTATACGAACGCATGTGTTTTCTATCTGGTGTATTATAAATTAAAAGAAAAAAAATTATTAGGTTTACTTTAGTTGTTTAGTTTACTGCGTTAATTTACTTAAAAATGGATTCCAGATTTCAAAAAGGCGGTTTTAGAAGACTTGAAAGTAGCAAGAATTTCGAATAGAGTAGAGTTTTAAGGTTTCATTTTAATATAAATGATCCATGCTCTAATTTGTTACTCTAGTTAGTGGAGTTCCCTATTATTAATCAGTGTAAACCGATATGTTATAGTTATTATGTTATTAACCTCATTAGGCCGATGTAAAACAAATAACGGACGAGGTTTATAATAAGCCAAGTGTGTTATTTGCATATCGGCCGTGTGGCGTCCAAGATTTTTCGTAATGACAAAATTTAGACATTTAGGAATTTAGGAATATCTTCCGAAAATTATTTCTCCTGTCATATCGACAAATTTTATTGTTGTTTATAAAATTTCCGTGACGACAGCTCATATGATCCTCTGATGCGCCCGTCATAAATCTTAACGACCGGCGGCCGTTATGGACACCTTTTCACTTTTGTTTTTAGTTTTGTTAAATTATAGTAACTGTATGGAATTACCTTGATGTCAATCAACACAGAAGAATTGCCATTGTTTCAAAAAGAACAGGAATATGTTTCATTGTGTTTTTAATATTGTATGATCTACGTATGCTTTTGATACGAATAAATTAATTACGAAAAAATTATATGAAACCCATTAAACCATTTACAAGATGCGATGGTATGTTTATTAATTAAAAATTAGAATGCGTGTTCTTACCCTCAGACGATTTGTGAACATATTTTCGACGGCTTCCGGTAAAAATTCGCGGGTTTTGGCAACTTCGCTCCATTCTTCAATTCCTTGTGTGTAAGCGGCAACTCCTTGACTATGGTAAGATAAGTAATGTTTGGCCAGAGAACATTGTCTTTCTAAAACGAATCCGTATCTGCGACGTTCCTGAGTCATTGCCTACGAAATATAATCACCATATATGTACATATAAAGTATTGTTATTGTTGTTAATAAGAGACTGAAATACAAAAGAAACCAAAAATTTCAAATTTTTCTGTCCGGTGAAATATTTTATTTAAATATGGGACATAAATTTAATTTGCAATGAAAATAATACATAGTTTGGACATAATGAAATATAATTAATAATTAACAGAGTTTCATACTTTGCAATATATTTCTTTGTTGAAATATATTCAAAGGAGAGAAAGAATGTAATTACTTTTTCTATTTCATCTGTGAGAAATGTAAAATATGCTCTTACCGTTTTCAAACTTTGTTCGCAAAATGCATCGAGCTTAGTTTTTTCCTCTTCCAGTACCTGCATATTCTGCAAAGGAAATACATTTGAAAGTCAAACAAAATTATGAATAAACAAAAACAAGAAAGGAAACTTACTTTTAATTCTTTATCCATAGCGATTCCGGTTTTCGTAGAGCCTCTTGACTTCTTTCTTTGCTTTTTCATCATCGCGGCTGCCTTGCTGTAAGTTTCTGATCGTTGTTTGTGCTGCTGTAAGAACTTCTTTTGCTCCGACTAAAACAAACAAGAATTTTGCTTTTAAGGATTCACTAACATTTTATACATTCGTTTCGTACGTGTACTTTCTCAGATAAAAAATTATTAAAATATGACGATTTTATAAATTGCTGTGACCTGTGACCTAAGCAGTGAATATGCATTTTTGCTGATTGTTTAATAGTATATTATTCAACGAGCGTATTATGATGGCTATTATTCACGAGGATGATTTTAGAACATGAGCCGTAGGCGAGTGTAGTAATTCATCCGAGTGAATAATAGCCATTATACGCGAGTAGAATACGATATTTTATCTACACCTGCAATTGAAATCATATTATACCGGGTGATACTGAAAAATGGTCCACTCTAAATAATAAGTTTTAGCATCAAAATCGTTCAGGAACTGTCAGATTACTGCAAACTGCAATGAAATGAGTCACTCACTGTCGTAAAAATATTATAAAAAATCTATAGTTGAGTATTTTTAATACAAGAAAATAGAATATTTATAGGTTTTGAACCTAATTGTAAGTATTTATAATGAAATTTGCAGTGAAAAATCCAAATACAATTATTTTGATTTTTCAGGTTATGATGTAGGAATGAAATGCCGTGAAACGTACAAAGGAATGAATTATGTTGACTTAAATAATGTGCACAATGTAATATATTTATAAAATTCATTAATTTGAAATTAAAATATTTTGATGTTATCAACACAGAAAATTTCCCTAGAATTTAGAATTTGAGTAATAAATAATAATAAACAGAAAAGTCGGCACATGAAATCTTGTCTATCACATGTTTTTTGCAAATATTTGCTTGCGCATAACCGCTAAATGAAGTTGATTATGAACCCTCAACAATAAATTTGACAGTTCCGTGTCTTATGTAACCTCGCCCCGTGGATTATGACTCATAATCCACGGGGCGTAGATAATCAACGGTATTATGTATCCATGATTACGTATATAATCAATATATTATTAAACAGGTGTAGATAAAATAAGTAATAGTATTAATTTCGCTGGGGGTAAACGAGAACGGGGAAGACCGACAGGAAGATGGACAGACGTTGAACTGGATTTAAAAAGACTGAACATTAAAGACTGGGACCAAAACGTGCAGGACCGTTTACAGTGGTAAAACATTATGAAACAAGCCATGGGTCAACTTGGACCGCAGTGTTGAACTGTTATTATTGTTATAATAATTATTATTAATTTAAGGATTATTTTCAATATTTAAATATTATGTCATTATCATTTAATTTAGAGGTTCTATGTAAAAACAAATTTGAATGATTTTATTAACAATTACTAACCAATAAAATCATACTTTATTGCCTCGTATCTGTCGATACTTCAATATGCACTCAAACTTCTTGTGGAGAGTTTAAAATAGGATTCGAACTTAGTTTGTTCAGACTACAAATTGTTGTTTTAGTTTAGTATACTCGGTTTGTTTAGTAAATATATGCTGCAGTAAAAGTAGATAGTGGGAAAATGTGCACATTGTCGGTAAATGTATAAAATTGCCTAAAACTACTTTTTTCTTGCAATGGGCAACTTGCGTACCATTTTTTTATTTAATATTTTTGAAGAGACGATAAAAACTTGCTACCCATATTTTTTTATTAATTGGCCAGAAAAAAATTAATGAAATTTTAATATTTAAATTACCGCCATGTATGACGTAGAATTACGCCGAACCAATGAATGGCCGTAAAGCAATAACATCGGTACGTCCAATAGCAACGGCATGTGCGGGTAATTTAAACATGACAGATCATCTGTTTGACGTTTGAATAATAGTTTGGAGGTTAATATTTTCGTTTGTCATTTTAATCTTGTACTAGTATAAGCTAAGTTAAAATCATTCAAAATCCTGCTTAATAAATCGAAATACATAATAAAAGTAACAGAAACCACGCAAATTGTAAATAATAAAGAAGAGAGACAGTGACAGAAAAATGCACTGTCAAAATCAAATTAAAACTCGCATTCGCTCGCCATCTACAGGTTACATTCTTAAATATGCATTCCTTTCTCCAGTTCAAAATAATGACGTCAATGAAAATTTTCTTTCTTAATTTATTAAAAAACATATAATTTTTTAAAAATAAAATTTATATTTTTTGTATACGATTTCAATTTTACTTTAGATACTTAGTGATAGATATAGATTTTCAGTACCACGCAAGTAGCCTATTCAACTGAACACAACAACAATAACCTCGTCTAACGTGCAAAAGTCATTTTTGGAAACCTCGGGGTTGATTCACTGTGTTAGGTTAGGTTATTGTTATATTTAGTTAAATTGCAAGCGAAAACAATTTTAAGTGAATCTCTACAATTGCTGGGCAATGTATACATCATCCCTCATCTACATTTTCGATAACGTATATAGATTGAATCAGTCATTTAAAAAAAAAACATTTCCATTTTTTTGCAAGTTGAATTTTTGCCCAATTCGCATTCTTCGAGCGTAAGGCGTAAGCCTATCTATTCCGTATGAAAACGGGCCAAATCTCGTGCATTCAAGCACCCCCTACCTTAGACAAGGTCATACCGTGCCTATTCTTATAAAAATTCCAATCGAACACATAAGGAAACTGAAATTTAACCAATACATCCAACGCTCATACAAAAATTCCAGTTAAATTTCTTTTTTTCTTTTGTGAACTAGATCTATAAAAACCGAAGGAACGTTTTCATAACGAACTTAATCTTCACTTTAATACTTTAAATTAAATTAAAGTTGTGATCGTTTTCATAATAGCATACCTCAGTTTAAGGGTACTTTAAGATTACAACTCTTCTTTATTAGGTTAGTTTGCTTTCATATCTTATTTGTGAATTTGGAGATAGAATCAAAATGAAAACGAGTTGTGTCAAATTTCTATTTTACATTGTCATACGTTCTTTTTCATATATTTTTCTTGTTGTTGTTTAAAGCGATTTATCAAAAAACAAATCTTGTACCTTTGTGGGTCATTCTTAACATTAATTTTTGAAAAGCATATTGTCAATTCTGAAATTTATACTCGAAAGGCACAACGTTAAAATTATTTATATTATTTTGTATATGAAATAAGAAGATAAGAATGACGAGGCTTTAGTCGAGTCAAAAAATATCTCGAGTGTTTTGACACAATTCATTTTGAATTTTTTCACAAGTTTAATACAAAATTTATTAAATTATACATGTTTATTAATATTAAAAACATTTTCATAATTTAAAATGTCGTTTTATGTCTGATTTTGGAAGTATGCGCGAGATAGTGTGCGAAATAAAATAATATGCAGTCAGGCTGCGGAAACTCATATGTAAAATGACGAGACCATGTAGTAGCCTTTGGATAGTACTCTTCTTTCAACCGCTAGATGGTGCCAGGTACACTAATGCCTACGCGATAAAATTAAGAAATTATATATTTCGAATTAATCTATAGAAAGCCGCGGAATTTCAATTTGTTTGACAATGTATCAGTCATTTATGTAAAATTTATAAATAAATAAAATAAATATATCATCACGGCTTATTACCCATTGCTGGGTGTGCCAATCTGCTTTGTACACAGATGCGGTAATGATGAAATATTTGCACCGTGCGGGCGCTTACCAGGCGTCACCTCACGGGCACTCACTGCTGGCGTGGAGAGTGCTCCACAGTGGTCAATTTTGTGCCATTTAAAATTGGAAATATTTGGCGTCGGTCGGGATCGAACCCGGTTCCCCAGATTCGCGACCTGACACTCAGGCACGCGGCCACGAGACCCCATAAAAAATGAAAATTTATGACTGACTTAAAATAAATGAAGCGATTTAAGTCAATATTAAACGATTTATAATACGAGTATTATTAATTTCTGTTCATTTACATAGCATAAAATGATACGTCAAAATTTATTCGTATTTTAATAACAATAATTTTCAACAATTTATAATATATTAAAGAACGTGTTTTATGACATGTTTTTCTAATTGACAAGTGCGAAAGAAAGTCTTATAAAATGAGTTCTTTATACTATTTTTTATATTTTGCGCCTTCTACAATAACATTTACTTACTCAATTTGTGATTATATTTGTAACCATTTGTACATTTTCATGTAAATAATTTTCCCTAAATAAAAAAAAATAATAATAATTTCGACATTACATTATTAAAATGAATTGTCAATTAACTAAAAATAAATTAGATAATAATGGGTTAAAGAAACGTCATCTAGTACCAACCGTCTAAAACAAAAAATTGCGTTTCGAAATGAAGGTCATTACGATACGCATTTGCGTATTTATTATGAACGTAAAATATAAAAAATATTTTTTAATGTTCAATATTATTATTATTATTATTATTATTATTATTATTATTATTATTATTATTATTATTATTATTATTATTATTATTATTATTATTATTATTATTATTTTATTAATGTTTTACGATTGTGCATTTGATAATGGACATATGCAGCCAAATTGGTTTTAATGACTATGAATTAATGGAAATGATACAGAGGAACACTAATATTCATTTAAACCCGGAATCTTTGGATTGCCCCGACGCTATTCTGGTCGACTGTCAATATTATTATTCATTCTTTATTGCTCCGAACTATAAAAAAGTCAAGTCATTTGCTCCAGATTTGGTCTTCACTGAATTCGACTACGTTGATGGAAGTTGATTATACCAATCACTTCATTCATTATGTAAAAAAATTGATGAAACTAGAAAATAAACTTTGCCTGTTAAATTATGATCATATTTTATTCTACGTTAAAACATTTGTTGTGTATTCCAATTTACTGCCGGTCTCCTTGATTTTGCCCAAATACACACCAATTTGCCTATTTCATAATTGTCTTAATTGTTTTAATGGTCGTCAGCCACCTATAAATGGTACATATGATCCGTGATGCCCAATGCACGAAATAATGCGCAGTGTCAGTGTACGAAATAATACGCAGTGTACAAAGTATGTGCACACGTTCTTATGGTTTCGTAATTAATGAAATAGTGACATATTTCGCATACTGATATTAATGCACAACTGTAAAAAAAGAATATTATTTAAAAATTTATTTATTTAAAATTTAAAAAAGACTAGTTGAAAATTACAATAAATATAATTTTAATACAAATTCATTATTTTAATTTTGAAACATGAAAATCAATAATAATTATTATTCATTCGATAATTGTCAATAAAATTAATAAAATTTTCAATTTTAGCATGATAATGAAGTATCTATATATTTTCAATAGAATACATATTAAAATTTTTAATTAAAACAAATACCTGTGTTAATTTCAATAAAAAACAAAAATAATTACTTTATTTCAAATATTATCAATGAATAAAATTAATTTTAAAACAAATTTATTATAAATATAAAATACGGAACAAAATTCGCGATATAAAAGGAATCAACAAGTTTTAATATTACCATAATTGTACCATAATATCTGTCGGCAACTTTCAAAACTCTTAAGGGCTTTTGCAAAGTTTAAAGTATCCGAGTCTTTATTTGTTGTTATTCAAATTAGTTCGAGCACTTTTGTTATATTTTCACTTACTTGAACAACTTTTGTATCCTTTTCCAAATTGGTTTCCAGGGGTACGAGCAGGTCAACATAGAAGGCTTTGAGCTGAAACAAAACAGAGTATTAATTTGTTAAATAATTCACAAGCAGCAAGAGATACTGCGTGGCGGGTTCTTGTGATTTAGCGTCATTGTCTTACATGTTCTTTAGTTTGTAACCTCACACTAAACTAAGACTAAAGTTATTACCTACTACGTAATGAAGTTCATGTTTATGCTCTGGTGGATGTATGGTAAGAAATAGGGTTATTTTGCAATGTAATGTTCTAGTTGATAATAAATTTTTTAATGTAGTTAATCTTCATTCACACGAAGAATATAGTACTTAATAAAATACAGAATATTATTAAGAAAACTATTCATTTGTATACGAATTGTTACATTGTTAAAAATAACAAAAATTTATGGGTCACATTTGGTACATATTTATGCTCATAGTATGCGCTTACTAAAATATGTACTTGCATAATTTAATTCATGTAAAAAAATTGTTTAAATGAGTGCCCCGCACGCAGGTGGCCAAAAAGTGGGGCGGCCGTCGTTACGTTGAACGTATAAATATCATAATAAAATATTTATAATAAGTAACGTAACTATTTTATCAGATTACAATATGTGCGAGAATGTAACACTACTTTTAATAAGTTAATATTTTTTGTGTGCGACAGTTTCCGCTGCTGATTTTTTCTAACAGGAAAGAAAACTTTACTGCCTGCCATTGAAAAATCGCTGAATACGTCAAAAAGCGCTTTTCAAAAAAAAAAAAAATCCTTTTGACCGGTAGGTGTTTCCCCTAGAATAACATTTGGGCAATAGATCCAAAAGGGTGTCTAGTGAAGGCATTTATTGGGTGAAATCGGAATTAGCACCCAGGGCTGGACTGACCCGGCGGGATACCGGGAATTTCCCGATGGCCTGTGATGGCTCGTGGCCCGACGAACTTAAAAAATAAATTATAAAATTATAAAAAGTTGAAAAAATAAATAAATCGATACAAAAATAACATAAATTCTTGATTTTGAAATAATTCCCTACTGCTCTTGAATGTGCGCCAATATTTATAGCTATTTTTGATTGACAATCAATTGTTAAATTTGCAATACATACTTATTCTTTACCGACATCATACATATGAAATGATCATTTATATAAGGATGTATTTTATTTAGATCTCAATAACTTTCATCAAATTATAAATAATAACATTTCTGATACACCTTTTCATATAATAATTGATTTAATCATATATAATATCATAAGTGGTAAATTTTTGCCGGAAAAATTTTCAGATTGTTACGAGAGCCAGTTGCCTAGCAATTTATTGAGTGACATTGACAAAAGAATCACGAGTTGTCAAACGAGTGATTTTTGATCAATGTCACGAGATAAATTAGCAACAGGCTCGAGTAAAGCAATCGGAAAATTTTTCCAGGATAAAATTTAACCACGAATGGTATTCGGATGACTATTTCCAAAATAAAAATCAGGTAATCATTTATATAATTTTTTTCTTGACAAAAATCTTGTAATTTTTATTGTGTTTAGAGATATTATGTTTCAGTTTGCTTTTTCAACGTTTTAAATAGATTCCTGTCCGAATCGACTCGTTTTTAATAAAAACTGTTAACACTGAATTTATACAGGCTTTGACAGGTATGTAAACAATATGTTTCTAAAACGTCAAAAAATTTTCGCTTATCAAAACTCACTTGTAAAAATACGACATCTTATTGGCTTAAAGGATGCGAAATTTTTTTTGTGACAGTGTTTTGCCGAAGTGAAACTTGGTAACTAGGTCGAATCCTGAATTTGGATTGGTTTATATATTTATGAGTGAAATAGTCAAAAAAATTGACAAAAATATAACTACGGATGATATTCGGTCAATAATTTTCGTGACTCGGAAAGCTTCGTCAGAAAATACTTGACCTCATGGCATAAACCTACTGTTTACACTCTTGTTGCAAAAATAACTATTACATACGTTAGCATATTAAATTTTATTTTCAATGTACAAATTTATTGTCACATTGTTATCAACGCAAAGAATATCAAAAATGAGCAAATCATAGACGTTTTGAAAGAAAAAATCTGATGTGGCCAACACAATACCTCCCGCCATTTAATTTTTATTAATTTAAATACATAGGTATTTACATATTTACTCATGTTAGAAACTATATTTAGTTCTTTTCCATATAACGAATGTTCAGTTTACTATTTCCTTTTTAAAACGTTATCACTATTAATTTGAAATAATCAGTATTCTGACAGTTACATATATTTAAGAGAAGGAGTTATGTTTTAATCGTAGGCTCCGGGATTTAAATTATATATTATTTTATAAATTTATCCATAATATATAAAGTCTTAATGCAAACCTACAGAAAATTCAATAATCTTTCATTTTCAAAATATAAATTGCGAAAAAATAACATTGAAAGGTATTTTTCGAAGAAAATCTATTTTGAGTTTCAAATAAAATGCTATTTCCGGTTATCTGATTTACACCAAAATCTAATGGCTCATTTCATATTAGACAATAAGGTAGTAATACAAGGTTTCAAAATTTTCTGAATGATAGTATTTGAGTTAGAGCGGAGGATCCATACACACAGACATCATCGTGAAAATGTTATAATTGGATTCTAAGGGCCTTAAAACGTGGGCATTTACCAAAATCTCGATATGCGATTTTTAGCAGGATCCCTATACCTCCCTTACCAAGGGTAACGGGAGGTAAAAAGTAAATTGTTAAACAAAATATTATGATTAAAATTATTTTTAAAAAATCTGTTCAAATGACTGACCTGGCCCGACCCCATCCGGATTTACCGGTACTAAACATATTCCCAGTCCAGCCCTGTTAGCGCCCTACCAACCGCCAGAAAATAATTCTTGGATATTTTTTGGGTAGCACCTTGTAAGTATGAATTATTATAAATAGTGAAACTTATGTTTTCTTATATAGTTACCCCTAGGAACGGCCTTGATAACTAAATATCTTTTCTAAAACTATTGATTCCATTACTTTATTTAAAACTACATTAAAAATATATCTTTTACAGAAAAATTATTATCATATATAATATCATAAGTGGTAAATATTTGCCGGAATTTTTTTCAGATTGTTATGAGAGCCGGTTGCCTTGCAATTTATTGAGTGTCATTGACAAAAAAATCACGAGTTGTCAAACGAGTGATTTTTGATCAATGTCACGAGATAAATTGGCAACAGGCTCGAGTAAAGCAATCGGAAAATTATTCCAGGATAAAATTTAACCACGAATGGTATTCGGATGACTATTTCCAAAATAAAAATCAGGTAATCATTTATTTAATTTTTTTCTTGACTAAAATTTTATAATTTTTATTGTGTTTAGAGGTATTATGTTTCAGTTTGCTTTTTTAACGATTTAAATAGATTCCTGTCCGAATCGACTCGTTTTTAATAAAAACTGATAACACTGACATTATATAGACTTTGACAGGTATGCAAATAATATATATCTAAAACGTCAAAAATTTTTCGCTTATCAAAACTCACTTGTAAAAATACGACATCTTACTGGCTTAAAGGGTGCGAAATTTTTTTTGTGACAGTGTTTTATCGAAGTGAAACTTGGTAACTAGGTAGAATCCTGAATTTGGATTGGTTTATATATGTATGAGTGAAATAGTCATCATAACAATTTCCTTAGTGATAAGTCCTAAATTGTATCACGTTTTTGTTATTTTTATTTTTGTTATCTATTGTTTTATAATTCTTGTATAACCTAACCTAACCTACGTTTGACGCATCTCATTTCAATGAATTTGATCAAGAGAATTCAATGTAGCCAATAAACTGCAATAAATAATGAAAGTGTCACTTATTCGTAACTATTTACTTGGATTTAATTTCTTCAAATTATTTCCCCATCTGTTAAATTTCTACTCCACGCGATTCATCATTCTGTCATATTAAATTATTACAGGCGGATGCATGAGTCGATTATTGATGAAGCGATTTTACTTCGTTTTTACCGTATTGCGGCTGATTGAAACGGAGCAGGAAACGGACGTGGAGTCGTCGACAAATAGCAGGGAGTGATAACTACGCTAACAATGAATAAACAGAGCGAAGTATCGCGATTGCGACCGTGAGCTTAAAAAAGTAAACAGACTGAGGATCGCGAACGAACGAATGGGAGATTGTTTGCTGGATACCGGGATGCAATGATACGTATAAGGGGTAGAGAGACTGCTAATAAAATTAAAATAAATTGTACCCGTACTAGATTGACTAATTGGTTTAAAATTAATATTCACTCGCTATATGATACAAATTACAAACATGAACAATATCATGATATATTTTACAATTTATCGGATATAGTTTTGCATATGTATGTAGTACCTACATACAGTAGAATCGGTATATAAATTGACAGTAGTTATCATTTAGATTGGACATTATAGAAACTATTTGCAAATCAAGAATATGATTGTTGTTCAAACTTTGAACAAAAGCGTCCTAAATCCCAGTGAGGTCCATGAATTTTTCACAAATCCTTTCTTGTTATTTATACTTGAAAATTTCACAACCAGCATACTTTAAAGACTTTATATTATTCTTTCGTTATATTATTCTTTCGTTAGATCTAAGCTGGAATATTGTTCACAAATATGGAGCACAACCTACAATAAACATATAGATTCTATTGAAGTTTTACAAAGAAAATTTGTTAGGTATATTTACTTTAAACGATATCATGTTTACCCTACTAATGAGTTTAATTATAATAACTGTCTAATCGAATTCTGTCCTTGGACGACCGTAGAAAAATGCAATCATGTTTATATCTATACAAATTGGTCAATAATTCGGTAGACGATTCGGCTATCCTCTCTAAAATAAATTTTCTTGTTCCTCGATCTCGAACTAAATTTGCTTACCCGACTCCAAGGACAAACTACGAACTACGTTCACCTGTCAGACAGATGTGTATTATTTACAACAAATTTGTAATTGAATTATTAGAACTAGATATATTTTCTAACAGCATTTCTAGGTTCAAGAAAGTACTGTCTGCTATACTTCTTGCAAGAACCGATAATTTATAATTTAAATTTAATAATAATTTATTTATAAATATATATATATATATATATATATATATATATATATATATATATGTATTTTTTTTACTTTTTCTATTTTTATTGTAAGATGTTACTACTCGCGCGTCACGCGACGAAATTTCTGTACATTCAGTGAAACAATTCCTCTGTAATTGGGATATTATCCTGTAGAGTGAATTTACAATAAATAAATAAATAAATAAAATAGTTCACGTTAATTAGGTTACATGAATTCGCTGTTCAAAAATAGTCTTTAATATAATTATAAATAAGATGTTCCAAATGTAAATAGCCAAACTTAAACAATGAATTAAGCATCTTAATATAAAAGTAAATGTTTATGCTTCATATCAAACAATTTATTTTAATAATAGGTTTGTTCCTATAGCTAGTCCGGACTGTCATATGTATATCAGACGCAAGCGCATTTTAAAAATATCGTTCCTACCGACTGTTGTACAGTCCATCAGACTCTTAGTATGTTAGGTCCTACAAACTTTGGCTGCATGCATACATGAACGCATCCGCGGACTGTCAGAACCATCCACTGGTCTGTGCTATGTACCGTTTGTCAGCACATATTCACCACAATTTTCGCGCGTTTTTTTTTGCAGAGGAGTCAGTAATTAATTATGATGATACATATATATGAACAAGACATGCGCACAAAATAGTTCATGAATGTGTACATGAACGCATCCAAAAACTCGTGTAGGAACAAACTTATTAATAGGTAATACTCATACAGTTATGAAAAATACCAAATATCTAGGCCCGGATTATCATTTCTTTATGCCCTAGGCCAAAATTCATGACTGCACCCCCCCCACCTCTCAATATATACCGAGTTTTAATAATGCTTGATTTCATTAAATTGTTTTTCTATATCGATGTCTTTGTGAGTCTACAAACGCATTGAAAACTTGTTATGCAGATCTATAAACGTACTATTTTTGGAGCTTTTCGTTTTCGAGAGGTGGTATGACTGACTGCTTTTAAAACTGATACATAAATGACATATCAACATCAAATTGCTGTCAGTCAACAAAGAATTTTCATCTGTGAAGTTCAATTTGTTAGCGGGGAGTGCTACCAATGTAATTGATTGTACAAGCCGCATTTATTAAAAATCTAATAGAATTATAAAATTACCCGAATAGAAAAAATAGTATAAAAACATGTTTAATAAGGAATGTGATCGCACTCGTCTTTTGTAAAACTCACCGCAAAGCGGCTCGTTTTACAAAGTTGGACTCGTGGGTTAACAGATTGCCTTATAAAATTTGTTCTTTTAGTATACCTACTATTATAAGGCATCAAAGATACATTTACCATCTTTTTATAAGTAGCTAAAGATTACAACTTTTATTTTGCTTCTCTATCTCTTGAATGAAACGCATGTAAACAATAATTTTGGACTTATTAGATGCAGTTATTATATCTGAAGAGTTTTCGTATTTAAACTTTTATACTACAATTCATAGGACAGAGATTACAGTCATGAAAATTTTACCATTGTATTTGTAAGATTCATAAAAAGTAGACACCCGGTATATAAATATTAGAATTATTTAAAATCTTCGACAACTGTCATAGCTCAACAGGATTTATCAATCACTTTACTATACTGATTTTGTATAATTAAAGCAAATGTGACTGTTTACGTCGTTTGGTAACTGCAGGCACTTCTCTCTTTTCGTTTTCCAATTTTTCCAACTACTCGATGTGCGCCCCCTCCGTGCCTGCGCCCTAGGCCACGGCCTAGGTTGGCCTTATGGGTAATACGGGCCTGCAAATATCATGTGAGTGTAAAATGACGCACGACGCGTAGCGGAGTGCAAATCAATACACACGAACTAAGATATTTGAATTTCATAAGAGTTACGAACATTATATTTTAGACGAGCATAAATAAATTTTACTTTATTTACAAAACTGAATAATTATCTGTGTTTATTTAATAAAATTATAATAACTATATTCAAAATTAATTAAAATATTTAAATTTGATGGGATATGTGGGGAACTGAAAAGATTATTATTTAATAGTATGTTGGGCTTGTAAGTTCCATTTATTATAACTACATAAAGGTTTATTGAGGACGTTTCGGCCTAATATGCGGCTATCATCAGCAGAAAAATATATTATTTAATTACATGATATTGTATATGGATAAATTGATGACATCAGAGAGCTGATCGTCATCATCGTCAATTGTATTGTAAAACATTGTTGTTTTTGCGAAGATCATATGAAACAATATAATACCATATAGATAAATTATATGGTATTATATTGTTTCATATGACTCTTTTATAATATTCATAACCAAATATGATCTTCGCAAAAAGCTAATTTTATCTACTTTCCGAAAAAATATATGTAGCATTCCATTTAAATATCTACGATGTTTTCACTTACGGCAAAACCGGAAGTAGAAATTAGGGTCTTTTCACACCAAAAAGAGGTATTTAACTTCGCGCGCAACTTTGTAATTTAAACTATAAGTCTAAAATGAATAATAAAGAAAATAACTATTTGTCGTTATTTTTTCAATCATCTTGTACGTACGATTTGAAATTGGCAAACCCAGAAATGAGTAATAACTAATAAACCGTTATATTTATTCTACTTAATAACTTAAAATGAAATTATTACTTCATGAATATGTCGCCATCAAAATTACATTCATTTGATTATATTTTATATTAATAGATACGTAGAAACTTAGGACTTATACTGTATAGCTACAGATGTCAGTAGGTATTACACTCCTATTTTGAATTTGAAGTTTTAAGCAGCCAGAAGACATCTCAAGGGGACTTATATATAAACTGCAAGCTGCGCAAGAGGACTAAATTTAGAGAATTTGAGATTAGGTACCTAGTTAGCAGAACATGCAAAGCATGAGCAACAAAACTATTGCTTCAAATTTTACGGATCTAATTAACAAAGAGCTAAAATCAAGTTAATTCTATGTTGTTCATAAATATTGCTGCATATTATAAAATCGTTTCAGAAAAAGATTTCAATACGAAATGAATAAAAGTTTATAACAAATCTATAAGTAATAAAACATTTCTTGTTTGTCACTTGTTATGGATTATTTTAGAGTAGAGAATTTTTTTCAATTAAAAGTTATAGAAAAATTTGTAGGTAGTATACTTCTTTAATTTAAAAAAATTATTTCCAAAATAATCCATTAATGGTTGACGGAGAAAAAACAATGCTGATCAACTGCTCGTTAATCACTGTTGCCAATTCAGTGGCTATGCTGAAAATGCTAAGTTATGATGAAGCGGTAACATCGCTAGGCAAGGGGCAGGGATCGACAACAATAAGTGATAAATAACAACATTTCTGATTTGGTTAATATTGAGGTATTGCACATTTATGTAAACAAAAAATTTAATGTGGCCAGCACATTACCTTCCGTCAGTTCTATGTATTTTGTACAAATTCCATTCAGGAAGTTTCTTGCGAAAGATTCTAGATTTCTAGTACATTACCTTCCATCAGATCTATGTATTTTGTACAAATTCCATACAGAAAGTTTCTTAGATTCTATATTTGCAGCAAAATTATGACACAAACATTGACATTGACATCTGCCTATCAGAATTTTTTAAATTTTGTTGTTTCCATTGTTATTGCATGGCTGGCTGCTTTATGAAATTTAATTTCTTTATAATTTTTTAACTCAATAGCCATTGAATATGAAGTATAAAATGTATTAAATCAAATCGTGTAGAGAATAAAATATTCTCTAATATTTATAATAACATTAAATGTGAAAAAATGATTTTTTTAAGAAAAACTGTTAAAATCTTCAAATGGGACTACTTTCGGTCTACCAATTCTAACCAAAATCTAATCAGCTCTTCATATGGATGTAACGAAGAGGAATACGAAAGAATTATAATTTTTAGATTTGTAGTGTTGGAGTTATCGACGGAGAAAAAATCGTCACACACACACACACACACACACACACACACACACACACACACACATATATATATATATATATATATATATATATATATATATATATATATATACACGCACACAAACATACAGACAACATTGTAAAAATAGTAAAATCATATTCTGGGGACTCTAAAACATATTTATTTAAAAAACTCACCATCGAATTTTTTGACCAAAAACAATACCTTCCTTACCTAAAGGTATGACGGAAGGTAAAAAGGATCAAAGTTTGGAAAAAACAGCCTACTCTATCGTCATCTACAAGACCGGGATAAAGGGGTGGAACTTGTGCGTGTTAATAAAAGGTTGAAAGTGGGTTCTAAATGAAAAGTAGCAAAATTCATATTAAATTTAAAATTAATTAACTGATTCGAATTTGCTGTGATTCATTGAACTATTAAACAAAATTTAGTCTCTGAAAATGAAGTCTGTAGGTGCAATGTAGTGTATAGAGTGCCGATTGGAAACGCGCTATCCGATTAAATTTCGTTGAAAACTTCTTCACTCACCGGAAACCCGGCTGTTTAAACAGGATTTAATTAAAGGCCAAAATAAAATGCTTCTCAAAATATTAGGATTGAAGATTGGAGGTTTCGAGCACCGGAAAGGCGGTGCAGAGAAAATAATTAACGAAATTGACAGATCGGGTGAAACAAACTTCCCGGGAAAGGATTCTATAAATTAAAATAATTGCAGGGAGAATTGCAACTACTGGGCATCCGACAGTCATTCGGCGCTTTATTGTAATTTTATTCGCGGTTTTAGCCAATTTTCCGCGCAAATAAGATTTACACTTGTTTGGTGATAGTTTTTTGCAGTGAGAAAAATAGTCACCGAAGAAGGGAACCTAGATTTTAATAGTAGCAGTTGAAATTCATTGCAGGAAAAATTAAAAAACCCTAAATAGACGAATAGTCTTATTATCACAATTATACAGATTGTGCTCAAGAACTATACGAGATACGAAGTCGATTAAATAAAAGTTTTTCCCATTAGGAGGCCATTTTACTGAGCTGTATTTGAAAAAAATTGCATAGTTCAATAGGTAAGCGGAAATATAAACATTGGAGTTTTTTATTTTTAGAAATAAGTTCCAAGTTTGCATCTCTTTAGAGAAATTTTTCATGGTTTTTATGGTGATGCTAATTTTTTTATTACTGTTAGATTTCAAGTTACGATGTCATAGTTTTAATTTTTATGTGGTTTTCACCTTGGAAAGTTACACTATTTAAAAGCAAAAAAATAAAACCACTGTACTCTATTAAAAATTTTATCCTTGCCAAAAAGTATAAGAGCTCTTATGGGCGTAGTTTGTAATTGTAACATACACTCCATAAGAAATGCATTGTATTTTATGTAACGCTATTAAAAGTGTGATCAGTGTTGGCTTTTAATAATATATTAGAATTGTTTGTTAACGAAAGATTTTCTGTTAATAAATAAATTTTTCAATGCGACATTTTTCTCAATAACCTAAAAAAAATGTCTTGAAATAAAATTATCTTTTCCCCAATTTCAGAGGATACGATCAACGAAATATTGTTGCAACCAGCGCATGTGTTAATCGACGATTAATAATTTCAATAACAAACGTATTTGCTTATTATTAAAAGAGTAAAAAAAAAATAATGAGCCGTGAGTACACTTTCTTATTGCTTGTACTTATATATATATATATATATATATATATATATATATATATATATATATATATATATATATATATATATATATATATATATATATATATACAGGGTGGTGACTTGGAAGACGCTAGCATACGGGTTTCAATGGTAAAATCTTAATGTGCAGTTATTTGCTCCCCTAATTATTTTAGAGCAAAATTATATTTAAGTTTTTGATACAGCAAAAAATACTGCATCCGAATATGATATTGTTTATAATTTTTCAATTAATAATCGAAAAAAATCTGATGTGGCCAGCAGCACATTACCTTCCGTCAGTTCTATGTATTTTGTATAAATGTCATACAGAAAGTTCCTTGCAAAAGATTCTATTTCTTGTACATTACCTTAAGGCAGTTGTATGTATTTTATACAAATTCCATACAGAAAGCAAAAGATCCTATATTTCCAGTAAAATTATAACACATATATACTGTCAACTGTACTTGACACTGACACCTTTCAATCAGAATTTTCGTAATACATTAGCTGTTTCCAGAGTTATAGCATAGCTAGCTAATATATGATATTTAATTTCTTTATAATTTTTTAACTCTATATCTATTTAATATGAAGTATAAAATGCATTCAAATCCCATAGAGAATAAAATATTCTTTAATATTTATAATAATATAAAATATGAAAAAATGATATTTAACATAGTTTTTTCAAGGAAAACTGTTAAAATCTTCAAATGAGGGTACTTCCGGTTGACCAATTCATATCAAAATCTAATCAGCTCTTCACATCGATGTAACGAATAGGAATACGAAAGAATTATAATTTTTACCTTCCGTCACCTTTAGGTAAGGAAGGTATTGTCTTTGGTCAAAAAATTCGGTGGTGAGTTTTTGATGAATAAGCACGTTTTAGGGTCCCTAGAATACGATTTTACTATTTTTACGATGATGTCTGTATGTGTGTGTGTGTGTGTATGTATGTGTGTGTGTGTGTGTGTGTGTGTCTGTGTGTGACAAAATTTTCTAATGCGATAACTTTAATATTAGAATTCCAAAAATTATAATTCTTTCGTATTTCTCTTCGTCACATCCATGTGAAGAGCTGATTAGATTTTGGTTATAATTGGTCAACCGGTAGTACCCTCATTTGAAGATTTTAACAGTTTTTCTTGAAAAAACGATGTTAAATATCATTTTTTCACATTTAATGTTATTATAAATATTAAAGAATTATTTATTCTCTATACGATTTGAATGCATTTTATACTTCATATTAAATGGACATAGAGTTAAAAAATTATAAAGAAATTAAATATCATATATATTGGTCAGCTTTGCTATAACTCTGGAAACAGCTGCTACATTAAGAAAATTCTGATTGAAAGGTGTCAGTGTCAAGTGCAGTTGACAGTATGTTTATGTTATAATTTTACTGGAAATATGGGATCTTTTGTTAGAAACTTTCTGTATCGAATTTATATAAAATACATACAACTGCCTTTAAGGTAATGTACAAGAAATATAATCTTTTGCAAGGAACTTTCTGTATGACATTTATACAAAATACATAGAACTGACGGAAGGTAATGTGCTGGCCACATCAGATTTTTTGAATTGTAGTATGGAAGTTATCGTAGACGAAAATTTTGTTACACACACACACACACACAGACACACACACACACATACACACACACACACACACACATACAGACATCGTAAAAATAGTAAAATCGTATTCTAGGGACCCTAAAACGTGCTTATTCATCAAACACTCACCACCGAATTTTTTGACCAAAGACAATACCTTCCTTACCTAAAGGTGACGGAAGGTAAAATTAACATTTTTGCAAAAATCATTGATGCCATGGAATAAAAATTTAAACATATATCACATAAACAAATATCAGACAAGAATTTTACAACAGATTGGGGTATTGTTTAATGGTAAATGGTGGTTTGTGATATGTTGTTTTATATTAAATTTGTATGTTTGGCATAGTAAAATAAAAATCCTTTTTCTCAATATATTTTGTCTTTTAACTTAAATAAGTTAAGGGTCGTATTCATCGTCACTTCTTTAAGAAACATTAAATTTCGTTCTCGTCAAATTACGTTGTTGTAATCAACAATTCCATTATTATCATCTGCAATAAAGGTGTTTTTATATTCCTCGTTTTAAAAATAAGTTTAAACGTCAAGAATTTGTGATAGATGTTTGCGCTTTTGTTAAAATTTTTGTTCCATGGCACCACTAATTTTTGCAAAAATGTTATTATTGTTTCCGATTATTATTACGGTTCCGGAAATAGAAAAATTATAAACAATATCATATCCGGATGCAATATTTTTTTCTGTAGAAACATCTAAATACAATTTTGCTCAAAAATAATTAGGGGAGCAAATAACTATACATTAAGATTATACCATTGAAACCCCTATGCTGCGTCGTCCAAGTCACCACACCACTATATACAGGGTGTTAATTAAAAAGCGGGCCATAGGCGTTTAACATGGGAAATCAGTTTTTCCTTGCGCAAAAGTTCCCAATTAATTTTAGACAAAAGTGTTTCAAATAAAAGTTGTAGATAATTAAATTATACACCAGCAACACTAAACAGATTTTATTTTGCATGTTTAGTAACCTGCAAAATCCGAATTGAAATTCTATAAATATTGCTCATTTGTAGTGAGCCATGGAATTTAAAAAAAATTACAAAGAAATGCATATCATTTGAACTGTCAGAAATTCGATTTTCAAATAAAAATTACTGATAATTATATTCTATCCTAAGTCCTTCAAACTATTTTGTTTTTATAATCTACATCTAAATTATTGCTTATATTTTATTTATTTTTATTTTGCAACCTGCAAAATCGAAATTCTGACAATTCAAACGATATGCATTTCTTTGTAATTTTGTTAAATTTCATGGCTATCACTACAAATCAGTAATATTTATAAAATTTCAAATTGGATTTTACAGGTTATTAAAAATGCAAAATAAAATCTGTTTAGTGATGCTGGTGTAGAATTTAATTCTCTACAATATTTATTTGACACATTTTTGTTTAAAATTAAATGGGAAGTTTTGCGCAAGGAAAAACAGATATCCCATGTTAAACGCCTATGGCCCGCTTTTTAATTAACACCCTGTATATATATATATATATATATATATATATATGTAGTGATTTTTATATGAATTTGCGGAACTAATAAGACTTCCACACCCAACCATAAAAAGAATTAACAAACAATAGTTGTCTTCTAGCTGACCGCACTGTAGCTTTGTAGCAAAGAAAACACTAGCATATTTTTGTATTCGCAGACAGAAGAAGTCCTGAATCGACAGTAAGAGCAAGGATAATTTAGCGAATAGAAAGGAACGAGACAGCATAATGTGCGTTTTCGGAATTATAGTTGAATTTGTTTTCATTCCAACAAAGGTATTATTCGCTACGGCTACGAATTCCTTCCTCATAAATTCACCCACGTAATTATCTCGGAAACACACAAATGTATCCCGATCTGTCTCATTAACTATCATTGTACTTGTTGTACTTTTTATTACACGCCCAGCAATGAATTCTAACTATTAGTAGTTTCATTTGCATTTCTTTTAGGAGGAAACATTTTTCTCAATGCTTAAAAAGCTGTTACAAAAGCGGAAAGTATTCGTTATTGCATTCTCGTGGTTTGGTTAAATTTCGTTACTCTACATTTTTATTGAACCACAATGCAAAAATAATTTAATTAAATGCCTACTTTATATTTTTTCTCTCGTTATCTAATTAAAATTCTATTAAATATTTTTATAATGAAGCGAAAAACATTTGCGGGTTTTTGTTTTCAAAACAAATAAACGTAATTAAAATCAAACATATTTGTTTTACTCACATATCTCATAAAATTAATACCAGAATTTAGTATACAGGGTGTTTCTAGGATACGGGACACCTCGATTATTTTCTTTATTATTGGAAATATAAGAAAATAATTCAAATAAAAGTTATAATAGAGGAAGAGGGACATTCACTTATTGAAGAAAACATTTTTTTGTCCAGTGGTTCTCAAACTATAATATAAAGTTATATATATATATATATATATATATATATATATATATATATATATATATATATATATATATATATATAGGCCTATTCGGTCGAGTATTTTTTTCTGAATTCAATTATGCAATCACTTTATATTAAGGACTTTATATCCTTATATGACAAAAATATTGAGAAAAATGCAATTGAAATTTAAATGAGTTTTCTGTTTATATTTATTTTTCAATTGGCTATGTACGAAAAACAAAAACTGCTATCTGTCAATTTGAATTATTTAGTACATAATTCCTATTGTTGCTATTTATAATTGGGGACAACAGCGCAATAGAATTAAGAGATATTAGAAAAAAATATTGAAAGTATATGCTTAATAATGAATATTAATAAAGAAATAAAACGATATAATTGAAATACTTTGGAATTAAAGGGGTTTTTGTTATAGCAGCTCGTCACTCATATGAATTCCATATATATTATTTTGATTGGCAGCTCAAAGATATAAATATATAACGAATACCAAGTTTGGGAAGGAGCCTACTACCAATGGGAGTAGAGAAATTCAAATAGCGGAGGCGTGGCTATTACCCCAGTAATGCAATTCTCAAACAGTTTTTATTTGAATATAAATATTTTGCATTAGACTTAATAATTTAAATACACTTCCAATTACATATCATGTAGACTTGTACAGTATAATAATATTCAATTATTTTTTATAAATATAAACTAGAAACAGCATATATTTCAAGAACATTAGGTCCATGAAGAAAACAGTTTGATATAAAAACTTATATTTTCAAATCTCGGGAGACTATAACTTGCTTATTAATAGGAATTTTGTCACCGGATTTTCATCGACAGTCTTAGGTTTACTTATACGTTCAGATGAAATTATATAATAAAACTGGTGGAATCCCCTATTATTAACAAATTTTTATGTTTCGTTGTAATTTAAGTTAATTTTTTTCATGCATAGCCTACTGAAAAATAACTATAATAATAAAGTTTATTTAAACTTCAATTGTATTTTTCTCAATATTTTTGTAATGCAAGGATACAAAATAATTACATCATGGTTGAATTCAGAAAAAAATACTCTATCGAATGAGCCTAATATATATATATATATATATATATATATATATATATATATATATATATATATATATATATATATTGAATTCAGAAAAAAATACTCTATCGAATGAGCCTAATATATATATATATATATATATCTACTCCTACGCTGAAGATGGTGATACTACTGTTGACTGGTGGACGCATCGGATGATTGGCGTCCACGACTTTGTGAGAAGGAAGAACACACATGTAACAACCCGCTAAAAATTTAATATCTTCCAGGAGAGTGGCCCCCACTGAGAGCGAGAGACGCACAATCATTTCGACAATTAGTTGATTCACTTTTCAATATTTAGTTCGGCATAAAGTCACAAAATTCAGTTTAGGAATTTTTAATAAATAATTTTAAATAAGTTTCAAGTGTCAGTCCTGCAAGAATAAGAATAAAAGAAGACTAAGGAGAAGAGAAATTAAAATTGTAAGTAAATTTAATATTTGTTTCTATTATTATTGTGTAACCAGTTTTAATTTTATTGTGTAAATAAAACTTAGTGTGTAAGGATAAACTCCTTTTATTCAATAAAACCCAGGGCTACGAACCCATACTTTCCCCTAAATTAATATTTTATTCTAAATTCAAAATTATAATTATCAGAAATAAATCAGCGTCTGATCTATTACATTTGCTGAGTTTCATTATAAATTGGTGACAACGGGTAGATTTTTACCCCCATCGCTGATCTATTACATTGGTATCTGCGGTGTGATTTTTATACACATCGCTGAGTTATATTACACACATTCACTTCACTTTTTACACTTGATGAACACTACGGACATGGACATTACTAACATACTGATTAAACTAACTAATGTTTTATTTGCAATTAAACTAATACAACTAAGCCTAACATATTACATTCCGTAACCCAGCGGGCGGGCGTGCTGCACGCGCCCTAAAAATAAAAGACACTACATGTCCAAAACAAAACAGGTCTGCACGACGCGACGAACTAATCTAGATTCTTACATATTTACCCCATGACTAACTAAAGTCAACTATCTAAAAACAAAGCGCTATATTCAAGACAGGATTATCTTAGGGGTACAGGGTGCAAAGGCTAGGGCATTCAAAGTCACGCAAGTATACACAATAATTTTTAAAGTTAATGATCAACAAATAAATGTCGTGACTATCATAATACGAAAATAATTTCTTTACTGAATTTTGACTTAAATAGATAAACAGAGTTAAAATATGATTATTGAAACTAAAATTTAGAAATGTGTATTAAAGTTAAAAGTTATTTATCTGTTATTGCTCTTACCATCCACTTATTACTATATATATGTATATATCTCAGTTTTGAGAACCACTGGTTAAAAAAATTTCTATAACAATTAAATGTCCCCCTCGATCTACTAAACCTTTTATTTGAATGATTTTCTTCTACTCCCAATAATAAAGAAAATAATCGAGTTGTCCCGTATTTGAGAAACACCCTGTATACATATATGCATTCAGTGATACGAAAAATCTCTGTACGATAATAGTTTCAACCTTTTTGAGAAAGATAAGTCTAAAATCTAATAGTTACTCGAATATTTTTATTTTTATTTTATTTAAAAAAATAAATAGCTTTACGAAAATATTACATTATTTTATTTATTCTATAGAGTAAATATTGAGAATATTCATAATTTTGTTATAGAAAAGGTTCTGTACGATAACAAAAACTATAAAATTATAGACTAATTATATGTTTATTATATTTTGGCTATTATTCTAGCAACTAAGCGACAAGCCTAAATTCTTGGCAACCGATAGCGTTATATTCTGACATTCTTATTGTAATTTATTATTCAATTCTTTTTTGGTTTTAATTGTTTGAACTTTTGTTTCTATTAAGAATTTCCCGTGCAAGCATCATCGGGTTTAAGTCAGGTAACTGTGAGGGATGATTGAGCTTATTTTTGGTATTATACAATAACCATTTATTTTTCAGATCAACGTCACTCATGAAGTTAAAATTGTCTGCTAAGTTAATTTTTCGGCGTTTTCTTTTAATTTTGCTTTTAAAATATCGAAGTAACGTTTCTTATTTATATGTATGTTGCAATAACAGTTAATTATCTTACTCCCGCTGACTAAATAAACTCCCCAACCTATAATGCTATCACCGCCGTGTTTTAAATTTATTACTTTTAATTATTTATTAAATTCTCTCCAAAAATGTTGACTCCAATTTTATCCGTTTAACTTACTTAGCTACGCTGGTATATGTGAAACATATATATTACGATTATTATAGAATATCTTAAAAAATTATTAAAATATAAATTTACAGTGTTCATACAAATCTTTAATGATATTAAGTTTAAAGGTAGCAGGAAGAAAAAAATCGGTCCCGAAACAACAGGAATGAGAAAGTGAAACTGAACGCAATGTCTCCAACCTTGCTGGTGCTGCCGCCTACCTTCAGCTTCGGTACTAACACAATTACCTCGCGAATTAATTATCGGGGAATAACTCTTTGGTTTGAAAAATGACTGCACTTTTGTAACCCTCGATTTAAATTTTAATTTGGGCTGTAGTACAAGTTTACAAGGGTTGTAGCATGATGTCATTTGTTTCTTTTCGTAGTGAATTAGCGATGTGATGTGAATTAAATCTCTTCCACGGGTAATTAGTTTATCAGCTTGATAGCAGGAAGCAGGACCGGCTCAAGCATTTGTCTATTTGGAGCTTCGTCACAAAACAATGAATTTCTTACAAATTAATATGATCATATTAATACAAATAATGCAGTCGGTCTTGATTCAGGATAGGGGATATTGGATTTTACATATTTTAGAAATATTGGCAGTTTCATAAATTTGGTTTGGCAATTTTAATACTCCTCTTAAATTTAGCAATTTTTTATGCAATTGAGGAGTTCTTCACAAAAATAAAAATTTTAAGAAAGCAAAAAATCTTTTTATTTCAAAACCGTCCATCGTATGGCTGGCCTTTTTCTTTATAAACATATTGGCCCGTACCACGATCACGGTTTTAACTAAAACACTGTTTTAAGAAATGTCAAATTCAAATTTCAATATTTAATTTCTCCCTTATGTTTAAGAACAATTATTAAAAAAAATATTTATTTGAATACAAACTATGGTTTGCTTTAAAATCATATTTTGATAAATTTTATGTTATTTATTATCATTATTAAACAATGAAATTTGACGTTTCTTAAAACAGCGTTTTGGTTAAAACCGTGATCGTGGTACGAGCCTTTGGGATTTTCAAATAAGAAAACACTAACTAGCGGCGAATATTAAAACTACAAACAGTGGTACACATTTGACATTTACATGAAACTACAACTATATGACTACAAAAATTCTACTATACATATTTGAATTATAAATAAAAATATTTACAAATGAGAAAATATTACGAAAACTAAATAAACACAATTGACAGCAATGCGACGGTTACAAATGTCAACAAAAAGTGTACCATTGTGTAATGCGAACAGCGGCATCTCTTGATACTTGAAAATCCCAATAAGCATTAACAAAGTATTAAATTTAAAATTTTATTTTGTGGATCCATAATGTACTAAACAATCGAACGATATAGCGCTTTAACCCAGGCACTTCAATAAATAGACTTGTTCAATTCTTTTGGGAAAGCTGTAGCACTATTAAATATTTTTTTTAACACATACTCATAAAGTGGAACTTCACCTAATGAAATTTTGTTACTAAAGTAACATTTTAATGACGAGGATGAGTAAAATGTACAATAAGGTTTATATTTTGGTATCTGATTTGAAAATGGGTATAAATAAAAATATGAAATTTGTATGTTTACTACATCACATTTGTAAGAATGTTGTTAATTTGCATAACGTTGTTATAGCAAATAACCGCCAATAATAATTGCGAACACTGAACAAACTAATAAAATGACAGGCTGCGTATTTAAAAAAAAGATAATCTTATTGACATTCGGTTAAATACACCGTTTTGTAGATAATAGAATTTAAACAAATTATTTCATTTCATTTGTTAATGTTAAATAACATAAATATCCCTAACTTACCCGGGATTCGAACCCAGAACGACGTTATCTCTTGCTTTGTCTTAGTTTAAATAGGTAGTAATTTTATTCAGTTTTGGTGAGCATCCGATAAATTTCCGTTAAGAGTGGAGCCAACCCTGTTGATCGTGTTCTATGTTGCTAGGATAATGAATGAAAATTACTTACAATGTTCATTTGTTGCTCCTGAATTTCTTTGTACACTTCCACGATTTTCATCAAGGCGGATCCTGGAAAAGAAACAGGGAATTAAAAAAATTCTGCTGTAGACTTTATTAATTTTGTTAATTGGGTATTCACCCAGAATTTATTCCCTTAACTTAATTACAAACATAAAGGAGATAAATTCTTATTGAAGATATTACACAACTTCAAACGAAAGAAACTGAGCAATCTTATTTCGCTTCATTTTATTTCTTCATGAAACATAAACTGTTCATAATGAAAAAATTCAACTCTTTTTGTAATACACACCTGTAATGGTCCCACAGGTAAAGAAAATTTAAAGAGAGCGGTGTTAATTCAAGCATTTAAATTTAAAGATATTTAAATCTCGTTTTAAATTTATGTAATACAAAGTGCTTTGTATCAAAATTTAATAATAGCTGTAATTTCGTCTTTATTAATATTCTTACCAATTTGGTTTAAATACATGCCAAACTCTTACGACTCTTTGAAGTATGAATCAAATTATTTAAGTATTTGTACTTCTTTATGTGCTCCACCTTTTGTTCATAAAATTAGTTCTATTTCAACAATCTCTGGAATTTTATGATACTTGGATCATTTTTAAAACATTAGGCTTGGTTCCTAGAATAATGTAATTTAGAAAATTTATAATTTTTTTGGCAATTTGTATTAAATGTTACAATTCCAAATACACAAAAAATACATTTAATAAAAGTTCACTACCTATGAAATGAAGGTTTAAACAAACACAAATGTAAAATTTATTAAAGATATAGCTTAATACAATGGCCCGAATTACGAATACACTTTTATAATAAAAGCGTTTTTATTTCAAAAGTAGTAAACGGGTCAATGATATCCCAGAAAAAATATAGATAAGCTAATAAATAAATTTGAAAATCACCAATAGATTTTTAATATTACTTCTTTAACATCGGATAATATTAAAAATAATAACAAATAACATTATCAAAATCAAAATAAATCAACAAGTACAAGCAAATCGTTATTAGATAATTTTAATGACAAAGTTGATAATAAAAAATGGGCATAGGTATGTACTCGTATATAGTAGTTATTTATGTAACAAGTGTGTAAATAAGTACTTTTTTGATCGAGTGCGATGTTTTACGCATTTGGCTGCGCCTCTTGCGGAAATTGTAGCACCAGACAAAAAATACTATTTTACACACGTGCTTTATACAACATTTTTCCTACAACCGAAATGTTAGTGATGTTTCTCATAATACTGAACAAAATGTATTGGATGAATCTCAGATAGAAGTGGATTAGTCTTCTATAATTATTGTACAAATTTTACATTTAATATTAATATTAAAAATTAGGTTAGAATAAATGTCAAAAAAATGTTAATGTTTTTAAAAATTAGATTAGTACTCAATCTATTAAAAATTATTACATTTGTTTCATTTACACTGTATATTAAGATTTCTTAATAAATTTCAGTTCTTTCACTGTTATTTACTACCTAATTATATAATTGACTGGGAAATTAACCGAATTTTAATGTTGCGTAGCAACGCCTAGTGCTTGTGTGAAAACTACTTTTCATGCACCAGGGCTTGAAATGTGACGCTTTGCTCACTGTAAAGGGTGCGCATTAAGTACTAATCGCACGGTTGTAGGGAAAATAAATTGTACTGTTTGTTTTATGTATTTTATAGTATTATTTTATATCGATTACACTAAAAGACAAGTTGAAACACATTGATTTGCCAAATCCTGCTTTGTCGGAATCCGGTTTTAGATAGAAAAAAAGTCTAATTTTATTTGATAAGTACATTTTTTTAATTAGTTTTTTACATTACTGATTAGTATTTTGTAAAATAAGTGATCAGTTAGTTAGATTAAGTTATGGTTAGGTTAGGTAGGTTTAGACTAACTTACATTTTTATTATAAGTTACGGATCATTTAATACTGATCATGTAGTAACAATACTGATCAATTAAATACATGTCAAAAAGTAATAAGAATTACAAAATAATCAATTAATATTTAAAATTGATTAATATTTTATTGTAAATTTTACAAACCATGTCGCCATTTCAATAGTTTTACTATGTAATAATGTAAAGCAAAGCAAGGAGTAAATAATTGAATTAAATTATTTATTTATATGGAAATATGGAGCAGTTGTTTACAATAAAAAAAATATGAATGGACAATGAGCATCATACAATATTTTCAGTTTTTTCTGATTACATTTTGATTTAAAAGCAATTCCCGCGAGCAATATTTCAAATTAATAATAAATCCTCGCAATCTCAAAGCAAGCAATAAAACCTGAACACTCCATTTATCGTTTGAATGTAAATGCATCTCGATATATTCAAAAAAGAAGCACAAAAGAACAAAACAAAAAACGCGGAGACATAAATCGCTTTAAAATCTCGATCCGCGAAACAATACACACTTTTATCTGCTTTGAAATTTCCGATCGCCTGTGAGAAAAAATGTATTTCTCATAAAATCCGTCACCGTAGCATAATCCCGGGGCTTATGGGGCCCAGACCGAAGCCCGAGGTGGAGAAAAAGAACAGGAGCAGGACATCTTATGCCGCAGATTTCAGATTCGGACAGATAAAAGAGATCGAGATGGCTTTAGGGGGTTACACTTTCAAAGAATTGTTTCATGCAAATATAACCTTTTTCTACATATTTATTAGGTTAATATAGTGCAGAAGTAAAAAAAATAAAATTATTTTATCCAACACTGACTGATAATATACTTATTACTATGGTTATTTGAAAAAACTAATGTACAACATTAGTCACTCCGTGAGTGAATATTTTAGAAGTCACGGAGGAATTATTACTGATTTTTGTGTTTTTTTATTATAAATAAAAAGCAATTTTACAAAATTATTTTATTATTGAAATAATTTAACATTACGAAACTTATTTATTAAAATTAATATTAACATTTACGCTAAAATAGGTTACTTATCTTTACATAATGACAGCTGTCATACGGTTGATGAAACGAAAACGAGTTAGTGGTTATTTGCTTCGGAATTAAATTCAAAGACAAAGTCACAAAACACACTATAGATTTCGAAAATACTAAAATATTAGAGTCGGCAAAAAATTATAGTAAACGCTCTTTCTTAGAAATATATTATATAAAAACATCTGACAATACAATGAATAAAAAGACAGACATTGATAACCTGAGCCCTATATATTGCAACCTGCTTAATTTAATACAAAATATAAAGCACCGCGGAAGATATCCAAGAGACATTAATAAAGACATAACTTGAGTATTGTTATGATTGCACCAATCTCAAAAAATAATGGTTTACAAAATTTAAATTTCAAAAGTTTTCCCGCTTTCATACACCAACACTAGTCCTTACATAGCATGTGCTACAAACAAACAAAAAAAATTATAACTTGTATTTCTAAACATCAAAAAAACATGTGATTTTTATAGAAATTTTATTTTTTGACAAAATTTAAACAATCATCGAAGTTTATCAGCATCATCATACTGTGATAAAACAAATACAATGTAACACCATCTACGAAAAATATCTTTCTATGTTTAAGTGTACTTATTTTTCAAAAATACTTCATGTTCATTGTAAGTAGAACATAAAATACTTTTTAATCGTCAAAATTACTATATTCAAAATTGTAAATTTACAGAGTCCTGAGGAAGCCTTATATAAAAGGCGAAAGCTTGACTAAATTCTCAAAGAATCAACATTTTTATTTAGGCCTAAATTAAAACACTGAACTACCCACTAACGTTTCTCCTTATATATACATATATATATATATACATATATATATATATATATATATATATATATATATATATATATATATATATATATATATATATATATATACATTTAAATTTGAAAAGTACTTGAAATTTTCTAATAGTTTAAAAACAATCAAATGTTTTATTTAAAAATACAGTGGCATAAGAAAAAAATATTACATCTTTATTAACTACTAAAGGCTTTGCAATAGTATTTTTTACCGCAGAGCAAACTTTTGTCACACACACACACACACACACACACACACACACACACATCATCGTAAAAATAGTAAAATCCTATTCTAGGGACCCTAAAACAGGCTTATTCAGGAAAAACTCACCATCGAATTTTTTGACCAAAGACAATACCTTCCTTACCTAAAGGTGACGGAAAGTAATTAACAAAAACAATTAGAAATCCAACTCTTCTACATTGGTTTTAATAAAGAACATAATATGCATATAATCATACAATGAGATGAGTATATTTTATATTTAGTTTCCAATCTGTTATTATCATCTAATCAGACCTATTCTGTATCTCAATGGTTCATTTTTAACAAAATTTTAATCCAATCAAGTATGTTGACATTTAACAAAAAATACGATTTTTAGTTGTCAAATAAATATCTACTGGATAAATATTTTAACCAGTTGTTAAAAATTAACCACTAAGTTACAGAGTAGGCCCTAATATCGGTTCTTTATTGGTTTAAAATATACTATTGATTATAATTTTCTACACTTGAAATAAAGGCGATTGCTTATAAAGAGCATTAAAATACAAGTTAAATTGTCATAAAAACTATCGGTATGTTCCCCATGATTCTCAAAGGAGGTAAAAAACCGCTTAGGTACCAATACTAATAATTTTCTTTTATCTCGAACGCAGTGTTTGCTTTCAAACTTTAAGTCCAACTTTGAATGCAGAACAAATCTAAACTGTAAAGTTTGCTTTAGTAGTTTTATACCTTATATCAAACAACACTATTTTACAAACTTGAAAATCTATGATATTTTATCAGAAAAGTTAAATATCTTAATATGAAAGTTTGTGAAATCTTGAGCAGGATATTGGCCAGTTCGCTGTTTGTGTTTATCTTGTTTGTTCAACAAAAGATTTTTCTTTTCTCCAGTTAGTAACAGAGATATTTTTATTTTTCTGTTATGTCATCCTTTGAGAAATTAGTTCGTATTGATTCAGATCAAATACATTAAACATAATAAATTCAATTACATAATTTTAGGTAGATCATCAATATTTCTTTCGACAGGAGTTGTCTTTGCCATCAGACGGCACCTCGATTGTTTTAGGTAGTGAATTCCTGTGCTTCCGCTATTTCGATCAACCCTCACAAAGCCAGTAGATATACTAAAGTACCGACATGGCGGCCATCTTGGCCTTAGAAAGCAACAGTAATGGTTTTTCGTGTCGCTAGAGGCGCTTTTGTCGCAGGTGTAAATTGTCATTTTTAAACGTCAGATTATTCATGGTGTGGTATTAAGCAATTTTTATTGTGTTAGAGAAACTGAGAATTTGCAAAAGAAGTATCCGCAAACTGTACGTACTTTATTTTGAGATTATTATACGAATGCATATATTTGTGTTATTGCAGGGTTCTGTAATGTTGGCAGTGTCATTGGTTATCTACAAAATGTTTCTGTAATAATAGAAAATGTTAATTTCAACAACACTATTCAAATTAAAAGTTCTTACTTCACAATACATTACATATTTCGATTAAATATCGGATCTTCCAATATTTGTAAACCACTGATGACACCTCTCTTCAACATTTGATACGCAAAAAAATGTATTCTATTTTTATTATGATGACATTTAAATTGCACAGCAACAAGGCATTATCTGTGGTAAATTGTCAGTTTATTTTATTTTCTTTAACACACCAAAATTAAAACTGGTGAATACCAATGTGACATTTGACACCTGCAATAGCAGCGCTTCTAGCGACACGAAAAATCATTATTGTTGCTTTTTAAGGCCAAGATGTCGGTACTTTAGTATATCTACTAGCTTTGAACCCCCAATGATTGATTTGCCATCTAGCTGTCAAATACTGAAGTTATTTTACGGCGTCATTAAGCAGATAGTTTCAAAACGATGGAAATTTTATTTATAAGAAAAACTTAATACAAACGAAATTGTCATTAAAGAATTCATTTTTTACCTCCCGCTACCCTTGGTAAGGGAGGTATAGGGATCGTGCTAAAAATCGTATATCGAGATTTTGCTAAATGACCACGTTTTAAGGTCCCTAGAATCCAATTTTAACATTTTCACGATAATGTCTGAGTGTATGTGTGTGTGCATCCTCCACTCTAACTTAAATACTTTCATTCAGAAAATTTTGAAATCTTGTATTTCGAACTTTTTCTGTTTTGGAAAGCCTATTAGATTTTGGTGAAAATCGGATAACCGGAAATGGCACTTTACTAGAAGCTCAAAATAGTTTTTTTTCGAAAAATACCCTTAAATGTTATTTTTTTCGAGATTAATGTTATCATAAAAATTAAAGATTATTAAATTTTCTATAGATTTGCATTAATACTTTTTCTATATATTTTATGGATAAATTTATAATATTATCTATAACAAACAAAACGCAGTTATTCAAATGTATGTAACTGACAGATAAATGTCACTATCAAAGAACTAATCATTTCAAAATAATATTAATAACATTTTAAAAAGGTAAAAGTAAATAGAATAGAAAAGGAATTCAATACAGTTTCTAGCATAAGTAAATACGTAGGTATGTATTTAGATGAATAAAAATTAACGATTCACAAAAATATTTAAGCTAATCCTCATTTTTGGATTAGTGAATTCTATTCTATCCCGGTATTTAAAATTTAATCTTCATTTTATTATAGCACTGGTGGCTCAATGGTTAGAGCAACGCCTCATGTCATGAGTGCCCTCGGGGCTTTGGGTTCGAATCTCACTAAGGCATAGATGTGTGTGAATGTAAACCCATTCTGTAATTGGGATTCATTCCTGTTGAGGAGGTAGTTACTTGGATTAGATTAGACTATATTTTAAGTTAAATTAGAGTAAAATACGCTAATCCAAAAAACAATGTTTTTTGTGACTCGGGCTGTAAATGGCGGGAGGTATTGTGTTGGCCACACCAGATTTTTTGTTAATGGTGCATCTAAATTTCACTTTGTATAAATAAAATTGTAATATTTGAATTGTGTGCCATCTACTCAGGGACGTAACTAGGTTTATTTTCTGGGTGGGCCGAAGGTGGGCCAATGAAAAATCTGAGTGGGCCATACTTATATCATAAGAATAGTATTACAGTAATAACAAATTACTTATTACCATAATATACCTATGGATAGCAGTATAGAAACGGTAAAACAAAATAAACAAAAATTACAAATACTTCTAACTAATAATTTTTAATAACTAAAAATTTAAAAAAAGATATTTCACTGAAAATTATAACTGTTAAAGCAATGACTACTAATTTAAAGTTACCGGAAAATATAATTCATAAATATATTATAAAATCTATAGTAGGGCCAATATAGTTTTATTTCAGTTTTACATAAATTTTCGTACAATTTTATTGTGTTGGGAAGTAAATGATATTCTGCTGCTAGCATATCAATTTGTGTAACGCTTAGCAAAAGGAAATTATATCTAATTTTAAATGTGCGTTACAAAACTTATCTCTTTTACTTTTGACATATTAGTATTATTATTTCATACTTATGAAATCAAGAATCGATTTCCAGAGCTCTTTTTCAATTTTTAAAACTTTAAATAATAAAGCACTGTCATCGGAATTATTGTGTAAAATGCATATAAATAAATACTTACTATAATTCAACAATTTAAATTATCAAACCAATCTTTATTGAAATGTCGTAATTAGATACAACCTCTCGTTATATTAATTCGCCATTGTCTAGAGCAAAAATCAATTTTTTATATAATTTAATTTTATTTCAATGTTGGTAAATGTAATAAAGAATTATCAATTTACTATATTCCATATAAATTTTGCTGTAAACGCTATTTAAACATAGTTTAATTGTTGTAAAACGAAATATTACAACGTATGGGGCTCGTAAGTTAATAATTTCAGTTTTGTGAATTCATCAGAAAGAGTTGGTATTATATCTGTTATTAGTCCAGATACTTTTCTTACAATTCCAGAGTACAAAAATCTGGCGTGGCCAGTATGGTATCATTCACCAAATTAATTAGCTACATATTAATCAACATTCATCTCAATTCGGTAAGAAAGTTGTTAAATCTTAGCAACATTGTTGAAATTTCTAATCAATGTCAATAGAAGCAAATTTAACGTGTCATGTTTTATTTGGCAATTATTATTGGTTACTTGCAATAGCAGTGTTGCTAAGAAATAGAAACATTGCTACAAAATTGGGGGATTGCTTGAAAAATTCAATTTTTTCTCCACGGACAGGCATACTATCCATCTTATTTTTTGGCAATAGGCTCACATACAATTTCAAATGTTTATTATGCAATATGTACGTTTTACATTGACACAAATTTTATTTATTGTTACATGTTCTAAAATTATTATCTCTTTTATAAAATCAACTAAATATCTTTAATACATTTGGGTGGGCCAGCAGGTGGGCCAACACATCCATGAGGTGGGCCATGGCCCACCCGGGCCCCCCCGTAGTTACGTCCCTGCATCTACTACGTACTTAACTATTTCCTCCTGTTTATCCGCCCTATAAAGTAAGCGCCACCTCCATTACATTCCAGATTCTAGGTGTCTCTACCTCTTCTGCAATCTCTACGAGGGTTAAAGTTTAAAGTTCATCGCTCAAGAGTAAGGATCAGCTTAAATCAGTAAATGTTTATCCATTGAATTCCAGCATATGTTCGACATCGGAGTAGCGATTCACAGCACAGCCAGCCCAATCTTATCAGATGTGCTCTTCGAACTGCATTTGAATTTGAAGGAGATCGGAATTGCTGGTGATTTCAGGTTATGCACCAACGTGAGAATTCCTCGGAATCAGATTACGGCAGGTTTAACATGTAATGAAATAAACTGTTTGAAGAGGAAAGTTGGAGTAATTTTGGGGTAAATTGAGAAGTTCAGAATCTACGAGAATGGTCGCAGTAAAATAATTTATTTGGTGCAATGCGATTTTATCGATCTACATTTCTTATTAAGTACCTATATTAACTCCGCACCTACCGTTTACAAAATCAATTTTATGAATGATTTCTTACCTACATGACGAGATTATGGCCACAAAAATTAACAGCTTTTAAAAATTTTCAATTGCTTTCAAGTAAGAAGGTGTTTTACGGGTTATGCCCCCCAAAACTCATAAACACACACACACACACACACACACACACACACACACACACATATATATATATATATATATATATATATATATATATATATATATATATATATATATATATATACAGGATGTTTCCTTTAAAATAACCAGCGCTTTTTTGGGCGAACTAACAACTTTAGAGAAAAATGTTTTATACCAAAAATGATTAAGAACAAGAGGATAATGTATCAATAGTAACAAACCGAATATATAACCAATGATACTCAAACGGTAGAACATAATTATATTTTTTTAAATGGCACCTTATATAATTTTTAGCCCTTTAAATAGAATGTTATTTTCTGATTTCAACGATATAAATATAGCTTAGGGTTGTATAACAATTATTTAGAGAAAAATTGTATTAAAAACTAGAAATAATGTAATAAAAAATGGGTTTACCCCTAGCCTCTAACCGGTGTATTGCATTGTATTATTATAACATTATTTTTTTTCAAGCGTCGTAGAAATGGCACTTTTTGTAACTTGATTCACAAGGTAGAAGTTTCATTTCTACGCCGCTGGAAATTTCTACGCCGGCGGAGTAGAAATAAGCTAATTTCTACGCCGGCGGCGTAGAAATTAGCTATAGAAATAAAATAAACGAATATCCATAGAAACGACATAGAATTAGCAAATAAAAAGAAAAGTAGTGCGTTTGAAAAAAAATAATTTTATGTGTCATTCGGAATAAAAGTGTCTTTGTGTGCCTCGCATGCAATTGTCCGACTCGCTTCTTTCGTCGTGCAAACTTCCATGCTCGCCACACAAAGTATCACTTTTACTTCTAATAACACAATATACTATTTTAATACCATTTTTCTCGAAATAATTGTTATACAATCCTATACCATATTTATATCGTTGAAATCAGCTAAAAATTATATAGGATACCATTTAAAAAAATGTAATTTTGTTCTGCCGTTCGAGAACCACTGGCCAAATTTTCGGTTTGTTATTTTTAATAAATTAGCCCCTTTTTCTTGATCATTTCTTGTATATAAAGTCATAAGTTCGCCCAAAAAAGCGCTGATTGTTTTAAAGGAAACATCCTATATATGTGTTATCGTAAAGTAGTGAAATCGTATTCTAGGGACACTAAAACGTGTTTATTAATTAAAAACGCATCATCGAATTTTTTTTACCAAAGACACCTTCCTTACGTAAAGATGACAGAAGGTAAAACAGTTGAACATATAGTTAGGTAATAATTTGTTGTTCTGAAACCACCAGGTGTGTCACGCTCTGTAATAAGTTCAGTAGTCCGAAAGAAGAGTGTACTTGTATGAATTTTGTAGTTTTCTAATGCCCCTGATTTGTGGTGTAACGTGTATAATACATTTATTTTCCATTGGGTATCTTCAACACTTGTCTCGGAAATATATGTCACACTCGGACTCAAAGGGTTAAACTTGAAAAATACCGGAATACGTGGGAAACAGAAAAATATATACAAAAGTAAGAAATCACTAAAATTTTACAAAAAGAAATATTATGATACAAATATATAAGAAGTGTATAAAATATAGAGCAATATAAATGTAAATATCAGTGTAGTAATAAGTGCAGCTTATAAACACTTTGTCTACAAGATAACATTTAAGCGGAAAATAAAACAAATAGGCCATGTTTCATTCCGTGTGACACGAGAAAACTTGTGTAGGAGTGAGGGCGTCCCTAACGTATTCAGGACGCGAAATTGCATTCAATATTCCATTAAATGTGTCTGTTTGAACAAGGAATCCAACTGGTTTTGCAAATAAACGACTTTTCGGTAGCGGAAACCTGATAGTGACGATCCCTCTGATCACAAGAGATATGCTACTTTGATTCTGCGTACGGAATTTTCCACGACTACATTACCAGAACGACGAAGTTCATTTACAATTTGGTAAACGTACAAAATCAAAAGAGCCAACGAGGAATATGATTGCTGACTCAATGATTGAACGTTTCAAAAAATTTAACTCATATATTTGTTGTCAAAATTTATTACTTTTGCTCATACTTTATCCTGGTGGTTGGCTGACATTGCCATTATTTCTGCCATTTACACGTCAATTCTGTTGTGATTTATTTATGTCGCAAATTGTTTGTTGTACTTACAGTTTTTCATTGTTGGATCAGTAAACCACAGATTTTTAGGTTGCCTAAGAACAATGAGGTCCTCTGCCACGTAACAAATTAAAAAACTTGTCGCTTCGCGTCGTGTTCCAAACTTCCTTCTCACAAAATAAAATGTCACTTTTAACACTTATATCATAAATAACTATTATGCTTTATTTGAATCATATTTTATTATATATGTTTACTTTTTTTACAAATTATTTATTATTATTAATTAACTACTATAAAATTTATATTTATAGTCCAAGAAATTTTCGATTTTACCTTAACGTGATTGCAACAAAAGCTTTTTTACTGAATCCTGTCTAGAAAAATATGCTGCATAACATATCAAAATTTTCCGGAAATCGGAGCGTGGGCGACATATTTAGGTTTTTGGACATTTGATCATAACAATTATGAAAGATTCAAAAAATAAATAATATTACGTATTTAGTACTTAGTCTAATAGGTTTTACTATTTATAACAGTTTACATTTGTCGTGGCATCGAAATAAGTAAATTATCGATGATTTAAAAATTAAATTGTGAACGTTTTCCTGCAATTTCTAAATTTTTCATCCACGACTCTGATAAATAATTTGCAAAAAAGTAAAAAATATATAATAAAATATGATTCAAATGAAGCATAAAGTAAATTTTTAAAAATTTGCTCTGTTTGAAGCGTTTAGCTCGTTAAAAATTGTTTTAGATGAAAGTTGTAGGGAATTTTAATCGCAACAAATTCAAAAGTGACTATTTTTGCCGCAATGCTTATTGGTGAAGAGATATTCTGAAAAAACCGATTTTTTGCGTCTTTTTTTCCAAGTTGGCGGTGGTTTCCGAGGTGCCCCGAGATCAAAACGTACTTTTTATTGGGACCTCTAAATATATAACATATACAAAAATCAGAAATACCCGGCCTTTTGCAGGGTGAAACTACCTTATGACTGGATTAACACGCCAGAAAGAAACCAAGTGGGTTTATAATTATTTTATTAAAAGGTTATTATCCTTGCATATTTCCAATTACTGATCATATTCATAAAAGTTTCTATTAAAATATATTTTTCCGGTCGACCAATTTAATATTTATAATAACATAATAAGAAATGTGATAAAATGATATTTAACAGTGCTTTTTCAAGAAAAACTGTTAAATCTTCAAATGAGGGTACTTTCGGTCGACCAATGGGGTATGTGACCATATTCGAATTTCAATATGTATATATATGTCATAAAATATAAAAACTAACCACTATAGCTTGTCATTATAATAATAAAAACTAAACATTTATTTGTAATAATTTTGTTATAAACAATTTAATGTTTTGGAGAAGGGATATATGCCGTAAGTATGTACTGCAGGAAGGAAAGAGACAGCTATAAAGAAGCCTATCAGCTTTGCGTTTATGTTGTTGTAGGTGTGGCAGGATGTGGCATAGTCATATCTGGCTATAACTATCTCTTTCCCTCCCAGTCTAACCGTCTTTTTTCACGCTTCTACCATTGTCACGTCACAAATCCCTGCCCCAAATTTTTAATAATTATTTTCTCGTAAAGTTCGAATAATTAATCGATGTAAAAAATACGGGTATTTTATTTTTTTGTCTAGTATCATATTATGTAAAAATAAAAATTTGGTCGCATACCCCATTATAACCAAAATCTAATCAGCTCTTCATATGGATGTAACAAAGAGTAATACGAAAGAATTAGAATTTTTAGTATTGTAGTGTTGGAGTTATCGACGGATAAAAAATCGTTACACACACACATACACACATTCACACATACACACAGGCATACAGACATCAACCCAAAAGTAGTTAAATCATATTCTCTAAAATGTGCTTATTCATTAAAAACTCACCATCGAATTTTTTGATCAAAAACAATACCTTCCTTACCTGAAGGTATGACGGAAGGTAAAAAGAATTAAAAATATACTGGACGTTAATCATTGTACTACTTTTTGTTTTGTAATTTTATTATTGAGTATATTCATATTATTTATTAATAAGTACATGTACTCTGTTTATCTTTTGAAAAGCATATTTTTTGTTATTAATCTAACTTGAAATTTAAACAATATTTTTAGCACAGACTATACGAGATGCACTTAATTTTACATTTCATTTAATAATGTTAGACCACGAATGTTTAATTTATACTCTTTTATTTGACTTTTGCAGTACAATTAAATTTTAATTTTCTCTTCAATTAATTAAAGTAATAAATTACAACTAAAATATTTAGTTTAATTAAACAAAGTTGTATAATTTATATTTTAGTTCACTCGACAAAATGGTATATCTACAAAAACAAACTGTTTTGCATTTCTGTAGAATATCCAATTAAATCCGTACAATTTATTTAATTTAGATACTATTCGAATTTTGGATATTATTCGTGTCATACTTATGTAGGTATATACTTATGTAGAGGTAGAGATTCTAGAAATTCTGTTCCCCAAAACATTTTGTTTATACCAAGTACAATAACATATCTTGAAATAAATAAAATGAAAATGTTCTCAAAGAGATTTTAATTACAATATATTACTTAATTAAAAATATGTATTGTTCACTCGCATTTGTTAACCTGTTAAAAAAACCTAAACATTTTTTTTTACCTTCCGTCACCTTTAGGTAAGGAAGGTATTGTACATATTTGGTAAAAAAATTCGATGATGAGTTTTTTATGAATAAGCACGTTTTAATATCTCTAGAATACGATTTTACTATTTTTACGATGATGTCTATGTGTATGTACATATGTATGGGTAACGATTCTTTCGGATCGCATAACTCCAATATCACCTTTCCAAAAATTATAATTTTTACGTATTCCTTTTTTTTACGTACATATGAAAAGCTGATTGGATTTTGGTTATAATTTGTCGACCGGAAGTACCCTAATTTTAAGATTTTAATAGTTTTTCTTGAAAGAAACGCTGTTTAATATTATTTTTTCACATTTAATCTTATACATATTAAAGTATATTTTGTTGTCTATACGACTTGATTATACTTTGCATTTCATATTCAATGGATATAGAGTTAAAAAATTATAAAGGCATTAAATTTCATAAAGCAGCCAGCTGTGCTATAACCATAGAAACATCTACTCTATTAAGAAAATTCTGATTGACAAATGTCAGTGTCAAGTGCAAGTGACATAGTATGTTTGTGTTATAATTTTACTGGAAATATATAGAATATCTTACAAGAAATTTTCTGTACAGAATTTGTAAAAAGTACATAGAACTGACTGATGGTAATGTACTAGAAATACCGAATCTTTTGCAAGAAACTTTCTATGTGGAATTTGTACAAAATACATAGAACTGACGACGGAAAGTAATGTGCTGGCTACATCAGATATTTATTTTTACTATTAATAATAGATGCATCCTGTATCATAAAAATGAATGGTTTTGTGAGAAACTGAACGACTTATTTAAATTTTGGTTGAATGTATGCCTACATCCATTATAGTCTTTCTTTTTATCTTTTTGAGCATAATTCCCTACTTTAAACTAAATCTAATCCCGTTTTAAAGTGGTCACTGCCCTCTTTCTCTTTCTATACTTTTCACGGTTACTCCCCTTGATATATCTTCCTGTTTCGTAACCTCACTAAAGCCCCATCCCGTGGGACATTAGGACAGCCGTCAGCACGTCACAGCGAATCACCGTGACGGTTTCAAAGCAGAGGACACCAAGCGTATGGATAGCAAAACATCCACATGCCAGCAAACAGAGTGGGCTATGCTATGACAAGTGTCAAATGTTTGGATTTGTCTTAGATGGAAATGTTACGGTAAAATATTAGTGGTTAAAAAGAAGGTTTTTAGTGTTTTTGCATAAAAATAAATCTGGGGCTTAATGTAAGAACAACCAATGCAAATATAATAACAATAGGAGTTGCCAAAAAAGGTTATAGTTTTATGAAGAGTACGTTTTTGGGAAATATTTTTAATTGTATTTACAGATATTATTATTATTATTATTATTATTTAATAATATTAATAATTTTTTACTACTATCAGTTTGTAACAAGAAACAAAGGAGTGTGGAAACATTTAGTTTATTTTTTAAAAAACATTGCCTTCTTGTGATTTTATTTCATCTGATAAATGTAAAATACTACAAAAATCAAACAAGTCTAAATTTTTTCTCTTCTTTAACACATTAAGTGCGTTTAGGGGTCATTTTCGAGCTTTTAATGCCCTTAACATCACAGCAATGCTATCTTTCTTCATAACTCTACTTACACATCTTCTCTATTTTAAATTCTTATTAATTTTAAGCCTTGGACTCCTATTCTGTAACTTCAGCAATAGGTAGTATGGCTATACGTCATACTTTGAGCGTTGCTTGACTTCCGATATTCTCGGAATCAGTCATGGTTTTCGCCTAGTAACTTTATTATGGCAATGTTGTTGGGGGAAATTGAAGTGGGTTGGTCATGCATTTAAATCTGACATTAGTGACATTTCCTCGAAACGTTTAACAACCGTACAAATTTGTCAACAAATTATGTATATATCAGATTGAAAAATTCTAGTGAATAAATCACGAATAAATGCATATATTCACAATAGTCGTAGGATGTAAAAAGACATACATATACATAAATGTATGCGAAATTTATATAAAATAAAACATTAGATATAAAAACACTTTTTTACCTCCCGCTACCCTTGGTAAGAGAGGTATAGGGATCGTGCTAAAAATCGCATATCGAGATTTTGGTAAATGAGCACGTTTTAAGGTCCCTAGAATCCAATTTTAACATTTTCACGATGATGTCTGTGTGTATGTGTGTGTGGATCCTCCACTCTAACTCAAATACTATCATTCAGAAAATTTTGAAATCTTGTATTTCGAACTTTTTCTGTATTGGTAAGAGCCCATTAGATTTTGGTGAAAATCGGATAACCGGAAATGGCACTTAACGAAGCTCAAAATACCTTTAAATGTAATTTTTTCGAGATTAATGTTATTATAAAAATTAAAGATTATTAAATTGTCTATAGATTTGCATTAATACTTTTTCTATATATTTTGCGGATAAATTTATAAAATGATCTATAATTTAAATCCCAGAGCCTTCGCTTTAAACAAACAAAACGCAGTTATTCAAATGTATGTAACTGACAGATAAATGTCACTATCAAACAACTAAACATTTAAAAATAATATTAGTGGATTAGTGAATTCTATTCTATCCCGGTATTTAAAATTTAATCTTCATTTTATTATAGTTCCGGTGACTCAATGGTTAGAGGAACGCCTCATGTCATAAGTGCCCTCGGGGCTCTGGGTTCTAATCCCACTAAGGCATGAATGTGTGTGAATGTGAACCCACTCTATAGTTGGGATTTAATCCTGTTGAGGGGTTTAAAAAAAGGTAGTTACTTGGATTAGATTAGAATATATTTTAAGAAATAAACTGTCAAAATTAGAGTAAAATTCGCTAATCCAAAAAACTTAATCTTTTTTGTAACTCGGGCTGTAAATTGCGGGAGGTGTTGTGTTGGCCACACCAGATTTTTATTTAAATAATAATTATGTACATGTCATAATCGTAATTATTTATTACCAAAACTACCATAAATTCTGTCATGATTTTTAAATATTTGTTGTTGTATGCAGCGAAATTATTGTGTTCCTTTGGCCGATTTCCATATGTGACGACAATACGTCGATTATATATTGGTAAGCCTTTTTATTTAATCTAAAATTCACCACAAATTCTGTCTCTGACACATCAAAAAGATAATAGGGATATCAAAAAAAGTTTTTTTTTATGATAGCGTAAATTTATTTTTATCAATATTTACACGAAAAAATATTTTTAATATCTTTATTCACTGTTATATCAAATTAAATTTGCAATAATAATAAGAAAATATTTATATTTCCAACTTGACTGAGAAAAATAAAAGGTGAGATAAACACAATTTGAAACTTATTCACAACAAACTGTCAAATCAGTATGGCTATGACCGAGAGTGACGTCATATACTTCGTAGTCTGTCTATACTATAATGGTATTGCTAAAAATTACAGAATAGGTGTCCTGTTATCGCCTTTTTGATATCCGTAAATCCATTTTCAAGTAAATAATTGCAGAAAATAACGAAACAATTAAAAGTAAACCAAATAACATTTTTTTTTGTTTTTATTAAATTGCTTATTATCTGAGCGTTATTTATTAGCGGACTCCACTATTTGAGATCAAAATGAGATTAATATTTAGTATGTTATAGACTATTAAAAAAAACATTACGGCTTAATGAAAAACAATAATTAAGAATTTCTAGAATTACCGATCGTTGTCAATTTACGAATAGAGGAAGGTATTGTGTTAGCTACAGTAAATGTTTTCATCATAAAAGTATTTACATACGGGTACATGTCTCGAGAAGAAATTTACAATTTTGAAAAAGAAGAATGTCAAACATTTGTTTGTTTATTTGTGACAAAATTTCTTTATCTCGTATTCCATCATATTATATATAAAATTTAATATCATCTCAATTTCTCTGTCTTATATTTTATTTGAAATCTGGAAATTTGTTTCGCTTTGCCTTTCAACTTTTATATTACCAGATACTAATCTAATTTCTAATTTTGTCTCGTTCAATATTTTCAAATTATACTCTCTTTGATAAAGAAGATACTTTTTCTTTTTGTTCGGAAGTGAAGTTAACAGGTACCTACAGTATAATTTGATCTGAGTATGTTTGCGATCTACACATTAGTTAACTTTGTAGTACGATATATAATGTAAGCATTTAGTTGAAATTAGTGAAATTCACTTAACTTGTTCTAAACTCTGTTGGGATAGATAATTAACGCACGCACGTGTAATATGTAATCATATTATTTCATCATCAACTTTAAGCACTGATAATATAATCTTCCGGTGTTTCAACATACAAATTTCGTTCGTTATTCATCAAATATTAGAATTTCATAAGTTATAAATCCTTGAATAAGCATATCAGAAGGTATTACTGTAAAAGTATAAAATATATATCATAAAATATTACTTTTCGAAATGTTTACATCTCTACAGTAAATCATAATAAAATGGCGAAGTTTTTCATAAATTTATTTGCTGTTTTATACATATATACATTTTACTACTCCTATCTATATTTTCATTTGCAAGACTAAAAATTATGTTATACATCTTGGCACATTTATTTCCTGTTAAATATAAAAGTTTGCATTTTAACTATTTTGGTATTTGATGATATGAAGAAAGGAAATCAAAAAAGGGAACTGTAAATTTAAGTTATCATATTTCTTTTTTGAAAAAAAGTTGGTTTTTGTTTCATAAAATGTGAACTTCACGGTCTGTCGTTTTAATCCCTCAACTAACAAGGTAATTTCCCCGTATTTTAGGGTTTGAAATATTTTTGCTATTGCGACCTTCAGATTTTAATTCTTCAACATGTATCATTTACTAAAAATTACTCGCGGATGGTGGTAAGTTTAATGTCTCACACTTTGTTTCGATGCAAAAAACTGTTGTATTTTTATTTTTATAGAAGTTTATCAATGTAATAAAATTATAAGCCGAAGGTGAGAACTGGCCATTTCCCGAAACGTCCAAAAAATATAAATAACATGTAATTCTAAACAAGGAATTGTCATTTATACCTCCCTCCGGAATACTTAGCACGCGATATGTAAAAATGTGAAGCGTGATCTTATAAATAAAAGTAAAAGTTCGATGTACAACTCTACACAGTTTTACATGTCGACGCCAAATTTTGTAGAAATGTTCTTTTAGCTTCCGGAAGTGTCACAGAAGTAGTTAGAGTTCAAAATTTAGCATAGTTTTTTTATAATTAATTTTACATAAGAAAACCATTGGCATTAGATTTTAAAATGTTTAATTTACGTATCTGTTAAAAAAATTAATATTACTGCAGTTTGCTATACAATTTGTACAATAATTTATACAATTCTTCAGCAAATAATTAACAATATTATTATTTATATTTATTATTTACTCAAATAATTGTTTTTCAAGATCATTCTTCATACAATAGATTGCCTTAGAATAATGTGTATTAGAATATTTTACAAAAATATATTTTTGTGCAACCGGATGCGAAATAAGCATTTCGCAGCCGCAATATAGGCTGCGAAATTGGATTTCGCGACCGTTGTTATGGTAACGAACGCGAAATGAATTTCGCGGCCGTTGTCGTGGTAGCGCCCGCGAAATTAGGTAAACAATCAATTTGACACTGGAGAATTGCATGTTTTGTTTATCAAATGTTAATCCCACAGCCACCTTGAAAGCTAACTTTCTATTTATAATGAAACTGTTGAAAATTAATCAAATTTATAATTACATTTTTTTAGGGTTGCACAAAAATATTGTGTACACCTTGATCGCGAAATCCTGTAGCGCCCTCGAGATTGTCTTGCCTTGGCCGCAAGCGGCCTCGGCGACAATTTTTCTCTCGGTACGCTAAAGAGTGATTTCGCGGCCTTGATATACAAATAATTATTACTTGATTATAAATAGTACATGCGTACCACACTTAGAGTGCATCAAAAGGATCAGTTACTAACATTACCACCTTATAACATAATTGCAAATATTTTCAACAATTAAAATGGATGGTGCTATGCAGAAAGCAATCAACCCACAGTTTTTTTTTTGTTTTTGATGAAATCGAGTGAAAAAATTTAATTTCTTGTTATGTAGAAATCAACCAAACCCTATTGGTGTATATACTGCTATCTATTGTCAGTAGAATTAATCTGCGTATTTCAAATTTTCAACTTTTGCATGATACAACCAAGTGTATTGGTTACGTTTGGTAAATTTGTTTATTTGTGAATTTGTCAACCGAAAAATTGGCACTAATACTGAGAAAGTAAGTTGGTGTAAGGACAAATAAATATAACAAAATCGTAACCAAATTTCATATTTTGCAAAGAAGGTTTGATTAGGAAGAAAAAGTTGTGGATATTTAGAAAAAAGGTCGTGGTCGTCGTGTACCTAGTACCCTTGTGGCCAGAAAGAAAGGCAATAGCTCCTGCAAAACTAACTGACGTACAATCCATGCTTCATCTAATTTCATCTGATGCATAAATAAATATATCATCACGGCATATTACCCACTGCTGGGTGTGCCAATCTGCTTTGTACACAGATTTCGGTAATGATGATGACATATTTGTACCGTGCGGGCATTTACCAGGCGTCACCTCACGGGCACTCATTGCTGGTACCACAGGGGTTAATTTTGTGCCATTTAAAATTTGAAATATTTGGGGTCTCGTGGCCGTGTGCCTGAGTATGTGATCGCGAATCTGAGGAACCGGGTTCGATCTGATGCATTACAGTATTATATTATTTTACAAAGTACCTAATCCATAAATTGAAGACGATGTGTTGGGTTGCAATGGGAAGATTGATTTTGAATTAGAAAATTTAAAAAACCACTGCTTATGTCAATAATACTGTTTATAAATTATTTTTTAAATTGGACTTGGTTTGGAATTTTACCCTTTTAGTCTCTTAACATAATTTATTTATTTATTTACAACCTCCCAACAGGATACAAAGTATCCCAATAATAGGGGGGTTGGATACACCAATAGATCCCAATACAACATGAATAGACACAAATTATATAAAAATATACTTTCTATATAATAAGAAAACAACCAAGTACAACAACAAAGGAGAAATTGATTTTAGATTATTACAATAAATTTTTACATAAAATATTTTTTAATTGACAGTAGCTAAGACGGAAAATATCCATTTTATCATTCATAATACTTTCGACTTCTTTATATATTAGACATAATCGTCTAACTGGATCTCTAGTTACATAATTATTTCTACATGGCCTAGTGCAAAACGTTATATAAAACCTAGATGCCAACCGAGGAATATTTATTTGTATACGGCTCATTGAATTAACGTCATCTATAACATTTCGCAGTAACCCATGTAAATATAAGCATGATCGAATCTTACGTCTAGAATCCAATGTTTGAATATTTAAATTTGATAAAGTCACGGAGTAATTGTAAGTAAATGAATTAAAAAGAGGAGAAGATTTTATCGCGCAATATCGTACAAACTTTCTTTGTACCCATTCAATTTTGATATTATGAGTATGATACATGGGATTCCAGATAATCAGGCAATACTCAAGCTTGGATCTAACTAGAGAAAAGTATAAGGACTTGAGAGTTGTGATATTAGTAAAGTTACGTGAATTTCTAATAATGAAACCTAATATTTTATAGGATATGTATTCACTAAATAATCATAATGAGGACCGAAATGTAATCTGGGATCAAATATAACTCCCAAGTCCTTATGAGTATTAACTCTATCAAGGCTAAGGTCACTAATCCAGTAAGACGAAATAGTTGTAGTATGCTTCATTGAGTAAGTAAGTGACACTTTGAGACATTAAAGAAAAGACGTGTGGATGAGCACCAAGCTAGAATGTTATCAATATCCTTCTGAAGCTGTTGGCTATCAGAAACTGAATCAATGACTTTTTAATAATTTTAAATAATCACCATATAGCAGTGATTCTGAATATATAATATTGCAATACACAACCAACCAACAAAATTAATAAATATTTATAGTAAATTGTATTTAATTTCCATATTAATTATGCGAAAAAATCTAAATGTGCCTATTCGAATCCATATGAAAATATATAAATTTGAAGAAATTACTAGTAATTTGAATATGTTATAATGAAACTAATGGTGCTATTCTGTAACTTTGCTCTGTAAGACTGTAACTCTATAGACTCTGTAAGCTATAGAGCTCTGTAAGACGACAGCTTACAGAGTAGTAAAATTACTTATTCTGTAACTCCCTCTATAACAAGTCTCACTACAGAGTTATTCTTATAGAATGTCTAACTTCATTCCTGTCTAGCTGTCAAATATGCTACAGTATATTTGACAGTAATTTTATAGGCATTCTAAAAACTAAAAACGATTGTTATATAAATAATACACTATAAAATGGTAGGTATGTTGGTTCAAAAATACATATTCCATAAAAAATTTATGTAGCTGAATAAGCAATAGATTCCATCACGATTTTTTCATTATTAATTTCTATAAATACATCAGATTTACACATATGTAATATACAGGTTTATGATTAAATGAAATATATAAATATTGAATCAAAATACGTTATGTTTTGATTTTTACAGGTAATCAATTTCTGTCATTGTTGTAATCAATGCTTGCCATTGTTAATAATTTTTTTATCTCTTGTTTTAATTTTTGTATAATCTTTTCTCCTCGCTATAGTGTGATCTATTAATATTAATTATGCAGTCATCATTTAATGACTTTTAATTATTCTATGAAACTGTGAACAGTTCTTATTATTATCTTGACTGGCGGAAACTGCCCTTGCCTTAGCTTTGAAACAATAATTATGACAAATTCTTAAGTATAACTATTTAAAATTATTCAACTTTATATTAAAGAAAAAAAGTCATTTTAATTAAAGTTTTACAATGAGTTTGTTTAAAAACGTTTCTTAATTAGTAATGTAATTCATTATTTGGTACACTGATCAGAATGGATTTTGATAAGTCTGGAAAAATCTTCTCGATTTTCATGCTAAAATATTTTTTTAAACATACATTTCTATAAGAATTGTAGGATGTATAATTACCTTCTATGTTTTTTATTTAATAATAGATATAATAAAAATTGTTAACTTTTGCTTTTAATTTCCATATTTGTTTAATTTTTTTATATAAAATATATATTTGACGTTTAAAATATATTTTTGACGTTTCAATATGCTCTGGAAATACTATACAGTCAAGATTTTGGCGCTGTAAGATTTATAGAAATTTCTATAACTCTGTAGCGTTTACAGTACTGTAACTTGGTTACAGAATAGCAATTTGCTTACATCCTGTAACGTTGGTTACTTACAGAGTCTATAGAGCTTATAGAACGGTACAGAATAGCACCATAAAATGTAATTAATTCAGAATTAGCATATTACTGGTTAATTGATTTCTACATAACACCGTACAATTTATCGTCTGTCAGGTATTTTGATAATTAAGAATTAAGGTAAATTACTAATTATAGTAATAATTAATATTTGTCATCTGTCTCGGCTATTACACCATCAATAAATGACACACTAATCTATCTATTATCGCAAATACTTTTTACAAATTTGAAATTTGATAGGTACAAAACCCTGTTAGGTTATTCAGTGCAAATCGCAAAAAAATCTGCAAAAAAACCCGTATGATGGTATAGTGGGACAATAAATCGTTGGCATGAATATGACTAATTACAAAAACGTCAATTTTTTCCTCGGCTCGGCATTGTGGGCTTTATGCACTTAAATAGCTTTCAGGCTCCCGCCTCCAGTGGAGAACTCAATGCTTCGCTTCTATCGCAATGCAGTCGATGTAGACTACTTGATCGTATTGTACGGCAGAATTGAAGTTATTATTGGATTTTTGAGGTGAGAGCGATTTTGTGTTGCAGCGAGAACTGTTGCAGTTTTTTGTGTCTTTGTTACAGGGCGAATTTCGTGATTGTGTGAAGTTATTGGAAAAGGGGAATTATTTTTAAGCATAATAGAAAGCGCGGAAATTGTTTTCGTAGCAGCCAAATGGAAAATTTATTCAAAGGAATTGCTATAATTGCATTAGCAGGTAAAATTAATTTCAATTTTAACTAATATACGAGTGTTTTATATCGTATAATGTATAATACTTTTACATCTCTAAAAGTTTCTACGATTTGAGAAATGAAATAATAGATATTTATGTTATAAGAATTGTAACGTCTCTCGATATGGTTCTAGTTGTGAGATTATTAAATTCAGCTTCGCCTCGTTTGATTACGTGCCCCACGGCGTGTACCATTTTATCTGCTGGCGTAAATCAAGGAAAAAAATATTTGGTATAGAAACGTATGTTGTTTTTGATTTGTTCGCAAACAAGTATCTCGTTCCCATAGCTTATTGTGGTACTGAATACTATAATGGATTAATTATTTAACTCAACAATATAGGAATATCATAAGAGTATTCAAATTGATGTTGATAATGTTATAATCATAATATGCGGCCCAGAACATCTCAAACAGGGATGCTCAAACTTTTATTATCGGAGATCGACCATAAAACTTTTTGGCGTAGACCGATTGACTATACAGACCTTCCGTCAGTTCTATATATTTTGTATAAATCTCATACAGAAAGTTCCTTGTAAAAGATTCTATTTCTTGTACATTACCTGCCGGTAGTTTTATGTATTTTAAACAAATTCCATACAGAAAGTTTCTAGCAAAAGATCCTATATTTTCAGTAAAATTATAACACAAACATACTGTCAACTGCACTTGACACTGACACCTTTCAATCAGAATTTTCTTAATATAGCAGCTGTTATAGCATAGCTAATATATGATATTTAATTTCTTATAAATTTTTAGCTCTATATCCATTTAATATGAAGTATAAAATGCATTCAAATCGTATAGAGAATAAAATATTCTTCAATATTTATATTAATATTAAATGTGAAAAAGTGATATTTAATATCAGATTTTCATATGGATGTAACGAAGACGAATACGAAAGAATTAGAATTTTTGGAATTGTAGAATTAGAGCTCTATCGCATTAGAAATTTTTGTCACGTACAGAACACACACACACACACACACACACACACAAACACACACACACACATATATATATATATATATATATATATATATATATATATATATATATATATATATATATATATATATATATATATATACAGACATCATCGTAAAAATAGTAAAATCGTATTATATGGACCCTAAAACGCGCTTCTTCATCAAAAACTCACCACCTATTTTTTTTGACCAAAGACAATATCTTTCTTACCTAAAGGTGACGGAAAGTAAAAAAATTAGAAAATTAATATACAGGTATCCCAAAAAACGCGCCCTGCATGAAAATCTAGAGGACTATAAAATATATGAAGTCGGTCAAATTAGATAAAAGTTGCCCTATTAATGGTGGTTTGTTATTTAAGAAAAAATGCATAGATACAGGAGAAAATGTAAATTTTGCATTTTTTTAAAAAAAATTGCAAATTACTTGCAAATGTGAAATAATACTGAATTACGGTTTTGCACCTCTTTTGAACATTTTTTTTTATTTTCTTTCAAATGGTGACCCAGTGTTAGATTTATAGTTTGCAAGTTTTAATTTTTATACGGACGCCAGATTGAAAAGAGATTTTTTTTAGATTTCAAGATATATAATTTGCCTATGTACATTCATTTCAAACAGTTAAACTGCAACAATTAACAAATTTATAGGAACTTGAGACTACGCAAACGAGAGTAAACTATTTGTAAATGGAGCGAGTGTACATGATCACCTTAAAAATATTTCGTTTGTTTGAGGACCCCAGGTCTAAAAGAATGGATAGCCATAGACTAGCTCGATTATATGGTGTGTACACATTGTTAATAGGTCTGTTCGATGAGTATTTCAAAGTGCAGTTTATGTTAGTTTAGTGCTGTTTATGTTGGTATAGTGCAGTGCAGTGCAAATCGGTATAGCGTGCACCAGTTCACAAGTGTCACAAAATAAAATAAGTTCAGCAGGTGAATGAAAATAAAAAAAATAGTTATTTGTATCACTAGGCCAGAAACTGAACATTTGCGAGACCGAGTTTATTTTGACAGGCCGATCTGAAAGCGAGGCCTGCAAATACGATATCTCGCAAAACAGTTTCTGGGCGTGTGATACACAAGATTTTTGTACCGACTTCTCCATAAATTCTTCGTATATTTCTCTATACTTATTCTATGTTACATAACCTAAAAAATGAACAAATTTTTATTGGTTTTGCATTGCAAGTTTAATTATAATTACTTACATTTGAGCTTAAAATGCGTAATTATTTTATATCTATTAAAAATATAACATACAAACATTAGTTATATATATATATATATATATATATATATATATATATATATATATATATATATATATATATATATATATATACTTTCGCATATTTTTAATGACTGATTCTCAAACTCAATTGTATCACGTGAAGTTAGTAGTAGTTACAAAACAAACTAGTCCTAAAGTTGGAACTTATAATTAATCTGTACGAGATGTCAGTAATGACAGTATATTATTATTTTTATGACAAAATTTAGTTATTTAATTAAAGATTTAGCCCTAAAATTTGTAGACATTTTTCTAATTCTTGTGTTGAAAATAATCTTAAATTGACATATCACCAGAACAGTAATGCCAACTCCTTTTGCCGGCCTAGGTTAGCAACAGCGCATTTCTGGACGATTTTGAGTTCTGTAATACTAGTCAAAATGGACGGAGGTACGAAAAAATATGGAAAATATTCCTACATTATTTCAATTTAAAACAAACAAAAATAACAACAAATTTCAGGTTAACCAAAATAGCTTAAAATCTGATATATAGTCTCCCCCACTCCTGTCATTTCTTATTGAACAGCGTGTCCAGATTACACGTTTTTCAAAAAACGCTTCAGTGTTAAAATGTTAACACTGTAACCACCTCGTGCAAGTTATCGAACAGACCTATATGAATCCATGTTGTTCATATTCAAAATGTAGGTACATATTCCAAAATTTGTTACAACTCTTTTGTCCTGTATTACATTATTCCCCTCTTTATAAAGAACAAAATTTAAGAACTACATCCCACTTCATAAAATAAACTGCAACAAAGTAAATACCCTTGCTTGCACCATTCATCTTCTCTCACAAAACCAGAAAACAATTAACCCATTCAGCCATAGCAACAATTCATTACCTCCTGAATCCCGGGATAGCTCCCAGTCCAACACCTAGCCTTATCCCAACAATTGAACAGCGGCGACCATTCATAGCCCTTCCCTGCCGTCGCGGCCTACTCGGATTTTTAGGCACACTGCTCACGTAACGCCGTTATTGTGAAGCAGGATGGCTGCTCCAGACAGCAGGAGAACGATGGAGGGAAAAGGGCGAGGCAAGGGAGACATTGAAGAAGGAACGATGGATTAGTACAGTACACAGGGTTATTTACAAAGATTGTAGTACTGTGACTTAAATTTTAAGCTTTAATTAAATAATGAAATAGGGTATAGTATTGTTCTCCGTACATTTTAACACGGATTTTAAATAACTTTATCACCATGCCTGTCAATCTGCATTTTATTCGCAGTTTCCGATAAAGTTGATCGACTGAATGTAAAATGAATTATATCGCGAATCTTTAACGTGATATACAGGGTGATTTTTTTCAAGGTGTACATAGGAGATTAATATGGAAAATCAGTTTTTTGCATATCGTTGCCCTCCGTTTTAACTTACGGCAATGTTTGTGGTGTCAATACAAAGATAAAAAAAATCCCCATCCGAAAATACCAAATACATAGAAATTATTCAATATTTTAGACCCATAATTATTTTTAAAAAAATTTCAATTCGTATTAATAGTAATATCCCTACCAAATTTGAACAAAAAGATAAACAAATGCTTATAATTTAATCTGTCAGTATAGGTTAGGCCCACTTTTACAATTGATGGATAAACTATGGTATAACTATCGGAGGTATAACTTTATCCTAGTAATTATACCTTCGATAAACAAGATTGTCTTTTACAATTCATTTTTATCTATCAGATAGTTATCTGGAATTACGTTTAATCACTTTAGGTTGGTATTGACACAATAAAATTATCTTCTTGTTAGACTCTTTTTCTTCGATATTGTTATTATTTCTGCCTTCTAATTTATATTTTTCACGATGTTAGATGTTAGATAATATAAATGATATTTTTGATTCCGACAGTGATGACGAAATACTTGATTGACATCTGTCAAACGTATAAATAATACATCGTTTGTGTTTACGTGGTATCCATAAGAACCAGGGATAAAGTTATCCGAGGTTTATACGACCGATTTCCATGGGATAAGAAATACTGGTGTTTATTCTATCTGAGGTTTATCCGAGGTTTGTAAAATTCAATTTTCAATTTTATACCTGGTATAGCGTTATACGAGGTTTATCTAATGATTGTAAAAGTGGCCCTTAATGTCTCTTGACAATGTCAATGGGGTCTCGTGGTCGCGTGCCTGGAGTGTCTGGTCGCGAATCTGGGGAACCAAGTTCGATCCCGACCGACGCTAAATATTTCTAATTTCACACTAAATTGACTCCTGCGGTGCACTCTCCACGCCAGTGACCGTGAGGTGAAGCCTGGTAAACGCCCGCACGGTATAAATATATCATCATCATTACCGATATTTGCGTACAAAGCAGATTGGCACACCTAGCCTCGCACCTAGCAATGGGTAATATGCCGTGATATATTTATTTATTTATTTTATTTATAAATAATAATTATATGTAATATAATTTTGCAAGCAGTACATACTTTTATTGCAATTGTTAATAGTATTGACAACATTAAATTTATAATCTTGTCCCTTTTAATATTGTGCAGAATTTACATGTGTGAAACAGTTACTGAAAGAAACTACAGTTCCAAGTCAGAATCGGTGTAAGTCAATTTACGTCACGGGTAGTAATTAATCCCAAATTTATTTGTTGCCCTTCAACCATGTATTGGGGTGTACAATTAGTTCGCATCCAGGGTAATGCTAAATGAACTAGCACAAGTCGGCGACCAAACAATGCTCCAGGATATTGGAGATCTCCTGGTCACTGCATGCGTAACAGTGGCTCAGGCACAGTGATAGCGACGCAGCAGTTTCACTAGTACCTTCCGATAATCCAGGAAAGGAAAAAATACAGTACTATCCCATCTTCAGCATTGCCTTCCACAATCTGGACTAATCAGTCTCTTCAAATGTAAGCTGTGTTCCGTAAATACCCGAAAGTCACCAATTTGTGTTTTTCCGTTCCGTAAATATTCAATTCCTGAAAAGATTTGATTTATGGAACGCGGTGACCTGAAATTGGTGAGTCTTGTTAGTCACCAAACTCATCGCGCTCAAAGCACGATGACTTCAGTTATTTGCAATTTGTATCAATTTGACATATGGCATTGGCGCTATTTGAAGGTGATCTGAAGTTTATTGTTTGCTTTGTGAGGTTGTGCTATCAAAAATTCGTGATAATGGTAACTATGATTAAATTATTGAAATAAAAATTGCTTATATTTTTTTCTTTTTACAAGAGTAAATACCAAGGTGAATACAATTGTGCACACTACGATGGAATTATAAATGATTTGAATAGTGTTCGGAATCATGAATGCTTATCTGACGGAACTTGTATATCAAGCTGTTCCGAAAATACACACCACTTTCAGTAACCAACTACTCACCGAAATCACCGATTACGATTAGTCTGATTTATTTACGGAACATACTAGTAATTCCGATCTCGGTGACCCCATAGCAACAAGCACCAATTTCAAATTCGCTCTCGCCAAAGAATTTTTTTTACATTTATGTTCGTATATTTAAAGTTTATGGTGAGAAATGTATAGCCATATGGCCCTGAATTTGTTTTCATAACGATGTGCGTTTTGTGCAGCTTTTTTACATTTTCGGATTTCAATTCTTGCTTGTCACATTTTAGCAATTACATAGCCTATATTTGAATGCATATATTGATTATTGTTTGTAACAGTTTTAACACACCCGAAAAGTCATTTTACTGGATTCGGAAGTCTTCAGAACGAACCGCAGACGTCCAAAAATCGCCTACCTCTTCAAATAAAGTAGTACTTTTTTACTTGATAAGTAATTTATTATTTTCTAATCAGATTACTGCTGCAGAATTGCAGTACAATATAGTTGACATTTAGACTGAAAATAGAAAATGAACGTTAAAAGAAACTATTTTATAAAGTCAGATAAAACATACAGATAATGAAATATTCTTTAATATTTTTATGGAGTAAAATAAAAAACCTTTTACATGAGCGTATATTTGTCGCGAAGCTTTTGGTAATAAAAAGCATAAAGCTTAAAACATGTTGAATAGTGTGTAATAAAAGAATGATAATGCCATGTTGACACGTACCGTTGTACACATAAAATGTATGATTCCACATTACGGTAAAAAGAAATGTAGTTGGAGCTAGTGTTCCATAAATGCCAATAAAATCTGCAGCCGTCTGAAACGTGACCGTGTGACAAGATTACATTCCTGATCCTCTGTTTCCCAACACATTCTGCAGCTCTAGTGGAAGTAACGCACATTTGACGTATCAACATGATATTTGTCGCGCTGTATTTCCCCGTAAACCATCTGGAAAAATATCCATATGTTATGATTTTGTAAGAATTATATATGAGGCATTTTATACGATTCGTCAGTGGCAACTATAAAAACGACTATACAACTCATCGGGAAATAGACCAATCAGATGGCTCAATTTTTCTTAGTTACGCTGTATAACATCGGTTATTTGCGTTGCTAAGTTGTGTCTCACGAAATACAACTTGTGGTATTTCGGTAGCAAACAAATGAATCATATCATTCATTGATATAAATGAACAAAACAAAAATATAGTTGGTTGATGCGTTGTATAGTCTTAATATATACAATTCGAGCTTCGAAAATTATCTGTGTAATGATGGCGAAGAGATTCGTATAAATGAGTCGTTTCCAAATTGACAATGTGGACATTTACTTTCCGAATTTTTCAAAACATATGATATTTTGTAAACGACTAAGCGTTTTATACACTGGCGGATTTTACAATCTGCCTACGATATAATACAGCCTTTCTCAAAAAACATCACACCAATGAAGATGTTTTTTATTTTTCCAGCGATATCTAATTTTTCTATGTTTATTTGTTTTAAAGAGCAAAAATGCAACAATAGTAACTATAACTGGTAGAAAAATTGCGCAATGGGATCTGCACATATTAATCCAACAAAAGGTGGGAGTCATAGTTCCGTGCTTGTCATATGAAATAATAATAATAATAATAATAATAATAATAATAATAATAATAATAATAATAATAATAAAATGTGAGGAACCTCTTTGACAAATTTGAAAAACTTTAAAAAAAAGTTATAAAAGCTTTTATTGCAGCTAAAATGTCAAACGATGCCAGTTTTTTTTACCGAGAATACATGTAATCCGAGGGTAAGACCGAAAGTTTCTGCAAACTATTCACAGAAAACTAAATATTCTATAAATTATTTTTTATTGTTTTTCCAAATACTCTCCTTTTAACTTCACAAATTTATGCATTCGATAAAACTAATCGTTAAAGCAAGAAATCCATTCTTCTTGAGACACTTGAGGGACCATGTTTTCGAAGGCTTCAACCGTTTCATTTGCACTTTTATATCGGAAACCACAAATTATTTCCTATAATTTAGGAAATAGGAAGAAATCATAAGGTTCAAGGTTAGGACAGTATGGTGGATGTTCCAGTAGTTCCACCTTTGATTCTTTTAAATTGTCCTGATGCAATACTAGTTTACTTCGAGGCCTATTCTAACGTACTTTTTCAAACACCCGTGGCAAACAAATTGTTATGTACCAATTAAAAGTTACTGTTTTCCTATCTTTTAATTGACAGTAGAACCGGATTTTGAGAAAAAAGAGGCAATCATTTTTGTATCAACACTTCGAACTCGTTTTACTTTGACAGGATTGGAATCTGTTGGAAAGATTGTAGTTTTGCTTCAGGTTTAAATGTATACATCCATGATTTATCACCTGTTATATCATACACTGCTTTAGATTTACCTACGTTGTATTTTTTAAATGTTTTAATGCACCACTCCATACGAAGTTGCTTTTGACCATCATTTAAATTATGAGGTATCCAACGGTAACAAACTTCCCTGCCTTTTAGATTATTGAGCAAAATTTTATTTATAGCGGTCATTCCAATGCCTAAAGTAGCCCGTATAGTTATGTATGTGACACAGTTGTCTTATTTAATCATTGTACGAATAGCAGCTATGTTTCCATCCGTAACTGCAGAAATTGGCCAATTTTCGCGTAAATCGTAACTCGATGAAATTTAAATTCATTATACCTAATACAAGGTGCTTTATTTCCAAAAGCATCCCGAAGCTTTTCGATGCATTATTTTGGAGAGAGCGAACTTTTAAAATCGTAAAATATCATGCCTAGGAAATTTCTCTTGTTAACTGCATTTTCAGTACGACGTGCGTACTTTAAAACTGCATGGAAAATTACTGATAACAGATAACGAATTGTAACAAGAACTGCTATGTTACCTAAGGATGTACTTTTGTTTTGCCATGCATTTATTTTTCGGGGCTACCTTGATTATATTTGTTTGCAGAAACTCTCGGTGCTACCCTCGTATTTTTGGCGTTTCGTGTGACAGCCCAGCTGGCAGTTGCAGACGCCATTTTAGTTACTGTAGAGAGAGAAAGAGATAGCTGTTAAATTTAAAAGGTCTATTATTAAATTTCTAGGTTAAAAACAATGGATGTTGTAAAGAAACACAGAAGTTATCTAGTATCTAGTGACCTATCTCAAATAACATTTACCGCTAAAATGATCTCCCTATGGAACAATTTTTGTCTAATTTAACCGACTTCGTATCTTTCATAGTTTTCGAGATCCCCAGACAGGGCACGTTATTAACGCATCACTTATAATTTATTCTATATCTTGGAACCGATGTTGTGTTTGAGCGGAAATTATTTATGTAAGGAAAAAGCTTATCAGGTATGATGTTTTACTGATTGTTTGATATTTTTTGTTCTCATGGTATTCTCTCAATAAATAAAATTTTCTTTTCTGACTTAAAGAAAGCTTCATATTAAATTCATTTTTGGATTTGTTTTGATGTACTCTAGAAATTAAGTGCTAAATAGTGAAGCGTGAATATGAATAGACGTCAGAATCTTAATTTAAGTGTTGAAGAAGCTGTGGCTGCAGTAACACTTGCATAGAATAAGGTTGGAGTCAGCGTTACATCGGTCAGCGCGTGTTAACCAATCGACCGTATCGCGGGTCTTGAAGAGACATCGGGAAACTCACTCATACTCAAGAAGGCCAGGTTAAGGGAGAAAACGGGCCATAAATGCTAAGATGGGAAGATATTGACCAAAATGACATTAGAGCATTAATTAGCAGTATGGGTCGTCGCTGCCAGGCTGTTATCCGAGCAAGAGGAGGAAACATTAAATATTAAGTGTTTTAATCGCATGTTGAATTTTGTTAAAAGTGTTTCTCTTCATTTTTCTTGTAATTTTATAAAGTTTTTATTGTTTCATTGTCTTAATTCTTACCATAAAAGTAAAATTATAAAAATCAATGATTAAAATTTGAAGAAAATAAAAATATTCCAATATTAGCTGAGTTTATAAAAGTGATGCGTTAATTTCTTTCGTCAGTGTATTTTGTTCTCCAATCTCCATCATACCAACAGTGTTGCAAATGTAACTGCCTTTAAACTTTAATTAAATCTTTAAAAAAGTATTCTATAATACCTTTTAATAAACTTTCACTCAATATTGTGATTGCAATAGTCGTAGTTGATGTTCGTAGAGAACATTTCCGTGTATAAATATTTGAACGCTCCGTATATTCCTTTCCGGAAACAACAAAATGAAGTCTCGCAGTCCATCCTTTCAACCAATTTACTAAATAAATTTACGAAACAAATAATCAAAATTCATCACACAACCAGGAAATAAAAAATAAACATCCACAACCGAATTCATCGTAGTTTTGGAGATAAAAGATAACAGTCGAGATTGAATTGAAAGGGGTCAGTCCAGTCGCCAGTTTCCAGGCTGGCCAACACCAACACTGCAAAGTTTCCAGACGTTTTGTTTGCGTATCTGTTTCGCGTAATACGTCGGCTGTTCGCTTAGTTTTATTGGATTCTGTGCAGGCCTAATAAAACTTTGAAACATATGTCGGTGTCTACAACGCTGTCCTTTGCCAGGCTAAATATTCATTGGCCCGGAAAACGGTGTTATTGTACAGGCAAGGGATAACTGATTAAAACTATATTGTGTAATGCGCACAGTAATGGAAACAGCTTTTGATCTACGCGACGAATGTCACTGGAATGAAATCGGAGAAGTTTGTGCTTATCACGTACTCCAGATGTATTAGGCAGGGAAACTTTGCAAATATATCTGATTCATAATGAATATTCAATTAAACTAACTCTACAACTTCGGGATAAATTTACCTATTAAAATGTTACGCCTGTTAGAATTTATTCCGAGAAAGAAATTTCGTTTACAATAAAATATAACTTGTTAGTAGTTGTAGTAGTGTGATAACAAATAATGTTAAAGCTCTCGTAGCACGAGCGTGACTCTAACCAATGGAGGGTTATATAGGCGATGTGCACATTTTGAGCGTCAGCGCCTCTAACGGATACTTTGGCGTTTTTGGGTACCTAATAAATTTTGACATTTCGAGAAAGTGATACAATTTACAATTTTATTTTGAGTTTTTGCTGTTGTATATGAATATTATACGTCATAGTATATTGAAATGAATAAAGAAATTATTTAAAATGTTATATGTGAACCAAAAAAGTCAAAATACCAGCGAAGGTACTGTGACAGAAAATATAATTTTTCTCATAATATATGTGATTTCTGTAAACCATTTTATCATACTTAGTTGTATATTATAATTTATAATATTAGTTAAATATTATAAAATGCAGAATACATGGAAATTGCAATGAAAGAGTTGGAAAACTTGGATGATTGGAAAGAAGAAAGTTTCTGCATATCACGATATCAGTGGATGATGTTAGCATCTTTCTTTTATATTCGCAATAATTGACGAATATTCTTCATTGAAAATATACCAGGCTCTAAGTGGAATCAGTTGCACAAGCTTGGAAAGGAGAATTCACGAAAAATACGAACCATGTGACTTTTTACTTTTAACATTACCATTACATGTACAAAATATATAATAAATAGACTAATTATGTCAAAAGTAGACCTTCTATATGATACAACTGCAAGTATTATACAATTTTAAGGTAATTTTCTGCTTCTTTTATTATATTTTGTTCAAATTTTAACTTAAGAAACACATTTTTATAAAATTCATTGTTTCAATCATACGACCATTGTTTGAATTTTATTCATACGATAAATATCTTTTACAAGGAGAAAAAATGTAAACCTAAAAGAATTCTTCATGAAAGTAGAAGATATCTGTTGAAAAGTTATTTTCTTACGCATATATTCCTCATATAATATTCTACGAAATTTATAAAATTTCATACTTCAATCGGTTATTTTGTCAGAATTATTACATCTTCCACTGCATCACATAATATTTGACGTCCTATCATTCGCATTCATTGCAAACATTTTATAAAATAGATATTTTAAAATTATTCTGACATAAAACATAACCTTGTTATGTTTCAATGAGTAACCACTTTTGTCATTTTTGTCCGCTGTCGGCGCTGACTACTTTTGTGCACACCGCCTATAGTGGTATATTTTCGGGCTGCCATCTATTGATATTTTCCTTGAACTACACTTGTGACTCAGTTCACTCCGTTACTATTTTACAAACAAATCGCTGTCATGGTGACAGTTGCAAGATGGTGCCAAATATGAAGTGAGTGTATGGTCGTTGCAACAGTGACTACTGCTATAATTATAAAGAATACATGACAAATGTGAAATTCTTTAAGTTTCCACAGCCATCCGAAGACATTGAATTATGTAAAACACAAATGACAGAAGACAGCGATGGTTTGTTTGTAATCTGATCTTCTGATCTTTTTTGTGTGTGACGTTAAAATCATAACCCTCCATTCTAACACCGGTGTCAACTAGAGCCATGACAACAACTTGGTACGTAATTTAGTTATTAACAAAATCAGTGTTGCCAATATACGGATGAAGCCAAAAATGTACTGAGAGCCATATTCAATCAATTTGGCGGCATTATTTAAACTTGTTTAATATGATTAAATATTTGAAATAAATAATTGTGAAAATATCAGGTCAGCCATCGGGATTCGAACCCAAGACCTTCACTTTGCCGGAGGTCTTTGGTTCGAATCCCGTTGGCTGACATGATCTTTATACAATTTATTTCAAATATACTGACTGTTAAATCGTAATTAATATTAATATATAATTTAATATCTATTTTTATGTAGGACAAACATTTTAAATTGAAACCAAATTTATTGAGTACGGTTATTAGTATATTGGCAACACTGATTTTGTTAATAAGCTAAAAGTATGTGCCAAGTCGTTGATATGAGGTGCTTTTATTACTCTGCGTTATTTCGATCTTAACGGGAACGTTCAATACGTATTCAAATCTTCTAAACCTATTGTTTCTGTTGATAAATCAACATTTTCACACGAAGCCATTCAACGAACAACTAAACTCAAGCGTTTCATTTAACCTTTCAAAATAGACAGCCTCAGCCTGACAGAGCAGAGAGTAAGTTTTACTCTCGTAAAATAGGTGGTGCTTGAGGGGCCAGGGGCAAGTAGCGTTTTGGTCATTTGGGTTATTTTAACTCTAGTAATTGAAACGTCAAAAATTTTACAAGGTTACTACGGTGTAACTATAGAGTTACGAAAGTTGGTAACTGAAAAACAGCTATGGTTCTAGTTGTTGACACCAGAACAACGCTCGTCATGCCATCCATGATGTTTGAACTTTATGCATTATCAGTTTGACATGAGATATGTATCTTTTTTGTTTGAGATAATATTTAGTCGTTTTTCTGATGTATCACTTGGTTTTGATTATTTTGGATAATTCGATCTGTCTAAGATTCAGTAAAAAGCAAAAATTAATTAAATATATATATATATATATATATAAATTTACAGTTATTTTCTCAATTATATATATTAAGGGTGTTATAAGGACAATAACGCCTGAGGTCAACAGTGTACTTTTCGAGGGTCTCTGGCCCGAGATGTGTACGTTGACCGAAGGCATTATTGTCCGTTTAACTCCCGTGGTGCGTTCAACGATTAACGTCCGACTATAATTTTTAATATTCTACGGATTACGGATCACAAAGTTTTAATAAAATTTACGGAGTAGGTAGGCTATGAATTCTTTTGCTTGTTTTTTTAGGCTTTATCCCAGTATCAATATCATTTTATTGACAACATTACCATAACAACAACTTATAACACGCTCTAGGGTGTTATGATAATAATAACATACCAGTCGGACGTTAATAGTTATTTGTATACCAAGGCCACGAAATCACTCTTTAGCGTACTGAGAGAAAAATTGTCGCCGAGGCCGCTTGCGGCCGAGGCAAGACAATCTCGAGGGCGCTAAAGGATTTCGCGGACAAGGTGTACACAATATTTTTTGTGCAACCGTAAAAAATATGTAATTACAGATTTTATTAATTTTAAACAGTTTCATTGTAAATAGAAAGTTAGCTTTCAAGCTGGCCATGGGATTAACATTTGAGAAACAAAACCATGCAATTCTCAAGTGTCAAAGTGATTGTTTACCTAATTTCGCGGCCGCCATCATAACAACGGCCGCGAAATGAATTTCGCGGCCGTTACCATGACAACGGTCGCGAAATTTAATTTTGCGGCTTGTATTGCGGCTGCGAAATGCTTATTTCGCGTCCGGTTGCACAAAAAATAATTAAAACAAATGATATATTAGGTAAACGTCAAAATATTTATATAGAAGTTTTTATTTGGTATATTAAACTTGTACGCATTATGATTTTTATAATCAAATGTCCAAATGACTTAATTTGCAACAACTTGAATATGCCACTAAAAAAATGACACAAGCCCCCTAGCCTAAATTATTTAACCCTTCCTGTCCTTCCAATCCAACCTCTCAATATCGTCCTCTGCTACTCTTCCTACAATTATTCATCTGCTATTATACATGGATGATTCATTGACATCCCTAGTGCGTATGATGTCCTTTCCTATCCTCCTGCTATCCCCGCTGTCCCTGCTTCTGTTGTCGGTGTGCAGCAGACCCCAAGTAATGCAGGACTCTCCATTTCCGCCATCGCCATCCGGAACGCTAATGTTTGCCTTCGAAAAGGAGGAGATAAGTGTGTTTAGAAATGTGGCCAAATTGTGGACCCAGAGACAAATATTGAAATTTGTGGCGTGGGCTAGAGAAGGATTTGCAGGAGATAGAGGGTGAATACAATGTGGGAATTATGGGAGGAATATTTTGAAGAGGATATATAGGTTAGTGACGAGAGTTTCTATGTAAAGTATGTTTAGTATGCAAACACTTTTAGATAAAAGATAGTAATTGTACTCGTACTAGTCTACTTTGGCGTCTATTCCATATTCTCGGTTTGGAATTTTTTCGTTCAAATTTTAGTTCAGCGTTTTATGATTTATATAAGTTGAAGTATTTACGAAATAGTGGGTAAAGTTATGTGTCGGACAGTAAAACTTTTCAAAAAATCTGATGTGGCCAGCACATAACCTCTCGCCAGATATTTTACCTGGTTGTAAGCATAAAACGAAAAATATTTTTAAATACAAATACATATATTCATGTCTCACTATAAAATAATTCTCACATTTATTTAGAAAACCTATGGGATATCTTAATATAAATTATGTACAATATATACATTTTCTTTATATTCAATATCCTGAAATTTTCTTTTTCTACTTTCCTTTTCTTTTTCTTTATATTCATTCCTTTTATATTCTTTTTTACGTATATTCTTTTGCGTTGTTGACTTTTTTTTATTTTCATAATCTTCTTAATGATGTACAAATATTTTTGACAGTGGCATACAAATATTTTTGACAGTGACATTTATGTGTCAATTACAAACATTTGAATTTCTTGCCTTGAAGTAGTTTGATCTGAGATTTATTACATCAAATTATTTTATATGCATTTCTTTATCTTTTAATCTATATAAGATATAATAATGAATATATATTTATCGAATAAAGAATTTAACGTTCTCTAATATAAGTATTTATATAAATTTCCGATAAATAATATTTAGATGATTTTTTTCTTGTAACTACTACTTCCGGTTGTTCAACCAAAACTTAATCAAATCTTCCCATTATTGTTAGATTGAGGAATCCGTAGTTAAAAAAATCTTAAGACTTATAGTATTTGAGAAATCGTGAATACAACATCCACACACACATCCACACACACACACACACACACACACACACACACACACACACACACACACACACACATACGGACATCATCGTAAAAATGTTATAATCGGAATTTAGGAACCTCAAAACGTGCTTATTCACTAAAATCTGGATATGCGATTTTTAGCATGAATACAATACCTCTCTTAACGAGAGGTAAAAAGTATTTAAAAAGTAGTTAGCGAAAGGTAAAAATCATTGTTCAGAAGCAGTGTTTTTTAGGATTTGTCCGTTAGGTGTTTCAGTGAACAGCAATAGTTTTATTAAGGAAGTAGTAGCTGCCTCGACTTTTGTGTATGAGATAAGTTATTAAACGGATGGTTGATTTCATCTACGATTTCTAAACTGCTGCCTACCTAGGAATTTGCTAATTTGCTTAAACTTGAGATAAGTATTTTGAATTTTACCAAATTAAGCAAGCTAGAAATTACTTACGTATAGGGGCTGATATATGGGTATTAGTTATTTTTATAATACATATTATACTCGTATTTTTTAGTTTTTATAATTTATATTTATCAACTTTGACTAACTAAACCTGTTAACCAGGAGACGGAGCTTAGCCGATGTGCTGACGAATTGGTAGATCAAAGCCACGGCTGAGGAGTGTAACTACTGTTTATATTTACTGTGCTCTAAGCATACTTATACTCGTGACTAAAAAAAAATTTTGGTGTGGCCAACATAATACCTCCCGCCATTTACAGCCCGAGTCACAAAAAAGATTTAGTTAATCTTTATTTTTGGATTGGCGAATTTTACTCTAATTTTGACTGTTTATTTCTTAAAATATAGACTAATCTAATTTAAGTAACTACCTTTTTTAAAACCTCTCAACAGGATTAAATCCCAATTATAGAGTGGGTACATATTTAAACACATCTATGCCTTAGTTGAATTCGAACCCAGAGCCCCGAGGGCACTCATGACATGAGGCATTGCTCTAACCATTGAGCCACCGGAGCTATAATAAAATGAAGATTATATTTTAAATACCGGGATCGAATAGAATTCTCTAATCCAAAAATGAGAATTAGCTTAAATATTTTTGTGAATCGTTAATTTTTATTAATCTAAATACATACCTACATATTTCCTTATGCTGGAAACTGTATTGAATTCCTTTTCTATTGTTCTATTTAATTTTTCCTTTTTAAAACGTTACTAATATTATTTTGAAAAGATTAGTTCTTTGATAGCGACATTTATCTGTCAGTTACATACATTTGAATAACTGCGTTTTGTTTGTTTAAAGTGTAGGCTCTGGGATTTAAATTACAGATAATTTTATAAATTTATCCATAAAATATATAGAAAAAGTATTAATGCAAATCTACAGAAATCTTTAATTTTTATAATAACATTAATCTCGAAAAAACAACATTTAAAGGTATTTTTCGAAGAAAAACTATTTTGAGGTTCTAGTAAAGTGCCATTTCCGGTTATCCGATTTTCACCAAAATCTAATGGGCTCTTTCTATTATAGAAAAAGTTCGAAATACAAGGTTTCAAAATTTTCTGAATGATAGTATTTGAGTTAGAGTGGAGGATCTACACACACACACACACACACACACACACACACACACACATATATATATATATATATATATATATATATATATATATATATATATATATATATATATATATACATACACATACACACAGCATCATGGATTCTAGAAACGTTAAAACGTGGCCATTTACCAAAATCTGGATATGTGATGTTTAGCACGATCCCTATACCTCCCTTACGGTAGCGGGAGGTAAAAAACTTTATCGACGTGAACAAATCAAATTTAAATTTGCTAATATTTTTTTTCTTTTGTTAAGATATGTTCCAATTAATTATTGTAAAGTAACATTAATTATTAATTACGTTTTATATGGGGTCTCGTGGCCGAGTGCCTGAGTGTCAGGTTGCGAATCTGGGGAACCGGGTTCGACCCCGACCGACGCCAAATATTTCCAATTGGTCCCTGTGGTGCACTCTCCACGCCAGCAAGGAGTGCCTGTGAGGTGTCGCCTGGTAAGCGCTCGCACGGTGCAAATATTTCATCATTGCCGATATCTGTATACAAAGCAGATTGGCACACCCAGCAATGGGTAATAAGCTGTTAATGACTTCTACCATGGTTTGGCAATCTTTCAGAACAGTTGATAATTCATTCGTCACAAAGAGCTACTGTTAGATGTTGAATGATTTTTGTACGGGTTATCGGAGCCAAATAATTTGCCTTAACGTATTTTTTACAACCTGATCATCCTAACCACCTATAATATTGTACATATAATATTGTGTTACATCTTATTAAGATCCTTTACTACAGAATGGTAATATATTTTTAATATTTTAACCCATTCCACATCTACATTATTAAATGGAGACGGGGACAACGACAGGGCCTTCATGAACAGTGCCAGTGTCCTAATCAATGACTATAGACTTTTTCTAAATGCTGCGTTGTTACAAGTGCAATGTTAGGACACGCGCCATCAGTTTTTAAGATGGAATTCTCATAAAAAATGGAGATATGGAATTAATCTGCTAACAATATGAAGATCTTTTGCTCTATTACCCAGTCCAGTTCCTATGTTCTCGCGCTAAAATTGACGCTACACACGATTAGTTTCAAGCGAAGCTATATCTATTTAAATAAATAAATAAATAAATAAATTTATTTTAAAATGCAACATATGGTTAATCACTTCCATGGTTACTCACTACTGTCAAAAATGACAGCAATGTAATATTTGTCCATTTTAAAATGCAACATTATAAATAGTATTGCAACACAGAATATACCTGCAGAACACATTACAAATGGTGACAATTCTTTCTACTGCCAACTAGGATATTGTCTCAGTGTGAATGGGCTTATTTTTGAACATTTATTACATTAAAATTATGTATGTTTGTAAGCCAAAGTTTGTTAAGATGTGCTACATTAAAGTTTTGAATTTTTTTAATCGTATGTAGGCTAATTTATTGGTAATTAATATTAATAATACAAAACTATAAATTTTGTATGTTGCATTTTAAAATGGACAAATATTACATTGCTGTCATATTTTGACAGTAGTGTGTAACCATGGAAGTGATTGATCAATATGTTGCATGTTAAAATAAATTCTCTGTATATATATATGGTGGGAACAAAAATTTCAGTTCTACGAATGTCTGTCTTTCTAACCGACAACCCTGCAATTCGTGTCGTGTCGTGCTATGTCGCAAAAATTATTATTTATATTTATTATTAGGTACTAAATATTACATTTACTGTAAAATACGATTCTATATATTTAGTAACATAAATATATCTACGAAATGTACAGGTAGGTATTTATATAGCAAAACATATATAATTCTGACAAACAGTGTAGTAAATTACGGTGATCAGCACACAATTTGTCTGTTTATCGCATTCCCCACAACTTTCAAATATTTGTAAAATATCAGGCCTGCAAAATGAGTGTCGGTTACACGGAAAATGCATTGTGCCTCGCATAAATCTCCGAGGGTGACAGTTAGTAACAGAAAGTAAGCAACAGCAACAGGGTTTCCAGTTAAGCCGGCTAAATTAATCGTTTTGGATTTATCGCAACGACAAGACAAACGGGGTGTTAACGTATAAATAAAGTAAAAAGATTGCCCGTCCGCCGCAATATTGCCGTTTGATAAAAACAATTCCAATTCCTGTATAGCTGACCTGGAAATATGCACCTGCGGTCGACCGCGAAATGCGAAAGTGGAAATCGCCACCGAAATGAATAGTCAAAATGTGACAAGACAGGATTACGAGAATTTATTCGAAATGTAGCTTACCTATTCCATAGTAAATTACTAGATTACCATATGAATGATTACCATTATCACACTACATGCAACACCAACTAATAATAAATATGAATACGAATGGTGGAATACTACGTTAAAAAAATCACTCACAGTATCGAAATTTACTTTAAAAGTTAGAGAGTCCACTCCTTTATTGCACTGAATCATTAAATCACCCACAATTTTTTTGTGAAACCATCTAAAATGAAAGAGATCTATAGTTCTAGAAAGTCTTAATGAGGCATGTGACCAACTTTGAATTTCAATGTCATAAAATATAAAAATCTGATGTGGCCAGCACATAACCTCTCGCCAGATATTTTACCTGGTTGTACGCATAAAACGAAAAATATTTCTAAATACAAATACATATATTCATGTCTCACTGCAAAATAATTCTCACATATATTTGCAAAATCTATGGGATTTTTTAATATAAATTATCTACAATAAATACATTTTCTTTTTCTACTTTCCTTTCCCTTTCTTTTTCTTTATATTCGTCATTTTATCGCAAATTTCTTTTATATTCTTTTTTACGTATATTCTTTTGCGTTGTCGACTCTTTTTTTATTTTCATAATCTTCATAATGACGTACAAATATTTTTGACAGTGGCATACACATATTTTTGACAGTAACATTTATGTGTCAATTACAAACATTTGAATTTCTTGCCTTGAAGTAGTTTGATCTGAGAATTTTTACATCAAATTATTTTATATGCATTTCTTTATCTCTAAATCTATAGAAGATATAATAATGAATTTACATTTATCGAATAAAGAATTTAACGTTCTTTAATATAAGTATTTACATAAATTTTCGATAAATAATATTTAGATGATTTTTTTCTTGTAACTACTACTTTTGGTTGTCCAATTGTTACCAAAACTTAATCAACTCTTCCCATTATTGTTAGATTGAGGAATCCGTAGTTAAAAATGTCGTAAGTCTTATAGTATTTGAGAAATCGTGGATCCAACATCCACACACACACGCACGCACACACGCACGCACACACACACACACACACACATACGGACATCATCGTAGGGGACCTTAAAACGTGCTTATTCACTAAAATCTGGATATGCGATTTTTAGCATGAATTCAATCTCTCTTAGCGAGAGGTAAAAACTATTCACTATAGCTTCTCATTATAATAATAAAAACTAAACATTAATTTGTAATAATATTCTTATTAGCAACTTTGGAGCAGGGATATATGTTGTAAGAATGTTTGAATCGCGGAAGAGGACAGATAGACTACGGGAAGGAAAGAGACAGTTATAGATTAGCCGATCAGCGTCGCGATTATGTTGTGGTAGGGATAGCATGACGACAGCTGGCTATAACTATCTCGTTCCTCCCAGTCTACCCGTCTTCTTCCGCGATTCTACCATGCTCGCGTCACATATCACTTCCCCAAATTTTTAATAATTATTTCTCGTAAAGTACGAATAATTAATCGATTTAAAAATTATGAGTATTTTTTTTTTTTAGTTTCATGTACTCGTATTATGTAAAAATCAAAATTTAGTCACATACCCCATTGTTATTCATTAAGCTGTAATACATGTAAAGTTTATTTTTGTTTAATATGAAATGGCATCACTATTCAAAATATTGGTTTCAACATTCTTTTACTTGAAAATGGAATAGTGTTTAATAAAAACGATAGCTGAAGGCTTGAAAATAACAAGTATTTGGAATAGAGCAGATATTACGGCGAGATTCGGGGCATGAAAAACTCGAATATTTTGAATGCTAATTACTTTCCCTACCTACCCTATTGGCTTTACAGTTCGCAATGTATTCCTTACAGATCATATCAGATCAGATAAGAGATTATTCAATAATTAATTACCAACTACTTAAATAAATTTGATAACATTACCTTACACTCATAAGTTCTGGATAAGAATTTGATAGCATGGACTTACCTGAAAAAGAAAAAAATATAAATTACTAAATGAATAAAAAGTAATAATTTAATAAATAGAAGTAAATAGATATGGTTACAAATTCTCTGTAAAGCAAGGAACATTACGTAAGTAGTAGGTATATTGGGTAGCAACTGCAGAAAAATATCTATTTCTGCACGAGTACAAATGTGGGATTTTGCAAAAGAATCGAACAACTCCATTTATAACATAGGATTTGTCATATCCTTAGAACCCAAATGACTAGAACATAGCAAATAAAATATGTATTTTGATTTAATTATTTTAGAAATTAAAAAGATTGCAACAAATATAAACATTTAATTAATGTTCACTGTCATCCACAACCAATTCTTGATGGGTTTGAAAGTGGTGCGATTTAAAACGTTCTTTCCTTAGTAAACGATGTACACTGGTTTTGCTTACATCCGCAGCTTGCCCTATCGTTTTCGTAGATAATTTATTATTTCGTACCAGCGTAATAATTTCGGCCATTTTCACCTCCGTTAAAACAATATATCTCTTGTTTTCTTTACATGTTCACGTTTAACGCAACTATCTATCTTAAAATTGTTAACAACTTGTGATATAGTTGAAGTTGAAGCACTTGGTGTTGATTAATCAAGAAATGATTTACGAAATAAATCAGATACGTCTGCATTATACCATTGAATTAGTTGCACTTTTTTTGAACTGTATACATTATTTTTAATTTAGAAGTAACAATACAACCCAATGCCCGGTTTCATGAAAGCAATGATTTACTAATTGCCTTGTTAACTCTAATCACGGATTAAAGTACCTAAACTATTATTCACGAAAGATATTCAAAGTCATTTGTGAGCCGTCTGATATAATATTACCTGCAGATAACTTCATTGCATCTCGTAAGCATAGGCGTGCAACATGAAATATTTATGGACACATTTTAACTGAAAAAATAAGAGTAATTTATTTGAAAATTATGGTTCTTTCTAAATAATGCCTTTCTGAAATATTTATATTCCTCACTTATGTTTTTGCAAAATACAAAAACATAGACTTAACTTATAAACCAAGGAATAATAATTTGATTTAAATGTCAACGCCACTGGGTAAATATTAGCACAGAGGGCAGTGCAGTAGATAATTAGATCTCTGTAATTCTACGACATATGTCATTATTATTTATAGTGTGTTAGAAAGTAATGCCACTATTTACGTATATCTGTCTCACCACATAAGTTAAATAGACATAGGTCAAGTAATCTTTCTCTTTCTAATACAAAATGTTGCTAAGGTACTACCTATAAAGTGATGTGTATTCTTTCTTCGAACAAATGACCTTGAATAGTCATTTTTCGTGAATAATAGTATACTTGTGCATTTCATGAAATTAATTCATTTGTTAACTTGGATTGATTTAATAATCGACCCGTTAAATTAAGATCTGGGGATATTTTTGATATTTTATCATGTGTCAAAATGACAACTTCAAATTAGAAAATTCATATTCGTTTTGATCAGTATTTAAAATACCGGAGTATTATAAAATAAAAATAAATATCTCATAATACAAATTATAAACATTTTAGATGAGATTTTATAAATATTCTTTTCAAAAAGGCGAGTGTTGTTGTTACCTGTCACGTTGAGGCGCTATCGGCAAAAGCAGAAAACCGCGTATCACTTTGGATATTCGTTTCAAAAACAGTGGCACAACCAGTATATCTTAAATCGTGATAGAATCTAAGAGTATTCAACAATTGATTCATTACAGTAATTTGTGAAGTCTGTTGGGCAGAGGACTCCAAATGTACACCAATTTTTACTAGAGGAAACAGAGCCGTATCTTCATCGAACCTAAATCTAATTTCGAATTCATCGTTATCGTAGATATCGAAAGGATACTTCTGTTAGTGTTCTGTGCTTGCAATCTCTAAAAACTCTGCCTATTGGTAAATAGACGATTTCAGAAATTCAACTTCTGGTCCCCAAAATACGGCAATTTGAAATATTTATCTAACTTCTTAGTTCAAAATGTAAATGTAGTGGTTGCTTAAATTTCTGAAATGGTTTATTATTTGCCATTACCATTATATATAAAAAAAACGTCAATAAATATTTCATAAAGCTTTAAAACTTGTATTATAATAATGTAACTTACCTCTATGTTAATAAAATAAATTCACTTTTTATATTTCATATAATAGGTAATTCAATGTGCCATTAATTGACATTGTTAAAAGTTAACCAGCCAAATTTTACTGATTAAATTAACCGGCGTTTTAACATTCCGATTAAGCTAATCAACTGTCATGAAGCAAAATATCGTATTTAACAAGGCGATTAAAATTTAATCATTGATTAAGATTTTAATCAACTTTCATGAAACCGTGCATAATTGAGAGATAATATTCACTTGACAATGACAGCCTATGTTCTATTTTAAATGGAACGCTCTTATACATTGCTGTCATTTAGTTACTATGGAAATTGCAAATCCTATGATTCATGTTAAAAAATACTCACGGTATCAGCGTGTAATGCAAGGTACCAATGTTTTAGCATCCTGAAAAATACGGGTGGCTCTTTTGAGACACTTATAAATACTGCCACAGTCTTACAATAAACGGATTTGAAATGTTTTTTTGTCTTTCCTGAAAATTTGAAATTTGACAGTAATATTTAACAACTCTTTTGACATTTTGTTTCTATACGATATTATCAAATTAACGAACAGTTTACAATTTAACTATAAGTAGTGCAACTGGCCATTAGAGATTTGTATAACTACATAAGTCGCGTTCTTTTTACCACTTTTTACATTAGACCTTAGTTCATCGCAGCTCACCTCAGTTGCCTCCCTAATTTTGACCGTTCTTTTTATCCTAACGGGGATGAGATAAAGTGAGACCAAAGTGAGAAGAGTTCCACCCCCCTTCCCGATTCTTAGTCACCTCTGGAGGTTGTGCTTGTTGAGTTTTTAATCTTAGATGAATGGTGGGGATAAATGTTTTGCCGACACGAGCTGTCACATACAATTAGTTTAGTTATTATGATTATTTGTTTATTCCTTTAATAAATATTATTATTATTTGAAGAATAAATAAATATGCAGACAATTCCGTGGAAAATATTATAGTAAAGAGACGTAAACTTCATAGAATTGAAAATCATGTGGAAGTTATAGTACTGTATAATTGAAACATTTTAGAATGTGTCGCACTATATGTTATTATGTAATCGACAGAATAATAGAACCCTAAATAATGCCCACTCATAGTGGGCGATCCAAAATAATACCTGAAAATATCGTGGTTGACCGTTGAAAAGTATCACAGACATCCAGCGGACATCAGTCGTTCAAGTTACCAACAAAATTTGTCTTTTGTCGTTCTTTTTACATCATAAAAATATCACTTGATCTCAGCTCAGTTCATGCCAACTCATCTCATTTTGAGATGAGATGAGGTAAATGATAAAAAGAACGCGACTATTGTTATATAGGAAGTCGCTCTGTTCCCGAGGCTCAAAATTTATTTAATTTGTTAAATCTGTATAATTTTAAAGGGTTAAATATTACACATTAAAATAAGCTATAACAATAAAATTAGATCGTTAATGATGGACTCAACGATCAAATTATATTTATATATCCCATAAAATCATAAACATAATCCTTATTTATGAAAAATGCAGCCATAACGCTAAACCCAAATTAATATAATACATGATAATAGCATAATAAAATAAATGAAAATGTTATGAAGCCACATGCTTATACATATCCCATGTATTAGGGCTAATATTTTATTCATTTGTTGGGTGATTATTGTACATTAGTAGAATGATTCCAGCTAATACATATATCCATTGTACATTTAACATAATACCAACTGCGTAGGAATTAGTGAGTTATATTATAATTAATTGCGACGGGTGTATCGCGTCATTATACGTGCTTGGTACTGTACACAGCAGGGCTGCCACCTAAAACAAACCAAATTACCTGCTCTTCAATCTCCGTGCGTATGAAATACCATGTGTTGCGATCTATTAAACTACGGTTAATGGGTAATGACGATACTCCCTACATGATGTGATTTTGTTCTTGTTAAATAACTCATTAGACGGAATCTAGTTTCGATCTATTTGTTTATCATTACATCATTAGCTTGTTATTGAATCAGGATTGCGCATACGGTATTCATGTGTTTGAGAGATGGTAACATATCTCCCGTTACCCTAGGGAGGTACATGAATCATTCTAAAAAGCATGTATCGAGATAGTAGTAAATACACACATTTTTTGATGTTCCCAGAACTTATGATGAAATATTCGAAAAATACCTATACAGGGTGAGTCTGTGAAGACCCCCCTTAATTTTTTTATTATAAGTAATAAACAGAAAACTGCGATTATCGCAGTTCTGCTTTGTATAACGTCACAACTACTGTTAACTGTTTGCAGCTCTGCGAGGAATAAACGCACAGTACCCTGCGGGAGCAACTGCAATTAAAACAAAGTTATGATATCTGTCAAACGCCAAATTCATCAGATATTATTAAAAGTTATTAAAATGTTTACTATTGCTACAAATGCTACTAAAGTAGTTATTGAAGATTAATATCTTTGGTTATGTTGATTTACGTTTTGTTATAACACGTTAAACAAGTAACAATTAAATGTCTATTTTACTTTATTGTTTCCCATTGTTGTATTTTTTATTTTCACATAGCCACCTAGATTATTTGAATAAAAATTATTTTTAATATATGGGCGCGTTTTTTTAGTTTTCTCGAATTTTTTCAAATTAATAAATTTAAATATATCATCACGGCATATTACCCATTGCTGGGTGTGCCAATCTGCTTTGTACACAGATTTTGGATTGATGATGACATATTTGTACCGTGCGGGCGTTTATCAGACGTTACCTTGCGGGCACTGAATGCTGGCGTGGAGAGTGCACCAAGGGGTAAATTTTATGCCATACAAATACATTAATAAAAATCTGATGTGGCCAGCACATTACCTTCCGTCATTTCTATGTATTTTGTATAAATGTCATACAGAAAGTTCCTTGCAAAAGATTACATTTCTTGTACATTACCTTAAGGCAGTTGTTTGTATGTATTTTATACAAATTCCATATAGAAAGTTTCTAACAAAAGATCCTATATTTCCAGTAAAATTATAACATAAACATACTGTCAACTGCACTTGACACTGACACCTTTCAATCAGAATTTTCTTAATGTAGCAGCTGTTTCCAAAATTATAGCAAAGCTGACTAATATATATGATGTTTGATTTCTTTATAATTTTTTAACTCTATGTCCATTTAATATGAAGTATAAAATGCATTCAAATCGTATAGAGAATAAATAATTCTTTAATATTTATAATAACATTAAATGTGAAAAAATGATATTTAACATGGTTTTTTCAAGAAAAACTGTTAAAATCTTCAAATGAGGGTACTTCCGGTTGACCAATTATAACCAAAATCTAATCAGCTCTTCACATGGATGTAGCGAAGAGGAATACGAAAGAATTATAATTTTTGGAATTGTAGTAATAGAGTTATCGCATTAGAAAATTTTGTCACACACAGACACACACACACACACACACACACACATACATACACACACACACATACAGACATCATCGTAAAAATAGTAAAATCGTATTCTAGGGACCATAAAACGTGCTTATTCATCAAAAACTCACCACCGAATTTTTTGACCAAAGACAATACCTTCCTTACCTAAAGGTGACGGAAGGTAAAAATTAATACATCGTTGAAAAGAGAAATAAATGGCGGTTTATATGTTAGTAAAATAATTATAGAATGCTATTTAAAAAATAAAAGTTGATAGTCTTATCTTGTAAACCTGACTTTATAAAAAAATAACTACATCTGTCATCAAGTAGTATATTTAACATGATTAAATTATTATATGAGCCATTTTTACCTTCCGTCACCTTTAGGTAAGGAAGGTATTTAATGAATAAGCACGTTTTAAGGTCCCTAGAATACGATTTTACTATTTTTACGATGATGTGTGTGTGTGTGTGTGTGTGTGTGTGTCTGTGTGTGTGCGTGTGCGTGTGCGTGCGCGCGTGCGCGTGTGCGTGTGCGTGTGCGTGTGCGTGTGCGTGTGCGTGTGCGTGTGCGTGTGCGTGTGCGTGTGCGTGTGCGTGTGCGTGTGAGTGTGCGTGTGTGTGTGTGTGCGTGTGTGTGCGTGTGTGCGTGTGTGCGCGTGTGCGCGTGTGTGTGCGTGTGTGCGTGTGCGTGTGCGTGTGTGTATGTGTGTGTGTGTGTGTGTGTGTGTGTCTGTGTGTGACAAAATTTTCTAATGCGATAACTCTAATACTACATTTCCAAAAATTATAATTCTTTCGTATTCCTCTTCGTTACATCCATGTGAAGAGCTGATTAGATTTTGGTTATAATTGGTCAACCGGAAGTACCCTCATTTGAAGATTTTAACAGTTTTTCTTGAAAAAACGATGTCAAATGTCATTTTTTCACATTTAATGTTCATATAAATATTAAAGAATTATATATTCTCTATACGATTTGAATGCATTTTATACTTCATATTAAATGGACATGGAGTTAAAAAATTATAAAGAAATTAAATATCATATATATTAGTCAGTTTTGCTATAACTCTGGAAACAGGTGCTACATTAAGAAAATTCTGATTGAAAGGTGTCAGTGTCAAGTGCAGTTGACAGTATGTTTATGTTATAATTTTACTGGAAATATAGGATCTTTTGTTAGAAACTTTCTGTATGGAATTTGTATAAAATACATACAACTGCCTTAAGGTAATGTACAATAAATATAATCTTTTGCAAGGACTTTCTGTATGACATTTATACAAAATACATAGAACTGACGGAAGGTAATGTGCTGGCCACATCAGATTTTTTCTATTGCTATCTAATAATAAAAAAGTTAAAAAAGGAGGGGCTTCCTATGCGCACCCTTTATAGTAGATATTTGGTTTATCCATGCTAATGGATAAGGTTTGCCAATCGTAACGAGGGGAAAGCTATAAATATGTAGAGGTGGCATTAAGCAACATTTTATAAACATATTTTTGTACTCGTAATAAAATAATTGGCAGTACATTTTATACCTTTACTTTAATTAAATATATATTTTAAATTGTAAAAACTTTTTAAAAATAAAATTAAAGTTAAGATTCAAATGAAACTTTTATTTAATTAAAACTTTGATAGTTTGTATTTGAACAGAATAACAAAAATCCTCAGTAACTGAACTTTTACTTTATAACTAGTTTTCATAAACATGAAAAATAAAATTATCGGAAAATTATATATTTTAACATCTCTTGACATGAAACTTTTTCTTTGTATTCTATACATAGACTAAGAATTATAATATAATTAATAATAGTATATTAAAACATTAGTTACAGAAGACAGCGCATTCTCGCAGGAGTGCTTGAATTGCCTTCTGTAACATGTATTTTATACTATTTTTCTTTATCAAAATATTTGACAATTTCCATTAAGGGAAATTTTTGATAGAAATATTAGGTTGGTATAATATTGATTTGTGTTTTTTAGTCTGTCCGTAGCCTACATATTTACTGTATTTAGTGCCAAATTAGTTAAAGAATTAAACTCCTAATATTAATATGCGTGCTAGAATGCAACATTCTAATGGGGACTTATAATTTTGACGTCATCCGCGGCGGATCGGCGGCGGGCCTCTTTCCACACAATTTAGAAAAGGACAACAAATTTTTAGAAAGAGCGAGGTGATATACCATGGCCGAGTCGATCAAATGCTCTCCCCTTCAGCACTTCGCCACGATACCTCAATTTGTTTGTTATTTAGTCAGCAAAGTTTGGTTATGTTATTTTGTGTAGTGCCTGTTATTAATTATCTCTTGTACTAAAGTGTAGTGATCTTTGGAATTTGAAATATCACTAAATAACCAAGATCACAAATAGATAATTAGTTTAACACAAGGTGATGTATCGGAGGCACGACATGTTTAAACACATTGAAAACCATTCCGTCTTACAGTTGAAAAGATGGTTAGAATGCTGGAGTTTGAAGAAAAGTGGAAATAAACACAAATTAATTGAAAGGTATATACTGAGTAGATACATACATACATACATAACATCACGCATTTCCCACTTAGTGGGTTAGCACAAACCCGAAACAATAATAATAATATCAACCACAAAAATAATCACTCTCTCTTTCAACAACATTCTTACTAACCTGACATCATACAACAAATATTCATCTCTCTTAACATATTAAAGTGACCGATTTTCGGTAGCGAAATACTGCAACCGGACCACAATAATAGTTACGAAACAATCATCCTTCGCCACACATTCCTGTCTAAGCACACATCTTTCGCCTCGGCCACATTTATAATCGCATTCATACACGCTCTTCTTTTCTTCCCACTCGGAAACTTTCTATCTTTTAGCACCTCATCAATCACATCCATCCACTTACACACTGGACGGTCACGTAATCGAACACCCTCAATTTCACCAAGATATATACGCTTTACAAGCCGTTCACTCTTCATTCTCTCCACATGACCAAACCATCTCAACTGGTTCATTTCTACTCTCTTAACAACTTTCTACCTAACCATACATTCGCTTAGTAGATCATATACTAAAATAATTATATAAAAATGTGTTCAGTCTGACATGTTTACGTTTCCTTTCAAAGAACCGGTGTTGAGATCTCGTTGTGGATCACATGATAAATGTCAAACTGTAGAGTTCAATCTTTCTCACTATATAACTATTTTTTAAATACTTTTTTACTCACTAGATGACGTCCGAAAAGTTTTAATTGTATAAGTCCCCATTCCGAAACAATGAAAATAAATACATCATGACATACCAACGGTAAATTATAGAAAATAAAGAGCTTGTTTATTAAAAACTGAATCTAACTATCTTTGCACTCACAAGTAGGTACTTAAATATTTTGCCATCTAGTTAATTCTGTATTTTCACTCGTAATGATAAAAACTATATCACGTCTATTCAGAAACAAAACTTTAAACAGTGTGTAACTTAAACACTTTAAAATAATCAACGTTGATTATAATTTTGTTCATTCAGAAACACGGTAACTAAATATTTAAACATCGTTTAAAATAAACACTGTTTAAAAAATCAAGACCGTAAAAATACGAATTGGGACGCAAATTCAATTATTATATGTCACACTGCTGTCATAATTGAACAGATACATGTTGAAATTAAATACGAAACTGAAATTAAAGATAATTTGAAGAGAATTTGCAGATTTAATTAAAAAGAATTAGAAATGGATACAAGCTAAAATAGAAAACGGTCAGAAAATTGGAAGTTGGAAGATAATTTTTAGTTATTGAAGATAAAAATGTGGGGAGATATCAACAAAAAGAAAAGTTCATGCTGAGAATTAATCTAATATCTAAATTTGTTCTAAAAAGAAAAGAACCGGTGGCGACAAAATCGACAGACATTGACTGGCAAACTTGAAATTTTAAAGATCAGTTTAGGAATGACAAATTACTATGAGTACGATATGGACATAGACAACGTACTGCAAACTAAAACTCTGGCAAACAATGAAACTATTTAGGCCACTACCTTGGCCACTACCATAAATTTAATTGTAAATTTACAATGTAAAAGATTTCATGTAAAGAAATTTAACAATTTTTATTTTTAATTATATGTAACGGAAGAAATACAATAATAATTCATAAAACTTTAAATTACATTTATTTATAACATTAATTAAAGTTTAAATAAATATACTGTGTTCTAAAAATATCGCCTCTTAAATTTGGTCGTTTCTCATTTCTAATACGATTTACTTCTGAGTGATCCCCATCATTCCAGTTTTCTTCATTTTATAATTTAACTATATTGTGTAAAACTGCCAGTAAAAGTCTAAATTAACGTTCACGTACGTTTATATTCATTCAATTCCCTAGCTTCTTCAATAATTTCGAAAACCTCGTCAATTCCACTCAGTTTGAAAAATATAAACTACCCCAACACCTTGTTTAAATTTGCATGTTTAAACTGCTGTTTAGTTACGTGACTACGATGAAAAATTGTCTATGAATGAGTAAAATGCGTTTAAACAGGGTTACTAAGGATAAACACTGTCTACATTAAAACAGTGTTTAAATATAAACAGTGTCTAAAAAAGTAGTCTCTGAATACAAAAATGAACGAAAAGTCAAAATTAAACAGTGTTTAGCTTAAACACTGTTTATATTTTTGTTTCTGAATAGGCCTGTATATGTTCAACTTAAAACGATGTGCAATTATGTTTTCCTGATTTTCTTTTTTTCCATAATTCTAGCGCGACCCTCGCATTTATATAAAATATCTACTTATTCAAATAAGAAAGCACAATTTAATGAAACTTCGAAACTTTGGTTATAATAATTCTTGGATAAACTATTTTAATCCTTATTGACTATATGAATAATAATGAAATAGCATAGCCACTATCCAGAGGCTAAGCAAAATAGGTAATTTAGATCCGTTATATCAAATTCCCCTGATAATTCCATGTTGTAAACTCTAGTCTTACAAACTAATATCCTTTACAATTATGGTTGCATCCTCTAAATCGCTTAATGAATCTCTATGCAGAACCTGGCAACTAGTAAGCCTGTGTGTGACGCTCCTCATCGTCAAAGAGTTGCACATACACATGTAAGTGTTAGTGAACCTCTAATGTTCTTACCGCGAATAACAATGTGTGAGTTATTTGAAACTAAACACGCAATTATGAAGACTGTTATATTTGCGGAGATATATTGGAGGTTAGGAAATGCAAATTACCCCACAGTGCAACGTGCAGTTGGCATGATGAATTATTTGCTGACGCTTGTTTCCTGTTTTTGATGTGTGCAGCAAAAGTTACAACAGTGAAATATTTTGTGCAGCTCAACAACTTCCATGCGTTTTTTAACCTTTAATTCATTTGCATAAATACATATGACAGAATTGCTTCGTGCAACCATAAGTAAGGATTACTATTTTAAAATGTTGTATGACCCAAGTCCGATGTTTTGAAATGGTTTATTCCAGACGTGGTTGAAATATAAAATCAAAGATGGAACCAATTTTATATTTAACCCTCAACCGGTATGGTGGGTCAAATCTGAACAAAAGACATTTTCTTTCAGTTATTACTATTGTTTTTATTTTGCAGAGCGCTGGTGACGTGTCCTGCGCAGTTTCGAAGTTAAATTACCATTGGGTTATATTACTATGTTATTATATTGCTACATCTGGAGTACCTCAAGGTTCAAATATTGGACCCCTTTTATTTCTAATTTTTATGAATAATATTGTTGAAAACTTAACTTGCAACGTGTTACTTTTTGCAAATGACCTAGAAGTATTCACAAAAATTCAGACTCTCCGCGACTGTAACATACTTCACAGTGATATTAATGCTAGTTGCACTTGGTGGACACAGAACAAATTAATACTTAATATTAATAAATGTCAAATTATGATTTACACTCGCTCTAAAGCAGCTATAGTATATGAATATACTATTGAACCCAAGATCTTATCACGTACAGTCCACACAAAAGATTTAGGTGTGTATTTTGATCCGGATTTAGCCTTCACTGCCCACCTGGATTACTTAATTACTCATTAAATAAAATATTTGGCTTCATAATCAGAAACTGTCACAATTTTTCAGACATTTCCGCACTTAAGTCCTTATACTTCGCTTTTGTACAGTCTAAACTAGATTTTTCGCTTATAATTTGGTTTCCAATTTATGAAGTTCATATTGCTAAATTAATAGCTCTTCAGCGCAAGTTCTTAAAATACATTTAGTTTAAATGTTTCGGTGTGTACCCCGACAATTTTGTTAGTACTGACACGATACTTCAAACTTTTGAAATTGAGTCCATCAGAACTAGACACACAAATGCCTCAATTAATACGCTACATCATTCATAACAAAATTGATAGTCCTAATTTGCTATCTAAAATCGATTTTCGTGTCCCCCGTTTCTGTTCACGTTGTAACGACAACTTTTACCTGCCTGCATATAATTCTAAAATTATGTGCAAGTCAACTATACACGTTATGTGTAATTTATATAACATAATATGTATAGATCGAGATATTTTTACCTCTCGCTAAGAGAGGTATTGGATTCATGCTAAAAATCGCATATCCAGATTTTAGTGAATAAGCACGTTTTAAAGTCCCTAGAATCCGATTATAACATTTTTACGATGATGTCCGTATGTGTGTGTGGATGTGTGTTTGGATGTTGGATCCACGATTTCTCAAATACTATAAGACTTAAGACATTTTTAACTACGGATTCTTCAATCTAACAATAATGGGAAGATTAAGTTTTGGTAACAATTGGACAACCGGAGTTGTAGTTACAACAACAAAATCATCTAAATATTATTTATCGAAAATTTATGTAAATACTTATATTAAAGAACGTTAAATTCTTTATTCGAAAAATATAAATTCATTAATATATCTTCTATAGATATAGAGATAAAGAAATGCATATAAAATAATTTGATGGATATTGAATATAATGAAAATGTTGGTATTGTACATAATTTATATTAAAATATCCCATAGATTTTGTAAATATATGTGAGAATTATTTTGTAGTGAGACATGAATATTATGTATTTGTATTTAAAAATATTTTTCGTTTTATGCGTACAACCAGGTAAAATATCTGGCGAGAGGTTATGTGCTGGCCACATCAGATTTTTTAACATATTCATGCTATATTTTTCTTTTAACTGACAGTTAGGGACTGTTTAACTAGATATAAAAATATTAGGCCTTATTCTCAATAATTCTAGTGCAACCCTCGTGTTTTAACCTATAAGTGGTGGGGAGGGGGTGAAAAAGAAAAAACACATGTAGTTATTGTTTCCTGATGATGCCTTAATTTGTAACGAATTAAATAGGTTTAAATTGTCAATTAAAATTCTTCCCCCTCGTCGCTGGGTCATCAATAAAAACAGTCCAATTCATCTTAGGTTATCTCCTATTAGAAGGCCTAACAATCACGTTGCAGGGTTTATTACTTCTTGCAGGGCCGTCCTGTCGCCCAACATTTAATTTATTCTCCGAGTTTATTCTTCCGATCATGTTAACTAAGCAGTTTCGCAAACTGGGAACTTGGGGAACTTTTTTCCCGTCTTTCGAGTACATAAATCAAACTAGTCTCCCGCCGTTCCCTGCGGCACTGATCGATCTATTTGAATACGATCTCAGGATTCAGAGATTCTAAAAGTTTAGGTTTACTACGAGAACTTTCAAAAGGATTGTAACCGTCAGATTTTGTCATGGAAAGAATTGTGGGTTGCTTTCCGAATTAAAATGTCTGGAAAATGGGGTGATTGATTTTACAATAATTTCAACAGATGTATGAAATAAGACGGTTTAACTCTTTCTTGATAAGCTATATTTGTTTTAAAAGTTTATCAACCGAACAGTTTCTAGAAGAGATTTAAAGTTTATAGTAAGTTCTAAAGCTTCGAACTATTCAAATAGAACGGTAAATTTGTGTTAGTAGTTGTCAGAATGGGATTTGAATTCACAGTTCATGTATGTATAGTCCGTTTTCACGAGATGATACGCACGTCATCTTTCGTAAGCATATGGTTCTCAAATAACTAGGGGTGAAGGAGGATTGATAACGTACAGTTAAAACTGACAGTATTATAAAATAACCTTTACTGTGTGAATTTTGTTATTCATCAGAATTCAAAGTATGTATAACCATTAATTTAGCAACATTAAACCAATAGAATGGTTACAATATAAGTATGATGAATATACTCAATTGGTATACAGCAAGAGGTTCGAAAATAATCGAATATACAGTTGAAACGACGAGATATGTTGCCTAGGAAACAAATCGACATCGTAGGTGGTATTGTCTTTTCAGGTAACACATCGAGTCCGAAAACTGTATATTCAGATGTTAAGACTAAACACCGAATATTACTTGTTCATTTATATCCATGGATGATATGACTAGATATGATTCATTTATTTGCGACCGAAACACCACTTAGCAACGCAAATAACCGATATTACACAACGTAACTAAGAAAAATTAAGCTATCTGATTGGGCTATTTTCCGATGAGTTGTACGAGTGTAGTCGTACATACCAATTTTTATTGTCAATATGTTGCAATAATTCTTAACAATTTGAGAAACATCAAAACCATCAACGAATAATATGAATATTCAAATATTTGAAAATGACATTCGTTATCGCGGCCACACTACCGCTTGTTTCGTCGTTAGTTAGACGCAAAGCACCCATACAAATTACTCAGTTATTGATGTTTTTTTTATTAAAAAATTACTATTTAAGCGCAATTTCCGAGTTACCGAGTTGAAGGTGAAAAAAAACTCAAATACCAATTGTTATTTTAAACCTTACAATGACCATGCGCATTATTTGTTACGAATTTGCAATAAACTCCTATTTAGTCGAAGCTTGTGTCTAATGCCCGTTTGCACCGCGGTTCTACTTAAGTATAACGTACGTAAGTGTAACTTAAGGTTTAGGTAAACCGTAAATAAATTTGATTTGCACACGCAATTTTTTTCTGTCACATAGCCAAGTTACACTTAAGATGAAGTAAAATGGAATCAAAGTACGCGTTTTGAAAAAAATTGTAAAATTTTGACGTCTCTGTCATATTGTTTTATTAATGTGTGTTAATCGTAAGTAATTTATATAATGCAAAGGTAGTGTTTAATACTAATATAAGAAATGGAAAGTTAATAAAGGGCGGCAAATTTCACAAATGACGAGAAAATCCTGTTATTTCGTATAATTAATGACTATAACCACATTATTGAATGTAAAAAAACGGTCCTACGATTTGGAGAGAGAAAGGCCATTTGGGACAAAATTACAAATATTTTCAATGCAAAATCACCAAATTTATTATATTTATACATATAAAAATGATGTTAGGATACAACCAAGTGTGAAAATTGAATTATTCCTACAAAAAAAAATTAGATGTCATTTTTTAATAATACATTATTTATATAATCTTACATATCGTGCGGAATTTCCAGAAAAATGTTTCTTTCTACCTAATAGATGTAAAACAGACCGTTTTTGTAACCTAAATCGACGAAAAAAAATAACGCATCCAAAGTATGAAAATGATCAGGTCTTTTATAAATTTGTCGCAGAATACCAAACTCAACCAATTCAATTATTGCAACCAGTTCTTCTAGATCGCCATAAAGAAAATATTTTCGATATCTTCATGTTTTGTAACCAAATGTAATATTATTTTATTCTTTTAAATTTTTATGAAAAAGTATAGAACAGTGACAGTTATTGTCATAGTTACGATATAAGTGCCATTTAAGCCTTAGAAATCTGAGGCTTATCTAAGTTAACCGTAAGGTTTATATCGTAGATGGTGCAATACATTTTTTAAACTTAAGTTCTCTAAAACTAAGCATTACTTAAGTGTCAGCGTGCAATCGGGCATAAGTCTAGCTATTACCGTGCATTGCGCGGAACTCATTTTGGACATAGCTATTTAGTTGCACCATTGAGTAAGTAATAACTTAGAGTCACAGTTACTCAATTTCCTTTAACCACCATGTAAGAACCGAGGACCAAAAAAAACCACAATTGCCGAAATGCGCAAAAAGAGTTGGCAATCGTCACTGTCGCAATTATTCAAAATATGAAGGCAAAGCAAGCGTGGAACAAGTTAGCGTTGTTGCGGGAAAGTGTAAAAAGTAAGAAGGGAGTTGGTAGACCGTAAACGAGTTGTTAGGCGTTTTGGAGTTCGGGGATTCCCAGAGTTTGTTTATTGCGATTGGCGAAACTGACATTGTACTAACATTATAAATCAAATTGTACTAAAATTACTTGAATTGTATTAAAAAAAATCTTTAAATTGTTTAGTTAACAGTTAACCTGATGATGACCGCAAGGTCGAAACGATCGTCGAACAATTAATAAACTGTGAAACTTAACCAAGTGTTTTATTTTTAACCTTAATTCATATAATTTAAATTATTTTCCTGCGGCGCTTGGTCACTTGGCCTTAGGTGGTTTTCTTCTAACCCCCACCCCCACAGCATTATTACATAATTATTTTTATATAATTATTTACGCCCTTGGCTAGAGCACCCATACATATTTTCAAAAACCGGCGCCTATGGCTAGACAGACATATCATATACCCCTCTGTAACACGTACGATAATAAGATAGCGTATAAAAGTCGCATATGTCGTAAGTATCAATTCAGGGAAAGATAGTCTACATATGTCGTGATTGAACTATTCATATTAAATGATCTCATAAATATGAGTATTGCGCTATTCGTTCTTATGTTTCTACATCCTTGAAATAACAATGAGAACAAAATATTTACCTACGGTAATTTTTATTCATAAAAAACAGTTGTGTGATAAAAATGTATGGTAAATCTACATTAATTTTTAAAGTTATCTTATGATGCGGTTAATAATATTGAGATTTTAACGATTAAACACATTTTAAGGTCTCTAAATTCTAATTTATAAATTTCTTTGATGATGTTTGTGATTTGTAGATGTATTCAGGACGAATTCTTAATTACTATTGGGAATGCATTATTATAAAAAGAGAGCTCTTATGAAATGTGCTTTTACATTATAATTTTGTGAGGTAAAGCGTCACTTTTAACAAATGCTTGTTAATAAGCGCTAGTAATACGGGTTTATAAAACTAAAACATCAAACTGCGTATATAGATAGGAATAGCTGATTAGTCTTCCAACAGAAACATTTTTTCTCATTATTTCACAGTGCCATGGAAAAATTTAATTGGGTAAATATTAGATTTGTCAAACAAACCGTAGACATCACTGGCTAAATAGCACTCTAACATATGCTACGAATTGTATATTTTATTTTGCGGTTCGTCGTAAACAAAAAAAATGTGAGAGAGTGAGAATAAATTGAAAAATCTGGAAAATTCTCTCGAGTTATATTTAATTAGATTATTTTTGATCCACAAGTTTCAAACAACGGAATCAGGCGGTCATGCTATTCTAACGCTATATACTTCATTCATTTACATGGCTCAGTTGGTAAGTCTGTTTTGATAACTAGAACACACTTTGACAATGGAAAATAAATAATCAAAAGATATAATTACTAATTATGGCATTTCTAGAAGTGGTTTTTATAATTTTTGTTTTATTTTATGATTAGAAATAGCACAAAATTGGTCATTTTCGCTCACTTTACTTTTGTTGATTAGTATCTGACAACAAAAACAAAATCAACAGAGATTATTCCCGGCAATAATCTCTAGAGCTTTACTCTCAATATAATAATGACAGGATTGGTTAGAACGCAGACACGTGACACAAAATGGAACATTTTACTGGTAGTAAGAAATGTCAAAAAATAATCTGTATAAGTGTAACAGATTTCAAGTAGACACTCAGTATATGCAGGTAATTGATTTATTATGCTAGCGTGTGGAATAAGATATTAAAACGTAAGTTATAGAAAGCAGCTTACCTTCTGTAACGTGTTTTTATACCATTTTTCTCTGTTGAGGTTTTTTTTTACATTACATTTATATTAATATATTATAAAAATATTTGCCAATTTCCATCAAGGGAATTTTTTTTATACAATTATTCGGTTGGTGACAGTGATTTGTGTTTATTATTCTGTCCGTTGCCAAGATATATTTAGTGTATTTGTTGCAGTCATGCCAATTTCAAATAATCGTTTAAGAATGAAGCTCCTTCTAACATCAATATGCATGCGAGAATGTGACATTCTAATTCCGAAACAGAGAAGATTTGTTCTTATTAACATGACAAAAAATATTTCTCTTTAAATTTTTTTGGAACTATTAAAAATGCACATATCAATAAAATATAGGACGGCCAGAATGTCGAAGAATAAGAAGACTTTTGGTTATTTTTGGATTTGGGGTAGAAGATTTTCGTATGACGAAGAAATGAATGCAACAATTCATGATTATTCTAAAAGCATTTCAAAAGAAGATTGTAGAGTGATCCTCGTGTTTTCAGTTTTAAGTAAAGCACCTTTAAATTATATACCAGTTGTTCAGAATTTATATTTGACCTCAAACTTAAACAATTGTAGATTGTCATTTCTAGTTTTTGTGCAATTAAACAACCACCACACAAAATAATATAAGATGTATTTATAAACAGCATACGTAATTTTAAAAATTTCATGTATAACTATTTGTTAATTTTTTCAGTTTATTAGGATTTATCTCTTTAACTTTTCCTTTTGGGTCTTTGGGTGAATCTTTTTGAGGACCACTCCTCTCACTCCTTGCGTATTCAAGAGTAGGCATTATATCTAATCTGTATCAGATGATGATGTTATTAAACATGTCATTTGTGCGTAATGGTTCTCCACGAATAAACTTTGGAGAGCTGATGCCCAGTGCTCGCAACTCAACTCGACTCATTCGACTCACTGTTCAGTGTCACCCTTTCCCTTTAACTACTCTTTACCCATTCAACTGTTTGAAGTGATGTTGTAATTTTAATCCCCGGATAGTTGTATGCAAATGACGTCGTAAAGATTGTGAATTGTCTGGGGTAATGTATGATAGTGTTGATTATGAATGTGGACATCATCGTTATGTGATTTGTATAAGGTTATCTATGGCTATATGCATTCTAATTTACTTCATTATCAACAATATTCGTGTACAAGCAGGCGTAAAATATTCATACGAATAATTGTTAGATATGTGTACAGTACCGTCCAAAAATATGGTATACCTGCTAAATATTCTCACATCATTTAATGAAACACCAATATTTCTTGCTACTCGAACACGTATTTGTCATCAAGACACTGGTGTTGTAAATGACGATTAAATGTTAGCGCTGAAAATTAGAATATTAAAACACATTTATCACCCAAACCGGTATATACAGTATTAATACAAAAATAATCACAAATCTAGATGACCGTTGCCTGGTTGAACCCGGTCACGCGGAATCCTCCTTCACGCCGTGATTATTTCTGTAAAAGAATTAACACATGAGAAATACTCAGTGAGGAGGCAATCATTTACAAAAGGTTCAGGTATTCACACATCGTACACACATGTTGGCAACTACGGGCAGTACCGCTAGTTACTACGGAACCTCTGCCGCTTCGGTGGTGATCCGGAGACAATCCTCTTAACCAACTGGATCAGATCACTACAGCCCTAACTGCTGCTACGCTGGCGACCACAGATGCCGGTCACTACAGCCTTCCCTGCTGCTACGCTGGCGACCCTCGGGTTCACACGAGCGGCCACTACGGAACCACTGCCGCTTCGGTGGTGATCCGGAGACATTCCTCTTAACCAACTGGATCAGATCACTACAGCCCTAACTGCTGCTGCCGTTGGCGACACCAGATGTGGGTCACTACAGCCTTCCCTGCTGCTACGCTGGCGACCCTCGGGTTCACACGAGCGGCCACTACGGAACCACTGCCGCTTCCGTGGTGATCCGGAGACATTCCTCTTAACCATCTGGATCAGATCACTACAGCCCTAACTGCTGCTGCCGTTGGCGACACCAGATGTGGGTCACTACAGCCTTCCCTGCTGCTACGCTGGCGACCCTCGGGTTCACACGAGCGGCCACTACGGAACCACTGCCGCTTCGGTGGTGATCCGGAGACATTCCTCTTAACCAACTGGATCAGATCACTACAGCCCTAACTGCTGCTGCCGTTGGCGACACCAGATGTGGGTCACTACAGCCTTCCCTGCTGCTACGCTGGCGACCCTCGGGTTCGCACGATGCGGCCACTACAGTACCCAGTACTGCTCACACGCACACTCACAATCATACACATGCTAGATTAACTCTCTCACCTGAATCACTTTAATATCGATGTTCTCACACTGAAATCTAGAAATAAACTGAAATAAAATACGTGAATACCAGTATCATTAGATGTAGCTCTTATCCAACAGCATTGGTTACGTACCTAAATAGCTAATTAGAGACAAAACATAATAAATTTAATAAAAATAATCTTACGCAAAATAATATCTGTGACACTGGACAAAATAAAATAAAATGTTTAGCTTTATTGTATTTTGTATTTTCATCTCTGGTTAAATTGTCTGTCAGCTATAAAAAAATGTCACGCGTAATTTTTGTAGTTTAGGATAAAACATCGATGATATTTATATATTAACTGACAGTTAAGTTAACATACAGTTTAACCACAGATGAAAATACTGGACCTAATGAGGGAAGCAACTTGAGTAAGGTACAATAATTATGGTTAACCGGATGGTGAGCTTGCTATGTAACACGAGGGGTTGAGGGGTGCGGTACTGAACATGATGATGACTGAAGAGGTTGACGATACTACTACATCTTACTCCAACGATGATACACTTTCACTTTGACTGAATGATAAGGAAGAACTTCGTGAGAAGGACTTCTTGATAAAGGAACTCGTGAGAAGGAAAAACACACATACACTTCACTTACACTTTATGAACACTACGGACATTTACGGACATGGACATTACTTGGGTTTTAATATACTAAACTTTATTTACATGATTATTATAACTTTGGATTAAACTAAACATAACTAGCACAACTAAGCAGATGCTAAACTGTTACATTCCGTAACCCAGCGGGCAAGCGTCGCCCCAAAACTAAAAGACACTACATTCCTTCAACTAACGTCTACCCGACGCGACGAACTAATTTCGACTATCTTAAAACAAAACGCTATCTTCAGGACAGGATTATCTTAGGGGTACGGGGTGCATAGGCTAGGGCCTTCAAAGTCACGCACGTATACATAATAATTTCTAGACTAATGATAAACAAATAAATGCCGTGACTATCATAATACAATATGAATTTCTAAACTGAATTTTGACTTAAATAGATAAACAGAGTTAAAATATGAATATTGAAACTATAATTTAGAAAAGTTATTTATCTATTATTGCTCTTACCCTCGCCTTGTCACAGCTAACCTTGTTTGAATACAATATGCTCTATTATTAATGAAGTTTCTGTCAAATTAATTGCTTGACATTTGACAGATATTTATTTTCTTCAAGCAGAATAACTTCTTATAAAATAATATCTAGAGAATACAAAATGTTCGGATTTGGTAGGCCACCATTGGGATGTGCTTTTGTTTTGTGAACTATTCTCATACGCTACTAGACAATAATGAGGAATTTTGATCGAAATTTATATTTTCAAATAGGTAACTCTTAACCAATAATTGGTAATAAGGAAAAATGTTTCAAATAAAGAATTTAAATAGGTATTATAATTATTGAAATTTCTTTGTAGAAATGTAAACCGGCTGAACTAATACGAGGTGTAATAATATAATAAATAAGTGGTGAACATACAATAATTCTGAACAAAAATCTTAAAATTGTATTAGACACATGTATATAGTTGGGCTACGTTGTTAAATTTTAAGATAACGCATTTCATCTAGCCTTCGAATCAATTCGGAGTTGGTGAAATATTGAGGAGGAAATCAGGTAACTTACCACACAACTAATGAAGTCACACAGGTAGAAGTTAGTGACTTTTAGTTTGTAAATGAAGTATATATATTTTTTTCGATATTGACACACTTGTTTTATACAAATTTATATGAAGTGTCTCTTTAAGTAAACGGTGGTTTTTGTAATTAACTTTATCAATGATTTTAACATCATCGAATTTAAATTTATGTCCGATATTGAACATGTGGTTGGTAAGTGAACTATTATTTGGATGTAACAAGTTCCTGTGATATTTATGTTGATAAATTCTTTTTACCCGCTACCTTTGGTAAGGGAGCTAAGTATATCTAAGGATCGTCCTAAAAATCGCATATCGAGATTTTGGTAAATGACCACGTTTTAAGGCACTTAGAATCCAATTTTAACAATTTTACGATGATAACATAATAAAATATAATCAAAATTTCGTATTACAGACTTTTTTATATATTGAAACGAGAAATTAGATTTTGTTTACAAACCTTCAATCGGAAGTGATACTTTACTTAAAGCTTATAGCTATTTTAAACATGGAATTGACAGGAGGTTATGTGCTGGCCACATTAGATTTTTTTATTTTGCTGTAGTTATCTGTTAATTTTAATTCTGAACAAGTTTTGCATTTATAACTTTATTACCTCTTGATAAGAGGTGTATTGAATTCATGCTAAAAATCGCATATCCAGATTTTAGTGAATAAGCATGTTTTAAGGTCCTTAGAATCCGATTATAACATTTTTATGATGATGTCCGTGGATGGGTGTGTGGATATGTGTGTGTGGATGTGTATATGTGGATGTGTGTCTGTGTGTATATGTGTGTGTATGTATGTGTGTGTATGAGTGTATTCATGTGTGGATCCTCCGCTTTAACTCAAATACTATCATTCAGAAAATTTTGAAAACTTGTATATCTACCTTATTCTAATATAGGAAGAAGCCACTAGATTTTGGTATATAAATCAGATAACCGGAAATGGCACTTTACTTGAAGCTCAAAATAGTTTTTCTTCGTAAAATATCTTTAAATGTTATTTTTCAAGATTTATGTTATAAAGATAAAGATTATTAAATTTTCTACAGGTTTACATTAAAACTTTTCCTGTATATTTTACTAATAAATTTATAAAATTATCTATAATTTAAATCCCGGAGCCTACGCTTTAAATAAACACAACTCCTTTGTTCATATCTCAAATGTATGTAACTGACAGATAAATACCACTGTCAAAGAAGTCACCATTTCAAATTAATAATAGTAAAGTTTTAAAAAGAAAATAGTAAATAGAATCATAGTTATATGGAATGGAATTTAACACAGTTGCCAGCATATGTAAATATGTAAGTAAATACAGGGTGTTAAAAATAGTATAGACCAAAATAAGTGAAAAAAGCTTAATAAGTATGGGTCCGCAAACTAACCGTTTCAAAGATATGAGCTATTTTCAGAAATCTACTATCTAAGAAAATAAGAAAGCAGTAAGTGGAATCAAATTTACCTTTTTCATTTAAGCAATTTTACAATTTGTGTTCTATATGTCCCCCTTCCGTCTCTTCACATGATTCACATCTTCTTATAAACGAGTTTCCCATCTTTTCAAAAATTCCGTGTTTTACTCGAATTATCTCAAAGGCATGTTCTATTCGCTCATGTAAGTGCGCTACATTATTGATTGGAGTAGAATAAACTAAACTCTTTAAATATCTCCAAGCAAAGAAGTCCAAAGGCAAAGGCGTTAAGTCGGAAGACCTGGGAGGCCATGCCACTGTGCCTCCTCGTCCTATTTATCTTCTATTGTACCTTTGAAAAACGTAAATTTGATCACACACTGTTTTCAATTTTTTTAGGTAGTACATTTTTGAAAATAGCTCATATATTTGAAACGGTTATTTTGCGGACGCATGTTTATTAGATTTTTTCACTAATTTTGGTCTATACTATACGCCCTTAAAATTTCCGAACAATTTTTATAACACCCTTTATATTTGAATTAATATTATTAAATGGCGGAAGGTATTGTGTTGGCCACATCAGATTTTTTAAGGAGTTGTGATGTCTCCCCTATGTAGCTTTCATTACATTTTCCGCATTCGACCTGGCAGCCTTTTATTGTAAAAATAAAGTCCTTTCAATATAGCATTCTTCTCTTTTGTTTTGACTTCGTCACAGTTCCTTCTACTAAATTCCAAAATTCATTAAGAGTGCCCCGAAACTTGGTTTTCCCTAAGAACAAAGTTGACAAACAATTACATCCATTTGGAAAGTCTTTGCAGAACATTACAAGTAGAACAGGAAGAGAATAAAATAAAAGCGCAATTTACACGAGCAAAGTAGTGTAATTAATACCGAGAGTGCAAGTGAGGGTCGGTAATTTACATCCCCGGGGTGTTTTGGGCTTCCCTTCGTTTACGCTAGGGTTAACTGAGGCTTGGGCTTGATGATATGTATGTATTCACTTTGTAGCAGGAAGGAACGACCGCGGACGGACCAGGCTTTGGTTACCTACACCAGGCTAAACAAATTATACCGGGCAGGTCGAACGTGATACACATTTACATGCCCGATGCCTTGTAAGCTTACTGTCATCCTAGATGTCAACAGAAGGAAACGAAAGGAAAGGAACAGGGTTAATATTTAAAATATAACATTTGGAAGTGTTGTACAGTACTGTCCAAAAATATGGGTACTCCTGCTAAGTTTTTGAACACCGTTCAATGTTATTCTCTCAAAATTTAAATTTTTTACGCGAATATTCTGAGGAATATTTTACATGGTACCATGTCTCGTATTTTATTTTTTGTAATTTTGATGGATTTAATACTTTCAATAATTTAATAATTATAATTCGTATCAAAAAAGTAGCATTATAATAAATTCTTGTTTATCTAATCATCATTTTGAAGTAGCAAAGAATTAAGTAAAAATATTTATACTTGTTTAATTTCATTTTACTCTTTATTGTATCTTGACAGTTCGAATTGTTCGGAATAATCAAAAACAATTCATATAGATAGATATCAGGTAGAAGTTAAAATATTTCCTCAAACGAGGTTTATTTTTGATGAAAATGCAAATCATTATAAAGCTAATTTAAATTATTATCAGAATATGTCTATGGGTGCTTACATGATACCTGTTATACTAAGATTACTTTTATAATATAAGCGTTTTTAGGGAGCACACTCCACATAAGAATATAATGTAAAAGAGAGCTCCATTTACAGCATATTTCATAGAGCCGTGGAACTAATGATATTATGTACTATTTGTTTGATCTATTTATTAATAAATAAAACATCAATAGCTTAATGGCACTCTGAAATATTCTGTATATTGGATTTTTTTCGTAAAATAAAAAAGTGATTGAATTAACCTCATTTTGCATAATTTTCAATTCTAAACAAGTTTTGCATTTATAACTTTTTACCTTCCGTTACCTTTAGGCAAGGAAGGTATTGTCTTTGGTCAAAAATTTGAGTTTTTAATCAATAAGCACGTTTTAGGGTCCCTAGAATACGATTTTACTATTTTTACGATGATGTCTGTGTGTGAGTGTGTGTGTGTGTGTGTGCGCGCGTGTGCGCGTGTGTGTGTATGTGTGCGTGTGCGTGTGCGTGTGTGCGTGTGTGTGTGTGTGTGTGTGTGTGAGCGAGCGCGTGCGTGCGTACGTGCGTGTGTTTGTGTGTGTGTGTGTGTGTGTGTGTGTGTGTGTGTGTGTGTGTGTGTTTGTGTGTGTGTGTGTGTGAGAGAACGTGCGGGCGTGCGTGCGTGCGTGTGTGTGTGTGTGTGTGTGTGTGTGTGTGTGTGTGTGTGTGTGTGACAAACGTTTGCTTCTTTCGTATTTCTCTTCGTTACATCCATATGAAGAGCTGGTGAGATTTTAGTTATAATTGGTCAATCGGAAGTACGCACATTTTAAGATTTTAACAGTTTTTCTTGAAAAAAAAAATGATAAATAACATTTTTCACATTTAATGTTATTATAAATAATAAGAATATTTTATTCTCTATACGATTTGACTGCATTTTATACTTCATATTAAATGGATATAGAGGTAAAAATTATAAAGAAATTAAATTTCATAAATTAGCCAGCTATGCTATAACTATGGAAACAGACACTATATTAAGAAAATTCTGATTGAAAGATGTCAGTGTCAAGTGCAATTGCAATGTTAGTGTTATAATTTTACTGGAAATATAGGAACTTTCTGTATAAGAAATAGAATCTTTTGCAAGGGACTTTCTGCACGAAATTTGTACAAAATACATGGTACTGACGGCAGCTAATGTGCTGGCCACATCAGATTTTTTTTTGTTATAAAATTAATAGGTAACTACAGCAAAATAGAAAAATAATTGTATACTCTATATAACAGTAGGTACGTAAATGTAGACAAAAAACAATAATATCGCTTCCGGCAAAAACCGGAAGTTGAACTCAGGACTTCTTCGCACTAAAAAGTTTAACTTCGCTCCCAATTTTGCAATAAACTATTACGTACTTCTATTTAGGGCTTGTATACAGCTGTCGCCGCTTACTCTTTCCAACCGGACTCACCGGGCCGCAGAGTTATCATTACCGTACTACCGGTTACTTTGATAGAGCGCATTTGTTAAAAGCGCGTTTCAGAAAAGCGCTATTAGTATAATGCGCTCGTAATATAGGATTAAGTCTAAAATTATTAATAAAGAAAAGTCTTTTGTCGCTATTTTTTCAATCAATATTTTTATTACTGTATAAATTTTTTTTAAATGTTTAAAGTCATGTTGTTCTAAATATGACGTTATTATCTAAATATAAAATTTAATTATACAAACGACTTTCACTGTTTGAACGAAAAATATTTTTAATTTCCTCGGCAGACACTTTTTTCGTGGAAAATATCCCTCAAAACTTGTTAAAAAATATAAAAATTCCAATCTAGTTCATAACAAGAGCAATAGGACGCTAATAGACTCCTAATCTAGATCGTTTTTCACGGGGCGTAAACTACGTCAAATAAAAACATGTTTTGCTGCGTCGGGCTGATCGTATTAAGTTGATGATTGCGACGCGTCTGCAGCGGTGTCGGGCCTGGGGGGATGAGGGGGCAGCTCATTGCGATGCTCCGCACAAGCCATTCATCATTTTGCATATTTCGCTCCGCGCCAAAAAATACACACACCAACATAAAACACAATCTAATTAGCTGACACGGAGGGCAATTGCACCAGGGTGAATTTCACACTCAACACAAGTTCACTAACATGATTTTACAAGTTTTTCAAGGGGTGTTAGGGTTATTAATTAGGATAATCAAAAAAATGTAAATTTTGAATTACTTGCATGCTTTTTATAATAATGGTGAGTGTACTAAAATTATATGTTGTTTTAAACTAAAAGAAGAAATTATACCTTGTTTTAAATTAAGAGAAGCATGGTGTACGAGTATAAATAACGTTGTATAATATGTAAGGAGTGGAAAAGAGGTTAGAAAAAACGTCACCCATAATGTAACAGACGAGTGAAGAGAGAGACAGATATATGTACTATTATATAGGAAATCACAGATTAATTTACATTATATTGAGAAGTTACATATATTTTTAAAACTAATTAAATTAGTATTATTGATTCATATATGAACTTAATGTTTTTGAACGTCATATCGTTTGTTGTAATCACCAATTTTACTGTTATAGCTTGCAACATAACTATGTCAGAAAATTATCCGTTTAGCACGATATTTATTTCACTTTTTTCTACTAAATTCATTGTTGGGTTCATTCTTGTAATCAATATTCTTGAGCTATAATCAAAATATTCTTTGTTGTAATCAACATTTTCACAATTATTATTTCAATATAACAATGATGAAAAATATCGGTTTGTTTGGTAGGGTAATAATCCTTTACAAATAAACTCAGTTTGCGAGAAAAATTACTATTTTTTTATACATCGTCTTGAAATGGCGCCCCATACGTCCACCCACCCGCATGGAGCGGCTCTGTGTTCTCGGTACATAACAGTTATTTGAATTTGAGTTGAAATATTTAATTTATGGAATTCAGTTTATTTTGCCTTTTTGAAGTATTGGTTGGTTATATTCATTGGTGTAATTAAGGCGGTTGACTACTAGCAGTTAGAATAGACAGAGAGGGTGCATGGTTTTCCCATTAAAATTTACTTGAAACTTAACATTTTCATAAAAAATAAAATGTTATTGGATAGCTTAAGTTGTCCTCTTCCTTTCTCTAATAATGTTTTTTTTAAATTATGTGTTAATAATTATTTATATGCAGTTAAATATCCGTATATTCAAGTTATTTTTTCACTATTATTAAACTCTAATTTTAAAAAACTGTTATTAGACATAGTTAAAGAAATTCATTTTCTTCCAGAAAATTATAATTGTTTTATAAATATCGCTATATTTATTGCAATTTTAATGGAAAAACTAAACGTACATTTTACGCAAATAATACTCAAGAAACGCACCGAAACTCCTGACATCTATGATGAACTAACTTGGCTCCACCCCAGTACATTCAATAGTAAAAGTAGAAGAGTGAATTTATTTACTATTGCACAGTGTTTCATAATTTAATTTTGTATAGTGAAAATATATTCGATAATAAAGTAAAATAATGACTAAGAAACAGAGCAAAAAAGGTGGTTTGTATTTAAATGCAAAAAGAAGAAAGTGTCAAAATTTAAGAGATTTTCTCAGGTATTTATTTTAATAAAACATTTCTTGAATAAATTATAATAAACAATTTCTGATTTGTGTAATTATAGATGTAAAAAGTGTTATATACCATTTTTGTCTTTAATTTTGCTAAAGCCTAAGGCTGCTGTTTTTTTTAAATTTTTTAATTGTAACAAAGAAACGCTTGATAACAATAATGAGAATGTGATTCCAACAAAGAAATTGATCAATCACACAAAAAAATTGATTATAATAATTGTTCTTGTATGTATTTATTTTAATTACAACAGAAATTTTTGATTATAATAAAGAAAATTTGATTGCAATAATAAATATGAATAATTAAGCAAAAATAAATTGACTATAAATAATCGTTGTCAGAGTGTTACATTTGCGTTTCAAAAATTTAATATTCGATTCTAGTCGAGTCAATGACGCGAGAATATAGATAAAACTTCTAAACCCACCAAAACAGCTGCGATCTTGATGATTTATTTTTTTAAATGTTTGTTATATACAATTATTCAAAATCAGAAACATTTCAGCTGGGGCGCTCAATTATTTATACAGGTTGTCCGGATTTCGTAAATCTACATTGGGATCTCAGGAACTATAAGAGATACAACTTCAGTTATATGGAACATGTGGTACGCCTTTGGGAGGCCATCTTAGATGTGCTTTTGTTTTGCCAAATATTCTCATAGGTTACTTGATAAAGGAGGAGTACTGAAGATGGTCGATTTTTTCATTTCGAAATTATTTTTAAACTATCAGTAATCGAGAAAAATGTTTCAAATAGAAAAGTTAGATATTTTTTTGTCTATCCACTGGTGTACGAAAATAATTTTTCTATCGGCAAATTTTCGAGATATATCACAAAATTACATTTTTTTAAATGGAAGCCATATTTGATTATTACTTTAAGAAAATACTAATATCTTATTTCTTTCGATTGGTATAAAGTTTATTGTATTTTAAATATGTTTCACCCTTCAAACCTAAAAATTTTTCGCAAATTTTTTTATAATATTGTATTGTTAAATAATAGAAAATATAACGGAATAAAATGTTTTTTTGTACTTTTTATCTGTATGTACAAACTATAGGCCTACCGTTCCGATATCGGAAAACGCCAGTACTCAGATCTGGGTAAAAAAAATCTTTCATAATATGCTAAATAATGGTATAATATAGACGAGTCAATGAAGCGGAAATTACATTAAATCTTCTAAACCTTCAAAACCAGATCCTATTATGATGAAATTTTTAAAAATGTTTGTTATTTTTACTTATTTAAAATTATAAACATTCAAGCTAGGGCGCTCAATTATTTACATAGGGTGTCCTTTATACTTACCAATCGAAAGAAATAAAAAATAAGTATTTTCTTAACGTAATAATCAAATATGGCTTCCATTTAAAAAATGTAATTTTGTGTTTCATTTCGAAATTTTGCCGATAGAAAAATTATTTTCGTACACCACTCAATAGACAATAAAATTATCTAACTTTTCTATTTGAAACATTTTTCTCGATTACTGACAGTTTAGAAATAATTTCGAAATGAAAAATATCGACCATCTTCAGTACTCCCCCATTATCAAGTAATCTATGAGAATTTTTGGCAACACAATAACACATTTAAAATGGCCTCCCAAAGGCGTACCACATGTTCCATATAACTGAAGTTGTATCTCTTATAGTTCCCGAGAACCCAATGTAGGTTTACGAAATCCGGACAACCTGTATAAATAATTGAGCGCCTCAGCTGAAATGTTTCTGATTTTGAATAATTGAATATAACAAACATTTAAAAAATAAATTATTAAAATCGGATCTGTTTTTGTGGGTTTAGATGTAAAAACCTTTATTGACTCGGCTATTCTAAAAAAAATATACTTTTGTTATTCTTCAAAAAATAATAATAAATTAATAATAATAATAATAGTAACAATAATAAATTACTAATAATGCCGATTTTTAATGATATTTATTTTTCAAATAAAATTTTTCTTTAATACATACGTGTATATTTATTTTTGTTTCAATTACAAAGCATTTGAGGCACGTTCCTCAAGCAGAGAGCTCTCATAGACTCGACCGTGGTAGTGAAAGTAAAACTTAAATATACATATACTTTTACATCTGACGGTACAGAGCAAACAAGGGTTATAATTTTAGAAGAGGGGAACCGTGTAAGGTACGGCCCACTGCATGATTCCCCCTTTACTCTTCCAAAACCTTAGATGGTTAAAGACTAGTAGACAACCGCCTTAAGCCCTATTTTTATTGTGCTGTAAGCACATATCTTCGGATTAGAATAAAACATACTAGGCAACAATTATCATACTTAATGAATTTTGTGTATAATTAAGCATCGTTTTTGTGATAAACAAATAATCGAATGGCATTTAACAGCGACACATATATCGGGGGAATACTTCTATAAGTGACCAAACCAAAAATTACGGAAAATGAGTTAAAGTGCTTGTCTTTTAAAAATGTAATCTCTATATAAGAAAAAATTGCACAAGTCAAATATCTGTTCTGAAAATAATTTTTTAACCAAGATGAAGATGAATTATATTCAAAATACTTTAGTGACCAAATCAAACCCAACCCATTCTTCCAAATGTTATAAAAAATAAAAAGTAATGACTACTAAAAAAGAAAAATATTAGAAAAAGAAGGAAACATTCAAATCTTTATTTTTCCAATTACCGCAAACACATTTAATTGCAATTTCTCACAAAGTTTTTGACTTGGTCACTTTTAGAAGTATACCCACGATATTTACAAATTTAGTTGTAACATTTTGAGTGAAAAATATTATACAAATATAAGCCAAGCCCTATCACGTCTCCTCCAAGGTAGATACCAAATACCAACCTCTTGAAGATGACCCAAAAGGAGTATATTTTGGTCTCTTTTGAAAACTGTTATAGATAAAATTAAGAAATAATAATAATAATAATAATTTTATTACTGTTGACACAGGATACAATTGTGTATAGTAAACGTCAAATTAGAAAACAAATATTAACAAAATTTACATATCCATAAATTCTTTCACGCTGTAGAAATTTCTACTTATTAAATAACATTTTAGACTTTCTTTAAAAGTTTTAAAAGATTTTTCAGCTTTAATTGAAGCGGAAATTTTGTTGTATATTTGTAGACCAACTCTATCGGGAGCATTTTTGACATTTATTCTAGAGCTAGGTATTCTGAAGTGACTTTTACCTCTAGTATCGTAATCATGCTTGTCGAGAATTAGGGGAAAAGATTTTCTATTAACATGAATATAGAGACATAGTTCATAAACGTACATATTAGCCAAAGTAAAAATGTGAAACTTCTGAAATATATTTCTACATGACGCATTATGTCGGATACCAGCCAAACCTCGAACTATTCTCTTTTGGCAGATAAAAACATTATCAGCATCCGGGGAGGAGCCCCAGAAACAGATCCCACAGCGTAGCTTTGACACAACACAAGCATGGTAAAACATTAACAGCTGGTTAATATTTAGGTATTGTGTCAAGTTTCGTATTTGATAACAAACGGAATTCAATTTACAAATAAGATCCCTACTATGAGGTGTCCAATTTAAATTTTCATTGATAGACATACCTAGTACTTTAGTTGTGTCTTCATTGCCCACCATTTTGCTCCCAAATTGTAAGGCAATCTCGCGATCGTTAATATTTTGGTATGTGTGAAAACGTAAAATTTTTGTTTTACTGCCATTTAGGTACATACAATTCTCATAAAACCAAGAAGAGAGTAAACTAATATTAAGATTGCATTTATCCTGAAGTGAATTTTTGTCACTATCTGAGATAATCAACGTAGTATCATCTGCATAGAGAACAGGTATAGAGTCTTCTGTGAGAACTGTACTTAAATAATTTATATAAATTGTGAATAAAACTGGAGCAAGAACTTACCTTGAGGAAGTCCGATATCAATTTCCACTAAATCGGAAGTATAACCGTTTGATTTACTGAAGATTGATCTAAATAGTGAAGTGATACGAACTGATGTCTTTTTTGCAAAAAGTTAGAAATCCAACTGAGAGCAACCCCACGAATTCCTAAATTGTCTAGCTTATTGAGTAACCGGGAGTGGTCAACGCAATCAAATGCTTTGCTAAGGTCACAGAATATACCTACTGGGCTTTCACCCTTATCGAGAAAGTGAATTATTTTAGAATAAAAGAAATTTAAAGCGTCAGTGGTCGAACTATTAGCCCTAAAACCAAACTGATTACTAGAAATAATACAATTTATGTTTAAGTATTGGTCCAACCTACTCAAATAGCAATATTCAAGAATTTTGGAGAAGCCAGAAATAACACCATATCACAAAAAGATTATACTGCAAATTGTTCACATTTTTCGGAACACTCGTTGATTGGTAATTGAGGGAAGGAAACAATATTCTTATGATTTAATACATTTTTTTAGTTCATTTGAAAGTCCTCTCAATTTTATATATTTTTGAGATAACAAACGAACAAATTTTTCGATTGTATTAACGATTTTTCTTTATTTCAGAACTATTGTTACTATTGTAGCCCAGCCGTGGTGTAGTTAGTAACACGCAACAGTACAGATATTGAGATCGTGGATTCAAATCCCGCTGGCTAGCATTCTTTTCTTTCTTTCCTTGATTTAAAATCAAATAAAAAATACCACTTACATTCATCTTAATCTACTAATGTAACCAAATTTAACAGCTTATTTCTCAAGTCATCTTGATTAAAATGACAGGTTCTATTCCTTTTTGTTACCAAAATAAAAGAAGCCATAATTTTATAAACAGTAGCAAGCAGTTAATATTGATTCTTGGTTTTTCTCACTGTTCGAACCATTAGCTCTAATACTTCGCGTTTTAGACCACAATCCAGTAACCCAGAAAATAATATTTTTTTCATAAACACCGACCGTGAAAGCCTCAGTATATAAATACATAGTTTGCAGAATGTAAAATAAAATTACAAAAATTCATTGTTCATGATGTGCTTTTTTACTGTTCATTTGTTAGAAGTGTAAAACGTCCGTGCAATTACAATTCCTATTTCTCTTCTTTATGAAGAGTAGCTCGCTTTAATAGCTAAGTATGTAATTTATTAAGTAAGATAGAGGAAAATTAATATCTAGTTTTATAACTTCACACAAAGTTAAGCAACCTTTATAATGCTCTCCTCTATCTTACACCCGTGCACGGAAAATAAAAAACCGACTATATTAGTCAGTCTAGACATAGTTATATCAACAGAAATTAATTACTTCTTGTAAAACTCGCTATAAGAAGGAAATTTTTTCACATCTCACGTTTCAAAAATGAAGGAAATAATTTTTACCAGAAAAGTTTCATAAGATCGAATTATCAGGACCTTTGTAATAAGACGAGGGTAAGCGCAATAACAGATAAATAACTTTTTATAATCTCTTCTAAATTATAGTTTCAATATTCATATCTTAACTCTGTTTATCTATTTAAGTCAAAATTCAGTTTAGAAATTCTTATCATATTATGATAGTCAAGACGTTTATTTGTTGATCATTAGGTTTAGAAATTATTGTGTATACGTTCGTGACTTTGGATGACCTGGCCTATGCACCCCGTACCCCGAAGATAATCCTGTCCTGAAGATAGCGTTTTTGTTTTAAGATAGTCGGTTTAGAGACTCGTGAGAGTTAACATGTAAGAGTTTTTAGTTTTGGGGTGCGTGTGCAGAACGCCCGCCCGCAAGGTTACAAAATGTAACACGTTAGGCTATGTTTAATTAATAATAATGTAATCATTTAGTTTAATTGTAAATAAAACCGTTAGTCAGGGCGTCCATCAGTCAGTAAGTGTATCATCGTTGGGAGTAAGCAGTATCATCATCATCGTCCCATCATCTTCTTCAGCACCGCACCCCTCCCCCCCTCGTGTTACACCTTCAATAGCTTAAAAAATGTTATTGTACCATAATAATTATTATTTTTTGTCATATAGTACTTTATTGTACTTATTTATACAAATTTATTTCTTTTCAATAGACCTTTTCAATTTAAAGAGATAGAATATATGTGCCATGAGAATTTGCGCATAGTAAGAAAAATTGGCGGGAATCATGGTTACACGCTTGAGATGGCGTTTGTTTTTAGAAATTTTTGACGTAAAATGTGAAAAAATTCTCTGACAATTTTAAAAAACTTCTCGAAAGAAGTTACAACAGCTTTTATTGCAGCTAAAATGTCTAACAATACAAATTTTCACCGAGAATACAGGTATTTTAATGATTGCAATATTTTTGACGTTTGCTTCGACAGCCCAACTGGCGGTTGTTGGCGTCATTTTACTTTCTATTTGCAGAGATAGAAAGAGAAAGAGACAGCTGTTAAAATGAAAAGGTCTATTATCTGGTCCTCACCAGATATTCATAAATTGGCCATATAAGTCGGGTATCGGATAATAACCGGATATCTGTTGCATATCTACTTGTAATAGGTATAAACCCTTTAATATTACCGCCAACTTGACAATTTACTACTAATTTTTGAATAATAGAAACAATTAAAAAAATAAAAAAACCTTAGATTTTTTGCTATTTTTCCTATAGTTATTTTCCTATAGAAGTTGTAACTAAAATTAAAAAATGATGAAAACTGGCAAATTTATATAATTTTGCCCGTAGAATCGAATAATTATGTCGCCATGATCATATTTTAACCTAATATTAAAAGTTCATTCTTGAACTTAGAATTTTTAATTTTTTATACAAATATGGGTTTATGATTGTTTGCCGCAGAAACTTAAAAGTTAGTAGATATATGAATTTGGTAGCAAGGAATACCATCATTTGATTGCAAAGACAAAGCATCGCAAGCACTTAAGCATTTTGAAAGTATGTATTTATGTAACTCAGTAAATTTTCAAAAAGGAAAGTTTCAAATGAAAATTGTTTTCGACTTATTTTTCTTTTTTCTTACACTAACAATAACAACAAACAAAGCATTGTAATATGTAGGTCAAATTATACGACTCGAAATCAAAGGTGATAAGGAATATAAACATGTTTATGGAATGTTTATTAACTCATCGCCACCGACAAAAATTTAGAAATAAACTTCACAGAGATTAAACTGTGAACTTTTTATTTATCAGAACATTCCTGCTAGAAAACGTGTTCGTTTTTAGACAGCGTCCGATTTGCTTCTTAGAGATTCACGACATTCCAAAAAAATCAATGTAATCAATGGGTAATTAAATCACAAATTAGTGTATTAACGTAAATCTTCGTAGAAATACTAATAATAACCTCACAAAAATAATTCTACGTCTAGTGCTGCTTTCTCTGTTAGGCGCAGACTTTTCAATTCATCCTCGTAAGTACGCAGAAAAATTGCAATACTCAAACAATGAATGGTTTTAAAATGAGAAGTTTCTTTATTTCCTGCAAAATTTGAATTTTTGGACAAGTTTAGTTTTGTAAATAAACCCCCAATTTTAACTTTTAATTATTTATACTGTAATCTCTCAAAAGTCAAAACTCAATCCCATAATAAATGATTCCCTCTCCTATGATTCAATTCTCCTCCTTGTTATAATTTGTCATCGAATCATCCGATGACAGGCTCGAGCCTTAGCCCCGACTAATGGAAGGCAAAGCGAGAAATTGCTAATGAGATTCATTCGCTTATGCAAAGTGGAGAATTATTCAAGATCACCGCTTCACAACAACCTTTGAATTTTTCTCCAACAAGGGAAGACTATCATCACTTCTTCACCTGATCCCGGAATGGAATTTTAGCTATAGATTTGATTTTACAAAAGTTGGAAAAAGATTGATTAAGGATTTATTTAATCATTGATAGAAAATTATTGGACGCAGAATATATATGGATAAATTTGGGATTGATTTAGTTATTATTTACAATAATATTATAAATAAATACACTAATCGGTGATATTCTGTAACTTTACCAATATCTGTTATCGATCATTAAATTAATGACCATCGTTTATTTGTAATAATCAAGTTATCGATTGTCTCAATTTTCGTATTCTATAACTACAATTCTTTTTTTTTGTCATTTATTTGAAAATTTAACGCATTTTGCACTTAGCTGTTATTTACCAATAAGTATTTCAATTCTTTAATTATTGCGTTGTATTAAATTAGTTTTTAATAATATAACAGAATAATATAAAATATTTTTTAGTTTTAAATAATTATATAGGCTCATTACTTCTGATAAGTTTTATTTGCGGTAAAAACTGAACTAATGAATCGAACAAATATGTGAACTAAATAAAATTAATTAAACCAGAAGGACCGACTAATGGTGGGATGGGGCTAGAACAGTCCAACGGAAGTCAATAAAAGTTTTTTCCCTTTTGTATTTCATACGAGAACCATTATATTTAAAAGCATGTAGTTTACTCAATGCTAAATTTAAAATGCATTTTAATCAAATTTTAAATTGAAAGCTGTATGCAATGAATTGGTAATTAGCTTCGTAAATAAAGTTTTCCGGTATAATGAAATGTATACTCGTATACCTAGAGTTTAGATATATTTACCATTGTATATGAGGATTCATCTTGAAGATGAACGTAGATACAACTTTGTTCCTAATTAAAATGCACAAACACGTAACATACTAAGAGAACAGTACATCAAAGTTAGCTAATTACATTTATTTGTTTTGATGCATTTACCTCCACACATAACCTTTTGTTCTTATAATGGTATAAAAAAATACTTCAAAACTAAATTCCTTTGTTTTACTTCAAACTACATGTATTTGTACAAAGGATCTCATATCTTAACGTAAGAAGCAAGAACTAACGTAATTTGACTTAACCTAACTTAATCTTATCTTAACCCTTATAATATGACCAAAATATTGATATACCTACGAGTATGTACAGCGTGTTGGTGTGTTAAGTTAGTAATTATGTTACAGAATTGGAGGTATTGTTGATTAAATTTGGAAACCGCCTTCATAAAATGTAAAATAACGAGGCTTTAAACTTCCAAGATAAATTGAGTGTTAACAAATAATTAAAATTATACCATTTATTTTTATAAAAACTGCGGCAATTTATTAATCCATAATCAGCAAGGGCAGTAATATATTAAAAATGGTTGCTACATTTCTTTATTTTACATTATTGACGGCGGAATAGCACAGTGGTAGAGTGCTAGCCTCTGGCCTCGATTTTGTAACTTTTAAATTCTGTCTGATTACAAATTCTGTCAGAATTAGGTTCGCCCCACTACGAATTCTATTGCTCCAGACCAGTAGAATTTGAAATCTATCCAAAGAATGGGCTACTTACGTGCCATTTTTTTATTTAATATTTTTGAAGAGACGATAAAAACTTACTACCCATATTTTTTCTTTTGGCAAAATTTTCATTAATTGGCCAGAAAAAAATTAATGAAATTTTAATATTTAAATTACCGCCATGTATGACGTAGAATTATGCCGAACCAATGAATGACTGTAAAGCAATAACATCGGTACGTCCAATAGCAACGGCATGTGCGGGTAATTTAAACATGGCATATCATCTGTTTGACGTTTGAATAATAGTTTGAAGGTTAATATTTTCGTTTGTCATTTTAATCTTGTACGAGTATAAGGTAAGTTAAAATCCTTCAAAATCCTGCTTAACAAATCAAAATACATAATAAAAATAACAGAAACCACGCAAATTTTAAATAATAAAGAAGAGAAACAGTGACAGAAAAATGAACTAATGTCAAAATCAAATTAAAACTCGCACTCGCTCGCCATCTACAGGTTACATTCTTAAATATGCATCCCTTTCTCCAGTTCAAAATAATGACGTCAAAGAAAATCTTCTTTCTTAATTTATTAAAAAACAAATATTTTTTTTAATAAAATTTATATTTTTACATACGTATTCAACTTTACTTTAGGTTTTCAGTACCACGCAAGTAGCCTATTGGGGAAATTTCAATTCTGTCAGATTTCAAATTCTACTGGTCTGGAGCAGTAAAATTCGTAGTGGAGAAAACCTAATTCTGACAGAATTTGAAATCAGGCAGAATTTAAAGTTACAAAATTGAGGCCCAGGTTTTTTTTTCTCGACTGGTCTTAATCGATATCTACTCCCGTTACCTTTCCAAGTTGGGATACAACTAATTTGGCAATCATTAAGCTATATCGGAAACCGGCTGGTGGTTATAACAAGGGCTTCGCTCCGAGTGGGCGACACACATGACATCTAAGCAAGGAACTTGGTGACAATTATTGTAAAGAAAATTAATAGATATTATGTGTGTCAGATCACCCTACGGATATAACCTGTAATGGTTGAAAATCTCGGCACAATCGAATACAATGTTTTACATTATTGTTTAACTTTAAATCCAATATTTATTGCAGCAAAAACTAACCAAACAAAAAAGTATAAGTATGTTGTACTCATGACGGCAGAATAAACTTTTACTACAAAACTAATATTGATCATAAAACTCTCCGCATAATATTAATTTCAAAGTTTTATTTACACTTTGCATAATATATACAAAATAAACATAAACATGTAATCAGATAATTGCATCAACTTATGCATGCATACATCCATAATCTTCTTGTCTGTCATTTCATTTTCCAAGCGCGTGACTTTAAATTCCTGAATTTTACGAGCGCTTTATCTAAATTTTGATAAAGTGTGGCAAAATATTGCAAAGTTGCTTTCGTTTATCTCGCGCGTTCTCGATATTTCAACTTTGGGGTGAGATGTTTTCTAGATAGGGTTGGTGGAACCCTTAATTCTCGGCATCTTAATAATGATTACATGCACAAGTCAAGCAACCCTTGGATGACTCTGTGTTTACATATGCAGATAGGGTTGTGCTGTGCATAGTGGAAAATTGTTTTTGGAAGTTAATTTGATCATTAGCAATTTTGGGGTTGGAGGATTATGAGTTTGAAATGTGTAAATTGCGAAAATTAACCTCATTTATATTCGCGAATAATTAATTTCTTTTGATATTTAAAAACCAAATAATTTTAAATTAACAGGGAATCAGCATATGATGTTATTACGATATGAACAAAAAAAAGTTTGCTCTTACTCTGAAGTTGGTGAATTCACTTATTATGCCCTTATTTGAGTATTGTGCGTGTGTATATGTTCCTAATCACAATGCAAGAATTACTCTGTTGCAAAATTCTTGTTTATGTTTTGTTTATAATGTACACATATCAACATATAGGCAGGAAGCTAATATGAGTTTTATAGAGGAGAGAACTAATTTTCTTTATTTGTGTCTAATTCATAAAATTTACACGACAAACATTCCATCCTACCTATACTGTAAACTAAATGTCAGAGAATATAACTATAATTTCCGTGATACTGATATATTTGTAGTTTCTTCTTTTAAGAAAACTAAATTTAAAGGTTCATTTTCATACCAAGCTCCCAAATTATATGTTATAAATGACGATTAAATGTTAGCGCTGAAAATTAGAATATTAAAACACATTTATCACCCAAACCGGTATATACAGTATTTTACAAAAATAATAACAAATCTAGATGACCGTCGTCTGGCCGAACCCGGTCACGCGGAATCCTCCTTCACGCCGTGATTATTTCTGTAAAAGAATTAACACATGAGAAATACTCAGTGAGGAGACAATCATTTACATAAGGTTCAGGCATTCACACACCGTACACACATGTTGGCAACTACGGGCAGTACCGCTAGTTACTACGGAACCTCTGCCGCTTCGGTGGTGATCCGGAGACATTCCTCTTAACCAACTGGATCAGATCACTACAGCCCTAACTGCTGCTGCCGTTGGCGACACCAGATGTGGGCCACTACAGCCTTCCCTGCTGCTACCGTTGGCGACCCTCGGGTTCACACGAGCGGCCACTACGGAACCACTGCCGCTTCGGTGGTGATCCGGTGACATTCCTCTTAACCAACTGGATCAGATCACTACAGCCCTAACTGCTGCTGCCGTTGGCGACACCAGATGTGGGTCACTACAGCCTTCCCTGCTGCTACGCTGGCGACCCTCGGGTTCACACGAGCGGCCACTACGGAACCACTGCCGCTTCGGTGGTGATCCGGAGACATTCCTCTTAACCAACTGGATCAGATCACTACAGCCCTAACTGCTGCTACCGTTGGCGACACCAGATGCGGGTCACTACAGCCTTCCCTGCTGCTACCGTTGGCGACCCTCGGGTTCACACGATGCGGCCACTACAGTACCCAGTACTGCTCACACGCACACCCACAATCATACACATGCTAGATTAACTCTCTCACCTGAATCACTATAATGTCGATGTTCTCACACTGAAATCTAGAAATAAACTGAAATAAAATACGTGAATACCAGTATCATTAAATGTAGCTCTTATCCAACAGCATCGGTTACGTACCTAAATAGCTAATTAGAGACAAAACATAATAAATTTAATAAAAATAATCTTACGCAAAATAATATCTGTGACAGTTCGGCCATCCTGAAAAGTTCCTCGTCCCCGAGGAATCAATCCCAAATTCCTGCAGCATCAGCATCAACATCCGAAGCGCTGTTGTCTTCCGACAGTTCACGTGTACTTAAATATGGTTTCATCCTGTCAATCGCCACTACATTACTATACTCTTCTTTCTTTATTTGGAGTGGTCCTTCATATGGATGGTGTGCAATGGAATGGGCAGTTTCTCAATTGGATTCAATAGTTCTGGCTGCTTTCTTATCTGTTGTTTATGGTAAAAACATCTGATACACAAGTCAGTGTACTTCGCGAATTTTCTCATTCCAGGAAACCAGTAAATTCCAAAATGTCCAAACTCATCAAGACAGGAACGTACTATCTGCAGCCGCTCTCATCTAGGTACAACCCACTAGATTCCGGACGCGGTAATTCGGTAAACCCGTTCGTCTCATAAACAGTAATTTTTATAAATATTCCTTTCGTAGTTAGTTTCCGGTGGTTTACTTAAAATGTTCTTGATAATTTTCAATTTGTCATTTGTCCGGCGAGTATCCAGTCAGCTTGTTATAAGAAAAATTTAAAATTCTGCAGAAAGTCCTTCTGAAAAGTACGATGTAAATCGCGTTTAACGGGAGTAGAAAGGTTTCGTGTCGCTAATTTATCTTCGATAAGGGCAAGTGTTGAGTAGCGCCAGCTTCTCATAATAGTATTGCAACATGGGTTCATCCGGTTTCTTGTTGCGAGCAATCATTTCTTGAAGCAACTGAAAGTAATTTTCCTGTGACGGAAATGCTTTCAACAACATAGCCTTCCATGTCTCCCAAGAATGATTTATTCCTTGCAGCGCTTTATACCATATTTCTACATACCCTCTCCAGCGAGATGTCACATATATGATGGTAGTTATTTCGTCCCATTTATGCATAGCGCGTAAAGTGAACGTACATACTGCAATTGAGGACTGTTGTTAGGTAAAGTCATGTTGTAATGTTGTTCCAGGTTCGTAATCCAGCTAAAAATAAACGTAATCAATATCCTAACTGTTCCAAAGGCTGTGCTGGTGTAAACCTAAAAGCTGAAAGTTAAAGATGTTCTGATCCCACTTCTGAAATGTTATAAATGACGATTAAATGTTAGCGCTGAAAATTAGAATATTAAAACACATTTATCACCCAAACCGGTATATACAGTATTTTACAAAAATAATAACAAATCTAGATGACCGTCGTCTGGCCGAACCCGGTCACGCGGAATCCTCCTTCACGCCGTGATTATTTCTGTAAAAGAATTAACACATGAGAAATACTCAGTGAGGAGACAATCTTTTACATAAGGTTCAGGCATTCACACACCGTACACACATGTTGGCAACTACGGGCAGTACCGCTAGTTACTACGGAACCTCTGCCGCTTCGGTGGTGATCCGGAGACATTCCTCTTAACCAACTGGATCAGATCACTACAGCCCTAACTGCTGCTGCCGTTGGCGACACCAGATGTGGGCCACTACAGCCTTCCCTGCTGCTACCGTTGGCGACCCTCGGGTTCACACGAGCGGCCACTACGGAACCACTGCCGCTTCGGTGGTGATCCGGAGACATTCCTCTTAACCAACTGGATCAGATCACTACAGCCCTAACTGCTGCTGCCGTTGGCGACACCAGATGTGGGTCACTACAGCCTTCCCTGCTGCTACGCTGGCGACCCTCGGGTTCACACGAGCGGCCACTACGGAACCACTGCCGCTTCGGTGGTGATCCGGAGACATTCCTCTTAACCAACTGGATCAGATCACTACAGCCCTAACTGCTGCTACCGTTGGCGACACCAGATGCGGGTCACTACAGCCTTCCCTGCTGCTACCGTTGGCGACCCTCGGGTTCACACGATGCGGCCACTACAGTACCCAGTACTGCTCACACGCACACCCACAATCATACACATGCTAGATTAACTCTCTCACCTGAATCACTATAATGTCGATGTTCTCACACTGAAATCTAGAAATAAACTGAAATAAAATACGTGAATACCAGTATCATTAAATGTAGCTCTTATCCAACAGCATCGGTTACGTACCTAAATAGCTAATTTGAGACAAAACATAATAAATTTAATAAAAATAATCTTACGCAAAATAATATCTGTGACATATATAACAATATTCCTAATTTCTTAAAATCTCTATCGGTAAGTAATTTTAAACATCAATTAAAAAATCTACCATTAACATAAAATAAATTGTTGAAATTCTGCTATCATGTATATTATTGTATTTTTGTATATTACATTACTGTGATTGTTCATTTGTATTTAACTTTTTTTTCCTACAACCGTGCGTGAAAAGTACTTTTCACGCACTCATTACAGTGTGTAAAGTGTCACTTTTCAAGCACTAGTGCGTGAAAAGTACTTTTCACGCACTAGTGCTTGAAAAGTAAATAAGCGTTGCTAGGCAACATTAAAATTCGGTTAATTTACCCGTCAAATATATAATTAGGTAGTAAATAATAATGAAAGTAATAAAATTTATTAAGAAATATGAATATACACTGTAAATGAAACAAATCTAATATTTTTTTAACAGATTGAGCACTAATCTAATTTTTAAGAACATTAACATTTTTTTGAGATGCATTCTTACCTAATTTTTAATATTAATATTAAATGTACAATGTGTACATTATAAAAGACTAGTCATCGTCTGTCTGAGATTCTTCCAAGTGTTTAAGTTACATTTTGTACAGTGTTATGAGAAAGAGTACTAACAGTATTTGAAGCTGCTGGATGTCTGTACAGTAGTATTATGAGAAACATCAATACCATTTCGGTTGTAGGAAAAATGTTGTATGCAACACGTGTGTACAATAGTATTTTTTGTCTCATGCTACAATTTCCGCATTCGGCTAGGCCTCATGCGTAAAACATCGCACTCGACCAAAAAGTACTACTTTACACACTTGTTACATAAATAAGTATTTTGTATGTATTACATACATTATGTATCGAGGGTTAGGTGGAAGAACAGCTTTTAGCTGAACCTCGCCTTTGAGTTGGATCTCAATAAAGTCTAATTATTATTATTATTATTGTTATTATTATTATTATTATTATTATTATAATAAATAAAAGTAATAAAAATATTTTTTTTTTGTATTTATTAGCTTCATACTGTACATATTAAACTTACTTTATGGAAAACCTAATAAAGAATTAAAAGTAGGAAATGTAAAAGAAATTAAAAAGTAACAAATACGGCGGTGACATTATATTGTGGGTGTATATTTAGTCGGAAAATTCGTTTTTATTGTAACAATAATGAATAACAAAGATTACCTCGATATTTTAAAAGTAAATTTAAAGCAAAGTGCCGAAAATTAGGGCATAGCAAACTATTTTAATATCATGCATGAGAATGATTACGAGTATTGTATAATATCAAAAATAAGGTTAATCGTCCCCCACAGTCACCGTATTTAAACCCGATTGAACATGTGAGGAATATTCTTGAAAGAAACTATAGTTATATGTGTACACCATTAAAAAACTTCACTCAATTGATGTTATAAAAATCAAAAGAAACCCTACAAAATATATTTCTTTGTAAAACATTTACGTGGGCATATGTCATTGCCATAGTTATATTTAAAATGATCGAGGGCAATATATTATCGCGTTATTTTTTTTTAAAAAAAATCTAGACGCAGCTAATTGTCAAAGTCTCAAAGTGTATATCACCTTTCAAAATGATATAAACAATTGAAGAAAAGTACAAACCATAACATCGTAAAGTCCAATATAAGTTTAAGACAAGTTTCCAATTTATATGTTGCTACTTTTAATAAGCGACCCAGTCCAGCAACTGTTAGAAAAATGCATAATATACATGATGCGCCAATGGACAGCATTAAAAGAAAATCAGAACAAGTAAGGTAATTAATAATAAGAAACATTAAATTATACAGTTAAATGAAAATAGCATTACCCTTTCAATAAAAAGAACTTCTCAAATTGAAGGACGACACTTTGATAACAACTCCCTATGTCCAGTTAAAAAAAAAAACAGATTAAAACTATTGTCGCACGCAGACTTTTTCGGATCATCGTAACTATTAAGGGCCGGTATTTTCACTTGCGAATAAAGGTTTAGATAAATTTATCCTTCGGATAAATATTTTTTTGTCTTTTCAATTGCAAATAAATTTATTCGAAAGAATAACATCTGTTATTCGTGGAATAAATTATTCGGTAGTTGGGTAGCGATTAATCTGTTTATTTGTAAGTTCATTATATTTCCATATAGTGCAGATTTGTAACAAAATGGATATATTAAATATTTTTGATGATTATAATTTTGAACTATGAAATAAAAAATAAAATGAGAAATCGATCACTACATCGACAGCGACATAACTATATACATGAATTAATTTTTTGACAAATTCTGATCATGAAAACAAGCTGTTTTCAATTTATTCAATTAATCATTATAAACATAAAGGCCCTGATATTTGACGCTGGCAGGTTGGCAACATATTTTCGAATTTTGGATACTTTTGTTGAATACAATGACAAACATTTACTTCGAACTGAAAGAAGTATGCAAAAATTTCACGGACAATTTTACAATATACCTATATATCTCGTATACCGCATATGATTGCTGTATTAGATGATACTTTTTAAATTACATTCTCTCTGGGTTAAATATGGAGAATAATATAGATGACATTAAAAATGTCAAACAAAATTTTGACAACTACGGATTCAAAAGTCGACACATTTTATCCTTGTCTGCTTAATGTGGCTACGCTAAACTATCCTTCTCTACTGACACAAATTTTAAATTTTTTATTGATATCATAGTTAAAGCAACTGTCAGGAATAAAGGAATAATAATCTTTATTTATTTCTTCTTTCCCACGAAAAAGTATGGTATTGTCTCTTAAAAATTTGAAAACAAATTTATATTCTTAGCTAATTTTCGGAATGAAAGACATCGTTCACGAATGTAATCTTGTGTACAAAATAAATAAATTTTTAATTACAATTTGTCGAGTGAAATTACTGATTCCATTTCTGCGTTGCGAACAAGAAATTAATTGGAGAAGGAATTTGTAACGGCTCGAAACAATTGTTCTGGAGTCAAAGAGAAGACAACAACTCGATTTGTAATTTGAAAGTTTGAAGAAGTCTACGTCCATCACAAAACGAAATAAGAAAGTGAAATAATTATCAGGGACAGTGTACCCTATACCAGCACCAGCGCTAAGTAGCAATATTGAAAATAAATTGAATCAAAGTGAAATTTCCAATACCAGCGCTTCATCCTTTGCCGATTCCTCGTGACGACGATGACAGGAAGTTGCGTCGTTTACAGGGACGACTTCTGCATTTCCGCGACTCTTCCTTCTTCCCTTCCACGATAAACAAATTTTTAAAACGTATTACAAGATTACGCATTTTACTCAATGAAGGAAATTCCACAACTGGATTTAAACTTTAACTCAAGCCAAATATGAAATACCTAATACTGAAAATCAAAAAGCTTTTTTAAAGACAGAAGTTAGAATTCAATTAGTTATGGTGTATTTTGTATTTGATTAAGATCTTTAATTTTAACATGAAATACCTACACAAAATATAAACAAAACATTCGGAGAAAAGTCATAGTTTTAAAAAGTTACTACCCCTATCCCATAATAGTTGTCACATTTAAAAATTACACTTAATTTTTTACATATTGAAAGAATTTTTCACTTTTACTTAATTTTTTATTTGTTTATACAATGCCTCATTTCGCTTTTTTGTTTAGTTTCTTATTTTCAACTAATGTTAAAAATGTTAAAATTAAGTGAAAAAATTTACTACGTTTTTAGAGAACAATGTTCTTATCCTCAGTAATAAATTTTTAGGAGAAACGCTACTTCGAAGGTTAAAAGAAATTAGAAACATTCAACATGTCAATCATGTTAGAGGTTCTAACAACCCCTTTTTTCTCAAAGTGGTTTGTATGTTGAGTAATCTTAACCACTCTGAGAAAAAAAGGAATGTTAGGATCTCTGGTATAGTTGATACGTTAAGTATTTCTAATTTATCTTTACTTGCGTAATACGATTATTCGTAAAAATTGTCTACTTGCTGAAGATGAGAACATTATTCTCGAAATACATATTACAACGAGAATATAATTCATGAGTCACGTGACATGTTTTCCGCCAATTAACATTCAGAATCTCCCTAGTTACATATCTATCACAGCGATGATAAAAAACAAAGAAATTATCACCTTATTTATATTCGTTACTAAGGGATTTGTTTTCTTTATGACATTGACAATTAATTTTGAGTATAAAAATGTGCGATAATCGTTGGGTTGATATCAACAACGATGAAAATAATAAGACAATTGTCAAATTAACCATGTTGTAATACAATATATTTAAAGTTAGGTTAGCAGCACTCACAATGTGTCACAAAAATTCATTATATTCTCTCATTAAATATAAGCTCGTGATATGATTAATAATCGAAGATATTGCTCGTGAAACCGAAGCAGCACATTTCACTCGTCCTTCGGACTCGTGAAATCTGCAACTCGGTTTCACTCGAGAATATCATCGATGATAATCATATCACTTGTTATATTACGTATGAGAATAATCGAATATATAGTTGCGAGGACGAGATATGTTTTCAGGTAACACATCGAGTCAGCAAACTGTATATTTAGATGATTTTCGAAGCTCGAGTTGTATAATATGTTAAAACTATACAATGAATCAACCAACTATATTTTTACGAAATGTCAAAAATATTACTTTTTCATTTATATCCATGGGTGATATGATTACATATATTTGTTTCGCGAAACACAAGTTAGTAACGCAAATAACCGATTTTATACTGCGTAACTAAGAAAAATTGAGCTATCTGATTGATCTATTTTCTATAGACTCCAAAATATTCAATTACCCTTTTTATTTTGTAAAAATTAATATTAATTATTATATATATATATATATATATATATATATATATATATATATATATATATATATATATATATATATATATATATATTATAGAACTAGAATTGTATTTATGTATATGTTACGGTTCAACTAATAAATTTGATTTGTATTAATATTACCGGGGTATTATTAATGTTTGGTTAGTATGAATAATTTCCGGTAATTATTAAAATGTGAAGAAAATGTATTACCTACAAATATTTAATTAGTTTATTTATTACATTTATTTTTCGATTTTCTTTTTCTTTAATTACTGTTCTAATTGAAGCTATCAATAGTTTTTACGTATATACGTGATGAAATAAATCCAAGAAAAAGTTTAATTTTCGAAATAACAAATTTGTACTTGTTACGATTCAAGAGGGCGAAAGAATGTAAAAAGGCGGAGAAAAGTAAGCAAGAAGTAAAAGCAGACAAGCTTGAAGGCTTGAGGTGTAATTGCCCAGTTTATATACACTGCACGTCTCAAATCACCGTTTTACCCAACATACGCTTTTTTTACAAAAATTCATTTAGCTTTTCTTTATTTTTACTTTAAGTACTGCGAGATAGATATTTTTAATTGGTCGCTTACAGAGAAGATATTAAATTCTTAAAACGTAGATTACCGTTTGTGCTTTTTATTTATAGATACAATTACAAGCTAAACCCAAATAAAGGTTACTGGAAAGCAATTTTAAAGTGCTTTAATGCTAATATTTGACAACTTAATAATTTCAGAATGCTCGACTTATATAGGCTGTTGTCGATTTTGAGAGAAAACTGATGTGTATGTGCTCTTTATGAATTTGTTGTAAAACTGAATGTAAAGAACGAATGTATTTTATGTACATGAGATGTAATATTTTGTAAAATCTTACCAGAAAAAGTTGTGAGAGTGTACCGAAATGCCGGTATTGTAATGTAAGAGAATAAATAATGCTGTTTAACTGAGATTTCGAGAAATTGTTAACACCTAATTTAGATTATATAGACTTCGTCTTGGGCAATAACCCAAAAATGGGTATAGAACTATATGCCCGCCAATTATTCCATTCGTTTCTATAGGCAAATTATATAAGTACTCAAATTTTTTGAAACTTTGAACTATGGCTACAATTTCTAGCACCAAATTACTGATAATGGAAAACTTACGTAATTTTGTCCCTAAAATCTAATGACGAAGTCGCCAGGTTTGTATCTCCACCCATTTTTGGTTTATAACTCAGAAATTGGTTGTGTTAATTGTAAATTTGTCAAGAAAGATATTAGATACGACCAGCGATTTGAAAATTTGGAATCAGGTCGTTGAAATCTATATAAATATATAAAATTTGGAATTTCGAAAATTTTGTCGATTTTTAAGATAATGGACGTAAGCATTTGTATTTTGAATGTTATAAACCTGACTGGGATAAAGGTTGAACGTATTTATATTACATTATTTTTCACTGAGTATCTTCAACACTTATCTGGGACATAAATGACCGATTGGAACTCAAGGGGTAATGGATTTTAGATATTTTATATTAGTATTCAGATGTGAACTAATCAATTTAACTATTATAAACACTAAATTCGTAAAATGAAAATGCATCCATTATGATTAAATTTGTGCAATGGCTAAATTGTTGTCAAATACAGGATGTTAAAAAACAAGTGTAACGCATTATAGGACATAGAAGTCAAAAGTATTTGAACAGTTTTATACAATATGTGTCCAAAAATTAACTGTTTTGGAGAAAGAGATCATTTTGACAAAGTTAGTGATCTAACATAATTTTATCTATACCAGGGAATAGACTATAAAAATAGAATAAAATTTAATATGATATATTTTTCTCCATTTATAATACCTAGTTAAGAAGTTATTTGAAAATTAAATATTGGTCAAGTTCTCCACAAGTTTTACTTTACAATTATTTGATTTTTTTGAAAAACAAAAACACATCTAAGATGACTTCTCAAAGGTTAATCGAAGACGTAACTTATAATTTGCGAGATAGCCTTATATATAGGAAAATATTGAAGATCGGACAAATATTGTATAAAACTTTTCGACTTATTTTGACTTCTTCTCTATGTCATATAAGGCTTGATTTACATTAGCGGTACAATAGCGGTACAATAACGGTACGGTAATTCTTGATCCAATGTATTTTAATAGACCCATTTACATTTACGTTCTCAGTACGCTGACGGTATGATGACGGCCCAGTGACATTTACTGAATTACATTAGCGATACGATCAGGGTACAGTATAATTTTGTTTCTATTGAAAAAATATTGTATATCATAGTAACAGCGTAGTATTTCCATGCAAGGGGGAGTGGAAGGTTGCGTTTGAAGAATACGTGCACTTCAATTTGTCGTTCATGCCAAAATCAGCCGAGTGAAAGTAAACATATGCTAATTAAGTGATTGACATTTGACATGTTTTTGACTTTTTCATCTTTGTCTTTTAGTTAAACCAAAATGAAATCAAAATGAGCTAGAAATGAGAAATCATTATACATATACATTTATTGAACAAAAGTTCTCTGCTTATAAAAAACGTGAAATATAACTACAGGTTATTACAGAAAGTACATAAAAAATGGTATCGTTTTGTAAAATTTTCTAGAATTTCTTCATTTTCTTCTTCTTCTTCTTTGACAAGAGTAAGGATAGTTATAGCCAAGTCGGTATTAGAGAAATTTTTAAACATTGTACGATATTTTCTATTATTGATAGAAACATGACATGTGCACCACAAAATGTCAATACATAAAAGACAAAACTATATTGTCATGGTATTTTATTATGTTCGTACCATCGTGGTACCGTCTAATGTAAATGCCTCTTGTAATTGACATCCCGTCATTATAGCGTCAGCGTACCGTTATTGTACCGCTAATGTAAATAAAGCCTAAATGTGTTACACTTGTTTTTTAACAGCCTGTATAATTCTTATCGTTATAGTGTTGTTATAGGTATATATGATATTGAATAAGTATCTATCCTTCCTAATATAGTTTGGATTATCTTGAATGGGTTTGACTGTCTGCATCTGCATTGTTTGGGTGCCAAATCACTGCTCACTGCTCTAATCACGAGTCGCTCAGGAATACAATTCCATTAAATTATTCGTAATTGATGCATTAAGTACAGAACAATTGATTCTATTATATGCTACTGAATCTGGTCGTAGTCGTTCAATCAATTCTAATTCATGCGTGACATAATATTGGCTGAAGCTGAGATTGTTTGTCGCATGTAATAAGCATCAAATGACTAGTGTTTTCAAATTGTACCTACTTAAAATTTAATAATAATAGTGGACAAACAAATAACATTATTATTATTATCAAGTAAAAAGATTAATTAAATTAGCTATTTTTTATTAACATTAATAATTTAGTGAAACATATTCTTACCTTAAAATTAAAATCCTTGATTTTTATATGTAAATCGTCACTTTAACACTAAAAATACACAGATGCCGAAGCACACATTATTACTTTTTACCTCTCACTAAGAGAGGTATTGGATTCATGCTAAAAATCGCATATCCAGATTTTAGTGAATAAGCACGTTTTAAGGTCCCTAGAATCCGATTATAACATTTTTACGATGATGTCCGTATGTGTATGCGGATGTGTGTGTGTGGATGTGTGTGTGGATGTGTGGATGTTGGATCCACGATTTCTCAAATACTGTAAGACTTAAGACATTTTTAACTATGGATTTCTCAATATAATGATAATGGGAAAAGTTGATTAAGTTTTGGTGACAATTGGACAACCGGAAGTAGTAGTTACAAGAAAAAAATCATCTAAATAATATTTATCGAAAATTTATGTAAATACTTATATTAAAGAACGTTAAATTCTTTATTCGATAAATATAAATTCATTATTATATCTTCTATATATTTAGAGATAAAGAAATGCATATAAAATAATTTGATGTAAAACTTCTCAGATCAAGCTACATCAAGGCAAGAAATTTAAATGTTTGTAATTCACACATAAATGTCACGGTCAAAAATATTTGTATGCCACTGTCAAAAATATTTGTACATCATTATGAAGATTATGAAAATAAATAAAAAGTCAACAACGCAAAAGGATATACCTAAAAAAGTATATAAAAGGAATTTGCGAAAAAATGACGAATAAAAGAAAAAGAAAAGGAAAGTAGAAAAAAATCAGGATATTGAATATAAAGAAAATGTATGGATTGTATATAATTTATATTAAATAATTATTTTGTAGTGAGACATGAATATATGTATTTGTATTTAAAAGTATTTTTCGTTTTATGCGTACAACCAGGTAAAATATCTGGCGAGAGGTTATGTGATGGCCACATCAGATTTTTTTTAGTTGGACAAGAGTATGCAGGATTTTTCCAAATATCAGTTTCTAACTGTACGAGTATGTTTTCTGTGTGTTACTGGCTACTCGAAAAGTAAACTCCGTTTTAATTGATCCAAAATGATTAAATTTGATAAATGCTTGGATATAAATATTTACTTGTACATATACAGCCGTATTGAAAGTAATTCTGACGTGGTTTAAACCAGCTCTATCTTAAGTCTAAGGTTTTTTCTTATTCATAGTAACGGTTGACTTAGATCTAGTTTAAATCTAGTCTACAATTTAGACCGAGCGTACCCCTAGTTTAAACTAGGTGTAAGTCTCAACATTGTAACGAATATATAATGTATATTTAGACAAAATCACAAACGAAACACTTCAAGCCTCACATTAGTTGTCAAATATTTTTATATAAAAATTAATGTGTTAGATAAATTTAGAGTATAAATAAATGATTATCAGTTAATTTCACACGTTTCCTATAAATTAAAACCAGTTTCATACCCAAATAAAAGTTCTGATATATTGTCAAAACCAGCACCACCGTTAGCCTCGAGCAATTTTATTTATTAAATATTCATATTTTAATTTATAAATTTTTTCTTCCCATTTTTCCTCATGTATACTTGTATTCTATAAACCTATTGTTGTGCTACATACTATTCTTATTTTAGATAATATTAAGTATTAATTTTTACACTGACAACTAAAAGACATTTGAAAATATTCGAATATTTATGTCTGAAGCTTACTTCATATTCATCGCAGACTATGTCCAGATGGGTACAAGGGCTAAACTCGATCAACGTAAACTAGGTTTAAACTGGGTCTAAAATTTACTATGAATAAGTCCAGGGTGGTGGTCTAAGTTAGACCTAGTTTAAACCTACTTTACTTAGACCTAGTTTAAACCAAATCTATCTCAGATACTATGAATAATGGCTGATATACTTTAAATTAAATACAAATTCGATAAATATTGGCAATAAATTTATAATACGTAAATTCAAATGTGAAATATATTTTTTCTTCAAGCGTATTATAATATGCATATTATGCTACTGTACACACGCTATAGAAGATATTCATTGTCTTACTAGTACAAAAATGTTGATATTGTTGTACTAGTAAAAAAATGTTAGTTTCTTAGTTCACCCCTGGCGGCGGCATTCACCACAGCAACACAGATCATATTGAAAATTGTTATTTGACAGTTGCATCGTTTGTGTTTTGTAGTGTACACAGCCAGCTTTGGCTGAAATAGCAAATTTTATAAATAAAAAAATTCCAAAAAAATGTCAAAAAATTATTTAAGACACTTGAAGAGAAAATAGTATACGTCATTCGGAGTAGAACGCCCTTTTTGTGTTTTACCCAGCTTGCCTAGCCTCGGCTAGCGCCTCGGCCGCAATAGCTGGGTTCAACTCAAAAAGACCGCTTTCTACTCCTAATAACATAATAAACTATTTTCTTCAAGCGTATTATAATATTCATATTATGCTACTGGACACACACTATAGAAGATATTCACTGTCTTACTAGTACAAAAAATTTTTTTAGCTTCTTAGTTCACCGCTGGCTGCTGCAATCACCAGAGGAACACAGATCTTATTGAAATGAACATTGTTATTTGACAGTTGTATCGTTTGTGTTTTGTAGTATACACAGCCAGCTTTGGCGGATATTACAAACTCTACAATTAAAAAAATCCAAAAAAATGTCAAAAAATTCTTTGAATCACCTGATGAAAAATAATATATGTTATTCGGCGTAGAACGCCCTTTTTGTGTTTTGCCCAGCTTGCCTAGCCTCAGCTAGGGATCAACACAAAAATACAGCTTTCTATTCCTAATAACATAATAAACTATTTTGGGCTTCATTTTTAATGATTTTTATCTACGATTGTGCGTAAAATTGAAGTTTAGTTGTTAGTTTTAAGTTTTTAAAACGGTTTTTTAGTAACAAGATTTCATTGGCCACGGGTTGCCAAGCAACGAGTGATTAAAATTTTCAAAACCAGAGTGAATATTTTGTATCACGGCAAACATCTTGTTGTGTACCTTATTATAGTAAAATACACGATTATACTGAAATAATAATGACAAGACGTTTTTTTGACACATGTAATTATTTTAACTCGAAAAACAACTGACAAATTATGTTACATGACATCAATTAGGCTATGAATATAACACATCTCATTTAATATTTTGTGATCCTAATTCACAAATAAAAGTATTTTTTTTATGTTTACCTATTGGTTTATTAGTTTCTATTGTAAATAAAATATTGTACGATACACATACATAAAGCATTCTTAGTCACTCACGGGTCTTAAAACCCTCGCTGCTCACGTGTTTTAATTCCGACCCATTCGTGACTAAAGACTAGATTTTACATACTTGTATCGTAAATAACTATTACGTTACCCTGGAATGAATGTAAATTTTGATTTTGCGCATTCATAATTTTAAGTAGTTGAAAAGACGCCCATTTTTATGGTTCCAAATTTTGAGTATTAAAAATTATTTTATTGCTTAATTTTCAGTTTCTTGTACTTCGGGAGTAGCGCTTGAGAGTAACTAATATTCATATGATTCAGACATTTTCACAAGTTTTACGAGAAAAATAAAAAAATTGTTTTCTTATAGCAAAAAATGTCAATTCATGGTATACGAGATTGTCGTTAACATAAATTCACGCTTTAAATTAAATATTCCTAATGTCGTTTATATAGTAATTTTTGTTCGTTACAAAAAAAAAAAAACATTTACAAAGTCATTGAATTTAATAATCTCTAATTATTATTGCTGTTAGAATTTCGATAAAAAATTTCACTTTATGAAAATGTCGCACTCAAGTTCACAGACGTGATCTTATAGACTTCAATCTAATGTTATTCTGTCGACTTCAAATAAAAACCTACTTGTCTAGCTAACGCTGAATAATGGCAAAAGACCATAAATCCTATTTTAATCAACAAAAAGAAATAAAATCGACAAACATATAAAAACAAAATGATCAAACAGAACGCAATGTTTAAAAAATATTCCCAACTTTACGACGTCACATCCATAACAATATGGCAGGCCTTAGAAAAAAATCTTTACCACGGCCATTTCTTCTCAGCCTCTTTGATTTTTGCAACCAATTTTATACGTTCATCCATTCCCAGCAAAGTTAATATCTCCTACTTGTGTTCGCACCCTTGCCAATCTCATTGCCAGTTCTTTCCCGCTGCTTTCAGTATTTCCCGACGTCTTTACGACACTCTTATCCCAGCAGGCCAATTTTCTCGCACGGCGGCTGCTGAAATCCATAACGTACAGCAGAAATGGCTAACGTTTAACGGATAGCATAGCGGCATAGGTTTCGCTGCACTACCACTAAACATGGATTTATACTCATTGTTTATTTGTTAACATCGCCAGGGATTACAAAATTGAGTAAATGGATAGCAGAGATCATTGTAAATTTTGTTTATAGACTGTGGGTTTCGGAGTTGTTTATTGTGTGACGAAATTGTTTTTGGTTTCTACGCAATTTATTTAGTAGGGTCATTCCACATTTTCTGTTTTAAGTTTTCGTGAAAGAATACCTGTTACAGTAAACGTAAATAATGTTTTCACGCCATTTGCGTCTATATTTTTGTAGATATCTGTTTCTTATAAATAGGCTTCAATGTCAAATCTCAATAGGCTGACTTCAGCGCATACGTCACTCATTAAAACGATTCATCTGACCCTGTAAGACAAAACTTAATTTAAGTTTGTTTTGTTTTTCAGTTTACATTTGTTTAAAAAATCGGAAACCGTGATTTTAAATACAGAGACGTGTTGTTCATTGATTGTCATAAAAAAGACTTACTTAAGATCAAAATATTACAACGTTTGATCTTGCATTTGAAGATTGTGACGTACAATTCCAGCCAAAAATAATCGTACAATTTAATTTTTTACAGAAGTTCAATATATTGGCATATATACATTTATCTCTCTTATATTTGCATTGAAAAAGAGTGCGCGTAATAAGGATGGATATAACACTTGTCTTTATAAAGAATTCATATTGTTGCGACTAAGTTACGATATGCACCGTAAAATAATGCTCATTGTTGACAATACTATCGTTGTAACGTAAGTTCACTTATTATACCGGCTACAATAACTTGATTTATATACACCGATTTTTCTTACTTATGTATAGGTTCATCTTTATCTTATTAACGCATTAAGAGAAAGATAGTCAAGATATGATATTCGAGAACAGTGGTAGTTAATATTTTTGCATGCTCGTTCGCAACTCAAATTCAGGCGAAATTAGTGAAGTTACCCTTATGGCTCACTTTTTTCACGTTGTCGCGAAATTCAAGAAGAATGAATTTAATGTTGAATAAAAATTGTGTAAAATATCTCAAATGTGGGTTTGACATTTTAAATAAATAAATATATCATCAAGGTTCATTACCTATTGCTGGGTGCGTCAATCTGCTTTTTACACAGATATCGGTAGTGATACATATTTGCCAATGTCAATGTTATTTTTATAATTTATTGGCGATATTTGATGATTTTCGTTCTTAGGTAAATATAATCTTGAATAATTCAGTATAATATTTACAAATTTAGGTTTAATTTTTTTACCGATTTCAGGATATTAAACTCATGTTTACATATACAAAAGTAGCTGGTAATTAAGAAATAACTGTATCTGTATGGTAATATTAGGCATTTACGAAAATTCTACCGGCGAGTAGTTACCGGTATATATCGGTAAACAGTTGTTTACGAGATTAAAGCTACCGGAATCGATACTTTAAGAACGCAAGTGGTAAACAGGGTTGATTTCTAACCTATGAAAAATATTTGAAAGTTGGAATTACTACCTTTTTTGAGGTTAGATTCTTCATTTACCTGGTAGATATGGTATAATTTTCGAACACGGTAACTATTAACCACTCGCGTTTTCGAACACAATCGATAGATGCGGCATCTACCGGTAGAAAATGCCTATTATGTATTACCATACTGACTTGTCAACAACATTGTACAAAATGAAAATAAAATCAAATGGAATTATAATGCTCTTCATTAATACATACAGACAACGTTAGTGTTTCGGTCAGTTTACTTTATTCTAAAATAATAAACACGGAAGAATGAATCACATAATTTGAATATTTGTCATAGTGACATAAATATCAAAATAATTGATCTGTTTATCATGGCATTCTGAAAACGAAAGTAGCATTAATGAGAGAATTAAAAAAATAATCTTTATTAATCATGTCTTCATTTACTGAAATCGATAAACTATTGAACAAACCACGAATGTTATGAATGAAAGCAAGCCTTAGATGTCTTTAAATCCTCGCTCTACGAGCTCGAATTGCAAGCCGACATCTGCGGCAGTTATGATAGTCATAACAATTGTAGGTATGTTAATAGCTAGAACAATTTTAGATTACGAACACATGGATTTCAAACGACAAATTACGTTCCGAATGTGATTAATTATGAACGTGGTCTGAGACTAAAACATCAAAGAACAAGTTGCAACCGTTTACTTGGCACAAGTGCAAATATTTTTTCCAACATATTTTATTGTTAAAATTAACTATTTTTCCTAAAATTTGTAAACAATCTGCTAATTCTTGTGTTGAAAGTATTCTAAAATTGACAGTTCACCAGAAGAGTAATGCTAACTTATAGCCGGTAAAAAATGTTGATAGACTATTTAAGAAAATGTAAATCAGGAGATGCAAAAATAACCAATTCCATTTTTTCTGTACTTTTAGTATTATTTTGATATTTTTGATTTATTATCTTGACAAAAGACTAACTGGTATATTCACTCTATTCATAAAATTTTTCCCCCTAACAAATTCTTTATATTCTTTTCTATAAAAACCGCAAATTCTTAAAATTTAATATCCTATTAAATCTCGATCAGTAGGAGTTGCGCGTTGATTTAAATATTTAATATCGTGATATTGGTATTTGCAAACAAAAATATTCCGCCCTTAAGATATTAAAAAAATTCAATAAAAAGAAGGTTAAACAGGCACACCCTCTGGCGCTAGTCGCTTGTTTTTCACTCATTCTATTGAATAGGCCGTATATTATCAAGACATGCCCGGTTCTCATAACTCACGGAACTGTCGTTTTAAATTACTTTACATGAGAGGACCGCTTGCTTACTGCCTCACTGGAGGACACAGATACAAAAATTCATAGGGAGTTTTATTTTTTACACTCGCTGCATTTTGATGTGGAAGAACTTCAGAAATTTATTTCTGACACGGAAAGATATATTCGATTTTCTTTGGATTACCAGAGATACAAAGAAAATGTATAAATATAAATACTCAATAAAATTGAGCTGCAAACAGTGTGTAGTACCGTTCAATCAGTACCTCCTGATTTGGAAAAGTTACTAAAACTGCCAAATATTTCGAATTTTAAATGGCACTAAATTGACCCCTGTGGTGCACTCTCCACGCCAGCAATGAGTGCCCGTGAGGTGACGCCTGGTAAACGCCCGCACGGTACAAATATGTCATCATCATTACCGAAATCTGCGTACAAAGCAGATTGGCACACCCAGCAATGGGTAATATGCCGTGAGGATATGTTTATTTATTTATTTATTTTATTTTACTAAAACTGTACATATAATTATAAATATAATTTTAATAAGTTACATGACACTTTTGTTTTTGACCCCTGTCAAAAATCTATGGGGTTAAATGAAAGTAGAAAATATAAAAATTTGATTAACCAATGTTGACCAGTTGTCACAGAATTTGCAAAATATTTAGAAATCAGTTTTCAGTAACATTTACAAAGGCTAACACAGAATGCCTATAGTTTGTCAAGCCATTATCAAAGTCAGGAAATAAATATTACTAATTACAAATTTAAAATTCATTAGTTTTTTTTATTGCGATAAAAACTTTAGGCCCGTATGCTCATCTCTTCAAGTAGAGCTACTTTCGAAAAATTATTACTTTAACTGATGTCAACTTTACTCTGAAAATAAATAAAAATAAATAAAATTGTATATTACATTTATTTCAAATAAGTATTATAGCTTTAATTTAAAAGAGACGATTCAAGATCGAAAAGAAGGAGGAGTTGAAGGAAAGGCGAAGAGACCAAGATAATATGTAGTGAGAGCTAAAGGAAGATTGTTAGAGAAATGGAAAATAGCTCCAGAAATTTGCAGAGTAAGAAAGAAGTGAAACAGTCAGCGAGAATAGCAGAGTGAAAAGAAATAGATATTAAGTTAATTTTCATATATTTTTGTACATAATACAAATGTTACAAATTAAGGTTAAATGTAAAAATGTTAAAATGTCAGAAAGAAATTTAGGATGTAGAATGATGTAGTGGAACATAATATAGTTGGCGTTTTGTTAAGAAAATGTCAAGTTGTGAGAAGTATTATAATTAATATATGAATTATGTCTTTAAATGAAGTATTTTAAGCTTTTAAAATAACGCTTCTGTATAGAACATAACACAGGCCATAAAGTTTTATAAAAAGTCGTATGGTTTGAAGAAGTACGTACTTATAGAAAACTAGTGCAATTTTACGGTATAGCGTGATATGATTATAAACAATAATTAACCGATAAGTTTTATTAAAAGTTCCTAAATTTATTTATACATATATTGTGGAAATAGTGTTCATCATCTATTTCTGATAATTTGTTCTGTTAACCATAGCATTCTGAAAGTAGCATTAACAAAAGAAATTCAAAAAATAATATTTATTAATATAGTGTTCATTTTCTGAAACCGATAAACTATTGAACAAGCCACGGATGTTATGAATCATAATAACAAGCCTTAGATGTCTTAAAATCCTCGCTCTAGGAGCTCGGATTTCAAACCGACATCTGCGACAGTTATGATATACATAACATTCCTAGGTATGTTAAAAGCTATAATAAACTCCTTTTGTGTTTTTCAAACCACTTACGTGTATAGATGCAAACATTGTGGGTGTATAAAAATATTGTATTATACTTTCTGCAATATGTTAAATTTTATAGGTAACGAAGTTAATCTGAAAGTTGTGTCAAGTCATTAACAATATCGTAGTGGCATTTCTCCAAATGTCTTGTAAAATTTAAATTATACTTAAATATACTTTCCTATTTAGTTTTTGGTTATATTGGCGTATTAATGCAAACAATGTGAACAATATTCAGTGTAAAGTACATCCTGTATGGTATTTCTCTGAATTAGTCAAGTGCGCTGAACCTGGTTGATAATTTCCGCGTCTTCAGCCCGTGTTCCTCCGGAAATGAAGACTTCTTGCTTCCCGCATATTTCATCCTCAGTTCTATCTCCGTCCTCAACTCATTACGGAATGTTTTCAAACACCAGCAAGCAGCCATCACAGAGCGCGATATGGAAATTTCACATCAAATTGAATTTCAAAATACTCTTTTAATTTTCCCCTACTCTGCGGGAAATTCTAAATTTATTACTCTTGATCAGAATCACAAACCATACGCTGCCAACGAGTCAACAATATTAATTTCCGATTCATGAAATCTTTCCGAAATTTAAAGCCTCATGTACAAAATGGAAAACCAGGATGAGATACGATGGACAAAGAAATTAAAAAGTTATATCACAAACGCATTTCGAACTGTAATTTCTTGAAAACTTAGGCAATCGAATTTCATTCTCTAGCAATTACAATATTCATTACCGTGTTATATTGAAACTGAATTGAATATTGCTTTCTAATATCTATATCTTCTGTCTGTTTGTTGGCGATTTGACACGATTTTTACTATTCCAGAGTATGCCTTTAGGACCATCGTCCAACAAAAATTTGTGAAGGACCGAATCTAGAATTTAATATTTATTACAATGTAACCCATACCAATGACTATAATAAAACAGTTTATTTTTAAACAAAAAAATCTGATGTGACCAGCACATAACCTCTCGCCAGATATTTTACCTGGTTGTACGTAGTGTTGCCGCCAAGACGAGATTTTTCTTGATCTCGTCTCGTCTTGAGTAAATTTTCGAGATCAAGATCTAAATAAATTTCAAGGTCAAATACTCGATCGAGACGAGATTACATACTTCTATTCTTGGCGAGATTAGGCGAGATCTTGAACTTATTAATTATTCATACACAAGTTTCAATCATTTATTTCATTTCATCAGTACTGTATATATATATATATATATATATATATATATATATATATATATATATATATATATATATATATATATATATATATATATTCATAATATTAGGCAGTTTTATTATTACATTTATACAATTTTCATTGAGATTGAGACATCTATTGCCAATTTTCGAAACTTTAAATAAGTTGTATTTTCTACAAAGCGACCTCAACATGACCTCTGCTGATCTCTCAACTCAAAAGTGTCAGCTGTGGCTGTTACCATCCGCAGATAACAAATGCCAAGACACATTTTTGTTTTCATTTGATTTGTTTTTGCACCCCGAGACACAACAATGTATCCCAACCATGATTTTAGTAGAAAAAATATTTCTTATTTGCACGACAATAGCCGAAAAGTCGAGATAGTCGAGATCTCGACCTCAAGATCGAGATGGATTTGAATCTTGTTGCTCAAGATCAAAATTGGTTTCAATAATAATTTTAAAAAAATGTCGAGATCGAGATAATGTAAAATCTCGACAAATCTTGTCTCGCGGCAACACTAGTTGTACGCCTAAATAGAAAAATATTTTTAAATATAATACATATATTCATGTCTAACTAAAAAATAAATCTCACATATATTTGCAAAATCTATGGGATATTTTAATATAAATTATGTACAATACATACATTTTCTTTATATTCAATATCCTGAAATTTTATTTTTCTACTTTCCTTTTCTTTTTCTTTATATTCGTAATTTTTTCGCAAATTCCTTTAATATTCTTTTTTACGTATATTCTTTTGCGTTGATGACTTTTTTTTATTTTCATAATCTTCATAATGATGTATAAATATTTTTGACAGTGGCATACAAATATTTTTGACAGTGACATTTATGTGTCAATTACAAACATTTGAATTTCTTGCATTGAAGTAGTTTGATCTGAGAATTTTTACATCAAATTATTTTATATGCATTTCTTTATCTCTAAATCTATAGAAGATATAATAATGAATTTATATTTATCGAATAAAGAATTTAACGGTATTTAATATAAGCATTTACATAAATTTTCGTTAAATAATATTTAGATGATTTTTTTCTTGTAACTACTACTTCCGGTTATCCAATTGATACCAAAACTTAATCAACTCTTCCCATTATTGTTAGATTGAGGAATCCGTAGTTAAAATGTCTTAAGTCTTATAGTATTTGAGAAATCGTGGATCAAACATCCGCACACATCCACACACACACACACACACACACACACACACACACACACACATCCACACACACACACACACACACACACATCCACACACAACCACACTTACACATACGGACATCATCGTAAAAATGTTATAATCGGTATCTAGGGATCTTAAAACGTGCTTATTCACTAAAATCTAAATATGCGATTTTTAGCATGAATTCAGTACCTCTCTTAGCGAGAGGTAAAAAATACGAACATAACATTTTTAATGTCAATATTGAGTGTTTTTTTCGATTAATAGAGATAGCAGATACGTGAAGAGTATTTTGTTCATGTTTTAATGTTTGTTTGATTTTTAAAAGTAAAAGTTGCTAGCAAATATACATACTCCCAAATGTTCGTGAATTACCGAATATTTTTCATTAGGCAGTTATAACCTATAAAACTCTAATAAAGACACTTGCATATATTTTTTTTTAAGTTGCATATCTCATTGCACTTCATCTGAAAGTTCACAGAGGCAACATGGTTATCAACTGAGAATGCAGTAGCATGTGCCAAATTTATTGAAATGCATTTAGTGTTTTTTGAAAACCAACTCTATTCTCAATGTTCTGTGACAAAATAACAATTAATGCCGGATGTATTTCACTGTTTACGTGGCTGGGTTCGACAATGTTTCAAAGTGAATTAAGTTTTTGTTCTTAATTTCAGATTGCCAAAATTTCAGTTTAATTTTAAAAAATCGTCACTGTTTGTTGATTTTTAACCTTACAAACAAATGTCCACTAAAACTGCTAAATTAGTCAACCAGTTCTCACTATGTAATTGAGGTACAGGTAAAATATTTTATATCTCTTCTGTTTTTTAAAAGTAATTTGTTTGAAAAAATTTTACTTGTGTTTTGATAACTAAGGTATTTTCAGCTCTGGTTAAATTGCCTATTAACTGTCACATTCTCAGTTAAAACGAAAATTATATTTAGGATATTACAGCATAAGTTGTAAAAAGTACACATTTATCATCATTTATCAACCAGTTTAACCAGGGACAAAAATCCAAGACCTAAATGGAATAAGACCTAAATCTATAAATCATTTTTAAGTCGACATGACCTCCCAACAAACTGTTATAGTTATGTATTAAGGGCAGAAAGTGCTTCGTACCGGTTGAGGATGATTTGGAAGATGGAGACGAAGTCGAGATTTTCAATACAACCGCAAAATTTAAAAAAATAAGATTTAGTTTATTCACAATCGGTTAGTAATATGACTATTTCTGACTTTTAAAAAGTTGGGAAGTTAGTTATTGTTAACCTCAAGGCGAAAAATAGCTGCCCCCCCGCTTTGAGAGATCAATGCGTATTAGTGATGGGTATTTACATATAAACAAAGTTTGTTTACAATTTATATGGAATGAAATTAATATTTAAGGTTAGAAATCAAACTGACAGTTCATGTGACAAATGAACAATCTCATATCATTCGTTTATTTATGTTAGGTTACTACTTAAATATTAATTATTAATTTTTTATTTCAGATTGTGAATAAAATAGTATACAAACCTCCGCGAAAAGTATCATTGTCAAGGGCGAAGATAAGCTAACCAAGCCGCGAAGCGAAACACTTTCCACCTCGGTTAGTAATATACTATTTTTGCACTCTTCATACTCGCACATAAATCTCCCAGTATATCCTACAATGTTAAATTTGCTATTCCGAATTGGGACACCCTCGTAAATTTGGAGCAATTTTAAATTATTTATGTTTAGAGACTAAAATGTAGCAATATTTTAATATCATAATCTTCTTAAATAAATTATCATAAAAGTAAATATATGAGCAATATTTTCATATAGATCAGGCAGCAGATATTTATCTCCTTGGCCTAAATTTCACCGCTGCGAGGGTTGGCTTGTGCAGAATTTGAAATTACAGGGCGAGTGTCGCATGGATAATCTTGAAATTACACCGAGTACGTGTCTCGCGAAAGAAAGGATCTACTTACGAGATAAATAGTTCGTCTTAATCCCACCAACGAAAATCCCCACACGAATACTTATTTGAATAACGAAATTTCGCTTGTCGTAATAAACTCAATCGATTCAGCAACAACTTTGTTATTTATGTTTTGGAAGTTTGAAGGCGTGATATTCGATGTGAAACTTCTATAATATCTTTGACTGGATTTTTCGATTTCCGGATCTGCAACACTTGGGCATCTGCGTCTGACACCTACTTTAATGTTCTATCGTGCACAATTTAATACTAGGTATAAATTTTTACTGTCTGATCAAGTGGTAGATGACAATGTTATTATTTTGTTGCACACACATGATTTATAATTCCTTCAAAATTACGCGTACTATACAAAAGTCATGCTAGATTAATTGCGAATAAAACAGTCAAGTACGTCGTGGAAAACCAAATTTGTACTATCATTTTAAACAATTATTTATTTGTCATTTGAAATTAAATTGTTAAGTTAGTCAATCAATTTTTAATAACAACTTCTTCAGCTTTTCCCTATTTTATAAAGGATCTCTGTCCCTTACTCTTGTCTTTCACTCATTTTTGATCATAACGTATCTTCTTCACACAGTTCTTTCTCTCTCGAGTCTTCTGCGGCTCAGTCCTTTCGCCTTCTTTTGGGCCATTTGACAACTGCACGTCAGTTGCAAAGAACACTCTGGCCCTTATCACTTTCCGATCCTACACTTTCCATCTCTGGTTTTGACAAAGATTTTACAGTCGGTTGCCCATCCTGTCACCAACCCTTACCATTTACCCGGGTTTGGGACAGTCACCAAGTTCAGCTGGCTTGCTCTCTACTATTGAAGTAGACATACGTCAAATATATATACAGGGTGTTTTCTTTAAAACAACAAGCGCTTTTTTGGGCGAACTAACAACTTTAGAGAAAAATGTTTTATACCAAAAATGAATAAGGGGATAATGTAACAATAGTAACAAACCGAATATTTAACCAGTGGTTCTCAAACGGTAGAACAAAATTATATTTTTTAAATGGCACCCTATATAATTTTTTAGCCCTTTAAATAGAATATTATTTTCTGATTTCAACGATATAAATATAGCTGGTTGTATAATAATTATTTCGAGAAAAATGGTATTAAAAACTAGAAATAATGTAATAAAAAATGGGCTTACTACTAGCGTAACTAGGCAACACCTGTGTATTGCATAGCCTATTGTAATATTATAACATTATTTTTAATACCATTTTTCTCGAAATAATTGGTATACAATCGTATACCATGTTTATATCGTTGAAATCAGAAAAAAATCTTTATCTAATGAGCTAAAAAATTATATAGGATACCATTTAAGAAAATATAATTTTGTTTCGCGGTTTGAGAACCACTGGTCGAATTTTCCGTTTGTTAATATTAATAAATTAGCCCCTTATTCTTGATCATATATTGTATATAACATTTGTTTCTAAAGTCATTAGTTCGCTCAAAAAAGCGCAGGAAACACCTATATATACACAGGTGTCCCAGGAAAAGCTTTCGCTAACGTTATTTTAAAAACTATTCAATATATTTTACAACATTAGGTATCTAGGGGATTTCCGACATGTTCATTTCAGCTAAAATATTTTCAAAACAGTAGCACTTCCGGTTTAACCGGAAGTAGACACTAACTTTCTTATTTTAAATGGAATTCTATATTTTTTATTTTACCATTGAATTCAGCAGAACAATATACAGATGAAACCATAAAAAATTTTTACTCATGATAAACCATTTCCGGCGTAATTAAACTTTTTTTGATTTTTTCACTAATAACGATCACTTTTCTATCACTTAATTTTTTTAAATGGAATACCCCCTTTTTTATTATGTAAATGAATATATATACCGAGGGTCTACTTTATTTCTCGGATGTTAAAATTTTGCTTTGGCGATATCTCTTTACCTATTTATTTTAGAAAAAAAGTGTAAGGAAGAAAAATGTTCATAATGAAAACGTGCATCGATGAGTACTAAGTTTATTGTTCAATTGTTTCTTATGTACGAGTTAGAAGCAAAAGAAAATACTCGATTTAAATAATAAAAAAATAATTTGTTTTATGTTTTTGTCATATCTTACAGATTTGACATTTCATTTGATTTTATTATTAGAATTTGTGATTATTTTTTTTTACTTCTACATTGTCTTCCTTTTATTTTTTAATAATAATAAAATCAAAATAAATGTCAAATCCGTCAGATATGTCAGAAACAATAAACATAAATTATTGTAGTTTTCATGGCACTCTGATAATTGACTTAATACGTGTATTTTCTTTTGCTGCTAACTCGTACATAAGAAACAATTGAACAACAAACTTGGTACTCGGTGATTCAATTTTTCATTCTGAACGTTTTTCTTAATTACACTTTTTTTCAAAAATTAATAGATAAAGAGATATCACCAAATCAAAATTTTAACATTGTATTTCCTACGTTCGGGAAATAAAGTAGACACCCGGGATATATATATATATATATATATATATATATATATATATATATATATATATATATATATATATATATATATACCCATTTGAAAGGTTCCCGCCTGAAAATTTAAAATGGGCAATCCATGATACATTTCATAAGTGACTTGGTTTTTAAAATTTTGTTTTGTTCTTATACCTAAGATTTTCGTCTGAAGAAGAGATTGATGGACCACTAAATTAACCACTATAGCTTCTCATTATAATAATAAAAACTAAATATTATTTCGTACTTTCTTAGTAAGATGATGTAGTTATTTGCATTAGAATGTTTTGGAGAAAGGCGGTGACGTTAGTATGGCAAGAAATTTTCTTTCTTTCTTTTCTGGCAATATTAACATCATATATTACAAAACAACTATTATCCCAAAATTAGATCCTCTATAAAATATCATTAAGTTGATAATCTAGAAATTATATTCTGTCTTTTTTGTGTAATTAGCAGCAAACTTGTTGCTCCTAAAACAAAACAAGTCTAGTACCCAACAACATTGCTCGAATAAATTCAAGCTTAGTCTTATTTCTTAACATAATCTCTAACAATAATTGTTATAATCCTCTTGCAAACATTACACAGCCCGTTTTTCACCTAAGCCGTTGAATGGCTTTATATGAAATTTAGCTACATGCCACATGGAAAGCTGTCACTTGAAGCAAGGTCTATATACTTAACTATAGTTGAATTGAGCAAAAAAGATTAGAGGATTATTTTAGATTACTTTAATTAAAATTGTTATAAATCTAAGTTAACTACATAAATAAATTGTCAAGTTTCATTCTCCAGATTCATCACATATGATTCCTTTTTATCTGAATTCGTCAATACTCGTATATAGCAATGTCAAATATTTCACAGATTATATTTCGCATTGTAACACAAAAGTTATTTGTTAGAGATGGATTCCTCGATCACTGAAGCGCCTATCACAATGCTCACCTAATTTTTCGTTCCATAAAAAAATTCTTTCCATCTTTTCTTTGGTCTTTTCATCGCAGTGAGTCGTGCCTGGTTGATGGATGCCTTTGAAAGGATGTTTTGTGAAGATGAGAATACATTTTGATGCTTATTTGCAGCTTGCTTTGATTTATAATTTTAATGATGCATTATGGATGCTTTCATGAAATTTGTAAACAATTTTTTACTGAAACGTTGTATTGAATCAGCGTATGGGACAATGAAAATGCAAAAATGTGAATGGAAAATTGGGTTGTATATTATTTTTCAGAGAAACCAGTAAACAATATTATTTGTTGTTTTTTAAATAAAAATCTTCGAAATTAATATTGATTACGTAGTTACATTGCTACCAACCTACAAGGTTTTATCAAAGAATAATGATTTTTTTAAAATTTAGCGTCCTATTATTTTTGAACTCACGGTCTGTGAAGTGTATGTCTCGTGTCATTTATATTGGACGCGCAGTTTGTGTTTGACAGTTACGTATTGACGACACATTTTGGCACGTTTATTTCTTTTCTGTTCATACGGTTAATAAAGAGAATTACTTCTCATTGTTGCGCCGTTCGAGGCAATTCGAAGAAAACGGATATAATTTTGAGTAATAACTTCTGTATTTTGCACCATGGCAACGCTCACAGTTTAATAATAATTTGTGAATTTTTGACAAAAAAAAAAAAACCGTCGTGTTGCCGCAACCACCGAATTCACTAGACATGGCCTCTTGTGATATTTTACTCTCCTTGAAAATGATGAGGACAATAAAAGGATGTTCTGCGACCATACAGAATAGATATAGGTAGAATCGCCGAAAGAACTGAAGGCTATAATACAAAGGGCATTCCACAAGTGTTTTGTAATCCACAAATTGAAAAGAACTTTGGGGTAAGTGAATTATATCTGTCGGGAAATAAAATGAATACTAATATTAATTATTACTTTTTCTAGTTGTAATTACAATTGTGAAAATAGTTGACTAAATTAGACAAACGACGTCATATTTAACTTAGATAAAAACTAGTATGCTTTTTACTCAAATTTCTAATAACTATTATTGAATTTAGCCAGTTTAAAAGATAGTTATGCACCAAGTGAGTTAAGATAATGTTTATTCATGAAAAGAAAATTTAAGCCCTATGGGCGAGTGGATTAAATTACATTATTTCAAGTCACGTGGTTTTTACAATATTTTATCCAATTTTGATAGAATAATAATAAAAACCATTATAATATTTAATTTTGACAAAATAAATAACTAACCAATTAGTAGGTTGTACATTATAATCGTCGATGATAGATGGCAAGACGTTTAGTTATAAATTATAAACGCGCTTAATTTTCTGTCATTTGTGTCTTGAATAATAATGAAAATTTTAAATACATTATTTGTCGCAGAATGAGATAAAATTCTGTGAAAGTGACTTATATTTTTAAATTCACTAGCAAATAAACTGTTACTTATAGCTTATAGTTGTTGTTATGGAGTTAATAATGACAGTTGAAAACGTCAAAATTGAATAAAAAAAATGTAAAAACTTCATGTCATTTAAGGATGTTATAGTTATTATAAGCAATAGTATACAGGGTGTAAATGAAATAAGTACATTAAATTTAACCAGTAATATAACTTGTCGAGAGCAACAATATTTCCTAATAACTTTTTCTCGAAATCGCATATTTCAGTAGCAGTAGCTATGAAAAATTTTGTTTTAGCAATTGACAGTTTTGTCAGTTGTTGCAATTAAATATTGACATTAGTAATAAACCTGTTTATAAGGTAAAATTCTGGCAAAATGTTTATGGTTACGAGTAGCGGATACACAGACACTGTAATTACCTATGGTGAAGTTCTCAAGGCAAACTCCTCTTCCTAATATTCGCACATTTATATTGTAAAACATACAATATCTTCGATATTTTCACAGTATGTGATGCCACATATGACAATTTGGAATATTTTAAAAGAGCAACAGTCACATTCATATCATGTGCAAAAATTTCATTGTTTCAAGCACTTCAATTTTGCGAATGGGTTGTATTGTTCACTTTTAGAACTGGATTTATTAGAGAAAGTGTTTTTAATAATGCACAATACACTTACCTGAACACAAAAATCCTTATACTGTAAGAAGGAAACAAAAGTTCCAACAAAAAATATCATTATTTGTTTGGGCGGGAATAAATTGATGAGTCATTGGTCCTCATAGAATCCCACCTCGTTTAAATGGACAAGATTATGTAATTACATTTTTTTGAATAACGTATTTATCGAACTTTAATTCAGACAGCAGAGGGCAGCAGCGATACTTCCATGGGCGTGTAATCAAATTTGTAACAAATCTTTAAAGAATTTTAACTCAAAAACTAAAAGATTTAGAAAAAAAAATATTAAGAAATATTGTTGCTCTCGGCGAGTTACATTACTGGTTAAATTTAATATACTTATTTCATGTAGAGCCTGTATACCAAAAACAAAGTTTTCCAAACTTGTTATCTACTTTCCAAATATCGAAAAACTACCCTTAAACTAAAACTTCCAACTTTCCCTTAATCAATATTCAAACTTAACTCTTTAGGCATCACTCACTTCATTATGCTAATGAATTTATCTCTCGTCATGTCAGTTCCTTGGCAAGCAAATATAAATACTCTCTTCCGAGCTACTTTCACTTGCGCGGGTTTCCTGAACCTTGAAGCCCGGAGCTTTTCCTCAAGCTCGACCCGGGGCAATGTACCGTGCTAAGCTCAGCTTACACACAATCCACACAGCTTTAAGCTTGGATTGGCAGGGCGAACTTTGACAGAGATACATATTTGGTATTGATGGAAGAATGGATGCGAATGAGGGTAGAAAGGAATTGTGTTTGACTTGTTGCCGGATAGGGGAAGTAGTTTCAGAATTTTAAGAAAATGGTATAATTTTTTTCTTCATATGATCAAGACATCATAGTTTCTTCTACAGTCGTACAAAAAGAAATTGTAGGCAAAGGAAATCTTTGAAGACATTGTGAATATGGCGAGTGAAGATATCCCTAATGTACAATTGTTTGCCGCTGGGCAAATGAATTTAATAACATTTTCCGTTTATATATTTAGTACGCAGTTTTTTGAATAACTCGTTTTCCATTTATATCATCAGTGCGCACTAGCTGAGTTTTACGTGTTTCTTTTATACTTTTTAAGTGAACTCAACCTTACAGAGTGTGCTTTTTCTTAAACTTACCATAGAATCGTCAGTTCCTGCCAGTGTAGTCTGCCAAATTCATCGTATTTTATATTGGAAAACATGTCTGTTTTGGTATAATGGATGTAAAAAATCAAGTTTGTTAATAATAGAACAATTAATGAAAAAGTACGTTTGTAAATACAGAGTGATCCAGAATGATTGAATGTCACGTGATTTGAAAAAGTTCTAATTATGATCAAAATTATATTTCACGGAAAAAAAATTAGTATCAATTTACCAGCAATGTCAAATTATGTTTCCTATATTACCAACATTTGGAAAAGTCAGTGGCGTTAAGTATTTGAATTTTTTACATAAGAGTTTGTTTTTACCTTTATAATTAAACTGTTATTTATTCAATCAAGTCTATTTTGGAAGTACAGGCTGTCTCATTTTCGATGTTTTTTTAAGGTATCTCGGGTAATATTAATGATAGAGCGAAACCGTTTGCACATTGCAGGGTCAACTTTTCGAGAAAAGTTTAATAGTCACCACAGGAATTTTCGATCTTCTTTTGTTTCTGAGCTACAGGCAAAAACTCGTTTGTTGCTCATTTTGAAAATATATCATATCTTATTTATTATGATAGTTAGAGAAAAAATGTTTTTATAAAAAAATTTACCGTTTTTAAAATAGAATAAAATGGCGTAATTAGATTTTTTTAAAACTTAATAATTCTCGAGATATGACACAAACTTATGATTTTTCAAATGGGTACCTATGTTGAAAATAGTCTCGTCTTTTTGCTTATTTTATAAGCTTTTCAATGATATATAACAAGTCTACATTCTTTTGTTTTAAACATTAATAAAAGACGAATTATTCATTTATTGAGGTGAAAATATCCTACGCCCGTATATTAGAGTTCGTGAAATAAATGGAAACTTCCGAAATATTAAATTAAATTTACTTATAATCTAAAATTTCCCAAACCTATGACAAACACTAATAATGAAACCTTAATCCTTAGTTAACCAAAAAATTCCATTTTCTCTTATATCCATCTAGCTCTAGCAATTTCTTATTCATACAGGTCAGTGTGGACTCGTATCTTGAGCATATTTGTATAGCACATCACACGAGTTTAACGCATACATGTCCTTTGTGTGTAATCCAACCCTCTCGGTAGGATCTGGATCCAGGATTAGGTCTGGACATCACTGGAGAGCTTAACATAACATCTCCACAATGGATAGATGGAGAGTATGTGTTTGGATAGGCCATTAAGAAGAGATTGAAAAAAATTGATTATTTTGTGGTGTTTATAAAGAAATTAAATTGGGATCATATAGGATTTATTATAAAAGGGTCGTTTACCAATGTGAAAATTAAAAGAAAAATTAACATAGTTACTACTAGAAAAAAATTCATAACTTGGAGTAGGCTATGAACAAAGAAACGTATGTCAATTTAAAATATTTAATTAAATGTCAATTTAACATGAGACATTGTCAAAAATGGTATCTAAATAAATCAAAGCTCTTCTTTTTGAACCTTATTTTAGAAATGGAAACAAATTAGAAAACGGCGAATTTACTGTATTCTTCTTTATTGTCTTTTCTCCTTAAAATTACGTTTCAAGATCAATTTTGTCAACTTGACATTTGAATTGAATAATGATCAGACATATGTTTCTCTGTTCATAGCCTACTCAGAGTTTAGGATTTTGTTGAACACACTATATACTATTCGCAATCGAAATTAACGATAGAGGCGCTGATCAAAAGAAGATGGCCGCCATACGATGGGTTTGACATATGACAATTGACATTGTGCACTGTGTTTCGTTAACTGTGTATACAAACCGATTTTAAAAACTTATTAACCGATCGCTGTTAAAAGTCAGACCACGTATTGCGTTTAATGTGTTAAGCTACTATTTCACGAATGGGGATAAAAATGTTTTTAGGTACATACATATATTTACACTTAACGATTCATAAATAATATATTAATATATTTATAGAAAATAATGTGTGTCAAAGAATTATTGTTGTTTTGATAAATTTAGAGCCATGTTAATATATATATATATATATATATATATATATATATATATATATATATATATATATATATATATATATATATATATATATATATAAGCAGACAAACTTTAAAGCGGGTTTTTTCAAAAGAAATTTAGTGGGCAGAAATAATTTCGACACTCTTTTTAATAAAGTCAAGCTTTCGGTTTATTTAAAACCATCCTCAGGACTATTAATTTGAGATTTGGAAGTAAAATTTTCAAAACTAAACATAATATGCGAATTTAGTGTTGGACTTTAAATTTAACATTGTCATAGTTAATAAAATTATAAATTTTGTACAAAATATATGTCGTTGTTGTTTCGCAGCCATCATCAAAATTTGTAATAATTTTTGTTTTAAAATGTAAAACGACATATATTTTGTACAAAATTTATAATTTTATTAACTATGACAATGTTAAACTTAAAGTCCAACACTAAATTCGCATATTATGTTTGGTTTTGAAAATTTTACTTCCAAATCTCAAATTAATAGTCCTGAGGATGGTTTTAAATAAACCGAAAGCTTGACTTTATTAAAAAGAGTCACAAAGAATCACAGCGAACCATGCTTCCATTAATAATATGTTTACGATAAAAACATTTGTACCTACATTAATTTCATAAATATGTATGATACAGCAATTAGTTTCAATTAAGTAATAATCTGAGAGGAAAATTAAATATTTATTTTATATTTTCGTAAACATGGAATAGACAGATTTGATTAATATCATAATTATATTTATAAAACAAATATAATAAAATATTAAAATTTTCATTATATTTGCGTAGATAATAAGTTTTTAATTAAATTAACTAAAAATATTGTTGCAAAACACTATGTCAAATAAAAATTAAAATATTTCATGATAAAATCATTTTAATTTAAAATGAATAAATAGTTGATATCTGAAATTTAATTCATTTCATCATAATACATATAAATATATTCGTTTCCATAATTTTATGTTGAAAAATGCGTAAGATCTTACCCCGAACGCCTGAAGAAGGTATACGAGCCCAAGTTTGTAATAGTTCGTTTACATTGTCAACAAACGAATTATAAATCTTACGCAAGTAGTGATAGATTTCTACCAATTTCTTTCTACTAGTTTAAAATAGAGATTTGAAATTATTAAAACCTGAATATGTTCTTCAAGTATTCCACCATTTAATAGTAGTAATACTAATAACAGCGATAATTCTACAGTGTGTTCAATAAAATTCCTAACTCGGAGTAGGCTATGAACAGAGAAACGTATGTCTGATCATTATTTTATTCAAAAGTCAAGATGTCAAAATAAGATCTAGAAATGCAATTTTAAGGAGAAAAGACAATAAAGAAGGATACAGTATATTGACATTCGTCGTTTTCTAATTTGTTTCCATTTCTAAAAAAAAGCAAAGCTTTGATTTCTTTAAATAACATTTTTGACAATATCTCATGTCAAATTGATATTTAATTAAATATTTTTAAATTGACATATGTTTCTTTGTTCTTAACGTACTCCGAGTTACGAATTTTTTTGAACACAATGTATTAGGCTTTATATCCACAAACCCTGCACATTCTTCTATTAAGAGTAATGTCCCACATTTCTTGTAGGTAAGTTTTACTGTACGCATTGGAATTTTACGAAGTTACTATTTACTGTGCCAAAAGTAAAATGTCTCGGTAGAAGATAAATGTCGACTTTGAATGCCGGTCGAACAATTATCGCCAGTCATTTGGCCCACAGATTTTGTAATTTCATAGTCCATAAGTATTTTATAGAACAGTAGTTCTTAAAAATTAATAATAGATGTAGTCTAAGGTTAAATTTAACTAAAACTATTATGATTACCCCTTAACCTTAAAATTAATTTTAACAAAAATTAAATACGTATATCAAGAACTAAGTTCTCATCATCAGTAGTAAAATAAGTGAAAGTTAAACAGAGTAGTCAAGATTACTAAACATGTCAACCATGCCAGAGGTCCTAACAACTCTCTCTAAATACGAAATACGTATTTAGTTTTTGTTAAAATTAATTTTAAGGTTAAGGGGTAATCATAATAGTTTTAGTAGTTCTTAAACTTTTTTTTTGGCTATACTTTGCAACCCTATAAATTGTGGCGACCCAACAGTATTTTGTTACTTCAAAATTTTTATTTTTCGGACCCATAAACTGTATTAATTTCATAATTATAAGATAAATACAAACTTATAGATCATACTCTTATATTTTCACAATTTAACTCAAATATAACGAAAACAAAAATGTTACTTTAATATTATGTACATATAAAATAATTTACAAACATTTCAGTGTGAAGGGTGAGCTTCTTTCTTTGAACATAAAATATTTATTCTCGGTTATATATTTGTAATTAGATAACTGGTCTTATTACATTTTCAACATTTATTATTCTATTTCGATTTAATGTAAATTAAAACTGAAAATGGAGACTTGTAGAAGAAAGTGGTAACAAAAGGTAAAAGTACGAGTATATATTTTGGATATTGCTTATCAATCGATAGCTAAAGTCACAAACTAAAACTATTAATTTTCGGTTGAGTTTATCGTGACCCAAAATAAAACAAAAGCGACTCACTTTTTGGTCGCGACCCATAGTTTAAGAACCACTGTTGTAGAAAATTTTCACCATACGTTTAGCTTTTGTAATTTGTTGAAAATGTAAGCCAACTGACGAGCTCATTAGTGTAGTTTGTAGTGAGTAGTGCAGGGGCGTAAACTACGTAGGTGCACGGACGCACATGCACCCACAGAAAGTAAAAGTGTGGGTGCGCAGTACCCACAATAATTTCGACCTAACATTTTAATTATATTTCATACATTGTAAAAATGATTTATCAATCTTTTTAAGTTGTTTAAGAGTAAGCTGACATTATTTAATTAAGCCGAACAAACGGATATGTTAATAATTATAGGATATTGCGAAGAAAATGATTGGCAACCTATAAACAATTGTTACTGTTATAAAACATATGTTGTTTGACATTTGGATAGATTGCTAGACGACATTTATTTTAAAAATTGCATGCACTGTCTCTCATATTTAATTTTTTCTGCCTAAATCGTTACAGATATCACAACTTACGCAGAGACAGAAAAGTTTGCCATTGAATATATCATTATCGTCATTCAAACCGAACAAAGCGTTCTGTCATTATAAGCAATTTTTTTTACTAAACGGTATATTTTCGGTTTTTCGGATATTGGTAAATTAGGTTAAATCGTGTTACCTTGGGCCCAGGAATCTGTGTTTAAGCCATGTCTACTTGTTTTAAAGATGCCCTGTATATAAATATTAGGAGTATTATCTTTTTTTTTGTAATAGATATTAATGTACACATAATTTAATATATGTATATATAATAAAATAAGTATGTTATTTTTATTGTATTATTTGCATTTATAAAAACATATAGGTACCCATATTTAAAATAAAAATAGTGCCACCACAGCCAAAATAAAAAGTTTACGCCCTTGGAGTAGTGTATACTGAAACGTCTCTTTTGTAAGAATTAAATTCGTTTGACTGAGATTTCGAGTATTATTAAAACCTAATCTACTCCACAGTCGAGAATTTATCAACATTTAAAAAAGAATATTGTTTGAAAATACAAATTTCCTCCTTTTCATAAGAGTTCCTAAAAAATGTACTTGTCTAACCGCAATTTTTCACTTTAAAAGCATATTTCCGTTAAAAATTAAAATCCATCTTCCAAATATTCATCACAGCTTGACGAAGAAAAATGTAGTACATTTTAAACCAGCCGAAATTTAATTCCCGTAAAAAATCACATTACCCTTGACAAATTCCCGCCTTCGTATCACATTTTGTCATGACGTTCTGCATCTAAGGCGGCGTGGGCAGGTAAATTAAAAACAAGCGCGTCAAGGGTGTTTCACCCTCGGATATTACAACTTCTCGGGGACTTTTTAACAGGAGTGTGAGTTGATCGATGGTGCAATATACACAATACAGCTAAGCGTACACTCCTTACAACAAGGGGTTGCTTTTTGAGAGGGAGTGTACGTCGTGGTATGTTTTAAAGATTTAAAGTGTAACAAGCTGACTACATTCTTGTTAAAATAATTAACGAGTAATGTATCTTATTTCTGTGAAAGCGTACGAGGAGCAGACTTCCAATAAGCTGTATGTCCAATTTAAAAAAAAAAGTATAGATGGCATTGTGTTCTTTATGTATAAATCTATCATGTTGCAATGTCATAGAAGTTCTAAGTGCATTTTGTCTACTGTTAGAAAAAAATAAAAGCTCCTGGACAAATGAAATAATGAAAAGCATTTTGTCCACTGCGAACTGATAAACGTATGGCGTTTTGACCTCAAGCGGTAGACATAATTCAATGCATTCGGCACTAAGAAACTCAGTGTTTTGTTTACGTTAGTCTTAGGCCTCATTTCCACCGATTGTCCTAATGCGTAAGAGCTATAATGAATAACTAAGCGCAATGTGTAAAAATGTTTATCATGACAAAATTTACTATCATTTCCAGCTATGCATAAAGCTTAACGCTTAAGAACTAAGAGCAATGTGTAAGAACAAAAGTTTGCAAACTCCAAGGTTTAAGCCGTAATGACTAAGGCCCGGTATTTTCACTTCCGAATTAAATTTCGAATAAGTATTCGTTAAATAAATGTATTCTACATATTTATCCAAAGAATAATTCTGTTGCGTCTTTTCACACGTTTTACAGAAACAAATAGCTATCTGTCGAATAACTTTAATGTTCGAGAATTGGTAGCCTTGCATAGTGAATTTGTGTCAGTAGAGAAGGATGGAGTTTGACGTATCCACGTTAAGCAGACAAGGATCAAGTGTGTCAACTTCTTTTGAATCCGTAGTTGTCAAAATTTAGTTTGAGATCTTTAATGTCATCTATATTCTTCTGCATTTTTAGCCCCGGGAGACTGTAATTTAACAAGTGTACTATCTAATGCAGCGATCATATGTGATAAACGAGATATGTATATTGTAAAATTGTCCTTGTACTTTTTGAATATTTTTTTCAGTTCCAAATAAATGTTTGTCATTGTATACAACAAAAGTTTCCAAAATTTGAACATATTTTGCAAGCGTCAAAAGACAGTATCTTTGTAATGATTTACCTATTCACTGTGTAAGATTAAATACGATTCCCAATATGTAATAATAAATTGTATTTATAATCAGAATTTGTCAAAAAAAAAAATTATGTATGTGGTTATGTCGCTGTCTGATGGTGTGTGAGCGATTGCGCACGTTATTTATTAATTCATAGTTCAAAATATCATCATAATCATCAAAAATATTTAATATATCCATTTTGTTAATAAATATGCACTATGTAGAAATATAATGAACTTACGAATAACAGGTTATTTATTCGCTACTCAACTACCGAATAATTTATTCCGCGAATAACATGTTATTCTTTCCAATAAATTTATTTGCAAGTGAAAAGACAACAAAAATATTTATCCGAAGGATACATTTATCTGAACCTTTACTCGCAAATGAAAATATCGGCTCTAAGCGTGATTGTGAAATGGACATACATAACTGCCATCTGTCATTCTTACTTTCCTAATTTGAATTGTCAACTGTCAGTCTGTTTTATAATTACTAATTTTTCGATCTTGATATAGATACGGAAAATTATGCATATGACATATTATAACAAAGAAGAATTACTGATTCAATGGCAGTCTGCTATAGTTAAGAATAAAAAGGAAAAACATGTGATATATCTTTCGAATTAGTCACTAAAAAAGTAGCTGGAAATGGTATGATCGTAAATTGTTATAATTCATTATGGCTTATGTACAAATTATTATGCATTAAGCATTAAAACATTCGGTGGAAATCAGGCTTTATACTTATTATTATAGAGTACGTGCACGTCACGTTTACAACCATGTCAAAATCAGCTGAGTGGAAGCACGGATCATATATACCCTTTATAGATGGCCGACGTCCACTATAACAAATGAGACAATGTTGCACGTATCGCCGTCTGGCGCTTGAAAGAATAACTAATTGTACAGTGTGCAACCTGGTGTGTATATAGGCAATATCAAGGAGGACCAGCGACCCGCAATACTTTGGAATATACTAAATTTTTAAAATAGAAAATCGTTTAAATAATATATGACCACAATTAACGGAAAAAAGTTTATTTTCCGGTTTCATCAAATTTTTGTTACATAATGATTGCAATGATTGGTAATATTCATAATACTTTCATCGACGTAGCCCAATTCACGAGAGAACAGCATATCTGAAGCTCATGACATAAATTCATACATTTTTGAAATGTTTATAGATCAGAATAATAAAAAGTGAAGAATAATGTTGACAGCCGAGCAAAATAGCGTAGAAGCAACGTAATCGCAAAGTAAAGGTTCACACTTGTCATACAAATTGAAATTCCGCGGCTTTCTATAGTTCAATTCGAAATATGTAATTTCTTAATTTTATCCCGTCGGCCATATTGCACCGGGCACCATCTAGCGCTTGGAAGAAAAGTACTATACATAGGCTTCTACATGGTCTCGACATTTTACATATGGGTTTCCGTAGCCTGAGTAGAAGTAAACATCTGCTAGTACTCGTAAGTAATAATTTCAATTTTTGGCATCAAGGTGGATCTGCATGGTCTGCATTTGACGTGTGATATTCTGACGTTTCGTTATAAAACCCATTTGTGTTATTTTGACATGGTTGTCAACATGACTTGCACGTACTCTATGCTTAAATTTATAATTTAAAGTGTTCTCAGCAACGGAGAGTATTAAAGATGAATATGTAACAGCTGGATGATATTAACATTGCTTAATTCTATTGTTTTTTAAAAAATAAAAGCTATTTTTCTGGTAATTTGGCATGAAAATTCTGTTTTTCGTTCTTAAGACAATTAAATTGCATTTTGTGCAATACATTATTGTTAATATTTTTGTTAGTTCTATATTTTGTAGTCTAAGAATTTAACGTCTACTTACGTATATTATTTAATTATTTTAAAAATGTAAATATTTTATATTACTCAATTATTACATAAGCAATAAATTATCTTCATTTACTAAAATGTGCAAATTTGGTTATACAGCTTATTGGAGTCTGCTCCTCATACACAAGTTTGCAGTTTTAACAAGAACTAAGTTTAACAGGATTATTTGGGTTGTGTGTACATTATGGAAGTAAATCACTTACAGTTGTAAGAAGACTTCACTTTGTATTTTAAAAGCTGTATGTTTTAAAACTAAAGGAAATATTACATTTTTATACGATTTTTATATTTATGGATATTGTTTACTGCATCTATACATTCCCGTTCAAACATAAAATTTTATTATTTCAATGTACATGTATATAGTTGTCCCATTTATAACTGCCACCATTGGGATCTCGAAAAATATAAAAGCTACTACTTTTATGTGTTTATTTTCAAATAACGTATGTACCAAAAGTTTTGGTACAAATTAAAAACATTTCTTGTGAAAGATATTTTTAATATTATGAAACTTAAATTGTAAAGGGTAGTTTGTACATATATCATATATATTTCAGTGGCACGAAATTTAGTAGACATATTGAAGGCGCTGAGTGATAAATACATCTATTTCGCGAAGCTTTAAGTAAATTCTTCTTTACAACTCATGTTTTTTATGCTTCCCAACCATTATTATAATTATATTTTCTGCTTTTTGAATTAGAAATAGTAAAGTATTTTTTTTCTATTATAAAGAATTATAGTTTAAAAAATGATGACGCTTATAAGAGCTCTACTTCGGTATTTTTCTATAGTAATTTATGTTGAAAATTGTAAATCTTACAGATTTTTAAATGTGTAAAAAAAATTGACAAAAACACTAAAGCACACCTATTTTTGTCGGTTAAGGTTAATATAAAATTATACATGAGAGTCGCAGCTTCCGCTTCATTATTTACAGTTCTCGAAGAATTCAGTTCTGAACAAAATACGTACGGCTATTAGAAAGCGAACAGTCTTGTGACTGTACATAATCAACAAATGTATTTTTTTTTCATTATATACGAATCATAAAATTTTGAATGAAAAAATACGTACTCGTATAAATAAATAAATACATCATCACGGCATATTACCCATTGCTGGATGTGCCAATCTACTTTGTAGACAGATGTCGGTAATGATGATGACATATTTGTACCGTGCGGGCGTTTATCAGGCGTCATCTCACGGGCACTCATTGCTGGCGTGGAGAGTGCACCACAGGGGTCAATTTTGTGCCATTTAAAATTCGAAATATTTGACGTCGGTCGGGATATATATATATATATATATATATATATATATATATATATATATATATATATATATATATATATATATATAATATGCATACCCTTAGATAACAATAATTTTGAGAAAAATGCTTTTAAATTTTATATTTCTTTGATTAAAATATAGCTACAATAAGAGTGCCACGAATGAAAAAAATGAATGCATGTTATTCTTTCTACGTAGAATTGGAGTGAATATTTTTTTCTTTTATTGATGATAAATGTCAAAGCTGACAAAATATTCACGTATTTCTTTCATGGGATTCTAATTCTACGTAAAAATATTAACACGTTTTTATTTTTTCCATTCGTGATACTCTTATTATTGTCATATTTTAATCAAATTAATATAAAACTGTATATTATTATTTCTCAAAAAAATTAAATCAAATATCACTGAAATCAGAATAAAATTCTATATCGAATAAGCAAATAAAAAATATGAAGTTCCATTTAAAATAACAAAGTTGGTCTTCAATCGATCTCGTAACTCTTATAGTTCTCGAGATAGTAATAGTGGACAAAATAAAATGAACACCCTGTATATGACGTCATACATCCCGTTTCCAGTGTTCTACGAATAAACGTCTCTAATTGGATCAGGTACATAAATTCTATTTATAGAAGATCTTCGTTAGGTCCTTTGAAAGGGGAAACTCAATTTGATTGGCTGTTTTCTTGTGATAAATTCCCAACAAAAATATTATTCCTGGAAGCAGCATCTAAATAAGGCCGGAATGAATTTGAGTAAATTTCCCGTAGATTCCAATTAAAATTACCCCTCTTAAAATAAATTCATTTCGTTGAACTTTATGTAACTTTCACCTGGTAATGAATAAAACATTCAGTCGGAGCTTAGATCAGAGATAGCGTTGAATTTATAAACCGCGCGCTTTGCAATGTAGCCTTCCGGTCGAGGAATTAATTGTACGTAATGAATAGGCCTCGCCGGAAGTTGTGAAGAAGTTGCTTATCGCACTCTAACGTGTCAATTACGAATTAGAGCTTGTTTCATTTGAAATAATTAAATGCGCCTTGATTACCGGTGTAATAACAGTTGTTTAAGAAAGACAATTATGCCGAAATTGTCGAGATTCGCGATGTAAGTCTCCCCGTGTGAATACAGGACGAGATAAAAACTTTAATAATGCGCCAGAGAAGGCGTAGGAAGAAGCTAGTGCCCTCTCGGGCTCATTTCTTCCCACCTGGTGCGGATTTAGGAAGATTTGCTTGGTAATGGCACGCACAATGAGAATATGCTAATGTCTACACTAATTTCATATTTGAAGCTAAAGTTTTCATGACTCGTAGTCATATCTTGGAATATTGTCGTAAATTTTATCATTTCATTTTAAATATTTCTCATTTACACTGATATCACAGAATAAAAATTTACAGAAAAGTGGTACTTAATGTTGCACTGAAATCACACAATTTGCTTAAAAATAATTTGGTGCATAAAATATATGAATACATTTACCTGTATTAATTTCTTTGTCCTACATTTCATTTGCTAATAAAAATTATTGGTTCAGATTTGGGTTCACGGTCAGTTGAATATGTAACTAACTGGTTCTGAATCTGAAACTACTCGGATATGATTTAAAATTCCCGTTCTATAATTAACTGATTATTTATGAATAACGGCTACGGAAGAGAAACATTTAGGATCTTCGATCATTTCCCATTACCTTATTACATTTTAATCTATGGCATAGCACTTTACTAAAGCGTTTGATCGAGTGAATCATGATAAATTAATCGAAAAATTAGGCAAATATGGTATTCATTGATCCAATACGATGGATAGATCCATATTTAATAAATAGGTCACAAATTATTGTATTGGGAGGTCTTTATTCTAGAGAAATTGATGTTTCTTCGGGAATGCCGCAAGGCTGTCATCTAAGCCCTTTACACTTTAATATATATGTTAATTCCATATCAGATTGTTTTCAAAATAGCAAATACCTTCCATTCGCGGATGACTTACAGTTCTTTAATATATTGGATAAATCTCTCCAGGTTGTTCTGCATGTTGATAAACGGTTAAAATGAAATACACTTGTTGTGTGATGATGCAGAATGTATTATTTATTAGTAGTCCTTCATCAGGCCGACGCGTCAAAATATTAAAAGTATATATCGTAGAAAATTTTTGAAGGACAAAACATCTTATGTTTTAGAAAGAGAAGACAAATAACAACAATTTTTAGATTTTGGGGTTATATATCCAGCCTGAAATTAAATCATATACCTCTCCCTGTCTGTCGGCATAATCGAGTATTTCACTATCTATTTTTAGTCGATACGAATTTATAAAAGATTGAAAATAACTCAATCCTATTTTCAATCCGCTAAGATAAACCAGTAGGATTTTTCAAGTCACTTGAATTATCGAGATAAAGGTAGTCTATGTTTAACTGTATCTTTATTTCCAATTAGATTACAAATTAAAAAAAATATTATCACGTCAAAATATTTCAAATAGGACAGAATATCAGAACATCGGATCCATTGCTCGAATCTGAGCATCAGTTCTACAACCGGATCTGATGATCGAATCCACTACCTATATATCCGAAAACTGGTTCCATTAACAGGTGCCAAAAATTCGAGTGGATAGTTTTGGAACCGGATACTCGGTTTCAAATAGTTACAGTTAATGACAGCACTAACAAAAATATGCACAGATAAACGGATTTTTACAGTAGGAATTTGCAAAAAAAAAAAAATACTTGAATGTAATACATAATTAATTTCTAAACAAGTAATTTGAACAAAATTTATAATTTATTTTTAACGAACTTCTTTTTCCAAATAACATGAAAAATATTATTAAAAAGGACACAAAATACAAAAGAGAAATGTTTTATTGTACTTACAAAACAAAATATTTGTGCCAAGTTCATAATTTTAATTAATTATAATATTATTTTTGTTAACAAAAACCCGCGTAAGTAAGACTGATACCGCAAAGGATATTTTTGGGAAAAAAATTCATCTCTCACATTAATTTCTGTGAGAGACACAAAATTAATGACTGCCAGTGTTTTTAACTAGAAGAAGTAAACGCTTTCAATTTATCTTCCATTACTTCATATCGCGAATAGAGCTGAAAGTGTGTTAGCAGCTTGGCAGCTGCATTCAGCTCCACAGTCTATATAAATTCTCGTTTGAAAAATGTTGTGAGAACGTGGAAAATAAACTCACCAATGTCAGAGGAGCCTCCCCATGTCCCTTGCTGGGCCTGACGGGCTAGCTTGGTGATGGCGTCCACATATAGACGGGAAGCGGCTGCCGCACCTGAACAAAAAGAAAGATTAATTTTATAAATGATTATAAAATGACAATCAAGATAGAGATATCAAAATTAATCTTTTGAAAGAAGTTGATAACTTCATACTATCCTCGGTCAAGAATTCTGGCGTAGCTGGCGCATCAAGTTATATAGTATTCTATCTAAATTAAAAATCACGGGATTATCTGTCTAGGTTCTTGGAAGAAGAAGTATCGAGGGTTATGTTAATACGCTAAAACGTCATCACCGCTTATCATGAAGGCATCTAATGTGTACCGACTTATAGCGCCCAAAATAGCAAAAAATGCACTTAAAACAAATGAAATTACAACTATATACATACATATATACAGAGAATTTATTTAAAAATGCAACATAATAGGCATTTACGAAAATTCTACCGGTAGATACCGCATCTGCCGATTGCGTTCGAAAACACGAGTGGTTAATAGTTACCGTGTACGAAAATTGCACCATATCTACCAGATTTATCTACTGGATCCATAATATGTGGATCGAGTAATTCAGCCGGTAAATGCGATAAATGAAGAATCTAACCTCAAAAAAGGTAGTAATGCCAAGCGAAGCGCGAGCGTTAAAAGTGGAAATGTGTTTAATATTGGAATTGGAAGTAGCACTGCGCTCAGTTTGTTAAATTTGAAATCTGTTTCAAATTTTCAAATATTTTTCATAGGTTAGAAATCTACCATGTTTACCACTTGCGTTCTTAAAATATCGATTCCGGTAGCTATAACCTGGTAAACAGCTCTTTACCGATATATACCGGTAACAGCTTACCGGTAGAATTTTCGTAAATGCCTAATGTTTTATCACTTCCATGGTTACACACTACTGTCAAAAAATGACAGCAATGTAATATTTGACCATTTTAAAATGCAACATTATAAATAGTATTGCGGCACAGGACTCCAGAACACACCACAAATGGTGTCAATTATTTCTACGAGCGACTAGGATATTGCCTCAGTGTGAATAGAGGTATTTTTGAACATTTATTACATTAAAATTATGAATTTTTATAAGCCAAAGTTTATTAAGATGTGCTACATGAAAGTTTTGATTTTTTGTTAATATTATGTAGGCTAATTTATTGGAAATTAGTATTGATAATACATAACTACAAATTTTTGTATGTTGCATTGCTGTCATTTTTTGAAAGTAGTGTGCAACCATGGAAGTGATTGACCATATGTTGAACGTTAAAATAAATTCTCTGTATAATACATTCCATTTGAAAGTTCACAAAAATAAAAAAAATGAAAAATCTGATGTGGCCTACACAATACCTGCCGCCATTTAATTTTTATTAATTTTAATACATAGGTACTTACTTATTTACTCATGCTGGAAACTACATTTAGTTCTTTTCCATATAACTATTGTTCAATTTACTATTTTCTTTTTAAAACGTTACTTACCACTATTAATTTGAAATGATTAGCATTTTAACAGTGACAGTTATCTGATAGTTACATACATTAGAGATCTGGGCCTCGATTTTTTAACTTTAAATTCTGTCAGATTTAAAATTCTGTCAGAATTGGGTTTTCCCCATTACGATTTCTACTGCTCCAGATCCAGACCAGTAGAATTTGAAATCTATCCGGAGAAAGAGTGGGGAAACCTCAATTTTGTCAGATTTTAAATTATACTGGCCTGGAGCAGTAGAATTCGTAGTGAGGAAAACCCAATTCTGACAGAATTTGAAATCTGATAGAATTTAAACTATGTAACCAAGGAGTTTTGATTGAAGTGTAGGCTCCGGGATTTAAATTATATATTATTTTATAAATTTATCCATAAAATATATTAAGAAATCTGATGTGGCCAGCACATTACCTTCCACCAGTTCTACTCATTTTGTACAAATTTTATACAGAAAGTTCTTTGCAAAAGATTCTATTTCTTTTCGTAGATTACCTTCTGGCAGTTGTATATATTTTATACAAATTCCATACAGTTTCATGTAAAAGATTCTATATTTCCAATAAAATTATAACACAGACATACCATGTCAATTGCACTTGACACTGACACCTTTCAATCAGAATTTTCTTAATATATCAGCTGTTTAGAAAATTATACCATAGCTGGCTAATTTATGAAATTTAATTTATTTATAAATTTTTAAATTAATATCAATTTAATATGAAGTATAAAATGCAGTCAAATCGCATAGAGAATAAAATATTCCTTAATATTTATAATAACATTAAATGTGAAAAAACGATATTTAACATCGTTTTTTCAATAAAAAATGTTAATATCTTCAAATGAGGGTATTTCCGGTTGACCAATTATAACCAAAATCTAAACAGCTCTCCATATGGATGTAACGAAGAAGAATACGAAAGAATTATAATTTTTAGAATTGTAGTATTAGTAGTAGTAATACATACACACACAAACACACACACATCATCGTAAAAATAGTAAAATCGTATTCTACGGGACCCTAAAACGTGCTTAATCATTAAAAACTCACCACCGAATTTTTTGACCAAAGACAATACCTTCCTTAACTAAAGGTGACAGAAGGTAAAAAGTATTAATGCAAACCTGTACAAAAATTAATAATCTTTAATTTTCATAATAATATAAATTGCGAAAAAATTACATTTAAAGGTATTTTTCGAAGAAAAACTATTTTGAGCTTCAAGCAAAGTGCCATTTTTGGTTATCTGATTTACACCAAAATTTAATGGCTTCTTTCCGTATTAGAATAAGGTAGAAACACAGGGTTTCAATATTTTCTGAATTAAGTTACATACACACAGACATCATCGTGAAATGTTAAAATTGGATTCTAAGGGCCTTAAAACGTGGTCTTTTACTGTTCCAGATTCAACCATAAAGTACATACATTTTTAGCATCCCCTCATAATAATTTTCACTTTCATCTTTCACTATTAGTATCTTCTCATTCTCTTATGTGACATGTGCCGTGAGCAAACATTCTCCACACGTGTGTTGGGGCGCAACGCTAGGCCGCCGCCCTCTTCAAGCCTGCGTGGCATGCTGTAGGTACGCAGTGGTGAATTCCAAATTGCGCTGTGCGTTTTATGACTGGGATTACCACGCACTGAGGAGAATGCCGACGAAAAACTTGCACATAACTTGCCGGCTTACTGACTGCTTATGCTTACCGAGAGTTTAGCGCAAATCACGGCCCTTAAATAGGTGGGTGGATACCACAAAATTGAGAAAAATGTATTAAATGTGTAAATAAATCGAACAGTTTTTCTATTATTGTTTCATTTCCTATTATTACTTAATTTTCGAATAGCTGTGCATGTGCATTGATAATATGCAGCGATGGATATGAAGAAAAGGGCCTAAACGTGACAAAGTGTTTCAGGGATCCGGTACCCGGTCCTATTTTCACATTACGTTGCTTAACTGATGAATAATATTAAAGGCAACAGTGCAGTAACACGTGTTTATTTTTTGTTTAACATTTATTTCATATTCTTTGACTACATTTTTACCCATTTAACATGCCTCAGAATACTGGAGAAGATAACTTAACAAAAAAACTGGTGTGGCCATCAAAATACCTCCTCCCATTTACAGCCCGAGTCACAAAAAATTAAGTTAATCCTTATTTTTGGATAAGCGAATTTTACTCTAATTTTAACAGTTTATTTTATAAAATATAGTCTAATCTAATCCAAGTAACTAACTTTTTTTTTAAACCCCTCAACAAGATTAAATCCCAATTACAGAGTGGGTTCACATTCACACACATCCATGCCTTAGTGGGATTCGAACCCATAGCCCCGAGGGCACTCATGACATGAGGCGTTGCTCTACCCATTGAGCCACCGGAGCTATAATAAAATGAAGATTAAATTTTAAATACCGGGATAGAATAAAATTCACTATCCAAAAATAAGGATTAGCTTAATCATTTTTGTGAATCGTTAATTTTTATTAATATAAATACATACCTACATATTTACTTGTGCTGGAGACTGTACTGAATTCCTTTTCTATTGTTCTAATTACTTTTTTCTATTTAAAACGTTACTAATATTATATTGAAATGATTATTTCTTTGATAGTGACATTTATCTATCAGTTATATATATATATATATATATATATATATATATATATATATATATATATATATATATATATATATATATATATTTGAATAACTGCATTTTGTTTGTTTAAAGCGTAGGCTTTGGGATTTAAATTATAGATAATTTTAAAAATTTATCCATAAAATATATAGAAAAAGTATTAATGCAAATCTATAGAAAATTTAATAATCTTTAATTTTAATAATAACATTAATCTCGAAAAAATAACATTTAAAGGTATTTTTCAACGAAAAATAATTTTGAGCTTCTAGTAAAGTGCCATTTTCAGTTATCCGATTTTCATCAAAATCTAATGGGCTCTTTCCATTACAGAAAAAGTTTGAAATACAAGGTTTCAAAATTTTCTGAATGATAGTATTTGAGTTAGAGTGGAGGATCCACACACACACATACACACATACATACATACATACATACATACATACATACATACACACAGACATCATCGTGAAAATGTTAAAATTGGATTCTAGGGACCTTAAAACGTGATCATTTACCAAAATCTCGATATGCGATTTTTAGCACGATCCCTATACCTCCCTTACCAAGGATAGCGGGATATAAAAAGAGTGTTTACTTTAAATCCGAAACGAATTATGTCCGAACATGGACCTAAAGTATTGTGATTTTTTTCCTTGTGTTGATTGATAGACTTCCCAAATATTGCTCCCTATTTTTCGAACGCCAAATAAATTATATTGAAACATAAAAATTTGCTTAAAGAATTAGAAACGAATATTTTGCTACAGAAAACAGCAGTAACTGAATAAAATGAAGAATTGCAGACAAAAATGGTTCTCTAAAACCGTATTTCATCTGATGGCGGTGTTGTTAACTTATGAGAGATATGTCACTCCCTCCTTGAACAAGAGAAGTCCAAGATTTTTTTAGTCGCATCTTACATGTGTATTAAACAGCACTGACCCCGCCAGAAAAACAGAATTAAGGGCAAGGGAGTTAATCAAAATCTAGTAAATCAGATATTTTTTATTGATTAAAGGTGAGTCTTGCCCTAGTCAATCAAGCAAACCGGTCTCAATAAAAGTTTTGAGTTTATTAAAAAGCACTAAACAATAAATTTGTATTATTTTAACTTTTGTAGAAGTTTTCGTCGTTTCGCTACAATTTGAAAGAAACATGAAACAGAAAAGAAATTGTCCCTATTAAGAGTGTATTCTTAAAAAATATTTATAGCTGGCGAATTTTAATTTGCAAATTGTGTGTAAATTTTTCTTGGGTTATACAGTTAACACTCTACAGACTCTGTTTCGTATCGCTGGTTACGATACGGCGAGAATTTCCCTACTGTAAGTGCAGGCGTTGTAACTAAATCAACGGATATATAACAGAGCAATTAGACCCGTGCTGTTAGCAAACACCAGATAAGGATGTGAAAATTAATTAAATTAATTAACTTTTTCAATGTTCTATACAATCTAGTTAAAAACTGTGTTGGAGGCTGTCACATAAAATGGAATTAATGTCACTATATCTTTGAGGGTTAGCAAAACAATTACTACAAAAGAACAGAAAGGAAAAATTCACAACGCGAAATAACGAAATACATTACATTTTTAACCTCCCGCTACCCTTAGTAAGGGAGGTATAGGGATCGTGCTAAAAATCGCATATCGATATTTTAGTAAATGACCACGTTTTAAGGTCCCTAGAATCCGATTTTAATATTTACGTTGCTTTCTGTGTGTAGGTATGTATGTGTATGAGTGTATGTATATGTGTGGATCCTCCACTATAACTCAAATACTATTCGGAAAAATATTAAACCTTGCATTTCGACCTTGTTCTAATACGGAAAGAGCCCATTCGATTTTGATGTAAATCGGATAATCGGAAATGGAGCTTTACTTGAAGCTCAAAATAGTTTTTCTTTGAAACATACCTTTAAGAACCAGTTTAAACTATGTTTATTACAAATCCATGGTAACGCGCAAATCTTGTTGTACATCAACGGTTTACTGTTTATACTTCGTTTAAACCACTGCACATTTGTTAAACGCTCGTGATCGCCCGTTTAAACTACAGGTAAACTTAGATTAGCTTTAAACTACCGATATTTTAAGCTGCAGTTTAAACTGTAATTGTACAACCGGCCCTAAATGTTATTTTTTCGAGATTTATGTTATTGCAAAAAATAAAGATATTAAATTTTCTACCGGTTTGCATTAATACTTTTTCTATATATTTTATGGATAAATTTATAAAATTATCTATAATTTAAATCTCGGAGCCTACGCTTTAAACAAACAGCGAACACAACTCCTTGGTTACGCGCAGTTCATATCTCAAATGTATATAGCGATAGATAAATGTCACTCTCAAAGAACTAATCAATTCAAATTAATAATAGTAACGTTTTAAAAAGAAAATAGTAAATAGAACCATAGTTATATGGAATACAGTTTCCAGCACAACTAAATATGTAAGTATGTATATTTGAATTAATAAAAATTAAACGGCGGGAGATGCTGTGTTGGCCACATCAGATTTTTTATGTTTACCTATAGAGTTTCCAAAGCAGCAGGTATTATTTACAAAATACTGACCAGTAAATGATTGTGATTATTTACGACTACGATCAAAGCTTACTTTAAAAATGACAACTAAATTTTTTAATACAGAGTGCCCATTTTATCTGTTGTCGCCTGAAAATTCATGAATATGCAATCCATGTTACATTTCATAAGTAACTTGGTTTTTAAAATTTTGTTTTGCCCTTATACCTACTGTGATTAGTGGCTTATGAAATGTATTCTGTTTTACCTATTTTTCAAATTTCAGGCGGGAAAAAATAAAATGGGCACCTGTATATCAAAATAATGTGTTAACAATTACATGAAATCTCAGTCAAATAGCATTTATTCTTACAACAGGACTTAAAGTGTTGCAAGGATAAATGCTGTTTGACTGAGATTTATAGTAATTTTTAACACCTTATCCACATCACAGCCGAGAAATTTTCCACAATTACCAAAATCATTTTCAAATCTTATTTTTTAAAAATTTTGTGCGTCGATTGTGCAAAAAACGTAAGTGCTCTTCTACCGGTATCGGATATATCTCTCCAAAATGATCCTCGACCGGTAGGACGCATTTATTGTCTTTAATACTTAAATAACTATAAAGTTACATTGAACTTATTACAATAAATTGATGTAAAGGTGTGATTTCATTGCTTAATTTCTTATAACCATTTCTTTTATACGTACGCCTTTCGTTGATGGAGCTGAGATGATAAACATATACACAAACAACCATACCTTACCCGGATTTGAACCCGTGACCCTTGGGTCGTGATTTGGCTACGTTAATAATAAATAATAAAGTAAAACAATTAACAAGTTTTTGGAAAATACTTCTTCCAATTCTATAACAATTTTACAAGAAATTTTATGATGCAAGCCGTTAGTTTGTGACTTTGCAGAGTTACAAATTGTTGGTTAAAAATAGAACGTTGAAATCTTGTGTTTTCTTTTAAAAAACATTTACTTTATTTAATTCAAAACACTCCGACTGAAAGCATCTTCAGTACCCCACGGTGCTACTAAATATTCTATCGGATAATCACGTCAGAATGAACGTTTTCATACCGTTTGTGGGGTTGTCAGCCGCTGAATAAGATTTCTTCATCAGTGATAAAAAATTTAGGACTCACTTTAACATGGCAAATATTGACGAAAGCAGATTCTCGATTCGCTGCTATGTTGAGTATGAGGCAAAGCGCAAAGCAAGCCTGTGATTGATGGATCCACGTTTGAATATTTCATGACGTCACTAGTTTGAATGCGAGGGATGCCGTTTTTCAAACCAACATATTTTTATTGACGGCGCGACTATATTTCCTGTTTTTTGTATTTTCGCGAGACAGATTACTCTCATGATTTTGATCGAGAAATTTGCAAGGAAAGAAATTGTGGTTATATATCATTTCGTGAACGGATTATCAAAATTTTATTGGCTTTATTTTGCTTTCAACGTGAAAGAAATAATTTATGAAAACTTTTTCTATAAAGTTGTAACAGATAATAAAAATTTGATGATTCATTTATGCAACATCAACTGAAAACTTAATTGGTACGCATAATGATATTTACACGTACTCTTTTATTTTGTGTGTTCAAGTTTTGCAGTGGCATCACATTAATGTTTAGTCCATTAAATTCATACATGTTTTAATGGAGGTGCGTGACTGTGTACGTTAAGTGACTGGTTGTGATTCTGACGGACCGGGGTCGATTTACGACTAACGTTGAACTTGAAATTTGAAAATTATTTTCAATTTTCAAAAAGCCCAATAATTCAGAAATAATTTCGTAAAATTCAATAGAATAAGGCTTAATTTATGCTTCGTTTAAACAAAAACATGTCAAATGAAATTTTGACAATATTACATTTAAGTGTAACTATAATCTATAAATAATACAGTAAAGTATCATTCACAACAAAAAAATTAACGTAGCGGTAGAATTAGTGGCAGTGGTAGTAGTCTGAGTAAAAGATTGAATGCGTTATAGTAAATGTATTCGTTCACATCCAAAAATTAAGAAAATTAGTATTAGCGCAGTGGCAATGGCAGCGGTAGGAGTTTGCAATCTCCAAACTTCTACATTGCCATTACGCTACCGCTTAATTTTTTTGACAGTTTTGACGTTTATTGACATCTGATTTCTGATTTCATCGGATAAAATGAGCAGTAGAAAAAGGATCATTTTGTGGTGTACCTCAGACGTTGCGCTATATAAACAAACGGACTTATTAATAAATTTTGCACAATTAAAAGTGAACACGGGAACGTGGGGCGGAATGGGGTAGCTAACGTATTTAGTAAGATTTGACAATGACTTTAAGAAAAACAATCAAAATTTGTTCAATTACTGTTTATTTAAACCCAGTAGAACAATAAAATTTCAAAAAAGTTATAAAAAAATTAGTACAGTATACTTTTAAAGAATAATTGCGTAGGCTTCCACAGTCTGAGTCATGAGAAATATTCGTTTTCCGGGAATGGACTGTGTCATATTTTGAGTCAGAGCTCAACGTTTCGCCCGCAGTCATATGGGGCATCTTCAGGAGCAAGAGGGATAGTATTGTTTTAAACACGGTTACCCGACGTGTCAACCACGCTAGAGGCCGAGTTTAAGCAACAAGGAAGGGAGACTCAGTTTACAAGGTTACCCGACGTGTAAACCACGCTAGAGGCCAAATAAACCAAGTGACGAAAGAAGGCCGAGAAGACGGTTATATACTAATCTAAAGATACGGTAGATGAGCAGAGCTAATGAGGACCAATGGGAATCGAGTTCGTAATGGTAGATTGGGCGTGTCGTGTTCCGAGAATCACCGGTTTCCACATGTGGCTCAAGAAATAGCCATCATCCCGATTAATGTTATTCGGAACTCGGAACACGACACGCCCAATCTACCATTACGAACTCGATTCCCATTGGTCCTCATTAGCTCTGCTCATCTACCGTATCTTTAGATTAGTATATAACCGTCTTCTCGGCCTTCTTTCGTCACTTGGTTTATTTGGCCTCTAGCGTGGTTTACACGTCGGGTAACCTTGTAAACTGAGTCTCCCTTCCTTGTTGCTTAAACTCGGCCTCTAGCGTGGTTGACACGTCGGGTAACCGTGTTTAAAACAATACTATCCCTCTTGCTCCTGAAGATGCCCCATATGACTGCGGGCGAAACGTTGAGCTCTGACTCAAAATATGACACAGTCCATTCCCGGAAAACGAATATTTCTCACTTTTAAAGAATATTTAAAAAAAACAACTATTTTTCCCGTTCTGCCCCATACACGGGGCAGAATGGGGTACATCATCTATTAGATCTATATCCAATAGATTTTTATTATTCTTGCGTGCATAACTCGCAAATGAGTACAGACTCATCATCGTCACTGTCTAAACCAGCACACGACATATGTGCCCATTTTTTACAGTTGGCACAAGAACACCAACCCTCAGTTGACTTTGAATAGAGTTCATGGCAATAAAGACAAGCCGCGTCTGCTTCAGTTTCTTCATCCTCTGAACTTTTCTCATCTTGCAGTTCTTTCTTTGTTAGCTTCAGTTTTTTTCCTTTTCCCTTATTTTTTTGAACTGTCTTCTTCACATCACTAAATACATTTCTTTTAGTCCGCTCTAGTTTTGCTTTCTTTATCTTTTCAATCTTCTTAATGGCTTCTTGTAATTCAGTTTTATAAGGAGATGCGGTCAAAATTGCTGTTTTGCCTCTTTTTCTTGTAGGTCTTTTCTGTCCTGATTGTACTTTTGGCAAAGGAATCACATCTTTCGGAGAGTAAAATGTGAAAGAAGTGTCATGTTTTTCTACAACTCTTGGGGGACTATCAGCCATCCAAGAACAACCGGGTCTTGGTTCAAGATCAGACGTGGTTTGAGCACTTCTGTTTTTGTTTGTAAGATCTTGAAGATACTGAGTATCGTTCTTTTCCGAAATAGCCGGGAGATTTTCCTCAGTAGTTTTAGATATATCTAAAATGCATTGAAGATTGTCTTCGGTTGATATAACATTTTCCTCGGGGTTTCGCGGATGTTCTGACGTATTGGAGATGTCATTATCAGGAGGAAGAGCTGGTGTGGTTTCTTCTAACTCAATATCAGTAGTCATAGATGGTAAAAAATCTGTATCTGTGAAAATATTTGGGTTCACAGGCCAGATACCAGTCTTTTCAAACCCATGCAGTGCTGTTCTCATATTGGCAGCGTTGAGAAAAGCTTGTCCAAACAATTTTGAGATTTCGAAAAGAGTGATCACTTTTCCTGGGTTTGTTCTTAACCATTTTCTTGTTTCATCACCATAGTGGAGACTTAATGGCTTCATGAACGCTACATCCAGCGGTTGGAGTCGATGCGAACAATGCGGAGGGAAACATAGCAGGATAACACCATTATCTCTTGCTAAATTAATAACTTGCAGGTTTCTTGTATGAGAAGCATGTCCGTCTAAAAGCAGTAACACAGGTTTTTCTTTTTTTGCATTGGACAATTCAATGAATTTTAAAAACCACTTTTCAAAAATTTCGGAAGTCATCCAGCCGGAATCATGAACTTCTGCCCACCCTCCCGCAGGCAAACCCACTTCAAATTCCTTCTGTTTCCTTTTACGGGGAAATATTAGCATAGGTGGCATGTAAACTCCAGTAGCTGATAAACATATTTCGGCAGTCACAGTATTACCCCTTTCTGCTGAAGTCAACGCACCTACTTGTCGTTGCCCTTTAGCTGCAATAACTTTTGACAATTGTTTGGGATTAACCGTAACTCCCGTCTCATCGCAGTTATAAATTCTATCTGCAGTCAAATTGTATTTATCTATAACTTGGGTCAATAAACTAAAAAAACTGTGAGACTGCGACTCTATTAAACCCCATGGCCCGAGCTCCTGACGTAGCTTCTGGCTTTCGTAAGCTCAATTCTGGATGACGAATTATAAAGTTTCTAGCCCAATCCTCTCCAGCCATTTTTAATTCTCTGTTGAAGCTATGTTTACAACTATTTTTCTCAGCTAGTTGAAAAGCTAAACGGCGAAGTTCTTTTATGGTCACTCCAAATAACCGTCTTTGCATATCTATTAAATAAGATGCAATTTCTGATTCTTGTTCTGCAGTAAAGACCGGCTGAAATTTCCCTGCAGTCTTATCAATCCCTGAACTTACATTATTTCGTTTCTTTTGTACATATCTTTCCAAAGTAGAAGAAGGCACGGAAAAAGTATCAGATGCTCTTTTATATCCCATTTCTCCAGCAATGACAGATTCCACTGCACGTTCCATGTTCTCTGACGACCAGCTTTGCCTGTCAGTTTTCCTTTTGTATTGACGCACCATCTGTAATATCATTAAATTAAACCAAATTATTGATGTATCACCATAGTATAATGTAACAACACGTGGGGCAGAACGGGGTACTATACCATTGCGCCCCACCCCGTTCTGCCCCAATAAGCACTACTGTCAAAAGTGAGTATTACATTGGTTTAAATAATTAATTTCATCATAATATACCGTAAATAATCTAATAGACATTATAACGAATGTACGGAATAAACATCATGACGATAAACAATAAAAATAACATGACTTACCTCAAATCGGTGTCTATAAATGTTACAAATACCCGCAAAATCTCACGTTCAACCTGTAAACTAGCAGAAGATACAGAGTAAAATACAAAACATGCGATCATAGCAAAGCGTTACTAGTGACTGAATGTTGAAATAAGATTAGTTTAATTCCCCCACTCCTGCGCGCGGTGCAACAGCGCCTTCCCGTTCCGCCCCACTACCCCATTCTGCCCCACGTTCCCCTACTTACCATTTTCGCTTATTTCAAAGGCAATTTGTGCCCACGCATTTTCTTTTTTTGAAATAATTTTAAATTCCCTTAATCTCTTCGCTTATCTCACACAATGAAGTGCTTGTGGATAAGTGTAATTAATAAGTCATCATCTATGTCAGTTGCTTTTAGTGAAAAAATAAAATGACAGCTATTAACTGTCAACCTTGCACCCTAGTAATTTATAATAAAAAAATCCTAGAAACTATAATTTCAATAATTATTCATTGTGAACGGAAATAATTTTTACTATAAATTTCTTACGCTACCGATGCCACTAATTCTTACACTACCGTTATTTTTTTTTTTAATCTGAGAGCCTTGCAACATTGCGCCGTTGTCAAAATTTCCCCAAATCATTGTGGCTTTGTCAGGGGCTGAGTACAACTGACGCGATCCACACAGTCCACCTGTTCTTAGAGAAGCACCGAGAAAAGAACAAATCTGTTCACTTGGCGTTCTTGGACCTACAGAAGGCGTTTGAAAGGGTATCATATGAACTTATTTGGACAGCGCTTCGATCATACGCTGCTCCCGAAGCCTTCGACAAATAGATTTAACTTCTATATCATGACGTCACAAGCTGCTCAGTAGGAATTTTGCCTTCTTTTCCTGTTAGCGTCGGCGTACATCAAGGATCAACGTTATCACCCTTACTGTTTCATTCTATGCATGGACGTGGGAACTGCCGTCAGGACCTCGAAGTTTAGGTGCAACGTTGGAAAGATTGTTTAAACAAAAACAGACTGAACATAAAAAAGACCGACAGTGGTATTCTACAGTCACTGTTAAATTTAAAGATCATCTCTAAATGAATTTAGAGGTGACCTCTAAGAAAAACGTATTCTATAGTCAAATTTTACCGCTGTTAGCGCTAACATTGTTCTTTAACCATAGATGTGGCTACGAGCACCTTTAAACATTTAGCAGAGCTCTGTTAAGTTTCAAATATGGCCGACGATCATTGTTTTGCTAGAAATTCGGGTTTTGAGGGATGTTTTAGATTTGAACAGAGGACGAATTAGAGTTTTCCAGGAAAGAATAAACCCATTTGAGTTATATAATGATGAAGAATTCAGGAGAAGATATAGATTGAAAAAAGAAACTGTCAACTTCGTCACTGATTTGGATAGGTTAGAAATAGAACCAATTTTACATCAAGAAAAACATATTACCGCCGATTTACAAGTCCTGTTAACATTACGTTTTTATGCGAAAGGTTGCTAACAAGTAGAATTAGGTAGGGAAACATGAATAAATTATTCATATCACCTAACCTTAGAATATCAGTTCAGTATTTGAAGCATTCGTGTCATAATTTACTTAATTTTAGGTGATTTGCACGATGTCAGTCAGGCCACTGTATCACGAATGGTGGCATATTTCTAAATTATAAAATCAAGAATAAATAAATAATTTGTTATAAGTTCATGTAGTATTATAATTATTACAAGTTTTAATTTGTATATGATACCTGTATTGTGTTAATGCTGTACTCTATTACATGAAAATGTAGCCAAACTTTTTTTAAAAAAATCAATAATTTACGAACCGATCTTTATAAGTTACAATTATTAAACTTCAATTTTGATAGTTAACACACTGTTGCCATATATTATTTTGCTTAGAGAACATCCTTTGTTAGCATCGCTCTGTTACCGACAGTAGAATAACATAAACCATAAAAACTAACAATCACCTCTAGCTAGAGATCGTCTCTAAGCAATTTTAACAGTGACTGTAGAATACCACTGCGAATATCTAGAACACGGCCCGTAGACCGATGGGACCATCCAAATAAACAATGAAAATTTCTCTCATCACATCGAATGGCGTGACGCTCCTGGACACTCGTGCAAGAGTCAATGCAGCGTGGTTGAAATGGCGTCAAGTCATTGGATTGGAGTCATCCACCTTAAGACAAAAGTTAATAAAACAATAGTTCAATCAGGGGCTGAATGTTGGCCCACATTAATAACACATGAGCAAGCTCTCCATGGAATGGATACAAAAATGCTGCGTTGGTTCCTCGAGCTCACACGACTTAATTACGTCATGGAAGTGAAGGTTAGGAAGCGAATGGGAGTTGGGTCAATCACAGAGAAGTTACGAGAAGAACGTCTCAGATGGTATGGCCATGTTATTAGAAGCGGTGAAAATACAATGGCAAAGACAGCCCTTCGATTCGATTCAGGAGGAAAGCGACCTCGCGGTCGCCCCAATAAACGTTGCCTAGATCGAATAAATGAAGATCTACGGATTATACGCTCCACGCCAGAAGATGCCCTCGATCGAAAAAGTGGAAGAAGGCAGGAGAGCAAACGGACCCTGCACCGTCGCGGGATTAACGCAAGGAAAAAAGAAGATACTCTATGCCGTTTAACTATATAACGTTGGGTGAGATAAGGCCTACGATTCTAGCTCTTTGATTGGTTAACACGCGAACCGTGTTTATACAGCAAAATAATTGACGCCACGAACTACACTCAGTTGACCGAAAGCGTCAATAACTTATAACTTAAAGGTTTTTAATTTAGTTTGTTTTATACCGTGCTTTTCATTTTTGGAACACAACAGGTCAATAACCTGGGAATAACTACTTGGTAAGTTTGTTTTTTCACTACTAGCCTACAAACATACCATTATTGACTTGTTATTGAGTTGTGAAATTGTTTTTCTCTACCGCTTCCTTAGCAACGCTTAACAACGGTCAATAATGAATTATTATTGACCATGGTTAATTATGCGAACTGTCACTTTTTAAAGAAATTCAAGCTTCTGAAGTTATTTAACTTATTAAACGCAAAGAAAACATTATATTTAAATTTGCCGCCTAATTTCAAGTTGGCAATAGTTAAATTTCAGATTAAAAATCTTGATATTCTACGATCTTATCAAATTTTTCGTGCGTTCACATTATATTTACAATGCGAAATGTTAATTTAGGTATTTATTTATTGTTAAATCTATGAAAAGGTAAGTGTTTATTGTAACATTATTTCAATTATCTTACATTGTACATTTTTTTAGGGTTATAATTACATTTATATGTAAAAACACCAAACAGGTAACATTTATTTGCTATTTATAGTTGAAATTGATAGTGCAATTGTGACAAAGATCCATTTTTGCTTTTCGTTATATTTATGACGATGATGTCATCCCGAACGTCGACATCTCTCATGTGCATATTGCAAAGCTCATCGGTTCTACAAGCGCCAGCCACTCCAATCACAAAAATAGCCTAAGAAAGTATGAATTAGTAAGTTTTTGGAATTTTATTACCACAACAAGATACCTTCGTTGATAGGAAGACTTCATTTTCTGAGATTTTAGTCACCTTTTTTGTTAGACACCATTCTTTAAAACTTGTATACACTTTCATATATATCGGTTTAGATTTTTCTGGCAGCAATGTATCAAACTGCACATTTTGTGCCGCTTCTTTAATTTCCGGAGGAGTACAATTTTCCGTATTACTTTCTTCAAACATGTTTACTTATTGTTACCAAAATGAAATGTCAGATATTAAAAACAATATTAAAAACAAAAGAATTTTATTTCTGCCTACTTAGTTTTTATAGATATTAATAAATATTAATGTCAAAATTCTTATGTTATTATTAATATAAAATTCGTTAAATGGAATTTAGGAGCTAGTAGTGAAAAAAATAGTATATAAACCACGGTTGAGAAGATCATTATTGACCAGGCGCCTTGTATCACTCGGGCTTCGCCCTCGTTTTACAATCTTGGCGCTGGGTCAATAATGATTATCTTCTCAACCTTGGCGTATAATATACTATTCTATACTTTGAAATCCAGGATTGGCGCCAAAATTTGAATTATTTATTTAATACATGTATAAACAGTCTCGAGGTCGCGGTCGAAGGTTAGAGTACAGTACAAGAGAGTTATTAGGTAACAATAATATGTCTGATGATGTGCACCTTTGTTTAAAGTGCTGTAACTCAGTAACGAAACCTTTCCAGACATACCTTCATACAACATTTTCTCTGTTTCGGTATTAGAATGCCATATTCTAACACGCATATTATTGTTAGAAGTTGCTTCATTCTTATACGATTTTTGGGGATATTTTATTATTTGCAACCGGCATGACTGCAATAAATACACTAAATATCTAAGCAACGGATAAAATAAAAAACATTAATCACTCTATAACCAACCTAATATTCTATTAAAAATTTCTCTTTTTAGAAATTGTCAAATATTTTTTTATAAAGAATTAATATAAAAGAAAGCCTTAACAGAGAAAAAAGAACAAAACACGCATTACAGAAAGCAATTCAAGTACTCGTTCGTTCACCCACTCGCCGCTGCGCGCTTGTGAGCAAATTTGTAACTCGTGCTTGAATACGTTCCCTTCTGTAACTTATGTTTTAATATACTATTTTTACTCAAAATGACTCCCCCAATATATGGTTTAATTTTTATTTCGAAACCAAAAATAATATGTTACAGATTACGGATACGAAGATAATGATTGTTGTGTATATATAACGAATTACATAATAATGATTTCGTTATGAAAACGATTCGTTAAGCGAATGTTTTACAGAATAGGCTTACTATTCTCAGATGAACACCTTTAAATCAAGTCGTACTTTCAGAAAGAAAAATCTGATGTGGCCAACACATAACCTCTCGCCAGATATTTTACCTGGTTGTGCGCATAAAACGAAAAATATTTTTAATACAAATACATATATTCATGTCTCACTACAAAATAATTCTCACATATATTTGCAAAATCTATGGGATATTTTAAAATAAATTATGTACAATACTTACATTTTCTTTATATTCAATATCCTGAAATTTTCTTTTTCTACTTTCCTTTTCTTTTTCTTTATATTCGTCATTTTTTCGCAAATTCCTTTTATATTCTTTTTTACGTATATCTTTTGCGTTGTTGACTTTTTTTTATTTTCATAATCTTCATAATAATATACAAATATTTTTGACAGAGGCATACAAATATTTTTGACAGTGACATTTATGTGTCAATTACAAACATTTGAATTTCTTGCCTTGTAGTAGTTTGATCTGAGATTTTTTACATCAAATTATTTTATATGCCTTTCTTTATCTCTAAATCTATAGAAGATATAATAATGAATTTACATTTATCGAATAAAGAATTTAACGTTCTTTAATATAAGTATTTACATAAATTTTCGATAAATAATATTTAGACGATTTTTTTCTTGTAACTACTACTTCCGGTTGTCCAATTGTTACCAAAACTGACTGGACTCTTCCCATTATTGTTAGATTGAGGAATCCGTAGTTAAAAATGTCTTAACTCTCATAGTATTTGAGATATAGTGAATCCAACATCCACACACACACACACACACACAAACACACATCCCCACACATACACACACACACACACATACGGACATCATCGTAAAAATGTTATAATCGGATACTAGGGACCTTAAAACGTGCTTATTCATTAAAATCTGGATATGCGATTTTTAGCATGAATACAATACCTCTCTTAGCGAGAGGTAAAAAAAGGTGAAATCTATGATATTTTATAAATATTTTTTTGTAATATTTATAGCAATTTTCATAAAAATAACCATAGTGCAATATTATTATTGTATTAATAAATAAATAATTGTATATATTAGCGACATATTCATATTGTACTAAAAATATAAGTACAAAGGCAACATGTAATGTAAAGACGTAGTTACTATCTTATCTGTTTTTCTGGTTCACTGTTTCAATTTTCATAACTAAGTACATCTCATATTTCTCTTTGTTTGCCTCTATTTACTCTCAGTTTAATAAGTTTGATATATAGACACTTATGCACAAAGAAACAGCGTATCCTAGACAACAAACAACAGCACTGGGATGAATAGACAACATTATCTGTAGCAGAAACAGCAACGCTGGTGGTAGAACGCCTGAATGCCGTTCAGCATTTCAGATATAGCGTGAACGGTGGGAAATTCGAACCGTTTCAGTCGGCACAACAGCTGCAGCCGTTTGGCCATTATGTGGAGAATGTTGCAATCGTACATCAAGAACAGGGATACATTGTTTGGGTAATATAGTACACGGTAAGGTATGATAAAGATGTAAGAGAATACTGGGATATGGCGAGCAAAACGAGTTTTGTTTTAAAAAACATAATAGTTATTTACATACTATGTGCGAGAATACATACTTGCAACATGAACGCTGCTTTAATATACGAGAAAAGTTTGAGTTTGTATATGGAATAGTTAAGCAGGGTGTATTTAGGACCATAATTTATAATTTGACAGCTTTGCCAGTTTTTAAGTCAGCCTAAAATTAATTAGAAAGCTTTTAAATCCCACAGTAATTTGTTTTACAGTTTTAGCAGTTTTTAAGTCACCAGACATTAATTTGACAGTTTTGACAATTTTTAGGACCCCAGAAATTAGTTTGAAAGCATTTCAAAAGAAAATTGGTTGAGAACTTTTAAGAAGTGGAAGGAAGGACTAAAGTGCATTATTGTTCAAATAAAAAAAAATCATGAAAAAGACTGCCTATATTAGCAGTTCATCTCACAATAATTATGCTTACGCATTACGTCTTAAAGCTTGGAATTTACTAATTTTTGTTCTTTTATTACTCAAGCATTAAGCCTTAACCTTAGTTAGAAAACGTCATATGAATTTTTTTTTATAAACTGCGCTTAGTTATTTAGTGTAGCTCTTACGCATTAGGACAATCAAAGATAATGATAGTTTACATTTTTATTTGAAACATTTTTCAAAATAACTGAGTTTAAGAAAAATTCGACCAAAATCAGTTTTTCGTTATAACGTCGTGACCTATGCGTTTTTTGGAAAAATAATAACATCACTAAGATGGTGACATAATATGACGACTTTTATTCAATCATATCAAAGTAGTAGCAGTTAAACAGTTTTCAAGATATCCATAACGCCTCGGTTAAAGAATACACCTGCAATCAATTTTTGATATTTTTATAAATACGGAATTGTCTATTTAATTAAATGGTGAGGATTCTTGGATAATAAAGCTTCATTCAATAATTTCATTATTGAAAGAATTTTTAAAATGACGAAGTATTTTTTTTTTGTATTCACAATCAATTGTTAAACTTTGTAAATTGAGTCTAGACTCTTCAATCTGATCAGGTTGAAAAAATGTTTGTTATATTTTTTGACACAGAAATGTAATTTAAATTTTTAGTTATTTACATCTATTGTTCGTAAATGCCAAAAATAAAATCATTGTAATTTATTATAAACATAAAATTTTTCTCAGACTTGATAATGGCCTTAACCATGGCCGAAATAACATTTTAAAAATTATTTCAATAAAGAAATTATCGCGGATTGAAGCTTTATTATCTATGAATTCTCCCAACTTATTAATAATTAATTAATTATTAGTCGGCTTGGTGGCTGAGCGGTTTAGCGCACATCTCGTAGCTCGCAGTGACGTCACCCGAATCTGTGCGTTCGATTCCCGGCGACAGACAATGTGTGATTTGTCGTAAAAAATAAATACAGCTACTTGTATTTATCACACTCGGATGCTATAAGCTGGCCACTTATACATTTTAAATAAATGTAGCAATGGCTGAAATCCAACCGGCAGTGGTAAAACATTGTGGTTCGGTGAGTCCGGTTGGAGGATAACCGGCGACAGCTGTATACAAGCCCAAAATAGATAGAATAATTATCAATCACAGCTTCAGAAAATTACAAACTTATCTATTTAATTTTAAATACAATTTTATTCATTCTCTGAGATGAAACATAAAAGAAAGTATCAAAAAATCTGATGTGGACACCACACGACTTCCTTGTACGCAAGACCAATATGAAGATGTAGTATAGACCCAATTATAAAATTGCACGTGTTTGACGTAATTTGACATTAACATCTATTTTTTAATTTTTTTGTTATTTTTTTGTCTTAATCCATAGCAAGCTTCATTACAAAAAAACCAAAAAGTATATAAGTTTTAAATTTACATATCTCGCTTATACAAAGGGCTAATTTAATATTACTTGATGTGCTAGACGCAGAATTTAATTCTCTAAAACTCTTATTTGAAGCATTTATTTCTAAAATCAAAATGAAACCATTTTATTAAAGAAAAACTGTTAATAACTTCAGGTAATATATCACTTCCGGTCACCCTGTTTTAACCATATCTGCTGTTATTCCAATTGATATAAAAGTCTTATATACCAAATTTGACAAGTTTTGGATTATATTTTAATATAGTTTTTCATTAAAATCTATTACAGGCTTCAAATAAAGTACCATTTCTGGAAATGTTAAGAGTGAGGAATATATGTTGTACCTATGATGTCAGGTTAGTACGAATGTTGTTGAAAGAGAGACTGATTATTTTTTGGATGATGTTGTTATTCTTTCGGGTTTGTGCTAACCCACTAAGTGGGAAATGCGTGATTTTATGTATGTATGTATGTATTTCTGGAAATTATGTAATGACCAAAAAGGGAGGTACACAACTAGATGTTATAGAAGTCCTAAATACAAAATTTCAACTTTTTACGGCTTACCGTTTTTGAGTTATGCGAGATACGTACGTACGTACAGACGTCACGACGAAATTAGTCAGAATGGGTTCAGGGATGGTCAAAATGGATATTTCCGTTGAAATCTCAAAACCGAAATTGTTCGCGATTACAATACTTCCTTTACTTCGTACAAGGAAGTAAAAAGAGTAGTAAGTGTGGAGTGTTAAAATATTCCATCATTTAAATGTGTAACTTCAAAACACTATAACACTTGAGGATTAAGACAAAAACATATACCAGCAAAATGCATCTCTATAAAAACAACTTCTAGACCAAAAATATAAATGGTAGGTTCGCCGATGTATCTCACAAAACATTTTTGAAGGATTTTCTCCGAACGTAAACTATTTCCATATTTTCTTTCTGTAAACCTCCCTAAAGCCCTCTATCCTCTGCTGTGTATCTGTATCGCATCCCTTGGCCGTTGTATCCACGGTCCAACAGCCGTTCTGTTTTATTGCATGACAAGATGTATCGCATTGTTCTGCGATCCTTGCGCGGCAGGATTCCCGCCTGTCTAATGTACAGGGATGTGTGTGTATGTTCACGGTATTGTAACCAGCTATACTACTCGTATGTAACCAAATTGGCTACGTGATGTGCATAGTAATGTAGTGGAATCAGTAGAGAGCAGGAGTATTGGCATTAAAAAAGATCGGAAGAGGAAGAAAATTGCAAATAAATTGCAACACTATTACGTTAGGAAAATGCGATAAACTGAGCTTTATTAACATTGAAAATAGTAGTTCTTACCCTTTAAGTGTACAAATGTTACTATTATTCTCTGCTTTTCCATTTTCACAATTATTACAGACTTCTAAAAAACATAACCTATATTAACAACTCCTCACTTGTCACTCGTTAATTGAAATGGTTGCCAATATGTTAATAAACAAATACAAATGTTTAAGCAGTGTTGCCACATATATAATTATATTATAAATATAATAAAATTCTATGAATAATTTTAATTCCAATATTATAGTCACATTAATTATGGGAAATTAACGAAAATATTTTATTTTATAAGTCTATAATTTATTTAGAAATAAAAAAGAAACATCTAGACTTTTTTCAAAAATTTTTGCATTTACCCCATGAAAGTTAGGAGTATGATAAAGAAAATAATGTTTAAAAATTTGTTATTACGGAAAAAAATATTAGAGAAGCAGTCTTGGTAAAATGATTTTATTAAATTGTCATTTATTTAACAATTCCGACGTTTTGATTCCTAATAAATAATCATTAGTGCTATGTGGAAAAACTAACAATTGTATTACGAAAATGAATTAATAGAAGGTTGAAGGTATCGTATTACAATTTAAAGAGCGACTATACCTTCATCCTAGTATTAATTCATTTTAATAAAATAATTTTTACCAAGACTGCTTCTCCAATAATTTTTTCCCTAACATAATACCAACAGTCAAGGAATACCAGTAACTTTTAAAAAATAAGGTTTGGTATATTTATAAACTTTTTATTATTTACTAATTAAATAGATCATCACGACATATTAATAAATGCTGGGTGTGCCATTCTGCTTTGTACACAGATATCGATATATGTGTAATAATAATAATGACATAATCGTAGCGTGCGTACCATTCCCAGGTATAACCTAAGAGGCACTCATTGCTGGCGTGGAGAGTGTATCACAGAGGTCACGTTTGTGCTATTGAAAATTTGGAATATTTTTTGCGTCGGTCAGGATCGTGTTCGGGTCACCATATTCATCACCACACACGAGACACCAATATTATTATTTTGCTAAAAAATATTGTTTAATACAGAAGGGACTTATTTGTTTTTTGCACTATGGGGTGTAACCACGGTGTAGTATCTATAGGTGAGAGCACGAGATGCGTTGACATGGCTAAGTAACTGGGAAACAAAATGGCGCTAACGCGACCCGTTACCATTTGACAAAAAATGTTTTGCTACAAGATGCACAACAGGGTATGGATCAAATAAAGAGAAATATAGTCTTTTTAAGGTGCCAAAAGATGCAGTTTAGCGGCAGCCAGCTACACTATAATCACAGAAACAGGTACTAAAATAAATTTCTGATTGAAAGGTGTCAATGTCAAGTGTATTTGACATATGTTGATTTATAATTTTACTTATTATTATTTATTCGTGTCGAACTAATACAATATATACAAGTACATACGTATAAATAAGTCAGAAAGTAACTAATGTGTATTTATATATCCACTACTTGGCTATACATGTTTGAAGAGTACTAGTTCGTATCGCAGAATTATATACTGGTTGAAAACCAGTACCCAGGGTCGCGACGTGGACGCTTCTGCTTGACCCGTTTTTCGTTTTTGACAGCTGTCAGCAACCAAATTTTATCTTCATAAACTTTACACAAATTTTGAATTCACATCGAAAATTTTATACCAAGAAAACGAAGAATGTAATAATGAATCGATTTATAGGTCTAATAAAATTTAAAATTATAATTTTACATTAAAATTTTGTAAACTAATAATTAACAAATGCATTAATGACAGATAATACATAATTTTACTGGAAGTATAGAAACGTTTTTGTATGGAATTTGTACAAAATACATACATAGAACTGACAAAAATAAAAGGTAATGATTGAAAATATAGAATATTATGCGTTGTAAATGAATAATTTAATATTTTAAATATTTTGTGTAAAAACCGGGTCGCAACAAAACCTGACATCTAGCAGCAAACTGTATGAACTAGCCCAGTTAGTTAGCCATTTTTCGTAATGCATTGGAATACGTCGTGCACTCACCTATAGATACTATACCGTGGGTGTAACAAATTTTTTATTTTTACATGATTCAAGATGGGGTACAGTGAGTGACGTCATCATGTCTCGAGCGTGGCAGATAAAGACAATATGCCATAGCGGTAAAAACTATATCCTCTCTCCAAAACATTCATTTGCAATTTGCAAATAACAATAGCCCGTATTACGGGTGTACTTTTATAATACGGGCCAATTTTTGTACTATATATTCTATTATGGTCATATACCCCTTTACAAATGTACACTCTTATATTTTTCGTGTTTGGTTTTTGACAAAAGCTTAACTCATAAAACGCAACGACAACGACCTGAATCGACCGACATATTAAAAAAAAATCTGATGTGGCCAGCACATTACCTTCCGTCAGTTCTGTGTATTTTGTATAAATATCATACAGAAAGTTCCTTGCAAAAGATTATATTTCTTGTAGATTACCTTAAGGCAGTTGTGTGTATTTTGTACGAATTCCGTACAGAGAGTTTCTAACAAAAGGTCCTATATTTCCAGTAAAATTATAACATAAACATACTGTCAACTGCATTTGACACTGACACCTTTCAATCAGAATTTTCTTAATGTAGCAGCTGTTTCCAGAGTTATAGCAAAGCTGACTAATATATATGGTATTTAATTTCTTTATAATTTTTTAACTCTATGTCCATTTAATATGAAGTATAAAATGCATTCAAATCATATAGAGAATATATAATTCTTTAATATTTATAATAACATTAAATGTGAAAAAATGATATCTAACATCGTTTTTTCAAGAAAAACTGTTAAAATCTTCAAATGAGGGTACTTCCGGTTGACTAATTATAACCAAAATCTAATCAGCTCTTCACATGGATGTAACGAAGAGGAATACGAAAGAATTATAATTTTTGGAATTGTAGTATTAGAGTTATCGCATTAGAAAATTTTGTCACACACAGACACACACACACACACACACACACACACACACACACACACACACACACACACATACATACATACACACACACACACATACAGACATCATCGTAAAAATAGTAAAATCGTGTTCTAGGGACCCTAAAACGTGCTTATTCATCAATAACTCACCACCGAATTTTTTGACCAAAGACAATACCTTCCTTACCTAAAGGTGACGGAAGGTAAAAAACGAAAACTTCAATAAATGGACTTGTTGGTCTTTTGTGGGACACCTTCAATTTGAATAAGTATTACTAATTTAGATAAAACTTTAGTAGCTTTTATTCAAGTGTGAAATATATCTTCTTTAAAAACTTGTAAAATATGAAGACAATTCATAGAAAAATTCATAGATTTGTCTACTTTATCTCCAGCAATAGATTTGATCCGAAATGCTGAATATTTGAATATGGTAAATTATCTGTCTGGTCTGTCGGAAATGCATATGCCCTGCAGCTGTTGCAATTGTAACGTAAGGAGTAAGGACATTGCCATAACGTAATTCGTGCTGTAAGCTTTTGATATAATTCCAAAACTTGCACATAGCTGCATCCAATACATTTCTCTTGTGTATTATTTCGGTTGGGAGACCAGCCAAATGCAATATTAAAAATGTTTCTATTTCGCTATTTTTCATCTTTGTACGAGACGTAGTATTCATATTTAAGAACTTGTCTGTTTATTGTTTCCAAGTAAAAAGAAAATGGGAGAGATCTCTATTATATTCTGGAATACAACTGGGAGAAAATGTTTTATTTTTAACTTGAATGCTTAGAGTATATTGTAAAAGTTTTTAATAGCCTTTTATTTATTTTACAGGCTTAAACGCCATTTATAGAGAGGAAATTTATTGTTAAGGACTAAAGCTACGACTTAAAACTTATTAAACAAGATTTTTTTAAAGTACATTCAAAAAAAGATGTAGAAAATATATTTTACACGGACAAAGAAATAAGTAGGTAAGAGGAAACATACATAGTATACACTCTAGTAAAAAAGGGAATCATAATTATGTTAATTATTCATATGAAGGATATTTTTAAGGACTGAACTTTAAGACACAGTTTGGTGGAGAAAGTCATTTCGCATGAAAATTGTCAGATAAATTTAGGTACTACTCGTATTAATTTTTGTTGCCAAATAATAGTTAATTTTCAAATTTTGTTAATCAATATACAGGGTGTTAATTTTAAGAGGTACACTATTGCTATCTTGAGAACTACGAGCTACGAGGTCGGTTAAATTAGCAAAAAATTTCTATTTTACTAGACTCTTTAATGTGTAAAATTAATTTTTTCAACCGGTGATATTCAAACTGTGTGTACCAACTTTGTTATTTTAAATGGAATCATAATTTTTATTTATTTAATTTTTTGAGAAAAATGCATATAAAATTTTACCTTAATATGATTAAAATTTTACTATAATAAGAGTGCCACGAATGGAAAAAATTAATACAAGTCATTTTTCTTACACAGAATTAGAATGCCATGAAACAAATACGTGAATATTTTATGCTCGTTGACATTTCGGTTGATATGTTGACATTTATGATCAATTGACAAAAGAAAATATTCACTCCAGGCGGCTGAAAACCCAATGGTTTTCTACTTGCAAAGCAATAGTTCAGCCATGCGGAACCAGTCCGAAAATAGCGCTAGTATCTATGCTAGTATCGTAACGATGCAACCGGAGCGGTTCGTTTGTACGTTTGAATTTGATATGACAATTTTCAGAATTTCTGATGTTTGATCACCCGTCTAATAATAAAGTTAAGGAACAATTTTAATTTTTTAAATGATCTGATAAATCTTGATCCACCGTATTTGCTGCTTCGTCTAGTAATTTACCTCCTAATTTATGGTGATTAAAAGGATTATACCCAGGTCGTAAAGAATTGATCATGCTCTTAAAACTTTTGCTGTTTGCCATATTAAAAGCGATGTTATTGCATTAAAAGAATAAAGGAATATTATCGATTTTGCATTTTTACTTCGCTAAGAGAAGTATTGTATTCATGCTAAAAATCGCATAACCAGATTTTGGTGAATAAGCACGTTTTAAGGTCCCTAGAATCCGATTATAACATGATGTCCATATGTGTGTGTGGATGTTGGATCCACCATTTCTCAAATTCTATAAGACTTAAGACATTTTTAACTACGGATTCCTCAATCTACCAATAATGGGAAGTGTTGATTAAGTTTTGGTAACAATTGGACAACCGGAAGTAGTAGTTACAAGAAAAAAAATCATCTAAATATCAAAAATTTATGTAAAGAACGTTAAATTCTTTATTCGATAAATATAAATTCATTATTATATCTTCTATAGATTTAGAGATAAAGAAATGCATATAAAATAATTTGATGTAAAAATTTTCAAATCAAACTACTTCAAGGCAAGAAATTCAAATGTTTGTAATTGACACATAAATGTCACTGTCAAAAATATTTTTATTCCGCTGTCAAAAATATTTGTACATTATTGTGAAGATTATGAAAATAAAAAAAGTCAACATCGTAAAAGAATATACGTAAAAATAATATAAGAGGAATTTGCGAAAAAATGACGAATATAAAGAAAAGTAGAAGAAGAAAATTTCAGGATATTGAATATAAAGAAAATGTATATATTGTACATAATTTATTTTAAAATATCCCATAGATTTTGCAAATATATGTGAGAATTATTTTGTAGTGAGACTTGAGTATATGTATGTATATTTAAAAATATTTTTCGTTTTATGCGTACAACCAGGTAAAATATCTGGCGAGAGGATATGTGCTGGCCACATCAGATTTTTCTTTTTGCGATGTCGATTCAACAAAGTTTGATAAATTGCACTGACGTTTTTTAGGTTGTTCTTCTATTTCACCGTCCGAATCACCCATCACTAGTATTGACGACAATGATGAACTTGCACTTGTCACTATTTTTTGTACTTTATACAATTTTGCAAATGTTTTTTAACTCTTTCTACAGTGTGTTCAATAAAATTCCTAACTCGGAGTAGGCTATGAACATTGAAACGTATGTCAGATCATTATTCAATTCAAAAGTCAAGATGTTAAAATTGATCTTGAAATGTAATTTTAACGAGAAAAGACAATAAAGAAGGATATAGTATATTGACATTCGCCGTTTTCTAATTTGTTTCCATTTTTAAATCAAGATTCAAGAAGAAAAGCTTTGATTTATTTAGATAACATTTTTGACAATATCTCATGTAAAATTGACATTTAATTAAATATTTTTAAATTGACATACGTTTTACTATTCATGGCCTACTCCGGGTTAGGAATTTTTACTTTTGAACTTACATATCACAATGTTTGCATTTGGTTTTACCATCATTTGTTTTAACAACATTTGCCCAATCTAGTGACTGTTTTCTCCCAGAATCCTCTACTTTCGGCATGATGACTATTATGTTTCATACTTACCTACGAACTAAATAGTATGTTCATCCAGAAACCAAAACACAAGCAGCACGGAGAGCCTGGTTATTACAAGTTCGCTAGAACCTAGAAAAGTATAGGCAAGAAAATATCACGAATAAACTTCGACAGTTTAGTTTAGTAAAAATTATATTACATTATATTATAATTGAAATGTAATAAACTGGTGTGTCTTGTAATTTTTTTTAACTTGTATTACATGAACAATGTAATAATTTCTTTTTTTAAAAAAACCCAGAAATTGGTTGGGTTTTTTAAAAAAAAACCCAGTGAGCTGGGTATATCTCGAAAAAACCCGGGTTTTTGACAACCCTGGTTTGAAAATATTGCAAAAGAAAATTACTTGGTGTTTAAAAAAGGAAAGAATGGCGAAGTGTATAATTGTTGAACCACTTTTAACATCTAAAACAAAGTCTAAAAAATATGAACCATTTGTCTTACTTTCAGTAATTCTAGCTTGACTCTCGTTTTATGACCTCAATAATTTCACATAGTTTATGTATACTTTATTTTGGCGAAAATAAACAGAGAGTACAAAATGTCACATATTACTAGAACTAGAAAGTGTACCACAGAATAAATTTGAAAGTGAAAAAAACAAGCATGTGTTATTCATTCTATGAGTTATTCATTCTCGAGTCTGTCATTTTATATTTCTCACGTAACGTGCAACGTTAACATAGTTCCTCCTTTTTATTTGCGAGAAGATGTAATATTTATTCAAGAAGAAAGCTGAGCACAGATGTGTAAAACATCCGAGGAAATAAAAATTTCAGACAGCATCATTAACTCGTAAAATAATTTATTAAAAATGCAAATTTCCCTGCGAAAACTTGCGCTATTGGGTGTGGTAACCAAGTGAGGTAGTTTCATAACTTTTTCATAATGAAATTTTTTGTAACATATTCTTACTTCTTTATTTACTTCACACCAAGTAAAACTGCACCCAACTGAAAACGTCTGGAAAGAACTTTCAACTATTTTACTCCAACTTTAAAACTAAAAAATCATAAAAGTATTTTAACTTGAAATTTAAATCCTACTTATATATTTCTTTCAAACATCAGCTGAAATTATTTTGTCACTTAGTTAATTCGCATGGGATATTTTAATGCACCAGAATTATTATAAAATGAAGGAATACTTTATTTTCAGTTTTTTCAGCGTCTAGACTTCATATTAACTTATAACGATGTACAGCAACAATTTCATAAATAACAATGGAGCCATACTACTTTTTCACTTTTTAAATTTTTTATTGGCTTACCATTTTGTCAGTGAAAACGGAACTCATTAAACCATCAACTCAACCTAGTGGATAAAATGTAAGTTAAGTTTTTTATGTTTTAACGTAGTATAAATTTATTTTCTAATTATGACGTTCATTTTGACAATGGACCCGTTAAACGTTTTGAACTTTTTATTATTCGGGAAATGATAGAGGTTGTGGACATCTCCTTTGATCGGGTTCAAAACATTCTGCCCAATACGTTAGGAATGACAAAAATATCTGTGAAGTGGGTCTCTCGCCTTCCGACAGTTCATCAGAAGCTAGTTTGATTCTAAACGTTATATAGCTGATCCTGATGGAAAGATGTTACTACAGATGAGTCCAGGGTTACCAATGTGAGCCTGAATCAAAGCAATAGTCGAAACAGTGAAAGAATAGAGTTTCACCAGTTAATACAATCCTTAATTCAAATTCTCAATGTAAACCTGTACAAATCTTAATTTTTACCTCCCGCTACCCTTGGTAAGGGTATAGAGGGATCGTGCTAAAAATCGCATATCGAGATTTTGGTAAATGACCTCGTTTTAAGGTCCCTAAAAACCTATTCTGACATTTTTACGATGATGTCTGTGTGTATATGGGGATGTATGTGTCGATCCTCCACTCTAACTCAAATACTATCATTCAGATAATTTTCAAACCTTGTATTTCGAACTTTTTCTGTAATGGAAAGAGTCCATTAGATTTTGGTGAAAATCGGATAACCGGAAATGGCACTTTACAAGAAGCTCAAAATAGTTTTTCTTCGAAAAATAACTTTACATGTTATTTTTTCGAGATTAATGTAAGTAAAAAAATTAAAGATTATTAAATTTTTTATAAATTTGCATAAATACTTTTTCTATATATTTTATTGATAAACAAACAAAACGCAGTTATTCAAATGTATGTAACTGACAGATAAATGTCACTATCAAAGAACTAATCATTTCAAAATAATATCAGTAACGTTTTAAAAAGGAAAAAGTAAATAAAACAATAGAAAAGTAATTCAATACAGTTTCCAGCATAAGTAAATATGTAGGTATGTATTTACACTAATAAAAATTAACGATTCGCAAAAATGTTTAAGCTAATCCTTATTTTTGGATTAGTGAATTCTATTGTATCCCGGTATTTAAAATTTAATCTTTAATGTCTAGAGTAACGCCTCATGTCATGAGTGCCCTCGGGGCTCTGGGTTCGAATCCCACTAAGGCATGGATGTGTGTGAATGTGATCCCACTCAGTAATTGAGATTTAATCCTGTTGAGGAATTTAAAAAAATGTAGTTACTTGGATTAGGTTAGACTATATTTTAAGAAATAAACTGTCAAAATTAGAGTAAAATTCTCTAATCCAAAAATAAGAATTAACTTAATATTTTTTGTTACTCGGGCTGTAAATGGCGGAATGTATTGTGCTGGCCACACCACATTTTTTATAATATAAATCGTAAAAAAGTAAATTGTCATTCTCGGTTATCCGATTTACACCAAAATTAAATTATTTTTTCCATATTAATACGGAGTAGGAATACAAGGTTAAATAAAATTTTAATGATAGAACTTACAAATATCGTGAGAGTAATTATAGTTTACTGCAAAACTAACTTGGCTAAAAATAGAGCAAATAATGAGCATCTGTACAACAGAAATCTCTATATCTATAATCCAACAAGGTCTTCTCACTAACACTAACTGTTTCTCGCAGTTATGTCAGCAGTTCGCCGTCAGTGGAAGTTAGCTTTATTGTGTTATGGTGTTTATCGCTTGAGCAAACGCTTTTATTTGATTTGCGAAGTCTCTGTGACACCACGCACGATGACACGTATGTCAATACCTCTTTGCCAGAGAATGAAATTGTTCAAGTGAAAAGAACAATTCCGAAAAACAGGATATTAATTTCTTCTTTGTTCGTTTTTCCACACTCAGACGATATTATTCGCCTTCTCCGGGAGTGGAATATTTGAAAAAGAGCAAATCTAGAAGTTTAAATCTCGAAATTAGATTTTTTGAAATTGGAAAAGGGAGTGTAGAGTGTAAAACAGTTGTATGTAAATAAATTAATGTTATGTCAATTTGTGTATATTTGCTGTTACAATTAATCAATTATACTAATACAAACAAATGTAATTTAATAGTAAATACTACGATTGTTTGTTCGGAAAATCTTTTTAATAATATAGGCTGATTATATAGTTAAAAATTCACTTTCTATGGCATTTAATTATAATGGAGCGCTGGGCAGTTATTTTTATTCTTTATTGAACCATGGACAGTTATAATTATTCAAAATAATCAAAAACAAATTATGCATGAGGTAGCATTTAAATTATTTTCTCAAACAAGAAGATACTACTATTATTATTATGGCAAACTGATAATTTAAGTTTTATAAGTTGGAAAAATTAATTTTTACTTTATTTGACATCAATGTAATGCCAATTTAATATTCTGAACATATGTACTGTACAGGGTATTCAATTTAAGTTTGTCAACATTGTTATCTTGAAAAATAGAACGGGATATAAGGTTGGTTAAATCAGAAAAGAAATACTATTTTGCTTAACTATTTTAAAAATAGTAAATTTTAACTTTTTAAATTTGAAATAATATATATTTTATTTTCTTATGAGGAAGATATTCTGAATTAAATAAATAAAACTTTTAATATAATACCCGTATATACCAAAATGAAAACAAGTTTTTTGCAAACGATTCCATATTTTCAGTACATTACCATCAGTCAGTTCTATGTATTTTGTACAAATTCCATACAGAAAGTTTCTTGCAAGAGATACTATATATTTCCAGTAAAATTATAACACAAACAAACTATCAATTGCACTTGACATTGACATTTGTCAAATAGAATTTTCTTAATATAGTAAATGTTTTCATGGTTATAGCATATCTGGCTGTTTTATGAAATTTAATTTCTTTATTATTTTTAACTCTATATCCATTAAATATGAACTATAAACTGTAGTCAAATCGCAAAGAGAATAAAATATACTTTACTAATTATAACAATATTAAATGTGAAAAAATAATATTTATCAGCGTTTTTCAGGAAAAACTGTTAAAATCTTCAAATTAGGGTACTTCCGGTCATCCAATTATAACCAAAATCTAATCAGCTCTTTGTATGGATGTAAAGAACAGGAATACGAAAATATTTTAATTTTTGGAAAGGTGGTATTGGAGTTATGCGATCCGAAAGAATCGTCACACACATACATATATATGTACAGAGTGATCAAAACCATTTGATAGTCACGTGACCTGCAACTTTCCTTAATGACATCAAAACTACACTTCTGAGATGAAAAGTTTAGTATGTAGGTACGGTCATGGGCTTGCGAGTTTTTATTATAAAGATTTTTTTAGTAATTTTAATGTTCTTGAAATTTTAATGTTCTGCGCAGGTCGGTGAGTCATTGGCGACTGACTCACCGACCTGCGCAGGCGGTTGTCAAAATTTCATATTCAATTATGGGTTGTAATTTTTTTTTTTATTAAAGTCGTTTTATAATGTAACTTAAATTTCAATAAAATTTGACTGAATGTAAATTTCACTTTATGTGACTTGAAAATGGCCATAACCATGTGCCGAAACGTCGTCTGTTGGTTGTTATAATAATAAACAACTTTAAACAACATTTGAAGCTTTTTATACAATAAAACCTTCCAATCAGCAAATTTTACAGCTTCAGAAACTTTATAACGACAATAAATTTACATGACGATATTTCAAAACGCATAATGAACCCAGCACAGTAGCTCAGTTTAGGGAAACACTAAAAAAAGTATGAACCCTCTGTTTTTCGTATTTGTCTTGCTAGTTCTACATCTGCACAAATAAAAAATGACGATATAGGTAACACCTAAATATAGCCACCTAATAAAGTTTGATTATCATTAATCGAGGTGTTAAATATTGCTCGGTCTTTAGTTTTATTAAATATTGGTGATTTAATTCGTGTTTACTGTAGATCAAGGGTTAGCAATCATTTCTGTTTTGTTGTCGTGTAAAATGGCACTAAATTGACCCCTGTGGTGCACTCTCCACGCCAGCAATGAGTGTCCGTGATGTGTCGCCTGGTAAACGCTCGCACGGTACAAATATGTAATTCATCATTACCGATATCTGCGTACAAAGCAGATTGGCACATTCAGTAATGGGTAATATGCCATGATGATATATTTATTTTATTTTATTTATATTTCTTTTAAAACAGTAATAAATAATAAATTTATACATAAAGAAAAATTTTGTTTTTTAATTGAAGTAAATTTTCTATTATATCAACTAAGAATACGAGTATTCAATTTTGTTTGAGAATAGTTGGTGTTGGCCATAAGAAATACAATACGCATATCAATAGAACAATACATCCCAAGAAACAGTACCCAGTAATCAAATTGTGTCTCGACTCGACACCTCGGTTTTAGTTTCCACCTATCAAAGCAAATCCTATTACCCGATATAATTAATGATTCATAGGCTGTTTTAACAGGATCCAACTTCCATAAGTCTGTTGGCGCGACAAACTGTTATCTCAGGCCGTGCAAGCTTCGCCCTTGTGCCTTGCCTTGTCCGCCCACGCTTCCTCTGCCTTCTTCTTCTTCCTGCCAGGAAACACCCACTAAGTTACCTGATACATTCCCTGCTAACTCGCGACAATAACTCATTATAAACCGGCGTGAGATGAAAGAGAATGGCGGAGGAGTTTAGACCTTACAAGCGCGAAGGAAAAATAAAGAATGTGTTAGTTAACTAATATATTAAACACTGCGAAGGATAAATTTGAGGGATTTTAATAACCAATTTTTTCTAGACACATTCTAATCTTAACCACACTGAAAAAATAAGATTACCTCCATATCTCTGGCATAGTTATGTAACATTGAGAAATGTTACGAAATATGAAAAGACGCAATTCAACTTAGGCGAGATGTAAAGAGATGTGTTTTAGTATAGTCAGCAAAAATCAGTTAGCAACTCTCTCGCCGAAGTCTGATGCGTTTAGTACGAAAGAATGCGGCTACAAACGAGGATGTATTTGCTTGTCTTGAGAACATGTAAACAATTATTCATACAAACTTAGCAAGAGAATTAAAGTTTGATGTTGTACGAATATGTCAAAATTGTTCGTTAACAACATTGTATGTTGTCATAATCGCCAAACAGTGATCCAAATGTTATGTGTTGTTGTCAAAGTGTAATTGTAATTGTATTTCATCATGTTAAGTTATTTCAATATATTTAACCTTAAATTAAACGGTGTTGGTATTAATTAAAACGAACCCTACATAACAATGAAAACTAGTGAAAACTAGTGAAATCAAATGCAGTGTCTAAGAGGGTTCCAATCAACAAGCATAGCAGTTAGTGATCAACTGGCACGAATAGTAAGTACCCATATTCCTATGTAAAACCATTCCCACAAAATGACCACATTTCCTGATATAAACGTGGATTAGAGGTGTGTAAACATCTTTCTGTTTACATACCTTCGGAAAGACAAATTCGAATCATTTGGAATTTTCGATTAAATGTTTTATTATCGATTGACATAGACGTAATTATATAGACAAGGGCTATTGGTATTGACAGCTAATAGAACAGTGATAATAAAAGTATGTTTGGCATAAAGTGAATCACCTAAACGGCACGAAATGTTAGATTCGAATCCTATCGAGTTAGAGTTATGTTAGTGAACCTAATTTTCTTTACTCTCTTAAACAATACGGTTTAGCGTAAAATTTACCATTAAAGATGAGAACATTATTCTTGAAATAGGACTATCGTTTTTATTGGAACGAAGAAATTATTAACTGATAGCCAGTAATTTCTTCTTTCCAAACACCTTTCCAGTCAAGAAGTATTGCAGCCATAGATTTTATTTTTAATAATATCAATAATAGAAAATGCTTAAAATTTAGTAAATTATTTTTATTTATGCGCGCCTAGGACGCTGTGACGTTGAAGGCTCTTCATAGTAGTAAAAAAAGAAAACAGGCGAGATCGCATGATGTGTTCTTGAGTCATTATTATTAGCAAATCAGCTGGTACACACAGATTCAATATTATATTTATATTATATTTTTTCGTACCTTCCGATAATTCTTTTGAGGTTTCATATCTAAGTTAAGCAAATAGCTATTTGTGTATTAAGAGCGCAAAATGGGACATTGTCGATGGAGAGGTTGTCGACGCAGGAGCGCGGCATTCTCTTGAAATCGACAATGTCCAATTGCGCTCGAAACACACACAAGATTTTTCTACGGTCCTCCACTATAAAAAAAAATAATAAAATGTACACTTTGCACTTACAGTACTACTCAACAGTTTTGCAGTGAAGATAGGAACGTATTCAAATATGACTTCAAGATATTGTTTTGGCTTTCGTTTTTACAAAAAAAATAATGCCAATTTTGTAATGAATATTGGAAGTTTTGTATAATTTATTTGTTTCGAGTACATTAAACTAGTGAAATGGAAAAGTGGATGTCCACTGGGAGCGTTCACGCCAAACTTTTGCAGGTGGCAGCACAACTGTTCACATAATTTATTTTATATTTAATTTTAATTTATCGTTACTTTCCATTCTTCTTGAGCTATAGCTTCAATCTAATCTAAGCATTTTATACTTTCGTTTTCGTAAATTTTGAGTTGACAAAAGAGTGCGCAAATGGCTACTTTCTATATAGACTGTAGAAAAAACAATTAGTTGACTGGTGTAAATTTCAAATAACCAGTTTTTATACAAGTTATCTATTGAATGTTGAATTTTTTACCTCCTATAATTATTAATGAAATTTGCAAACATAATAAAACAGAACGTTGTATCTTATTTTTGACACTGCTTACTTTTGCTTTCTTTGAACCCTGTCGAACTTCTGTGGAATGAAAAGAACAGACAACTGACAACTCATTAAAACCAAGCAACCAATGTTAATCATCTGTTAGAAACTTTGTAAAACATTTGAAATACAGTTTTTAATAATATTGATAAAACAAATACAAAAATGCCTAGAGTTGGTTAAGGTGTAATCAGTATTGACCCTGTTTAAATTGCACTTGAAGTGGAAATTGTTTCCTTAATAAATGCGATTTAGGTAGAACTACTCTTTTCTTATTCTTGAAATTTAGTTGAGCAACATTATAAAACACTAAAATGGAGAGAATTTTGACTATTATTGGTTTCATTCACTTAAGGTGCACTTATTAACCTAAACTGGTATTAAACAACCTCAAATGCAATTCCACGAAAATAAATAAATGTAAAATTCAAAACAGTGTTGAGAAAAAATATGGCGATCGTAATGCTTATACAAATTCACTCCTGACGAAATGAAAACTGGACTTTGCCAGGTTTAAGCCGATGTGTAACCTTACCCGGAATGTACCAGATCAAAATTTTCTTTCCATTGTCTTCAGACGCAATATTTCACTCCAAGAACATTCTCTCGCCACGCGAAATCGGTAACCATTGGACATCCTTGTCGTAGAACAAGTTTAATCATGTTTTTACATTAAAAATTAATCCATGAATATTAAATTCAGCAAACCAATATCAAACAAACAAAAGTATCCCGCAAACAAAGTTTCCTTATCTCCATAAACTGAACTAACTGGGTAAATACTTGTTCCCTTCGTTTTCTTCCTTTACAAGTTGCAGACGTGCACCATCCTCTGGGTGGCTGTAAAGAGTTCTCTGCGTGTGCTTCGTCTGCTGTCAGCCTGCGTGCAGCGATTGCGGGGGCGCGTGGTTTGCAAATTCCCGAATCTGAATTGCAAATGAATGTGTGCAGCATATTACATTACCGCAGGCTGCAGGCCCAGCGCCGTAGACGGCTCCAGGGACAGGGAAGAAGTTGATGTGGATCCTGGAAACAGAAAGGTGCTTCCAAACAACAAACTAATCTTGAATTTATTTCCCAGGACTGCACACTAGGCGGTTTTGGACAAGGGTTTTTTCTAACTGAATGTTAAGAAGAACAATTACACAAGGGTTACATTAGAATGATTGAGAATAAGAAAATCAGGTAAGTAGTGAAAAAAATACATTTTAATTTTTAGACAATTATTTATCTCTCATTTGAAATTAAATGGAAAAATTAAGTTAATTATAACTTATCTAACCAATTTTTTAAAGTATCGTAAAGTATCGTTATGAGTAAAATTTTGAAATTTTGGAATTAACCAAAAGAACATTCGCCATATTCATATGATTTGTCAATGTGCGACTTTTAGTTATAGTTTGGATTAAAAAAATATGGGGTAGAAGATATTTTCATCTGAACAAAATATTGTTACTGATATTTATAATTACACCTTTTGACAGCATTCTAAACGACGATTGTTCGGAAGCATTTAAGAAGAGGAAGGAAAGAATGATGAATTGTATTATTGTTGAAGGAAACTACCTTAAACATATTTAAAATAAAATTCTAAAAATATATGTAATCCTAATTATAATTATTCTAACGTATATGTTATAAAAGGAAACATTCTAGGGTTGGCTCACCCTAATCGTTTAAATTTCATTTTATGTAGGTATTTAGTTAAATATGATAAAAATTGAACAGCAAAAAAATCGTTCAATTCAATTTGGAAAACCACAATGCTCTAGCCTTGGGCTACTTTTATTCTTATAGTATATAAATGCTATTTTTTGTTACCAAGAAAAGAGTAAATATTTACTATTCGCTATTTATTCAAAATTATTCCTTGAAGTTAGACTTGTAAATGACTGTTTGGTGTTACAATTTGCTACTAATTCAGTTAAAACTTGGTGTAATAAAACAAACTGCAACTTAATCCCATCTGTTTAGTAATAAATGTTAGGGACTGTATTTGGAATGGAACAATTACTAAACACTCAGATAAGAAAGTAAACTCGGATGACCAAACGTGAGAAAGAAAGCTGGTTCCATATATCTGATATTTTATAAGAAAAAACTAGCTCTAGCACATTTATTGTAGAAGACACACTGCTGACGGGACCAGGAGTTAGACTCCCCAGCTACGCTGACAGGACTTAGAAGACAGGCTCTGGAAGTCGCTGAATATTCGCAGAGGAGAGGAAGGTGACGTCTTAGTAACACTGAATAAAACGATGCACTGCCCTGCACTAGCACCAGCACTCGAGCAGACAGGTGTACAAGTAGAACCCGACTATCTTCATTAGAGGTAATTCCATACTAGGACAGTTTCCCGTAGATTACACTCTCCCGGCGTAGTAGTACTATTTGCTGCTACCCGTTGTAAAAATACTTCATCTCTTAAATTGTATACATTTACACAGCGAATTTGGAACGTGTATTCAACGAAACTATTTATATTACACACATTTGGTTGTTATATAAATACAAAATGTTTTCAAAAAGTAAACAATAATAATTTATGCAGTTTATGCGGTCTAGATATATTCTTTTTTTAAAGTCATCTAGATATATAAATCAGCCTTAAAACCGCGCAAACACCATCAAGTTTAAGTACCTATATCTTTTCATTAATAAATATAAGGCCTGCAAGTTCCACTATTATTTGTTTACTTTTATTTAGGACGTTTCGAGCAAAATCCGCTCATCTTCAGCAACTATAAAATACATGTTGAGAATTAAAAGTAAATACATATAATGTTGAAGTAGAATTACAATGTTGTACATCAGCGAAAGTTGCAAAATTACAGGTAAATTATAATCTACGGAGTCAGATGGAGCATAGGCCCCCAAACACGGCATGTTGCATTGTTGAATTTTATAATTGCTGAAGATGAGCGGATTTTGCTCGAAACGCCCTAAATAAAAGCAAATAAATAATAGTGGATCTTGAAGGCCTTATATTTATTAATGCACATTATCAACATGGTTCCCTCACACAACATTTATATATCTTTTCATCGCAAGAAGAATCCCATCATCTTTGTACGGTGGTACCTTCCGGCAATCCAGGAAAGGGAAACAAGACAGCACTACCATATCTTCAACAATGCCTTCCATCATCTGGATCAACTTAGTCTTTTCAAATGTAGTTCCTATCTCGGTGATCCAATTTCTGCAAGCACTAATTCAACTATGCCCTGACCCAAGGAATTATTTTTATATCTAAATGTTAGTATATTTAAATTTTGTGTGAGAAATGATAAATGAGACTAATTTTGAATTGGAGCGTGGTAATGTTATTAAAGACGTTGTTTTATTCTTTAATTCTACTTTGAGATTTATTGTCAAATACGATCATATTGTATCATTCTGTAATAAAATCTTACGGTTTATAATAAGGAACACTAAATTTGACAGGTAATTCAGTAATTAATATTTTATATTCATCTCAAACGTCAAACAAGTGAAGGCTTTATTACACTAGAAATAGTATGTTTGACTAGTATCGCATTATTCATGATTTCGATTCATACCGCTGAATTACTCCAGTGTAATGACTTCAAGGAAATTAGCGATCCTGTTGTCAGATGAAACTATTCTATTTATCGTTGACTCTATGGCGCATGCGCAACTGCTTCTTAGGTTCAGGAATGTAACATTACGAAGTAAAATATAACTGCAGAAACGCGGACTAGGATATTTTAACACCTTCGAGCAACAACAACTACACTCTCTATAAGGCTTCTATTTAATATTAAAAGTAAGAGTACTCCATATTAATTATCTTTATACCATCAAAAGAATACACTGTACTCCTCTTCGTAAATTAAGCCCAGAGTTATAAGCTTTTAAAAAATCTTCATCCTGTTGGTTCCTGCGTTATACGGAATGTGCCTTCAAGGCGTACTTAACCCCTTCCATTTTCACATCATCACCCTGCTGCACACGGACCGCAGTAATTACATTTTGAAGAACATGTTGAGTAGATATGTACAGAGCATTAACGTCACATATAAACGCTACATTAACATGTTTATGTCTTCAGCGTGCATCACGTAAACTCCTGCTGTAATGAATTTAACATAAACGTAATTAACACCGCAAGGAATTGATGACAATCGCACAATCAACAATGGGAAATACAATGATGGAAGATGAAATCATAATAGTTTTTGTCAAATTCATAGTTGATTTATGAGTAATAGTAAAAGTAGGAAGTGTAAAGAAGTTCGAATATATATATATATATATATATATATATATATATATATATATATATATATATATATATATATATATATATATATATATATATATATATATATATATATATACAGGCTGTTATATTTTAATGGACCCAGCAAATATCTCGCTTATTTATTAAGTTGGCATTTTTTTCATATAACATGATTTATACAGGAACATGTAAGCTACTTGATGACGGATGTACATTCTTGATACCACTTCCGGTTTATGAGTAATTAATATCTACTTTGAAATTTCAAATGGAACATACTATATTTTTTTACAAATTTGAAAAGTGCATCAAATTTGCTTTACAATCATGTAAAATAATCCATATGTTACATTATTAAAAATTAAAATGACGGGCACTTTTTTATACACCTAATTGGAAAGAGAATAGTGAGCCATGACTGTGGCTTGAAATAACACAATTAACGAAAACAATAGTAACTATTATTATTAAACGAAATCATATTTTTTTGTCATAATAACACAGAAAATAAGTATAAGGAACACAAGCCACAGTCATGGCTCACTATTCTCTTTCCAATTAGGTGTATAAAAAAGTGCCCGCCATTTTAATTTTTAATCATGTAACATATGGATTATTTTACATGATTGTAAAGCAAATATGATGCACTTTTCAAATTTGTAAAAAAATATAGTATGTTCCATTTGAAATTTCAAAGTAGATATTAATTACTCATAAACCGGAAGTGGTATCAGAAATATTCATCCATCATCAAGTAGCTTACATGTTCCTGTATAAATCATGTTATATGAAAAAAATTGCCAACTTAATAAATAAGCGAGATATTTGCTGGGTCCATTAAAATATAACACCCTGTATATACATCTAAAACTTTTCTTATTTCGAACTTCTTTACACTTCCTACTTTTACTATTACTCAAATATATCTGCCCACCTGTATTTTGAATTTTTTAAAATTTGATATTGGATGGTTTTCTTTGTGTATCCTAGAATTAATGATAATAAGAAAATGAGGTAGATTATGGACAACATAAAACATTTATTAAGAATGATTGAATCCGTTGTTGGCACTAGGTGAAACATTTTAATAAAGTAAAACAATAATTGACAGTTGGATACAAATGCACAAGCGGATCAACAAGTCTACACAAGATTGTTTAGGAAATGATTTAATTTAAAGGAGACATTTTTCAACTAAATATTTCATATGTTTTAAAAAATTTAATTCATTTCAAAAGATCTAAATCATTGCAAAAGATTTAAATCACAAAAAATATATTTTGATTTAAATCATGATTCGTTGAAGAAAGATATAAAATATATGTATATAAATCTTAAATCATTTAAAAAATAAATGTTTTAAATAAAATGTTTTAAATTACAAAAATGATTTAAATCTAGAAAAAGATTTAAATATAGGGACACAATTCAGCTCTGTACTTGGCTAAGTTTTACAAAATAAGGTTTATTATTTTTTATCGCGATTTCGGCTTTACACCAGAAGACTGAGGAATGTGTTGAGAATTTTTTTGACTTACAAGTGTGATGAAGCAAAATTTTTCTGAGCCTAAAAGTTCATGATATTTCTTGCTAACTCAAAATGTATCGGGAAATTGTATAGTTTGAACAAAATGTATGAGTTCTTGTATGAGGTCATATTTCACGATTATATATACCTGATTTGTTTAGAACATTTCTTGTATAAATTTTATCTACTAACTTGAAGTGTTATTATTGTAATAGGCTGGCTTTAGTTTGGTATCTTAAATTTTATTTTTATATTTTGCGTTCATAATGAAGTCATTACGATACGCAATTGCGTGTCGTAATGACCTTCATTTCGATACGCAATTTTTTGTTTTAGACGGTTGGTACTAGATGACGTTTCTTAACTCATTTTTACCTAATTTATTTTTAGTTAATTGACAATTCATATTAATAATATAATGTCGAAATTATTATTATTTTTTTATTATTTAGGGCAGATTATTTACATGAAAATGTACAAATGGTTACAAATATAATCACAAATTGAGTACGTAAATGTTATTGTAGAAGGCGCAAAATATAAAAAATAGTATAAAGAACTCATTTTATAAGACTTTCTTTCGCTCTTGTCAATTAGAAAACTCGCTAACGCTCGTTTTCTAAATTTTGACGCGTGCGAAAAAAACATGTCTTATAAAACACGTTCTTTAATATACTATTTCCTACCTCCCTATTAATTTTACTTACAAAGTAGAGCCGTGTGAAATATTTTTATTATTTATTTTTATTGCCATTAGACCCAGGTTGTAATGGATAGATTTGTAGAAGAAATTTAGAAAATCTTTTAATTGTGTTCATTGTCTGTCCGTGTCCTCAAAAAGTCATAATGATATCTATAATTTATGGAGTAGAAGATTTTCTTCTGCAGAAGAGATTGAAGCTGCAATATCGCAATTTATGATTATTATTTGAAAACCATTCCAAAGAAGATTGGTTAGGAGATTATAAAAAGTGGAAGGAAAGAATGATGAAGTTTATTATTGTAGAAGGAAACTACTTTGAACATATTTAAAATAAAATTTTATAATAGATTCATATTTTCAATAAATCTATAGTAACTCTCTTACAAAGAAAAATTTAAAAAGGAAAGAATGAATAAGCTATCTTATAAAAGTTTCTTCTTTTTTATAAAGCTATTTGAAAGACCAATTTACGACTGTATAAAATAAAAGTACGATAAAAACAGTTCCTCAGTAAAGTTTATCTACAATAAATGTAGTAACTTTGGCCATATGTATCCTTTATAGTCCATACAATAACAATTCCCACAATAGTTGCGATAGGTTAGCATACGATTAGCTGGCTCATCTACAAACCCAGCTTAACTACCCTTCCCAGAATACAAGACATTCAAGATTTAAAATTAAGATATGTCCATGTCGGCTTGCAAGTGCGATAGGGCGGCAAATCGCGACAGAGGGTTGACGCAGATAGCAGGATAACCTCAAACGGCCTTGAAGCCTGAATCTGAATCCTTAGAGCAGAGCGAGATGAGCTAATTCGAACACTCGTTACGAGAAACGCGTTTTTTATAACTCGGAGCTCACTTTTAAGCGAATGTGATTTTATGAGATTTGGAGCTGCGATTATATGGATATTACTCCAATGTGGGCGGAATGAGATTGAGGATATATTTTAGAAGCAATTTCGTTCGAGTTTAATAGGATGGAAAATGTTAACCAGTAAAACATACTTTGTAGCTAACAAAATGTGTTACTTTTCATTTTATTGAAGTTAATGAAAAATATAATAACATTTCTGCAATTGGAATTATGATATAAAAACTGCCCTATAAAAATAAAAAATTTATAAGGTAGTTTTGATGTATTTTCAAGTAGACGAGTGTAGCAAACTCTAATGGTTAATTCCTCGCCTTGTTTTAAGTAGACAATAACTTTATTACATTTGTATGTTGTTTGTGATATTGTCAACATAGTCAAAATTTAACTATGTTAAATTAAATTAATAAGTGAAAAATATTGTGTAAATATTAATTACTTCGCAAACTAGAAGAGATTGAAATTTTGATTGACGTTGCATGTCCTAAACAATTTGATTATGTTTGACTTTTAAAATAACCCGCCCGCTCGACAACTGGTGAGGGAGGATATGACACGTCACACACCAATTTCTAAATTTTGTAAATTCATATCTCACTTATAATGTAAATTTTTTAAGTCGCGTTTGCAATAGTTATTGTTTCATCTTGTTGCTTAAATAAATATAAATAATAGTATATTATTCAATGAGCATGTAATGTATGGTATTACTCATGAGAATGAAGTTTGCATCACGAGCGAACGCGAGTGATGTAAATCATTCGAATGAGTAATAACCATTACATGCGAATAGAATACTATACTTTATTCACAATTGTCAAATAATAACATATCAGTGACATATTGGTTTTGAAAAATAAGTAGAATTTTCTCACTGACAAATGCAAAAATGTTTTTGTTTACATAAGCAAATCTAGTCATCGGTGTAGTTGTAACAAAATTATGAAGTGATTTGACATTTAATATAAAATCTTAAAACCGACTATTCAGCTACAATTCAAGCTTAAGAAGAAAATAAAAGTATGAAAAATGACAAAACTAGTGTAATTTTGGCTTTTTATGTGGAAAGAATTACTTATTAAAAGTAATTTTGTGTGTACTCTTCGAAAGGTAGGATTTGAATTTGGCATAACGATTGAATAATATTATTCCATTGAACTGTCAATATTATTCAATTAGTAACAGTAACGAAGGTCATTAATTGATAAAAATCGGTAGAATTATGGGTATATTATTTGACAGTTGTGGATAAAATATTTTAATGTATTGGATGCAGATTTTAATTCTCTACATCATTTATTTGAAGCATTATTGTCTAAAATTGATGGGATAACTTTGCGCAAGGAAAAACTGTTGTCCCATATTAAAAGTTTTTGGTTGACTCATCGTGTTATTTCTACGATATTTAGAAAGACATATATTACTCATTGTTAATCTAATATTCAGGTAAAGCTATTTTTGTACATTGAATTTTTACTTTTATACTTACAAATGTTGACTCACGGAACTTATGTTTCTAGTTGGCAAATAATTCACTCACCTGAAAATAATGAAAACATAATTAGTACAAAAATAACTAGCATATTCATTAAAGCAAAATTGTACAGTTGTGCATTGTGAAAATTCCCAGAAAAATCAAACCTATCCAAAAACTGAAGAAACAAAAAAGTACAAAAACAAAGAGACCAGTTTAAAATTTTAGAGATTTTGCACTTATATACTCGATAAAATAAAATTTTAAAAATGAGGATGAAATATTCTTTAAAAAATAAAGTTCAGTAACCCTTCTTTGATTTTTTTATGCTAGGAAGGCAAATGCCATGTTTCGTTCTTGTCTAAAAAGGCGCAGATTAGTTTAGTTCTTGTCGAATCACTAATGTTATATTTTAGTATATTCTTCGTGCTTTGTTGGTTTTTGCAGAAAGCTTGTAAATGGACTATTGCTATTCTTGTAGGAAACACTTAAATATTATCTTTTTTTAGAACGAACTGAACTAAGAATATTAGCGCAAATACAACTTCAAAATTTTACGCAGGTAACAAGTGAGAAATGAATTTTTAAATTCTAGAATTTGGCATGTGTTCATATGTCTTCACCAGTGGTTGGGCGCGCGGTAATTTTTTTTTCGGTTTTATAGTAAGGCACCTACCTACAGACCTATTCTACTAAAAATATGTATAACGATATTGTTACAAATGCCAAAAAGATATTCTACTAATCATATCGTTATTCAGTTATCGTTCTGATGAGTTTAACGATAATATCTAACTTCATGTTGATTTTGACAGAATAAATTTATACTCGTATTTGTTTTTCATTTCAAATTTGACATTGATTTAAATTTGAAATTTTCATCGTACATAAAATTATTTATTATTCTCACCTTCGTTTTACAGTATACACGCTCCATATCTACTTGCGCCGTATGAAATTTGATATAGGTATATGTCTATAAAATGATCAACAATGATATTGCAAATTTCTATTAATGATATGATTATTAATGATTGACTTAATACCACATATGAATCCTTTTCTACTGATATCCTCCTTGCTACTGATTTCTGATAGCTTCCATGTGCAAAAAAATGTAAAGCTGCCATCATCTGAATTGAAAACAAAATATTGTAGTGTAATATGCATAAATAATAATTTATAAATAATCTAGAAATTTTTGGCAAACCATCACTTCAACGAGTTCCTCTTATATGGTGATATTTGCGGAAATAAATCTCTACATGCTTCTTTACTCAAATATTTTGCATACGCAATACAGGCCGCAAAATCCAGTTTCGCGGCCGTTGTTTTGGTAACGGCTGCGAAATTGGATGTACCTAACCTAAAAACATTTTGATACTTGAGAATTGACATGACGGATAATATGACGATAACAATGACGTTTCTAAAATATGACAATAAGTTTCTTGATTTGTTTTCTAAATAAATACAATAAATAATGTAAAATACATAGTTATTTTAGCAATAACTTCTTCTTCTATTCGACTTTTTACAAAACTAATTGTTTTGTTTATAAAATGTTAGTTTCATGAAAGCCGCCCTTCTATTGCAAAGATTATACTATAAAAATACAATAAAATTTTAATTACATATTTTTTACGGTTGCACAGAAAATAGTGTGTACACCTTGTACGCGAAATCTTTTAGCGCCCTCGAGATTGTCCTGCCTTGGCTGCAAGCGACAATTTTTCTCTCGGACCGTTGAAGAGTAATTTTGCGGCCTTGATATACAAATAACTATTATTATCTTCACATATTACGGCGTGACTTTTGAAATATTCTGAATTTAAATCTCAAAGTCTGTCGTTCATGTGTGTATGTACTCGTATTGCATGTATATGGCGGAGGTTGTGGCAACCGCGACATTCGCACACGACACACGATTTATTAATGGGCGCACGCACGCCGATATTAATCACCTCCCGTCGCTGTAATTAGACAGCTTGATAGACAGTTCACTGCACATTCATCGTGATCAGTGTTCGGTTCGAGCTCAGAGCACGACGTGAACGCTTGTGAGCCAGCGTCAGATTCATACATGGGGAGTGGTTAGGGAGGTATTGGACAATTCAAGAGGATATTATATACTGGACATACACGTGAATTTAACAATGAATATGTAATTGGTAAGAAAGAAAAGGGATATAATTAAATGTTTGACGGTTAGGTCGTGGAAAACAAAATTTCGTCGCCTGTGGCAATACCGGCTCTCTCATTTTTTCCACAAAATTAGGGGAACAGTTTTTTAGCCAGCTCCAAATCCATCCACTTCCTATATGACTCGTCTGCCAAAAGCACATATCTCCAGTGTCGAAGAAGCTATTGAACATGTTCGGGGGCAAAGTTTTGATCCCTGTTCAAGCGAGGAACTTGCACAGGCCTGTAAGAAGTCATATTAGCTTCTTTGAGTCTTCTTCTAACAGTCTGATCGGAAATTAAACGTCAGTGGCATTTTGGAGTAGATTTTGTAGTTCATGAGTATTAGAAGTTCGACTGCGAAGACAAGAATTGACAATATACCACGGGCGCCGACTTTTCAAATTTTCCTTGGGGGCACAAGTTTTTAATAAGGACCAAAATAAAAACATAAAATTTACCATTAATGCTTTACAAGAAAAAAAACTGGAACGGGATCAAAGAAAAGTAACCTAATTTTCAATGGAAATTATTTTAAAATAATTTTATTTTCAATGTACAGAGTGTATATCAAAAAAGGCAGAGTTTTTCTTTGCGCAAACATTACCAGATTATTTTAAGCAAAAATACTTAAAATTAAATTTATAGTGATTTAAATTTTGCATCTACATCATGTAAAACGATTGTCATGTAAATGAATAAATTAATAATAAAGTTACTGTTTTTATCGGTTTCAGGATATTTATCCATTGTTTACAATTTTACATGTACAAAAGTAGGCTGGTAAACTAAGTAATAACTGTATCTGTACTGTAATATTATATTATTACCATACTGACTTATCACAATCGTCTACAAAATGAATACAAAATAAATTGAAAATAATGATCTTCATTAATACATACAGATAACGTTCTAAATACGGTTTACTTTATTCTGAAATAAAAAAAAAAACATGGAGAATAAAGCACAATTAGAATATTTGTCATATTGACATGTCAAAAAATTCTTCTGTTAACCATAGCATTCTGAAAGTAGCATTAACGACAGATTTTTTAAAAAAATATTTATTAATATTGCCTTCATTTTCTGACACCGATAAACTATTGAACAAACCACGGATGTTATGCATCATAACAAGCCTTAGATATTTTAAAATCCTCGCTCTACGAGCTGAGATTTAAAACCGACATCTGCGATAGGTATGATATACATAACATTCCATGAGCTTTTACTCTAGATTCTAGGTAGGCATGGATTATGACAAAAAATAAACAATTGTGTTAGTTTTAACTGCCAGTAAAACTAAAACAGTTTGTTCTCTGTTCCATTTAAGCCATTCAGCAGATGGCGCTCACATCAGCGCCAGTTTTAAGTAGCCGAAATTATATTGGGTAAACTTGCCTCTTGTTTCCAATGTCAGCCAATCAGAGAGGTCAAGAGCCAAAACTATTCCCCAATCTCCGCAATATTGAATGGCTTAAATGAAACAAGGTATATACTTTTTTGCGTTTTGTATTAATCTAATTTAATTTTTTAAATATGAATTGACTGACTGTTATATACAACGAAGTTGATTGTTTCTTTTCATAATGCAAGGTTGTCTAGATTAAAAACTCATAAAAACAGTAACTTTGCAACTGATTTTTTCGCTTACATAAAGAACAAGAATAATAGTTTTACATTATTTAGATGCAGAATTTAAATTTCTATAACTCTATTTGAAGTATTTTTGCATAAAATAATTTGGTAAGGTTTGCATAAAGAAAAACTAATTTCTCATGTTTTACATCCTGTAATTAATATTACCTACATTAAATTATATATTTTTTATTTTACTCATACATTAAATAAAAGTTTTACTGATTAAAAACAACAGGGAACAGTCTCCTTGGGGGCATTGCCCCAAGAAAAATTCTCCTTGGGGTCATGAGCCCTGATGCCCCCATGTAATCGGCGCCTATGCAATATACCTGTCGTCTCGATGGGTAGTTTTTCTTCTACGGCCTTGTCCATTTCTCGTGGAATATATACTCGCTTCTTAGTACCTACGCCATGCTCTGTAGATAACAGATGGACTCATTTGTAGCTAATTTGCCACATATCGGTTAGATCGACCATCTTTAAGCAGAGGCAACTCTGTCGAATCTCTTAAAGCAAGCATTTACGATAATAAAAAACCACTTGTTTTGAGGCATTTTCTACATTCAAGGGTCTATAAAGAAAACGAATAAAGGTATCACCGTAAATATTTTTGCAATGCGTCAACAACAATCTAGAAAAATATATAGGGTGTTTCATAATATATGCGCAGGACTTCAGGATGTGATAGCTCGTCCAAAAATATGAAAAAAAGTTTCTCATAATAAGCTATGTTTTGTGCGGATTTTTTTTTAAAGTCATAATTGGTGAAGATTTTGAAGGGGTAGTGGGTGTTTTTCTACCCAACTTCTACGCCACTGGAAAAAGTTCAGTTTTGAGCCGCCCATTGTTTTCTACACAAAAAAGGTACTCTTGGTCATAAGCTCTAAAGTTGACCGTTTTCGAGAAAAATCAACTTTTATGTTGAAAAACATGGTCAATTGTTTGAAATATTTTTTTTTACTAATTAAACAAAATTTATTCAAACGTTAGAACAAGTAACAAAACCAAACGTTAACTTCATAATTGCAAAATTAAAAAAAAACAATAACAAATTATACTCAGTTAAATTAATTAACACCCACTACCCCTACAAAATCTTCACCAATTAAGACTAAAAAAAAAAAAAATCCGCACAAAACATAGCTTATTATGAGAAACTGTTTTTCATATTTTTGGACGAGCTATCACATCCTGAAGTCCTGCGCATATATTATGAAACACCCTGTATAGCAAGAAAATTCTATATCGATCATTGTTATAAAATATTATGTAGGCTTTCAAAAAGCGTTCCCTTAATTTTGTTAATCAGTGTATAATAAACGTTATGGAAAAAAATCTATCATATTAATTGTACAGTGTGTTCAAAAAAATTCCTAACTCGGAGTAGGCTATGAACAGTGAAACATATGTCTGATCATTATTTAATTCAAAAGTTAAGTTGTCAAAATTGATCTTAAAATGTAATTTTAAAGAGAAAAGACAATAAAGAAGGATACAGTATGTTGACATTCGTCGTTTTCTAATTTGTTTCCATTTCAAAAATAAGATTCAAAAAGAAAAGCTTTGATAACATTTTTGACAATATTTCATGTCAAATTGACATTTAATAAAATATTTTTAAATTGACATACGTTTCTTTGTTCAAAGCCTACTCCGAGTTAGGAATTTTTTTGAACGCACTGTAATAGAGGATAATTTCTGGACCATTTCTGCGTAATTACACTGTATTTCACTATAGAAACAAAATTATCATAATTAATAAATCGAAAACAATCTAAAACAACGTGATTAATATGCAAACTTTCCGCAAATATTTACATCCTAAACATATTCTCCGTTATGAAAGCAGTTCACATCACATTGAGTGAAACTTGGGCAAATTTAATAATTTGTCTTGGTAATTGAATACAACATCCATCGCCAGGAGAGAAATGCGAGGATAGTTTAACGATTCATTCGGAGTCGGAGTGAGAAGTACGAAGTACGGAATAGGGTTGCAGACAAGTTGAGTCATTTTATAGATATTGTTCCAACTCCGAGTTCCCTACTTCCTTCTGAATTGTGTTACTGATGTTGGAGGTAATACACGAAGATTAAACTTGATCAAAATAAATCCCACTCCACACAAGATCTAATTTTCAACCGTGCCCAGCAAATTACACAAAGTTTTTCACTCTATAACTTCAAATTTCACAAATCACAACGGGGTATTCTACTACTTTTTACCTTTTACCAAAGGTACGAGAGGTACCTACGTATGAGAATCCTGCTAAAAATCGCATTTGGAGATTTTCCTAAGCTACCACGTTTTAAGTGCCCTAAAATCCGATTTTAACATTGTCACAATAATGATATGGGTGTGTGTATCAAGAAGCCATTATAGTCTGTTCGCTGAGACGAGCGAATGAGAAACTAATTATTGAACAGCGACAAGTCATTCTATTGTTCAAAACAAGATAATTTTGGAGCCAAACCAATAGAATGACTTGTTTCTATTTAGGAATTAGTTTCCTATTCTCTCGTTTCAGCGAATGAAGTATAGATTTTGCTGTCAATCGGATAACCGGAAGTGGCACTTTTTGAAACTCTAAATAGTTTTTTTTTTAAATATTCTGAAACATTTTTTCGTGATTGATATAATTATAAAAATTCAACTCAGATTTCAAATGTATGGAACTAACAAAAATAAAATCATTTCAATTTAATAATGGTGATGTTTTAAGAACAAAATGTTTAAATATGAATTTATAAAATTCATGATCGGTAAATTAAGTTTTATGTTAGTATTTGAATAGAAATTAACGTAACTTTCACAATAAATTTGAAATAATATAAGGGGAAGATTAAGGTAAAGAAAATATTGATAATACATTGAAAATTTAAACAATAGGTGCCCATATTATAAGTAAAGAAATTTATTAACATGTGTCAGTAATAGTTAATTACCTTTTTCCTGGGTTTAATACCTTTTTCTTGGGCTTATGTAAATCCTTCTTCCTGAGCTTTATTCCTTTAAGTTTTGAAAGTAAATAGTGATATATCGGCCCAGATTTACAAATATTTGTGAATATGAACAATGTAAATTGACATTACCTTATTCGAGATCTTAGTTAATTTTTGAGAATACAATTTTATTTTATTATTTGTACCCGTATTTCTATAAAAGGAAATAATATACAAATTCATAATATTCTTTATTGAATTGTAAGTGTGATTTAAACCAAAGCTCCAATTCACAAGAAAGCTTGTAATTTGTATTTTACTTACCTAAATTACAATTCATTTTGATTTGTGAATTGTCATTTTAAAAATGAATTGTAATTGTGAATTATCCGAAAAAATATTCATTGATTTGTGAATTAATTCCTTCCATTAGTAATTTTGCTCAGCTCTGGTAAATATGTAAGTAAATATTCAAATAAATACTGAATGGCGGGAGGTAATGTGCTGGCCACATCTGTTATATCTACCCATTAACAATTTTTGATATTGGTTTATTTTTCATTGTATGTTAAATATAAATCAGAGAGCAATATTAAAAAAGAATATAGTAAAATTTAAAAAATACTTGCATTTTATTTCATTGCAGTATTTGTTTATGGAAAAAAATCGGAACTGGTGATTCGCAAATTAAAATTTGAAATATGAAAGTAAATATACATTTTCAGTGTCCGTATGATTTATTAAAAATGAATTTTATCATTATTAAATATATAAAATTTGTAATGTTTCACCTTCCTCAAAGTTTAATTCATTTAGATTAAAAGCATGATGAAAAATTTATTAAATTTGAAATCGACAACTCATATCTATAATTATATCTTGGTTAATAAAAAAGCCATGTATACAGGGCCGATCCTAACCTATCAGCCGCCTTTGTTCTTATATATAAATGGCGCCCCCCGCCCATTTTATTTTTTTCAAGTATTTAAGCCATTCGTATTGCAGAGAATAGAGAATTGTTTTGACCTCTCTGATTGTCTGAAATTGGAGACAAGATACAAGTTTACTTAAAACTGGCGCTGATGCGAGCACCGTCTGCTAAATGGCTTAAATGGAACAGAGAATAGTTCTAAACACAATGAATTAAAAATAAAATCATTCACCTAATACTATGTTAAAAACAAGTTTAGTGAATTATGTGTATAATTTGATTATCTACAAGTTTTATTTGAAATATTTTTGTCTAAAATTAATTGGGAACTTTTACGCAAAGGAAAACTGATTACCAATGTTAAACGCCTATGGCCCGCTTTTTGATTAACACCCTGTACCTATGCATATCTGTATCAAGAGTTGGGTAATGTAAAGAAAATATGTTACTCTGAATATATTCCTTAGGGTTTTTGATTACAAAAAAGAAAAGCTTGACGAAAACAAAGAAAATTTAATTATAATAATGAAAAAGTTTAATTAATAATTACGTAAAAAAAATTATAATATTACTGTCACCGTATAATGTAAAAATTCATAATTTTTTGCTTTTAAATTTTTTCTTGGAGCGGCCCAGAAAATTTTCTCATAGGGGCGCAAGATTTCTAGTTACGCTACTGACTGACATCATAAGTATACTCAATCTTTTAATAAAATAAACTATATACATATTAGTTACATATGTTACCAGTCAGCCAAACCAAGTTTTTAAAAGAATAATGCTTTATTAATAAGTTTATTTCATAAATTGTTGATATTTTTAAAATTCTTAAATATTTTTTTTTCTAAAAAAGTTTGGATGGTTTTGCCGCCCTCATGCTTGGCCGCCTTTGTTCTGGGAACAAAATGAACACCCGCTAGGATCGGGCCTGCATGTATGTATCTGGTTTTTAAATCAATTTGTTTATAAACTTCATTGTCCAGACAGTGGGTTAACATTGTATTCGGTATTTGATCATACTGTTGATTCCAAAACTTAAAGAATATGTATCTGATGTAAATATTTGAGTTGCTACCTTAAGCTGTCTTATTTACAGAATTCCAAATGCACAAACTCCTCGTTCTGTAAATAATTCTATCACCTTTTAATCAATGCTTTACACCGGGCTTGTTAAAACAATCCGCAAAAATAAAACCATCAAGTTTTATGTTTGAATTTTGTGAAACGTCAACGCAGGTAATTAAGAGCAGGAGCAGTAGCAGTAACAGGACGCTGGGTGCAGGCCAGTGACAATGGCGCCATGAGCGGCAAACGTTGAAACAACTGTCAGCCGCAACGCAGCGACGGCCAAATTACGGAATTAACACGATGGGTTGTGTTTAGTTACCCCGGCGACAAAAAGAATTCAAGCCAGTAGAGGGTACAAAGTAAGCAAAAAGAAAGGAGGGAATAAATTTGTTTATAAAAGGATAATACTGGAACTTGCTAGCTAAATAAATGTCAACTTTGTTTATTTTATTCCAGTACCTACTGAATTTTCAATTTGTAACATAAAAACCAGAGACAACTATCTAAAGAGAGATTGGACAGACTTATGGGTGGCCTTGTAACAAAGTTTTTGGCGATGAGGGGTAAACGGAGCACGGGGAAAATAGTTCCTTGCATATTTCTTCAGAGGGCAGCAAAATCACAAAAATGACTAAGATTTAACATAGAAGGCAACGCAAAACAATATGATGGAAAATTTAAACGTCAACCGAAAATTTTTAAAAAAATTATCAGTGTTATCCTGTCACTGTTAAAATTGCTTAGAGACGATCTCTAGGTAGAGGTGACTGTTAGTTTTTATGGTTTATGTTATTCTACTGTCGGTAACAGAGCGTTGCTAACAAAAGATGTTCTCTAAGCAAAATAATATATGGCAACAGTGTGTTAACTGTTAAAGTTGAAGTTTAATAATTTTAATTTTTGAAAATAAGTTTGTTTGGCTATAAAATGCGATTCACTTACGAAATTTATTTCATTTTTATGTAATAGAGTACAGAATTAACACAATACAGGTATCATATACAAATTAAAACTTGTAATAATTATAATACTACATGAACTTATAACAAATTATTTATTTATTCTTAATTTTATAATTTAGAAATATGCTACAATTCGTGATACAGTGGCCTGACTGACATCATGCAAATCACCTAAAATTAAGTAAATTATGACACGGATGCTTCAAAAACTGAATTGATATTTTAAGGTTAGGTAATATGAATAATTTATTCGTGTTTCCCTACCTGATTCTACTTATTAGCAACCTTTCGCATAAAAACGTAATGTTAACAGGATTTGTAAATCAGCGCTAATATATTTTTCTTGATGTAAAATTGGTTCATTGGTTCTATTTCTAACCTAATCAAATCAGTGACAAAGTTGACAGTTTCTTTTTTCAATCTATATCTTCTCCTGAATTCTTCATCATTATATAACCCAAATGGGTTTATTCTTTCTACTCTACTCTAATTCGTCCTCTGTTCAAATCTAAAACATCCCTCAAAACCCGAATTTCTTGCAAAACAGTGATCGTCGGCCATATTTGAAACTTAACAGAGCTCTGCTAAATGTTTAAAGGTGCCCATAGCCACATCTATAGTTAAAGAACAATGTTAGCGCTAACAGCGGTAAAATTTGACTGTAGAATAAGTTTTTCTTAGAGGTCACCTCTAAATTCATTTAGAGATGATCTTTAAATTTAACAATGACTGTAGAATACCACTGTATATGTTTAAAATATGCAGAGAACTCCTAAGGTATCTTTTGAACATTAATTACTGTTTATATAATAATATTTATAAATTTTTCTTATATATGTTTCAGTAGAATTTCATGGAGAACAAATTCTTAATGCTTGTATATCGAATATCAATAACTCAAGTGATAGGTATAGAACTTCCCGAAACTTACAAATTAGGAGATAAATATCCTGTTGAACATTCATCAAATGAACTTGATCATTTAATTCTTCAGAAGAATTCTATATGAGAAAAGAAAGGAACTAACGCAAAAAGAACTAAAAATCCACAGTAGTTTAAAAGCTGGACAATATCGTTCATAAAGTTACAACTGTACACTATATATTTTAAATAAATATTCATAATACATATCAATATAAGTTTTTCTTTTTTCTTTCAAATATTAAAAAAAAATAAATTAAAAACACCCGGTTAATATTTTAAAGATCTAGTTACCGTGGTTTAGTTAGTTGCATATGTTGATAGATGGCAAACTTTATGACGATACAAAAGCATTGAGTTTCCAATCTCTCTTTAGATAGTTGTCTCTGATAAAAACTATGTAACCGTTTATAAAAGTAAGATTAATTTAAATGAACGAGGTATGTTAAATATATTTTTTTGAAAGTTTGATAGAGTTATTGTGGAGGACAAAATCGTCAGACACAGACACAATTCGTGCTTACTCACTAAAAACCGACTATCAAATTTTTGGATCGAAAACATTACCTCCCGTCATACCGTGGGTAAGAGAGCTAATGTTTTGAAAATTCGAATGGAAAGCTGTATACTGTAATGAGGATAATTTGGAGAATACGTAATAAAATTTTTACTACATTAGTATCGAAATTAAGAGAAGAGTCCTTTTATGAGCAGTCCCAAGGAAAGACTTTGGAAGGGTCCATTTTTTTATTATTTATTACAATTTGTAGATTCAATTTCCATTATCCATTATTCTAATTTGAAAGCTAAATATTAAAAATTTCCACTGTGTGCATTTTAAAATTTCGTGGTGGAGATCAGATATAACCCTTTTTCTTTCCCCTTTAGATATAAAACTATATTATCTTAATCTATTATAACAATAAAATGAATTTTTATTCAACGCAAAGGAGTACTTTCCCTTATCTCCCTTCAGGGTCTACGCCACTGATTCTCCTTCAAAGCCGTTATCATAAACGGAGATGTGATTATTTTTTGTAGGGGCGAGATTTGGAAGACGTGATAATATGGAAAAATAGTGCTGACAGAATGCAAAGATTAAAAAGAATTAATTTGCATGAAGACAAAAGAAAAAGAAAAAACGAATTGTGAGTTTTGTTCTCCAGCATTTGTTATCTAAGTTATTCAGATTTTTGTTTTTTGTTTATCCTGAGATGTTTTCAGAAAGCGAGAATTTCATTCTGATTTATTCTGGGGAGACAAGTCATTTTTAATTCAACATAAAAATTGAATTATTTAATAAAGTCCGGAATATTTCAATGAAAATTTCTTAATATTCGCTCTAAAATACTTTATTCTGGCGATATAAATGCTTGCTGATTACAAAAAAAAGAATATATATTTTTGCTGTCATTTTTACATAAATATATACTGTTCCATAAGTCAACCATAAAAACAGTATCTTGATTCCTGGCACATCATGGTTCCTGAATATTTTCATCTATTTCGGAACAGATTGACATTGAATTATATGACATTTAAAACTTACACAACCTAACAAAAATAAAAATTAACCAAATGAATGGTAACTTTGAATATGATAACGAAATTGAACATTTTATTACATTTAATGCCAATAATAATAACACAACCAACAATATAAAAAACATAAATAATGTTTTCATACTTACATCTATAATAATTATTAGTAATACCACCAATGTGATTTAGAAATTTGACATTGACGTATATCGTTTGATTTTGTTATGATGATGTTTGAAAGTATCGGTATTGGGGATAAAAATACCAGAGAAACCAGAATTATTTCGTGGTTGCAGTGGTCCGACATTTTTATCAACCTTTTTCAGAAACCGCGTTCCGAATAGAAACCGGTAAATAATTTCAGGATTTATAGAACACTAAACTGTGAACGTGATAGAACAGGTTGCCTTACGGAACATACTAATAATATGTGAACACAAAGTCCGTTTCCACGAGATGATACGCACGTCATTAATCGTAGGCATGTGGTTTAAATCGCTGGGGGTGATGTGGATAGTTGACGTAATGTCAAACTGACAGAATTATAATATAACCTATTATGGTCTCGTGGCCGCGTGCCTGAGTGTCAGATCGCGAATCTGGGGAACTGGGTTCGATCCCGACCGACGCCAAATATTTCCAATTTTAAATGGCACAAAATTGACCCCTGTGGTGCACTCTCCACTCCAGCAATGAGTGCCCGTGAGGTGACGCCTGGTAAGCGCCCGCACGGTACAAATATATCATCATCATTACCGATATCTGCGAACAAAGCAGATTGGCACACCCAGCAATGGGTAATATACCATGATGATATATTTTTTTTTATTTTTTATGTCAGTTTTGTGATTCATAAAAATTCGAACTATAAATACCTAGTTATTTAGCAAAAATAAACCAAATGAATAATTACGATATAAGTACGGGTACAATGGATGATATATATGTCCCAAAGCAATATGTTGCAATAATTATCGGACCGGCAAGCTTAGAAACGCCGTCTTTGCAATATGAAAATGCACAATATAATTAATACCTAGAAGTAGTAAAACTCCCAACAAACAATGAAACAAATTATCAACTCCAAAATGACTTTTCACCAAATGAATGACAGAATGAGATGAATACTCAAATAATTAAAATATTTAAAAGTGTTATTCGTTAGCGCAGTACAGTTGGAAAATAAGATCATTACATTACAAAACCAAATTGGAATGTAATGATCCAACTGTAGTTTAACTACCCTTGATAATGATTCATTTGGAATCGAAACGTAGGAAAGTTAATTAAATTTCTATTTAATAAACACTGTTTACTACGACTGCATCTCCAAATATTCTCATCATCCCTACAAAATATATTGTTACTATTTTAAACGGAACAAGGACTCAATCTTAATTTGGATTATTGTGTAATTTATATTCTGTACCCTATTAAGTAAATATAAGCTGTTTAAACCTGAAAACATGCCTACAAACTTTCAAATTATAACCTCAAAATAATAAACACAATTTCGTAACATAATTACCTAAACTTCTCCGATTTTACGAATTCATAAGCACACATATAATATCCAGCCTGCTTTGGGTAATGGGGTAATAAGTCTCGTATGAGTTTGCGAAGTCTCCAGGTGACACACTTAGTGTACTCGGGGTGACTCTGTAAACAGCGAGGGTGGAGAAAGTTAGTGGTGCACATACGTGAAAGATAGAGCATAGTTCGAACAAGATTCGCAATATGTATGCACCCTAAAAGTGGTTGACAAAAAGATGGAAATGAGGATCTGTAAATATTTAGGGTAGTAAATGATTTGGGGGTTGCAACGTGTATTAAACCGTTATCTATATACGGTGTACTGGATAGGAAACTGTATAGTGGATTGAACAAATTGTCCTGTCATTTTCTATTATCTTTTCTTGGATAATGTATGCAGGCTTCATACGCAAATTCCCTTGGTGCTGGTAAATATTTTATGTATGAAATAAAGCTGACAAAATCTAATTAGGAAAAGAATATTCAAAATAGGAATATAAAATATAAATAAATAACTCATCACCGATTATTACCCAAATCTTGATTGAGTTTCACATTAACAAATCAGGTGAGTATGCCCTATTGGAGGAACATAACATTTATACGCTGCTTCTTTGCTATTGTTGGTGTTTCCCAATCTTTATGAATTCATATCAGACTCACTTGGCGTGTAAGTGCGTGGAAATAGTAGAGTAAATGCGCCGATTGTGGAATACTATTTTTATTAAATTATTAATATATATACATACATATATATATATATATATATATATATATATATATATATATATATATATATATATATATATATATATATATATATATATAAAGAAGTACCTAGGAACCCTCAATTTTTGCAAACAGAATGTGTACAGTATTAGTAACAAGTAGCTTATATCTTTATACTGATTGTTTTATGAGTTTTTATTGTTATTAACGTTTTTCTACAAAATGGGAATTGGTGAGTTAAAGTGGAATAGCCGAGTAATGTGGAATACAAATAACAAATAACCCCAAAGCAAAAAAATCTGATGTGGCCAGCACATTACCTTCCGTCAGTTATATGAGGCATTTACGAAAATTCTACCGGTGAACTGTTACCGGTAAACAGCTGTTTATCAGGTTATAGCTACCGGAATTGATATTTTAAGAACGCAAGTGGTAAACAGGGTAGATCCATAACCTATAAAAAATTTGAAACAGGTTAGAAATTTGATATAGTTAACAAACTTTCAACGCGCGTGCTTCGCTTTGCATCACTACCTTTTTTTTGAGATTAGATTCTTTATGAATCCGGTAGATGGATCTAATAGATATTGTACAATTTTCGAACACAGTAACTTTTTACCACTCGTGTTTTTGAACTCAGTCAGTAAAAGCGGTATCTACCGGTAGAATTTTCGTAAATGCGTATGTATTTTCTATAAAATCCATACTGAAAGTTTCTTGCAAAAGATTCTAAATTTCTTGTATGCACATTACCTTTCGACAGTTTTATGTATTTTATACAAATTCCATACAGAAAGTTTCGAGTAAAAATATCCTATATTTCGAGTAAAATTACAACACAAATATACTACGATGACATATTCGTAGTATATTTGTCACTGACATCTTTCAATTAGAATTTTCTTAATATAGTAGCTGTTTCTAGCATAGCTAGCTAATTTATGAAATTTAATTTCTTTATAATTTAAACTCTATATCCATTTAATATGAAATATAAAATGCAGTCAAATTGTATAGAGAATACAATATTCTTTAATATTTATAATAACATTAAATGTGAAAAAATGATATTTAACATCGTTTTTTCAAGAAAAACTATTAAAATCTTCAAATGAGGGTACTTCCGGTTGACCAATTATAACCAAAATCTAATCAGCTCTTCATATGGATGCAACGAAGAGGAATACGAAAGAATTATAATTTTTGGAATTGTAGTATTAGAGTTATTGTAGACGAAAATTTTGTTAGACACACACACACGCACGCACACACACACACATATACCATCGTAAAAATAGTAAAATCGTATTCTAAGGACCTTAAAACGTGCTTATTTATTAAAAACTCACCACCGAATTTTTTGACCAAAGACAATACCTTCCTTACCTAAAGGTAACGGAAGGTAAAAAAAACATGGTTAAATATATTTTTATATCATGTATTTATGGAATGACTGTTTCAGTAAAAAAGAAAACATGCGTTGCACTAGGTTATCTAGTTCAAACTAAAACTTATTGCTACTTACCAAAAAATCTCAGTGCTCACCACGCAGATTTTTTTTGTATATTGATGTTATGTTATGTCGCAGCAAGCCTACATTCAAACCACAGGTGACACCTTTTTTATCTTAGAAATACACGTATTCTACTTTATGGCCTTATTCCAGATTCTGCGGATTTACTCTACATTAAAAAACAAGTTTCATACGGAAATCGTTAACATAAGAGTCCTTGTTTGGAAAACGAGCCGCGTTTTTACAATTCGCTTTTATAAAACAGAAAATTTACTTCACAGACAAAAATTCGTTGTTGACTTGACTGACAGCAATTTGAGGTTATATGTACGTCATTCATTTGTCAGTTTTAAAAGCAGTCATGCCATTTATAGAAAACGACAAGAGCTCAAAACACTGTGTTTATAGATCTTCTTAACGACGTGTTTTCAGTGCGTATGTAGACTGATAAAAACACCGAAATAGGAAATAGCATAAGTTAGGCTACCAGTCACAATTTTTTTTTAAATGTTCGACCCTATTTAATTATGGACAAAAGAATTAAGCAGAAATGCAGTCAATAAGTAAAATTTATTTCGTCAAATGTCAACGTTTCGCTTCCTGTTGAAGCTTCATCAGGACAGTCTACGGGAAAACATAGTGTTACATAGGTGAATTTACGTACAATACACATACTTACAGACTATATTATAATAATGTATTATGTTGTGTGAAATCAACCATGTAGGTATCGTGGAAACATAGATTAATAAATAAATAAAGCACGTCATAAGTAGAATTAAAGTCTGAATTAATTACAACAATCTTATCACAATGGCGACTACTGAAAAAAAAATCTTTACAGAAATTGACTAGAATTTACACGTTAGAAGAACTGCATTGTCGTTGGTGCAATGATCCGCTTATGGGATTGGTTTAAACATTTTGCAGATCCTGCAGTAGATCGTACTGAGATTTTGGATGTCAGTTCTGAAATTTATGTTGTTTTTATTGTTCTGTATATATACCGTGTGGCGCTCGAAATACGTTACATAGGCATTTAACACGGGATAACAGTTTTTCCTAGCGCGTTGCTCCCCATATTATTTTAGAAAAAAATTCTTCAAATAAAAGATGTAGAACATAAAATTCTGCATTTGAATCAATAAGCAAAATTAATTTTGCATGCTTTGTAGCAGCAGAAATTAGGTATGAAAATGTCGAAAATCTACTCAAAAGTAGTGATAGCCATGGAATTAACAAAAAGCTTAACAAACAAACGTGTGTTTATCTGTCATAAAAATTGATTTACAATTTAATTTTTTAATAAAATTATCATAACGTAAAATTCTGAAGCAGAATAATAATTTAATTCTTCTATACTGTTCAAATACTCATTTTTCTGGACAAAAATCACAATATTTGACATTTAAATCAACACACTTGTTTATCTTCTTATATATATATATATATATATATATATATATATATATATATATATATATATATATATATATTTTCTATAAAATCCATACTGAAAGTTTCTTGCAAAAGATTCTAAATTTCTTGTATGCACATTACCTTTCGACAGTTTTATGTATTTTATACAAATTCCATACAGAAAGTTTCGAGTAAAAATATCCTATATTTCGAGTAAAATTACAACACAAATATACTACGATGACATATTCGTAGTATATTTGTCACTGACATCTTTCAATTAGAATTTTCTTAATATAGTAGCTGTTTCTAGCATAGCTAGCTAATTTATGAAATTTAATTTCTTTATAATTTAAACTCTATATCCATTTAATATGAAATATAAAATGCAGTCAAATTGTATAGAGAATACAATATTCTTTAATATTTATAATAACATTAAATGTGAAAAAATGATATTTAACATCGTTTTTTCAAGAAAAACTATTAAAATCTTCAAATGAGGGTACTTCCGGTTGACCAATTATAACCAAAATCTAATCAGCTCTTCATATGGATGCAACGAAGAGGAATACGAAAGAATTATAATTTTTGGAATTGTAGTATTAGAGTTATTGTAGACGAAAATTTTGTTAGACACACACACACGCACGCACACACACACACATATACCATCGTAAAAATAGTAAAATCGTATTCTAAGGACCTTAAAACGTGCTTATTTATTAAAAACTCACCACCGAATTTTTTGACCAAAGACAATACCTTCCTTACCTAAAGGTAACGGAAGGTAAAAAAAACATGGTTAAATATATTTTTATATCATGTATTTATGGAATGACTGTTTCAGTAAAAAAGAAAACATGCGTTGCACTAGGTTATCTAGTTCAAACTAAAACTTATTGCTACTTACCAAAAAATCTCAGTGCTCACCACGCAGATTTTTTTTGTATATTGATGTTATGTTATGTCGCAGCAAGCCTACATTCAAACCACAGGTGACACCTTTTTTATCTTAGAAATACACGTATTCTACTTTATGGCCTTATTCCAGATTCTGCGGATTTACTCTACATTAAAAAACAAGTTTCATACGGAAATCGTTAACATAAGAGTCCTTGTTTGGAAAACGAGCCGCGTTTTTACAATTCGCTTTTATAAAACAGAAAATTTACTTCACAGACAAAAATTCGTTGTTGACTTGACTGACAGCAATTTGAGGTTATATGTACGTCATTCATTTGTCAGTTTTAAAAGCAGTCATGCCATTTATAGAAAACGACAAGAGCTCAAAACACTGTGTTTATAGATCTTCTTAACGACGTGTTTTCAGTGCGTATGTAGACTGATAAAAACACCGAAATAGGAAATAGCATAAGTTAGGCTACCAGTCACAATTTTTTTTTAAATGTTCGACCCTATTTAATTATGGACAAAAGAATTAAGCAGAAATGCAGTCAATAAGTAAAATTTATTTCGTCAAATGTCAACGTTTCGCTTCCTGTTGAAGCTTCATCAGGACAGTCTACGGGAAAACATAGTGTTACATAGGTGAATTTACGTACAATACACATACTTACAGACTATATTATAATAATGTATTATGTTGTGTGAAATCAACCATGTAGGTATCGTGGAAACATAGATTAATAAATAAATAAAGCACGTCATAAGTAGAATTAAAGTCTGAATTAATTACAACAATCTTATCACAATGGCGACTACTGAAAAAAAAATCTTTACAGAAATTGACTAGAATTTACACGTTAGAAGAACTGCATTGTCGTTGGTGCAATGATCCGCTTATGGGATTGGTTTAAACATTTTGCAGATCCTGCAGTAGATCGTACTGAGATTTTGGATGTCAGTTCTGAAATTTATGTTGTTTTTATTGTTCTGTATATATACCGTGTGGCGCTCGAAATACGTTACATAGGCATTTAACACGGGATAACAGTTTTTCCTAGCGCGTTGCTCCCCATATTATTTTAGAAAAAAATTCTTCAAATAAAAGATGTAGAACATAAAATTCTGCATTTGAATCAATAAGCAAAATTAATTTTGCATGCTTTGTAGCAGCAGAAATTAGGTATGAAAATGTCGAAAATCTACTCAAAAGTAGTGATAGCCATGGAATTAACAAAAAGCTTAACAAACAAACGTGTGTTTATCTGTCATAAAAATTGATTTACAATTTAATTTTTTAATAAAATTATCATAACGTAAAATTCTGAAGCAGAATAATAATTTAATTCTTCTATACTGTTCAAATACTCATTTTTCTGGACAAAAATCACAATATTTGACATTTAAATCAACACACTTGTTTATCTTCTTATATATATATATATATATATATATATATATATATATATATATATATATATATATATATATATATATATATATATATAGCATTTCGAGTATAAGACGCTTGTGAAGGAAAGGTTCTTGGTCCAGAATTTTTAAATCCTTCAAAGTCGAAGGTGTTCACTTCACCCGATTACAGAATAGAAACACTTACCCAGGTTAAACAAATTTTATTAGACAAATGCAGGTGATCGTATATGATTCTATTAATATCTGAGGATCCAGTCTTCAGTTGATGTTCTATTATCGCATAAGTGACTCTATTGACTTCTTCTTTTATTTTCTTAACAGCAATTGTCTTTTCGGTAACAACTCTGCTCCTTTTTAGTGTTGAATACAATTCCTTTTTCGTTCAAATTGTTTATATCAGCGGTAAAGTGTAGCTATGGAGGCTCTTGTTGATTGAAAACGGAATCTAAACTTTCTCTGCAGTCATAAGAATTTAAATCTTTTAGGAAAACATAATACATAATGCTTCGAAAATGCATTTTGGTTAATTTTATATTTTTACTCACAACGTAAAAATAAATTCTAAGTAATCTAACTTTCGCAACTTAATTTCAAATGATAGATACATACCTGTCTAAAATGAGGGCAAATTGTGTTGTCCACTTTCTACCTGATTTTCTTATTTTCAATAATTCTAGCGTAACCCGCATAGCTATATTAAAAAATAATTTGAGCTAATACAGATTATGATGACTAAGGTAGTGTAGTGGAACGATGTGCCTTCGCAATCCAAAATTGCTGCGTTCGGTTCACGATCGCTCATGATTGTGCCTTTGTATCATCCTACACATGATCTTAGAAGTTACGAAGCCATGAAACTTTATAAAAATTTATAAAAGATATTTTCTTTACAAAACAGAAAATTACCTTTCGGCGAGTAAGAAAGAAAAACGTTTTTAATGAATAATGTATTCAATAAATTATGAAAAGAAATTTCATATAAAAATATAATTACAAAAAAATCATATTATATTTAACCTTTTAAAAAGCATGAATACCTGCTTATTTAATTCTAAAATTCATCAAAGTCCATGTTTATTTCATTAGCAGATAAAATATTGAGTAAGATCTCTTTCAGTGGACTCAGAAGTCATCAAAGTTCTCTTGATTCCCTGGCGTCTCTGTTAGTTTCTGATGCAAACATTTCCATTCCGACGAGGGTGTTCACCCCTGATTTCGGTGTCGTTCTGAATTAAATGAAAAGGGAAAGTGCAGGAATTTCATTTCGATGCCGCACTCCGCCTAGCTAGCCAATGAGTTTTGATCAGTTTCAGCCTTTTAGAAAGCTATCATCACAAAAGAGATGATAACTTTTGTTAATTGACTTATATTGATTTAAAATTGCTTTAAACTGCCTTGTTTGACTTTGAAGGTAATTCAATTAACTACCTGCAGACTTGTATTGAATTTATTCAGTGAAAGTTGGAAATTTTGGTTTTAATTATTGAATGGTAATGAACTTGTCATCAATCATGTACCTGAGTTTAATCTGAAATTATTTTGCTGTTCCGATAATTAATTGACATTTTGTTTATATAATGAGAATAATGTATGTGTATTTCAATAACACATAAATAATCTGATAAGAGAAATGCAAATATATCAGTCAAAAATTACAGTTTGTATAATAATTATTGTAAATTACAATTTAACAAATGATTTTACAAATGAAAATATTGTTGACAAACTTTGTGCAAATTTTAATATAGTGGATGGTGGCGGTTAGGTGTGAACATGTGATATTAGTTTTTTGTAATCCTGTTCATTTTACGACAAAAACTACTACTGTTTCGACTGTTGCTTTGATTAAGACTAATAGTGGTGAATCTATGTTTTATTGGTCCTAACAAATCTGTCCATAAATATATCGGGATCAGCATCATAACGGAGCAGCAAGTCGTACGATATCTGGAAACGAACAATTTTTGATCACATCGCAGATTTTTTTAAATTTCTAACTCATTGGACAGAATTTTATGAATCCGTTCATAGATGCCCACAGCCTCTGTTATTTCTCGAATCGTATTGGCCGATCTATCATAACTACCTTCAATCAAATTTATATTTTCTTCAATGGTAACAGTTGCAGGCCTTCGATTAGGATCATATATCTCATACGTTTAAATTCAGCTGCCCATTTCTACCATTGTGTATGAAAGACAAGATGTTTCCAAAGTATTTTCCATATTATCATAAATATGCTTCGGTGTTACGTTCTTTTTGTGTATATCTGATCACTGCTCGTGGTTCTATTTTATCCATTTTTAAGTGCTGTTTTTATTTTTTATCTACAGTGTTGTATTGAATTTAATGATTTTAATAGCCAAACTACATTCAGTAATCATCATAACTATAATCTTTTAAAAAATAATACCTAGAAATTATATAGTTTGTTTTAAAAAAATACATTAATTTTCCTCCATTATAAATCGTATTTTCGTCTAAATATTTCATTTCATTCATAATCTATCAGGGTTTGTTTGTTTATTTTGAATTTGTTTATAAACATTAGCAGAATTGTCAATAAAATTCAGATAGGTCGTTCTCGACTCACTGGGAACTACATATTATGGGGTTATCACACGTACGCACGTATCTGCAACCTGGCGAACATTTTCTGCAACTTCAAGCGTTTTTGCAACTTTTGTCGTGTGATAGTGCGACAATTTTCTTGCAACTAGTTTTACATGTTGTTCGAAAACTAGTCACACGTATCTGCAACTATCAAGATACGCATGCGTAGTAAAGGGGCTTAGGAAATAAAAATCTCTAAACTGTTTGACATTTATTTGTAAACAGCTAGTAAACAGTACGAAATATTTAAAAATGGCTGAAGGAGCTGGAGTTGAAATAAAATCAGACGAATTTTTTCAAACTCTGATTGATCTCGTAAGAAAAGAAGAAGCTCTGTGGAATACGAGACATCCATATTTTAAATAACGTACTAGCAACTAATAATTTGATGTTCATTTCTGATATTATTCGTGTAAATGCAAATAAATGTTTCAAACTTTAAAATATGACAACAGGAATTAAATATCATGTGTACCAATGTCGAGACTAAAAAAATCTATATTTCTTGCAACTTTGCGTACGTCTGATAACGTAGGTTGCAAGTTCCAGCAAATATTGTCAAAACAGTTGCAGATACGTGCATACGTCTGATACCCCCTTCATATGCTTCATAACAACTTGCACAGACTGTTTCTGTAAGTATACGTTGAGAATAAGTTGTTTCTCGAAATTTTACTGAAGACGTCTATAAAAATTTGGACACAAACATACGGTCAACTGCACACCTTTCAATCAGAATTTTTGTTAATATAGCAACTGTTCGTCGGCTCCGGTGGCTCAATGGTTAGAGCAACGGCTCGTAGTAATGAGTAAGCTAGCTAATATATGATATTTAATTTCTTTATAATTTTTTAACTCTATATCCATTTAATATGAAGTATAAAATGCATTCAAATCGTATAGAGAATAAAATATTCTTTAATATTTGTAATAAAATAGGTCTTAAAAGAAGAATCTGTGAAGTTAAATTCTTTCAACTAAAAAATTATGAAACAAGAAACAATGCGCTTAGATTTACCTTATGAAAATAATTTAAACGGTAAGTTTTATTTATTACAATTTAATTTTATGGTAATATTGCAATTTTCAGCTGATTGTATTGTCATATTAGGCAGGTTTTGAAATGTATGGTGCACGTTATTTGAAATGTTGACACTGTCAACTCAATTTGTGGCTCGTGACTACTTGCAAGCAAATATGAAAATTTTACGATCCATATACAAATACAACTTATGTTTTGTATTGAAGAATGTAAGAACAGCTGTTGCTGTTATGTCTGCAACTGAGTAGTGGATGTTTTGACAAAATGGTGGAATGTAAAAGTGTAGATCAATAAATTGTTCATTAAAGTATTTCATTATTTAAAGAGTTTTATTTATGATAATAGCCTACACGAAGCAGCGATCCCGATTCGTTATTTGATAAATTTACCTTTATTACAAGATATGTCAAATCAGGTGATTCAGTAATAAACCGGTGGAGTACATTATAAGTATTGGTTTTCCTCTTCCATAATTATATATTACTTCATACAATGTTTTAATGTAAACAATCAGTCAGAATCACACAAAACACAAACTGTCAAAATGTGAAATTTCAATTGTTAGCGGGAAGCGCTACTAACATAAATGACAAAAAAGTCGTATTTTTGATACATACATACATACATACATACATACATACATACATACATACATACATACATACATACATACATACATACATACATAAAATCACGCATTTCCCACTTAGTGGGTTAGCACAAACCCGAAAGAATAAAATAACATAAAAAAAACAGTCTCTCTTTCAACAGCATTCTTACTAACCTGACATCATAGGTACAACATATATTCCTTACTCTTAACATATTAAAGTGACCGATTTTCGGTAGCGAAATACCGCAACCGGACCACAATAATAGTTACGAAACAATCATCCTTCGCCACACATTCCTGTCTAAGCACACTTCTTTCGCCTCGGCCACATTCATAATCGCATTCATCCTTTTAAAAAAAATCTAATTGTAAAATTACCTCAATAGAAAAAATAGTATAAAAAACATGTATCATAAGGCCTGTTAACGCACTCGTCCTTGGACTCGTAAGTTAACAGATTGCCTTATGATACTTTTGTTTTAATGTACTATTAAAACGCTAGCGAAATAAAATTGTTTATAAAACAACAACTTTAATGGTCCGTACCCAAGGAAATAAACATGACTTTATAAGACAAAATTAATAATTAGGAAAATGAATAATTAATATTTGTTTTTAATATTTATTTATAACAACAACCAAAAACAAAACAATTAAAAGAGATACTGTTTTCATAATTAAATTACATTGAGAAATCTATTGAAAATACAAACAACTCTCATCAAATCCATACATTCCCCTAAAATTTATACAACTTCGCAATTCTGTAAACTGTAAACAGGTGTAGGTAATACTCCTGTTTTAATTTTAAATTCCCTTGTGTGCAATCCAGTTCTTAATGACCTTGATATCCTTAGCGAAACATAACATCCATTAGCTACATGATCACATGAACTGGTTTGCTGTTGCAGCTCAGTGCACATGGTACGAGATTAACCCTTGATCCTCTAGTAGTTACCCTTAATCACAATTACCTACCCCATTTGCTCTATTTTGTTGCTATTTTATTCTCGTGTGGTGAGCGAGCCACTAGCCGTGTTTACTGTAATTGGATCTATTTGTAAAACGTGTTTTTAACACAATGTAGCTTTCTGAGCCATTGTTTTCAACCTTAGAACTAACAAGTGTTTTTGTGGAATAGACGGAATTGTTGAGGAGATAATGAGAAAGTAGTAAATAAATAAAACGTGTTTATTTGAAGGAGTGATTTTAACAATTTGCAACTCAAGGATTTTGTTTCTTCTAGAAGTTTTTACACATAGAAATAAAATAGCTATTTGTGTATTAAGAGCAGGGACGTAACTAGGATTATTTTCTGGGTGGGCCAAAGATGGGCCAATGAAAAATCTGTGTGGGCTATACTCATATCATAAGAACAGTATTACAATAAAACTAAATTACATATCACCATAATATATGGATTATAGATAGCAGCATAGAAACGGTAAAACAACATAAACAAAAATTACAAATACTTCTAAGTAATAACTAAAATTTGAAAACAGAAATTGCGCTGAAAATTCGAATTGTTAATGCAATGACTACTTATTTAAAGTTCCCGGAAAATATAATTTATAAATATGATATAAAACTGGTAGGGCCATTATTGTTTTAATTACAGTTTTACATTAATTTTTGTAAAATTTTATTGTGTTGAGAAGTAAGTGATATTCTGCGGCTAGTATATCAATTTATGTAATGCTTAGCAAAAGAAAACATTTTCTATAACTAATGTTAAATGTGCGTTACAAAAATTATTATCTTTACTTTTTGGCATATTAATATGAAGATACCTCCTCACTGAATTACGGTACTCTATGTTCATTTTATGTTTGCAAAATCTAGAATCGGTTTCCAGAAATCATTTGTAAAATGCAGCGCCCATATAAATAAATACATACTTTAATTCAACAATTTAAAAATATCAAACTAATCTTTATTGAAGTGTCGCAATCGATTTCCAACTTAGAGCAAAAAATTTTTTTATATAATTTAATTTTATTTCAATCTTGATAAATAATGTAATAAGGAATTACCAATTTACTATATTCCATATGAAATTTGTCGTAAACGCTAATTAAACATATTTTAATTTTTGTAAAATAATTTCACTTTTGTGAATTCATCAGAAATAGTGGGTATAATATCTAATATTAGTCCAGATACTTTTCTTATACACTTCCATTTTACAAATCTCTGGCGTGTCCAGTATGGTATCATCCGCTAAATTAATTAGCTACATATTAATCAACATTCATCTCAATTCTGTAAGAAAGTTGTTAAATACTAACAACATTGTTGAAAATTCCTATCAATTTCAATAGAAACAAATGTAACGTGTCATATTCAGTGTTTCCAATTATTATTGATCATTTGCTATAGCAATGTTGATAAGAAAGAATAATTTTGCTACAGAATTGGGGCGATTTCTTGAAAAATAGTTACTTCAATTTTTTCCATGGATAGACATTTCTGGCAATAGACTCACATACAATCTAAAATGTTTATTCTGCAATATGTACGTTTTACATCCACAAAAATTGTATTACACGTTCTAAAATTATTATCTCTTTTACAAAATGAACTAAATATCTTTAAATTTTTTGGGTGGTCCAGCGGGTGGGCTAACACGTCAATGAGGTGGGCCAAGGCCCACCCAGCCCCCCCCCCCCGTAATTACGTCCCTGATTAATAGCACAAAATGGGACATTGTCGATTGAGTTGTTGACGCGCGACGCAGGAGCGCGACATACTCTCGAAATCGACAATGTCCATTTGTGCTCGAAACACACACAAGATTTTTTCTACAGTCCTCCACCATAACAAAAAATAATAAAATGTGCACTTTGTACTTACAGTACTACTTAATAGTCTTGTAGTGAAGATAGGAACGTATTCAAATATGACTTCAAGATATTGTTTTAACTTTCGTTTTTACAAAAAATTAATGCCAATTTTGTAATGAATATTATGAATTTTTGTATAATTTATTTGTTTCAAGTACATTAAACTAGTTCAGTGGAAAAGTGGATGTCCATTGGGAGCGTACGCGCCAAACTTTTGCAGGTGGCAGCACAACTGTTCATACAATTTATTTTATATTTAATTTCAATTTGTCTTTATTTTCCATTCTTCTTGAGCTATTGCTTCAATCTAATATAAGCATTTTATACTTTCGTTTTTGTAAATAAATGCCCTATTTTTTCACAGTAGTGTGGCATTTTGTTTGGTTATGTAATATACCGACAGAGCAGTTATAAGTCAGATTGACTTGTGAAGATGGTAAATGTTTAACTACAGTGCCATTAGTTCCTGACTAAACGTTTCTATTAAGAATGTAGATAAGTGACATTTCTCAACATTAAATAGTTGGACAGCGAGCGTTTTTTCTGCTTTGTCGCGAATGAGCGGCAAAGTGACATTTTGCGTTGACAAAAGAGAGCGCAAATGGCTACTTTGTATTTAGATTGTAGAAAAAAATTATTATTGTATTGAAAGTACCGATAATACTTGCATGTATTAGTAGTTATTTTATTTATGTTCTTTAATTGTGACCGAACAATATTTAAGTCTGTCTCCAGTACAATTTATTTGATTAAAAATATTTTTATACATACATAAATATGTACCTATACAGACTGTTTTCTTTAAAAAACAACAGTGATTTTTTGGGTGAACTAATGACTTGACTTTAGAGAAAAATGTTATATACAAAAAGTATTAAGAAGGGGCTAATTTATCAGTAATAACAAACCAAAAATTCATCTAGTGGTTCTCAAACGGTAGAACAAAATTATTATTTTTTAAATAGCACCCTATATAATTTTTTAGCCATTAGATAGAGATTTTTTCTGATTTCAACGATATATTATTATATAGAGTTGTATAACAATTACTTCTAGAAAAATGGTATTCAAAATTAGAAATAATGTAATAAAAATGGCTTTAGCACTAGTGTAACCTAGGCAACAGATATATCAATACCTAATGCAATATTGTAACATGGCTCGTACCACGATCACGGTTTTAACTAAAACGCTGTTTTAAGAAATGTCAAATTCAAATTTTAATAATTTTGTCCTTATGTTTAAAGAACGAATTTTTTAAAATATTTGTTTGAATAAGGACAATGATCTGCTTTAAAATCATATTTTGATAAATTTGATATTATTTATTATTATTAATAAATAATGAAAGTTGACATTCCTTAAAACAGCATTTTAGTTAAAACCGTAATCGTAGTACGAGCCAAATGAGTTAACAATACCTCGAAATTAGTCAAACATCATTTATTCTTCATACAACACCGACGTTTCGATGCACATTTGCACCTTCTTCAGTGTAGTAAGATCTTACAAATTGTTACAATTCATGTACACAGAATACATTCGCACAATTAAACATTCAAAAAGGATGTGTTTGTGACTTTTTGAATGTTTAATTGCAGGAATGTATTCTATGTGCAAGAATAGGGCTGTTGCAAACTTTTTTATATGACTTCTAAATTGTTCTTTAAAAAGCATGAAATTTGAAAATATCACGAAATATCTATTAGATATTTTACAATTAATTATTGAAAAATCAGGTGATCTGAAACATAATGTGACGTGAGAGTACATACTGTAGTGTGCAGTGCCCGCCCTGGCCGCAACTGTCACCGCCGCTGTCCCCGTCGCTCTTGCCGCCGCTGTCGCGGGGTCGAGCGAGTGTCTATTGTTAGCGATGACGCAACAGACTTATCGGAACCTGCTTAATTACGCGGTTGATGTAACCTATTGTGTTAGAGTTTTTATCTAGAATAGTACTCTAGAAATTTCTGGAATACAAATGCCGGAGTATATAAGCACTGTTAGCGAAGGCATTGGACAGTCTGACATAAATAAGCGTTTCGTGTTAAACAGTTGGTGATATAAACATAGTCGACAAGTGGTAAACATAAATAAATATAGTTGTATAAATAAATAAGTGGGCTATGTATTGTTTAAATAAATAATCTTAGTGTGTAAGTGTCTTATAATATTCTTAGTCTTAATTGGTGTTTAATATTTGTTTAATCGTTGTGTTTCTTATATTTATCATCTTTTAATTACATTTAATATCCATTTATCGTTATAATAAACTTTTATTTTAATTAATAATAATTGCCTAATATTTACAGTTCACCCAAATAAATAAAAACGTTATAATACGTGTGACAAAGTATCGCCAACTTTTATTTATATAAATAACGTGTATGTATGCTCCGACGTCACAGAAGTGGGGTGTTATTTTTCATGACTATTTCTTTTTATTTAATTATTTACGAAAATAATAATAAATTAATATTATTTATTCAATTTTGCCGTATAAAGTCATGATTATTTCTTTGGATACGGATCATTAAATATGTTGTTTTATAAACAATTTTAATTCGCTAGCGTTTTAAAGAATTTTATTTCACTAGCGGTTTTAAAATGTCAAATGTCAACCAAAATTGTTAACAGTATCACAATTATTTATTTCAAATAAAGGTTTTATATTTATAACCAAAGTCTTTGTATTTATTTATAATTCAAGAACAAATTTAACTATGATATTACGAATTTCATTTTCTCATTAACGAATTTAAGTCATAACATTGCCACTGTATACCCATAACATGACAAGCCTCTTGAAATTTAGGGTATCTGCAACAATAATGTAACGTAAGTATTTATAATCTGGTCTCTAAAGGCACAATTTTTTCCAGTTATTTCTCAGTATCCACGTTCTCGAAAATAATGAGGCAAGTTTTTAGCATGGAGCAAAAACTCCATAGTGAGGATCGCTTCAGATTCTTGGAATGTAAACAATAAACAATTCAATCCATGGCAACGCATCAAAAAAACTCACACTCAGCGAAATGACATTTCAAGCTCTGCCTTCATTTATAAAAATCTTACACTCAAATTAGAGAAGTTTATTTGGGGCAAAATTGAATAAACAGTATAATACACTCGTGGTTAAAATGTAAGTTTAACTTGCTCGATAAACAACCATTTAAACCGCTTGTATAATAAACAACTATTTTTATATTACTATGAAAAATATTGCATAAACTATCATTTAAAATACTTTTATTTTATTTTGGAATCATAAACTTGTTTATCCGCTCTCAAAAACGGGCGCAATTTGGCTTTTATCGCCCGAGAGCTTATAAAGTTGCCAAGCAACAACTATTCAAACGTCAAAATCGTCGTTTTTAGATAAATGTCAGACAACATAATAAATTCGTTAAATCACATTTTTTTAATACCGCTGCTCGTAAAATTATTCGTATCCTTTCTCTTATACGTCTTTTCACTTCTCTGGAACCAACTTGCTCTGCGCAGCGTCAAATTCATTCGATATTTCTTTTGAATAATCGATATCTTCCATTTTCATTTGACACTAAATTAAAATTTGTTATAAATAAACAAGATGGAAACCACAGCATACTTAAAATTCACGACTCCAGCACAACGATACCGAATAAATACTCATTGAATCCTTGAGTTTCGAGAACCAAAATAAAATAAAACGTTGTATGTACCACGGGCATAATCAAGATTATATCACTAGGGAAAATTAAAGCTCTCCGCTACGCGTCGAGCTTTATACATTCCCCCGTGCTACAATCTTTTGATTATGCCCTTAATACATAAATAACTATTAAAAAAATGTAAAGCCGGCTTACCTGAAGAAGGTGCAAGTGTGCACCGAAATGTCGGTGTTGTAAGAAGAATAAATGCTATTTGACTGAGATTTCGAATAATTATTAACACTTTCCACATCACATTTTTAATACCATTCTTTTCGAAATAATTGTCATACAAGCCTAAATAATATTTATGTCGTTGAAATAAGACAAAAATTCTTTATCTAATGGGCTAAAAAATTACATAGGGTACCATATAATATAATTTTATTTTGCCGTTTGAGAATCACTGGTTGAATTTTCGGTTTGTTATTATTGATAAATTAGCTCCTTAATGTGGATCTCCTGTATATACCAGATTCATGATTCATAAGACCAAAAATTTGAACATTAGATTAAATTATGAAGCACAATAACTTAAAACTAGTAAAATATAAGAAATTTAAAATAAATTTAACCTTTTGGTGCCTCAGAATAGTTATTACTTAAATTTGTTTTTGCTACGTTTAATTTAACAAATATAACGTAAATAAATAAATGTTTATAAAATTCGACATTCAGTCCTTCTTTGGTAATTGAGTACACTCAACAAAAACAGATAATTTTGATCAAATATACTTGTACATCCAGCAATGGGATCCTGTATAATAGAGACTATTCGCGAATAAAATCACCGGTGCCGGCGTTGTTATCAACCAAGATGTCGGATGATTGTCGTACTATCATTTTCAAACGTGTTTGTTTACATGTTATAAACGCAGTTTTCAAGAGTGTTTTATTCTATTATTAAAATATTTAGGCAGGTTTTATTTTACTGACTGATATGTTTGAAGATTAAGTTTCAATGTTATTATTTCAATTTGGTACATGGACGTTTCAAAATTTGTTTATTTGCAGATAAATATGACAATTTTCTTGGGAAATAATCTTCACCTCTAATAAAAAAAATTATTTAAATTTTTAAATTCCATTAATTCTTCAAGGAATTTTAAGTAGAAAATTGAGTAAATGAAGATAAATCGGGAAACTAACAGTCTTTAAATAGGAAAGTGAAAGACAGGTTAAGGATGAAACAGATTTAAACTGGAAAGTAGTCTTCAAAAAGTCTGATTTTAGTCAATACCTATATATTGAAGTAGTGAATGAGCACGTAAAATAGAAATAATTAAACAAACGCTTACTGTTCACAAATAACAACCAAATAAAATAACACTAGCCCAGCGTTTTCAGTGAAGTACGACAACAAATAGTTCTTATTTTGCCACTAGATGGCTACGGCTTAATTTTATTCGCGAATTAAAGTTTAAAATAAGGTATTATTTTTAAATATTAGAGTTTTTAATGCCCTTAACATCTACTTCATACATCTGCTCTATTCGAAATTCTTACTACTTATGCCATCGTTACAACTTAACAAATAACTATTAAGACTTTAGAGAACTACCGATTGCATAAAATTTAAATGAAGTTTCATTTTAAAAAATATTGGAGGCTCATTGTTATAGGAATATAAAATCTCAGAGGTTCAACTCTCATTACTTTATTGTTAATCTCGTTAATAAATAGTGAAATTTTATATGTACGCTTTTTACGAGTTTACCATTAAATTCATATTGCTCTTGCGGGTACATAGATTTCTTTATTAAAAATATTTAAGTTAAATACCTGCACAAATTTATTCCTTTTTCATTACCATATAATCCTGTTAATATGTAATGAAAACAAACCGTAACGTAGTTAATAAATATCAATCAGGTAGAGGCAGAGGCAGTGTAGTGTGTAGTCCACTTAAATCTCAATTTAAACGCGAAGCTCGTTGCTGCATAATTCCGTGGAAGTTTTTCCAAGCGAGATACATCTCATGAAAGATGCAACACTCGTGCAATGCCTGCCCGATGGGTGCAGGCGCCTCGTGTGCCAACGTACTCGCACCTACTATCCAGTCCTACAGCCAGAATGGTTCAGGAAAAACCTCATCATGCACTACAAGTGCTAATCTCGTAGAGTATGGCAGGACCGTACAAACATATTTTAAGGAAGAATCTTTTTCTACTCACGCTGTTAAAATGTGACTTAATATATTCGTATTGATAACGTGTAAGCTGTGGCTTAGACTGTATTGGACACGGCGTGAAGCTAGCAACCAGATGTATGATTTCACACTATTAGTTCACTTCTTTTTACATATCTCAGTTCGTCTTAGTTCACCTCAGTTGCCTCACTAATTTCGATCATTATTTTTGTCGTAACTGAATTGAGATTAAGTGAGACCGAAGTAAAAAGATTTCCTTCCCATTCCCGATTCTTAGTCACCTCAAGAGGTTGTGCTTGTTGAGTTTTTAGTCTTAGATGAACGGTGGGGATGAATGTTTTGCTATCACTGGCTCTCACATACAATTAGTTTGGTTATTGAAAAGGTTATGTGTTTATTCCTTTAATAATATTATTTTATTGGTTATTTGAAGAAATGACCGATAATATTATAGATATTGTGCCGGAGTTTAAGGAATGATTATTTAAAATTTATTATGTTATTTTCACAAGTTATGAATAATATAAAATTATATTCTTTTCATCTGGTGCACTGATACAAAAATAAAGTTGTGACGTCATATAGTCCAGTAAATGAAGGATTTTACCCTACAAAAGGTCGGGTAGTTCTGAATTTTTGATATGTTGTATAGGATGGTTGGTTAATGAAAAATACAAATTTCCACAAATCCCCTTCTCCGTTCCCTCCGCAATCTTGTAAAAACCACCATAAATCGGCACCTTTTTCAGTTTTTCACCTATAACTCCTATCTGGTGAATTTTAGCGAAAAAAAAGTTATTTGCCGACTTGTAGAGGATATCGTTATAGTGCTAATCGTTTTTATTAAAATTATGAATGAAAAGTTTTATATTTTAAAAATATTTTTGTACAAAATCATTTAAAATTAGTCATATTTTTATAATATGACAAAATATATACAACGTTTCTTTAGTACTGGACCCCATTATCTCAAACCCAAACTATAATTCGTGGGTTTGGCTAATCATATAAACACTTCAAATTTAGTTTCGATATTGCGCATGCGTACATAACGTTTCTCCCGCTTTGAATTACTAACCTACAAATAAACTGACAGCTGTCTAGTTTTAGTGCGTAGTGGTTCGAAATAAAAAAATAATTGGAATAATGGCAGAAGGAAGTGTTTGGAATGAAGAGGATCTGTCACTTATATCAGCCAAATGCACATGCACCAAAATTGTTTTCAAATAAATCTGTATACTTGTTTTGAAAATTGCAGGTAAACAGTTTCGCGTAATTTTGACTGGAAACGGAAACTATTTTCAAAACTGCATGTAAACATAGTAGACTAATGCAATCAACAGAAAATAAAAAAAAATCTACCACTGGTTCTCAAAATACGAGACCTTACTTTTTAATTTAAATAAGAATATATTTTTTTTATTTAAAATAAAAAGTTAAGCGCTGTATTTAAAAAACCATTAGATAAAAAAATATAGTTTTCTGTTTCACAACATTGGTTTTGTAATATAGAAATTAGTGTTTGCCTATTATTTAACCTTCTTTGTAGCTCTTATAATTCTCGAGATATCAATGGTGGCCAATTTAAAAGGAACACTCTATATAGCAGAGTTCATCTTTATATTCGGCAGATAGTGCTTTTTAAACCGGAATGAATAATGGTTGAATAAACATAGGACATGGATGTAGTTGGTATTGGTTGTTTACTCAAATATTCTTGCGCCGCAGCTCTATTTTCAGATGGATTCAAGCAAAAATTTAGAAGTAAGACCACGATAAATGACACGACTTTAGAACGGTTGCAAGTCTATAAATCAACTGTGTAGGGTCGATCCCCCATAGTTTACGTATATAACTATCGGAATACTCTTATGTAGCCAGTATATTATCTGTCGGCCATTCTATTTTATTGTATTTTGTTTTCTCTTTCTTTAATATATTTCATGCAAAACGATATTATATTTACGAGTACATTAGGTATAAAAATTATATTTAAACATACAATTTTATATTAAAATAAATTAATATTTGGAAAGTGTAGGATAGGAAAGTGGTATAAGGGCTAGGGTGTTCCTCGCAAGTGACATGCAGTTGCTAACTCGCCTGATCCCTGTACGGAGTCTGTTAGAATTTTTAATGTCGGGAGTACGAGGAAGACCAAAGAGAAGCCGGCAGGACGCAGAAGACTTGAGTGGGAAAGGACAGTGTGAATATGATGGACAGGAATGAGTGAAGGAGAATCGTAACGAACAGTGACCCCTAATAAAATAAGGAGAAGCTGAAGAAGGAAGAACTTATCCTTTTACTTCCTTGTACGAAGTAAAGGAAGTATTGTAATCGCGAAAAATTTCGGTTTTGAAATTTCAACGGAAATATCCATTTTGACCATCCCTGAATCCATTCTGAATAATTTCGTCGTGACGTCTGTACGTACGTACGTATCTCGCATAACTCAAAAACGGTAAGGCGTAGAAAGTTGAAATTTTGTATTTAGGACTTCTATAACATCTAGTTGTGCACCTCCCTTTTTGGTCATTACATAATTTCCAGAAATGGTACTTTATTTGAAGCCTATAATAGATTATAATGAAAAACTATATTAAAATATAATCCAAAACTTTTCAAATTTGGTATATAAGACTTTTATATCAATTGGAATAACATAGCAGATTTTGGTTAAAACAGGCTAACCGGAAGTGATATATTACCTGAAGTTGTTAAGAGTTTTTCTTGAATAAAATAGTTTCCTTTTGATTTTAGAAACACATGCTTCAAATAAGAGTTTTAGAGAATTAAATCTGCGTCTAGCACATCAAGTATTATTAAATTAGCCCTTTGTATAAGCGAGATATGTAAATTTAAAACTTATATACTTTTTGGTTTTTGTAATGAAGCTTGCTATGGATTAGGACAAAACATAACAAAAAAAAAAAAAAAAAAAAATAGATGTTAATGTCAAATTACTTCAAACACGTGGTATTTTATAATTGGGTCTATACTTGATCTTCATATTGGTCTTGCGTACAAAGAAGTCGTGTGGTGTCCACATCAGATTTTTTGTTTTTGTATTTGTAGTAATTTATTGTTAAACCGTAAACTAAATAATAAGAACTTGGATAATATTTTTGCCTTGGTCCGATTGGAGTTTAATCAATCATTGTTTCAAAGATATAAAGCTCGATTACAGACAAAATGAACAAGAAAAAACTGTGTCAACTACGGATAGCTAGTAAGGATACCCTTGTCTTTCATTCTAATTCGGTCCTGTTGTGATGCAGCGTAATTAAACGCGGATCACACCCTCTGCACAATGTCGTGCACTTGCCACCCTGATGTCTCGCCACGAGAACTGTTCACTAAACCTTGTTTTGCATCCACTCCAAGCTTTTTACCTAAGCTGCTCAGTGCTCACTGGATCTTGTTTTTGGATGATACTCAACTTGGAACAGTTTTATCGCTCTATGTAATGAACACAACTACTATGCATGTATGTAATTACATGCATGTACTTTGTTTATGAAATAAGTTACTAAAAATATGGTTGACTGTGTTAAAGTTTGCAGTATGCTGTGAGCTGTGCACTGTGGTTGTCAGGTTCTGTTGTTTAATTTCAAGCAGAAAACTAATATCGTATATAAATGTGTGAGCAGAATACAAATTAAAGGTAGACTAATATATTCAATTCTTTTTACATTACATATTACATTCCAAAATTACTTAATGAGAGATTCTACGGAGAAGATTCATCCTCTCCGTCCTAGTTTATGCCGGGCGATGCATCAGGCCCATGATATCCAAATTTGACTATTTATATGGTTTTAACAACAAGTGGTCAGCAGACTTACTCCATGTGGTTCGGATGCGGTATTTCGCTATCGAAAATCGGCACTTCAATTTGTAAGGGTGAGAAAAATTTTGATCTTAAATTAATATTTGATTTTAGAATAAGTAACCATAGATACCACTGCTAAACAATTAATAAGGCCTGGTATTTTCATCTCTGATTAAACTGTCTGCTAACTTAAATGTCAATTATAAAAAAATGGTGCATTGAAAAATTGACGTCTTTTTTACAACTTGTATGCTATAATTTCGATTCTGGTTTTCTTACGTACGCCAGTGTCAGTGATTGGCACTACCGGGATGCCTCCGAGGTACTAGCGCGTTTACTGCGCTTCGTAATATCGATGCATATAATTCTATAGGCTTTGCAGCTATTTTTTGGATAAATACTATTTACTAAACCACTTCTCTGCCTCTGCCAAAGAAGATGCATCCTTTCCACTAGTTTATGCCGGCGATACATCAGGCCTGATATCCAATTTGACTGTTTATATGGTTTTAACAAGTGCTCAGCAGACACACTCCATGTGTCTCGGATGCGGTATTTCGCTACCGAAAATCGTTCACTTCAGTTTCTAAAGAGTGAGAAAATTTGTTGTCATGTATTATATATTTATTGTGAATTTTTAATTATTTATGTATACTGTATATTAATGATATAGTTCATGTTGGGAACTAAATTATAGTTGTATGAGGGATATTAAAGGCCTTTAAGTTCCATATTGTTGTTGATATTATTTTATTTAGACGTTTCGGTCAATATTTGACCATCTTAAGTGTAATTTTACAATTTAAATTAACATTATTACATTGAATGTTATTATAACAATTTATGTAAAATCATCTTCGATAATAGATTACACATGAAAATATTATGTATCTTAAAATACAGTTTATGAAATATAAGTAAGGACAAATCCAACATTTATTAAGAAAACTCAACTTGAGAGCGATGTACAAAACATTTTGAATAACCTAACCTCGCTCAACATGAGCGTGGGCTGGTCAAACGGTACAACAATATGGAACTTAAAGGCCTTTAATATCCCTCATTATACTGTATATTGTGTGAAAACAAATAATAATAATAATAATAATAATTCCAAAATTATTCGTATGTACCTATGTAATAATGTACCTAGTATAAACTTTTCATATAATTTTTATTACTGAGCTAGAATAATGATCCAACATAAATGAATTTTTAAATCCGAGTGAGTTTTACAATTTATATTTAAATTTCCTTAGTTCTTTTTGAAGTTGTTGGGCTACGTTCTCTTTATATATTTAATTAAATTTATGTGAATCCCAGTAAATGCATAGGTACAGTACTTTTTTATTTTTGCATTTTCCAATAAATTCTGTGTTACAGGACGGTCACGCTAAAGTTATTTAGAGTACGATACATGGTTCATACATTATAGAATATATATATATATATATATATATATATATATATATATATATATATATATATATATATATATATATATATATGAAACTTTTCAGCTTCAATTTCTTCTTCACACGAAAGCCTTGTAAACATATAACTTTTTAGCCAAAAGTTGCACAATACTAGTATGGAGCCTGTTCTATTACTTTTGTATATATTTTGTTATTTCTTTCACCAAAAACTAAAGAGAATTATCTCTGGTTAATTTCATATTTTTACTCATAACGGCAACACTCATATTTTGAATTGATCGATGGTAATTGCCGAATTTGTTAAACGAAATAGAAAATAATATATTAGTCTACAAGAGTTGATTAGCACCACAAAGTCACCCATAGGGGTACTTTACTGGTACCTACATTTTTCAAGTACGAAGATCGTGTTTTCACAATTTATGTTACAATTACATAATGTAGAACATTTTTGATTGTATTTTTTTTATTATTAATCTGAAGTTTATAAAATAATGAACAGCTTACTTATTTTGTATATTTTTATAACAACATAACCTAACCTAACTTAACACACAAAACTCGATCGAATTTCCCAGGCGTGAGTTTTGTGCCTTAGTTTAGAGAGGTGTATTTTTTAGAGAAACTGCAAGCGAAAATGTCTAAATATTCATTTTATGGAATGTCTAGTCAGATTTTAAAATAACACTAAGTCAGAAAAAGACAGATTTTACTATCTAGCTACGATAAATAACGACTACATAATATATTAGTGTTAAAATAAATTAAGTAAACAAACATTAGGTTAGGTTTAACATTTTAAAACCCAAACTAATAGAAAAAAGTTACAATATAATACTCATTTATTTATTATTAAAAAATCTTTTAGATTTCATAATATAACAATAAACAATCTTTTAGATTATTTTTATTTTATTTTAATTTAGGTCATCGTTTCGGCAGCATATACTGCCGCCTTCGTCAGGGTAAAAAAGCATATATTTTTTTGTAATTGTAATGTAAAATATTTTTCGCACGTCCGTCCAATTTGACTAGTATTACAGAACTCAAAATCGTCCAGAAATGCGCTCTTGCTGACCTAGGCCAGCAAAAGGAGTTGGCATTACTGTTCTGGAAATATGTCAATTTAAGATTATTTTCAACTCTAGAATTAGCAAAATGTTTCAAATTTTAGGGCTAAATATTTAATTATTGTAACATAAATAACTAAATTTTGTCATAAAAATAATAATATGCTGTCATTGCTGTCATCTCGTATAGATTAATTATAAGTTTCAACTTTAGGATCAATTTGTTTCGTTTGTTTTGTAACTACAACTAACTTCGCGTGATACAATTGAGTTTCCGCTATCTGTCATTGAAAATATGCGAAAGTAAATAAAATATATATAACTAATGTTTGTATGATATATTTTCAATAAATATAAAATAATTACGTATTTTAAGCTCAAATGTAAGTAATTATATTTAAACTTGCAATGCAAAACTGATAAAAATATATATTTATTCTTTTAGGTTATGTAAAATAGAATAAAATGTTGAGAAATCTACGAAGAATTTATGGAGATGTCGGCACAAAAAATCTTGTGTATAATACGCCCAGAAACTGTTTTGCGAGATCTCGTGTCAAAATAAACTCGTTCTCGCAAATATTCAGTTTCTGGACTAGTGATATAAATAACTATTTCGTACCTCCGCCCATTTTGACTAGTATTACAGAACTCAAAATCGTCCAGAAATGCGCTGTTGCTGATCTAGGCCGGCAAAAAGAGTTGGCATTACTGTTCTGGTGATATGTCAATTTAAGATTATTTTCAACACTAGAATTAGCAAAATGTTTACAAATTTTAGGGCTAAATCTTTAATTTTTGTAACTTAAATAACTAAATTTTGTCATAAAAATAATTATATGCTGTCATTACTGACATCTCGTATAGGTTACTTATAAGTTCCAACTTTAGGACTAGCCTGTTTTGTAACTACAACTAACTTCACGTCATTCAATTGATTTTCTGCCATCTGTCATTAAAAATATGCGAAAGTATATAAAATATATATATATAACTAATGTTTGTATGTTATATTTTCAATAGATATAAAATAATTACGCATTTTAAGCTCAAATGTAAGTAAGTATAATTAAACTTGCAACGCAAAACCGATAAAAACATATGTTCATTTTTTAGGTTATGTAACATAGAATAAAGTGTAGAGAAATATATGAAGAATTTATGGAGAAGTCCGTACAAAAAATCTTGTGTATCACACGCCCAGAAACTGTTTTGCGAGATCTTGTATTTGCAGGCCTCGCTTTCGGTCTCGCAAATGTTCAGTTTCTGGCGTAGTGATACAAACAACTATTGCAATCCATTCCTTTTGAAAATATTTAATAACCCAATTTGAAGCAAATTTTTCGGAGTCTATTTTTCTTTCTGGTTCAACCATATCTAAACATATCTTTCTGAATTCCTAGCACTTTCGCTTGTTTCAAGTCTGCAAAATCAATAGAGTGGAGTGTATTGAGTAGTGAGTATTGTGTTTGAAGTGTTATTGGATTTTCTAATTGAATGTGTGTGAAGGTGTTGCACAGCACCAGCGCCAGCAGCCAGCAGCCTGGAGTCCCGCTGAGGTCAATTATAAACCCGGGCGAACAGCGTCGAAAGCGTTGGTGATCACCTGAAGCTGCTAAATGCACCTGTGACATTGCAGCGTAACATTGTAAGACACAAACGAGGAACACGATGCAAGAAGTCTTTGTGTAGAGATTGTATATCGTATAGTGTTTCGATTATAATAAGAACGGGGGAAGGGAAAGTACACCCAAAGAAAAAAATGTTAATGATTTTTTTTATATAGAAATATAATGGGGTATTCCGGTGATATGGAATTTATGTAAAATAGTGATTTTTTTTCTATAGTTTACAATGTTTACATCTTCGTATATTAGAAAAATATAATAAAACATAGTAAAACGGTTTCATTCATAATTTGATGTTAAAAAATTTATATTATTTGCATATCTAGAAATGACTTTGAAAATTGTGAAGTACATTCGATATGTTATTGCTCATTTCAGGTTAAATATATTAGGAATAGTAGCAAGTACGCACATGTGTTTTGTATTTGTTATTTTATTTAATTTGTTTGCTATAGTTATTACGTGTTTCTATGATATTTGTTTGTTTATCTACGTTTCCTTATTTAAAAGTTTTAAACAGGCAAATGGGTGTCTATGAACACGAGGGTTTAGGCGCTGAAGTTCGGTGCATATGACAAAAATTTGAATTTCGATAAAAAATTTAAAAATTCATATCTCGCTTGATATATATTTTTTCTTATTCAAACATATATTCATACTGCTACATATCTAAGCTAATGTAAAATATGTATAATCTGTGCTGACACCTACCAGGAAACTATCTTCCATTATTTTAACCCTCCCTCTGTCGGCAAATTGAAATTTTTAGATAATTTGTTTATTATTTCTTTCAAAATTTCATCCATCACAGTACCCTTCAAAGTATCTAAATAGCAACTGTTTTACCTATACAAAACTGTTTTTCAAAATTTCAAAAAATGTAAATATATATATATATATATATCGTGACATAGGCGTTTAACATGGGAAAACAGCTTTTTTCAAATATCATCTGTCCCGCAAGACTATAGTGGGAGTTTTTGATATGGTTAGAAAGATATAGACGGTGGTGACTTGAACGACGCAGCATAGGGGTTTGAATGGTAAAATCTTAATGCGCAGTTATTTGCTCCCCTAATTATTTTAGAGCAAAATTGTATTTAGGTTTTTGCTACAGGAAAAAATACTGTATCCGAATATGCTAATGTTGATAAATTTTCAATTTCCGGAACCGTAAAAATAGTCGAAAACAATAATAACATTTTTGCAAATATCATTGATGCCATGGTACAAAAGCGCAAACATCTGTCACTACTTAAATTTCGTTCTCGTCAAATTACATTGTTGTAATCAACTATTACTTTGTTGTCATCAACTATTACATTGTTGTTATCAACACTACAATGAAGGGGTTTTTTTATCCTTGTTTTGAAAATAATTTTAAACGCCAAGATTCTTTGACAGATGTTTGCACTTTTATTTAAATTTTTGTTCCAAGGCAACAATGATTTTTGTAAAAATGTTATTATTGTTTTCGACTATTTTTTTGGTTCCAGAAATTGAAAAATTATAAACAATAGCATATGCGGATGCAGTATTTTTTTCTGTAGCAAAAACTTAAATACAATTTCGCTCTAAAATAATTAGGGGAGCAAATAACTGCACATTAAGATTTTACCATTGAAACCCCTATGCTGCGTCGTCCAAGTCACCACCCTGTATAGGGTACCGTTTAAAAAAATATAATTTTGTTCTGCCGTTTGAGAATCATTGGTCGACTTTTCGGTTTGTTATTATTAATAAATTAGCCCCTTATTCTTGATCATTTCTTGTATATAACATTTTTTTCAAGTCATTAGTTCGTCCAAAAAAGCGCTGGTTGTTTTAAAGGAAACACCCTATATATATATATATATATATATATATATATATATATATATATATATATATATATATACACACATACAGGGTGTTAATTAAAAAGCGGGCCATAGGCGTTTAACATGGGAAATTAGTTTTTCCTTGGGCAAAAGTTCCCAATTAACTTTAGACAAAAGTGTTTCAAATTAAAGTTGTAGATAATAAAATTATACACCAGCGTCACTAAACAGATTTTATTTTGCATGTTTAGTAACGTGTAAAATCCGAATTGAAATTCTATAAATATTGCTCATTTGTAGTGATAGCCGTGGAATTTAAACAAAATTACAAAGAAATGCATATCATTTGAACTGTCAGAAATTCGATTTTCAAATAAAAATTACTGATAATTATATTCTATCCTAAGTCCTTCAAACTATTTTGTTTTTATAATCTACATCTAAATTATTGCTTAGATTTTATTTATTTTTATTTTGTAATCTGCAAAATCGAAATTCTGACAATTCAAACGATATGCATTTCTTTGTAATTTTGTTTAAATTTCATGGCTATCACTACGAATGAGTAATATTTATAAAATTTCAAATTGGATTTTACAGGTTACTAAACATGCAAAATAAAATCTGTTTAGTGATGCTGGTGTAGAATTTAATTCTCTACAACATTTATTTGAAACATTTTTGTTTAAAATTAAATGGGAAGTTTTGCGCAAGGAAAAACTGATTTTCCATGTTAAACGCCTATGGCCCGCTTTTTAATTAACACCCTGTATATATATATATATATATATATATATATATATATATATATATATATATATATATATATATATACTCGTATTTCTTGGAATTGTGATTTCGTTTTTAAGTTAGTCTCATCAAACCACGAAACTATTATATGAAAGAATTTGGAAAAGAATGCTAGCCGGCGTGATTTCAACCCGCATCCCCAATATTTGTACTGTATCTGACAATTTGCAGGTGTTTAAATGTAGTGGTTAGAATACCCCACACCTACATATGATGCGGATCTCATATAAGCCAATGAGTTTAACTAAGGAAAAGACTGTTGTTAAGTTAAGTTCGAAGGACCAAGTCGCTAATGGACTAATTGTATGTTGTTATTTGCAATAATCGCGAGTGGACTGTATTATTAAATTTGTTTGAGGTATCACAAGCAAAAGCAAGAGTACTGACCTTGACTTAAGGAGACTTTAAAAAAGGGGCAGGGACTTGGGATCTAATGACAGGAAACAGGAATGGGAATCGCTGGATGCGTCTTGAAGCGGTGACGAAACAGGAGTAGGAGACGCTGGTTGCGTCTCAAAGCGGTGATGGGTTCGGATGCGTGAGGAGATGGACACGCTGCGCTTGCATGTGCGCAACGGCAGTAGGGATCTAGTTGAGACGGCTGAATGCCGCTATTCTGGTTGATGATGCGTTGCGCTTGAGGGCACGCAACAGTAGTGGAGATCTGGTTGAAACGGCAATCCTTTGCTGTCCTGGTCGATGCTCGTTCTGGCTCGACTTGAAGACGATTGCCGTTGTCCTGGTCGACGCTCAAATTAGCTCGACTTGAAGACAGGGTTTGAGCTCAAATGGCCCACTGCTGGCGAATACAATACTATTCACAAGCACGAAAAAACACTTACACTTTCACTATTTCTGAAAGGAAAAGATCCCCACTAGACAATTAAACGACGATATTCAATCAATAATATTTAATTATTCAAATTTAAGATTATAAGGTGGAATTCAAAGCCAAGATGCAAAAATTAATAATGAATTTTTGATTTTTTAAAGAAAGATTCAGAGAGAATGAAAAACACGAGTGAACCCTCACTTGGTTCGTCACCGACTTTTTTTGTTTATATATTTTTTTTTTTTTTTCATCGTTAAGGGTTTTTAATTGTTGCATCTTTTTTTTCTTTACAGATGACTATGATTACAAAATATGAATACAGAGTTGACTTGGTTTTTTAAACAATAATAATAACATTTTTATAATCGTCAGTAACTCTGATCTTGCTTGTCACACCTCATAACAAACTTAACATATTCCCGGGCACAAGAAATTTGCGTGGTGCATAATAATTAATTCGATTTGGCGAAAAAATGCACTGCAACTAACAATTGCTTGGAAAAAACAAGTACGAACAGAAAAAACAAAAAATAATCAACTCGACAGAAACATCGAGTGACAGTTAACAAGTGACATTATGTCTATCTGACAATATGTCAGAGTGGCATAATGTCAAAATGACATTTTGTGTCAAAGTGACATTTTTACAAATTAACAAAACAACAATAATGAAAATTGACGACAATTAAGCTATCTATTGAGTTGGTAGTGGACATAATTTATTAATTGGGCGTTTGATTACACCGTTTTCTGTTTTTACCAACGCGACGCGAGCTATTTTGTCGTTTCCAAAGTATAATTTAGTGATAATTCCTAATGGCCATTCTAATGGTGGTAATCGAATTTCTTTAATTATGACTACCTGCCCAATTTTTACTGTGTTAGTTGATGTTAGCCATTTTTGGCGTATCTGTAGAGAAGTTAAATACTCTAATTGCCATTTTTCCCAATATGATTTTATTAGTGAGTCTAGTAAATATTTGCGATGTACCAAAGTGGATTTGGATTTGAGTGGTGCAGCTATAGGCAATCGTTTTAATGGGGTTTGAAGCAGAAAATGGGCCGGTGTTAATAACTCTGGATTGAGTTCTGCACCTTGTACACATAGAGGACGAGAATTTAAAACTGCTTCTATTTGTGTTAAGAGCGTTATCAGTTCTTCGTAGCTTAATAATTGTTTACCTATGACTCTGAATAAGTGTTTCTTACAGCTTTTTATTACAGATTCCCAAATCCCTGCGAAGTTAGCACTGTATGGCGGGATTGTTTTCCACTCTATTCCATTCATTGCTAATTCGTTGGATAATGTTTTATGAAATGTAGTCGACTGCACAAAATTATACAGTTCATTAAACTTGTTTCGAGCCCCTATGAAAGTAGTGCTATTATCGGAATATAAATGTGAAACGGGGCCTCTCCTTGATACAAATCTTTTAAACGCGTTAATAAACGAATTTACTGTTAGATCTGAAACCAATTCAATATGAACAGCCTTTATAGTTAGACAAATGAAAATGCAAATGTATGCCTTTTTTGCGTGTTGGCCTTTATGTCTTGATTTTATGAATTTAATTGGGCCTGCATAATCTACACCTGTGTAAACAAATGGCTTTGAAACAGTTACTCGATAATCCGGTAAATCCCCCATCTTAGGTTGTGTGCTAATCGGTCTTGCCTTAAAACATTTATTACATTTGTATAAATTTCGTTTGATTGCATTTCTACCGGCAATAATCCAATATTTCTGACGAATTATTGCTAGTAACAAATCTGTTCCCGCATGACAATTTGAAATATGATAATAACCTATAATTAATTCGACTATGTGATCAGATTTTGGCAGCAAAATTGGATGTTTAACTTCAAATGGCAATGTTGCATTGAATAATCTTCCGCCAACTCTTAATATTCCGTTTTCGTCTACAAATGGGGAAAGTTTTAATATTTGTTTGTTTTTTATTGACCGATTATTTCCCTCTTGAAGCGTTTTTATTATTTCATAGAAGTATACAAATTGTACAGCCCTTAAAATATATATTTCTGCTATGGCTAAGTTTGACGCGGATATGTAACCTTTGAAAAGTAATTTTTTGCCAAACTTTAAAATGTAACTTGTTACCCTTAACAATTTGCTCCAAGAGGATATATTTTGTGCCAAAGTGTATAAAATGGGATAATGAATCACAGATGCAGTGGTATTAAATGTTTTCGAATTAATTTCCGGTAATTGGTCAACAGACAAAGTATTTAATTGATGAATAGGCCAATTTTCGATTGTTGACTGTAACCAATCGGGGCCATTCCACCATAAATTACATGTAATTAATTGGGCTGGGAGCATCCCTCTAGATATTAAATCGCTAGGGTTTTCTTTCCCTGCCACATAATAAAAACAACTTGGATCTAAATTTTCTTGTATTTGCGCAACTCTGTTGCTTACAAATGTTGTCCATCTATGCGGAGATGATTTTATCCATGATAATGTGATCATAGAATCAGAAAAAGCATATATTTTATCAATTGGGTATTTTTTAATTATATAATCTTTAACATGTTTTACAAGTTTTGCCATAAGAAGAGCAGCACACAATTCGAGCCTGGCTAAAGTGATTATTTTCATAGGAGCTACCTTGGATTTTGAACATAATAGTCTAATTGTGACATTATTTAAATTTACTACTTGAAGATAGATGACGCAACCATACGCCTTTGTACTAGCATCGCAAAAGGCAACCAGGTTTACTCGGCAGCCTTCCGAAATGCCTATATGTCTAGGGACCGACAATTTCTCTAAACAGTTGAATTCTGCGATCAATTTGCAAAAATTCGAGGTTATGTTTTTGGGTGGTATGTCATCCCAATCAACGCCGGCTTGCCATAACTCCTTTATTAATAATTTGGCATATAATATTACAGGTGAGACTAATCCAAGCACGTCAAATAATCTGGCAACTGTTGACAATATAATTCTTTTTGTGCAGTGTGCTGTGTCAAAATTTGACGTTTGGAATGTGAAAGTGTCAGTGTTAGGATTCCAAGATATTCCTAAAATCTTTAAGTTTTCTCCCTTTGACAAGTCTATACTGGTTTTGTGTGAGGTTGGTAAACTCTCAATGAGTGATGTATTGTTACTCGCCCATTTTATCAAATCGAAACCTCCAGCTGACATTAAATTAATTAAATCCGTTATAAGACTACTAGCTTCAGTTGAATTTATAACAGATACGACTAAGTCGTCCATATATAATTCAGTCTTTGCCCGATTTGTCACATTTGGATAATTTTTACTTTCGTCTTCCGCTAATTGTCGGATAGTTCGCATTGCTAAGTAAGGGCTAGATTTTATTCCAAAACAAACACAATTAAATTGAAAAGTTTTTATCGCTTCAGAGGTGTCAAATCTATAAAGAATTTTCTGATATTTTCTATGTTGTTCTGACACTAATACTTGTAAATACATCTGTTTTATGTCAGCTGTCAAGGCTATGGGAAATAATCTAAAATTTAACAATAAATTAAATAAATCTGCTTGCAAATTTGGGCCAGAGTACAATAAATCATTCAGAGACAGTCCAGTATGAGTTTTAGCGCTAGCATCCAGAACTATTCTAACTTTTGTTGTAGCTTTGTCTTCGCGAATGACAGCATGATGTGGAATAAAATAGCCTTCATTATTCGTCACTTCTGACAGATAACCTTTTTGTAAATATTCATTTATTATGTCATTGTATTGACGTTGCAAATCTACTGACTGACTAAAACGTTTTTCTAAATGTAAGAGCCGACGTTCGGCTATTAAGCGAGAATTTCCCAACAAATTAGGATCTCTCTCAAATGGTAAGTTTACTATGTATCTGCCATTTTCTAAACGTTTAGTGGTTTCCGTAAATATTTTTTCACATTCAGCGTTTTCAGGACTCTTTATTGTGTGACTTGGAACTTCTTCTAGTTCCCAAAACTTGTGCAAACAAGATACTAAATTATTTTGTGCAAATGCAGAAAATGATGAAAAGGATTCAGAAGGTACAACTTTATTATTTATTTCTCCGATTAGCACATAACCTAATGTTGTATCATAGGCTACTGGTGCGGTTCCTAATCGATTCGATAGTATTAAAGAGGGATGTATTTGAGCCCCTAGAATTACGTCAATTTTTCCCGGTACATTCCAGGAATTATCGGCTAAAAGAATGGATTTTAAGGACCGAAACTTTGAAGCATCTAGTTTACACGAAGGTAAATTATCAGTTATACATTCTACTACTAATGCATTTAAATTGTACTTATGAGGCGATACTCTCGATTCTATGTCAAAATTTACATACCCATAAACTGGGCGACTTGTCATCCCGATCCCCCGAATTTTTGAGTTTTCGAGCGGTGTGATCGGTAATTTTAATTTTTCACAACAATTCTTTGTTATAAGATTATTTTGTGACCCATTGTCTAATAGACATCTAATCATTAGTTTCTTTTTATTTATGTTCGTTGCATAAACTTGTGCTGTCGACAACAAAACATAACCATTATTATTTGTGGATACATGACATGAAGTGTCAATTTTCTCCGGTTCCGTTATTTGTTTGGTTGGAGATTGAGTAGAAGATGAAAAATGCAAAAATGTGTGATGTTTTTTGTTACATTCCCGGCATCTATAGCGTGATGGACAGTTTTTTACTGAATGAACATTGGATAAGCAATTATAACATGCATTTTTTGATTTTATAAATCCAAATCTGTCTTGTACTGACATTTTATGGAATTTTTCGCAAAAATACAGATTGGAATGTTCCGCACTGTTGCACAAAATACAAGGTATTTTACAAGGTATTTTTTGTTTTGGTTTTTCATCTGCCGCCAAAAATGTGCGTGAATGATTCGCCACTTTTGGCGATCCCTTTACAGATGAAAAACGCTCCAAGATCTTTGCCTGATCTCTAACAAAATCTAAGAAGTTTTTGCAAGTAGGAAATTCCGTTTCGCGGAATATCGTATCAAATAGCAATACTATTTCTGGATCCACCTTTTTGGATGCGCAGTTTAATAGCACGAAATCCAGAATGTCTGGAATATTAAGTTGCTTGATAGCCTCTACGGAGGCGGAAAATTTATTGACAAACGTTGTCAAATGACTTGGGTTTTTTGAACTAAATTTTATATTGAAAATATTGTCTAAGTATTGCTTAGCCATTGTTCTTTCATCCTGGTATTGCTTTACCAGGCCGTCCCAAATAATGTCATAGTTTTCAGGTGTGGGCAATATCCCCCCTGTTATTTCTAGAGCATTGCCCGTAAGTTTGCCTATTAGATAACTAATTTTTTGTTCGTTTGAGAGCGCCTCGTTTTCATGTACATTTGATTTGAATGATTGATAAAATAACGGCCACATTTCTACTTTCCCATTAAAAGATGGCAATTCAATAGCGGGCAGTTTTTTACATTTATTTAGTGCAGTACTAGATTTTGACGGCTGCGCTTTGGGGGCCAACAAGGACAGCTCACTTCTCGTTCTTTTTATTTTTGAAAAATACATTTCTATTGTCATTAATGTATCAAAATTTGGATTAAAATTAGCATCAATAGATAGCTCAAGGTCATTTATACGAATTAAGGCATTTTTAAATTCCTCCCTTAACAAATCGACTTCTTGGGATTCGTCCAAGAAGCGTTCATTGGCGCATGTGTCCGTTGGAGTGCACTTTTTCGCGAGATCGTGTATTTTTACAATACGGGATTCGTAGCCTCTTGCTAGGGCCTTTAACGTTTTTAAATCAACTTCCATAGTACTAAAATTGACAGTGGAACATCCGGCTCGAAGGACCAAATTTTTATGTTAAGTTAAGTTCGAAGGACCAAGTCGCTAATGGACTAATTGTATGTTGTTATTTGCAATAATCGCGAGTGGACTGTATTATTAAATTTGTTTGAGGTATCACAAGCAAAAGCAAGAGTACTGACCTTGACTTAAGGAGACTTTAAAAAAGGGGCAGGGACTTGGGATCTAATGACAGGAAACAGGAATGGGAATCGCTGGATGCGTCTTGAAGCGGTGACGAAACAGGAGTAGGAGACGCTGGTTGCGTCTCAAAGCGGTGATGGGTTCGGATGCGTGAGGAGATGGACACGCTGCGCTTGCATGTGCGCAACGGCAGTAGGGATCTAGTTGAGACGGCTGAATGCCGCTATTCTGGTTGATGATGCGTTGCGCTTGAGGGCACGCAACAGTAGTGGAGATCTGGTTGAAACGGCAATCCTTTGCTGTCCTGGTCGATGCTCGTTCTGGCTCGACTTGAAGACGATTGCCGTTGTCCTGGTCGACGCTCAAATTAGCTCGACTTGAAGACAGGGTTTGAGCTCAAATGGCCCACTGCTGGCGAATACAATACTATTCACAAGCACGAAAAAACACTTACACTTTCACTATTTCTGAAAGGAAAAGATCCCCACTAGACAATTAAACGACGATATTCAATCAATAATATTTAATTATTCAAATTTAAGATTATAAGGTGGAATTCAAAGCCAAGATGCAAAAATTAATAATGAATTTTTGATTTTTTAAAGAAAGATTCAGAGAGAATGAAAAACACGAGTGAACCCTCACTTGGTTCGTCACCGACTTTTTTTGTTTATATATTTTTTTTTTTTTTCATCGTTAAGGGTTTTTAATTGTTGCATCTTTTTTTTCTTTACAGATGACTATGATTACAAAATATGAATACAGAGTTGACTTGGTTTTTTAAACAATAATAATAACATTTTTATAATCGTCAGTAACTCTGATCTTGCTTGTCACACCTCATAACAAACTTAACAACTGTATAAGCCGGTGGATTTACAGCCCTGCCGTGGTGTAATTGGTAGCACGCAACCGTACAAATGTTGCGAAATGTTGAGGATGCGGGTTCAAATCCCGCCGGCAAACATTATTTTCACAATTTCTTTCCTTGATTATTATATTATCATTTAAAAATACCACATTCATCTACTATTTATATTATGTATCTAAAATCGAGTCTAAAATTGCGATACAAAGTTTTTTTTTTAATTAATTTTAAATTTTCTCAGCAGAATCTGAATGAGCACTCAAACTGCACAACATTGCCCATTTAACCGACCTCGTAGCTCTTATAGTTTCCGAGAACGCAATGGCAATGGTAACCCAATTAATTTGTGACATCCTATGCACAGAATTTTATTTTTTAGTTTTATTATTATTTTATATTTTGTATATTTTTAAATAAATATTTTTATAAGTTATAAGGCAGTTTTATTTTCATTTATTTGGGCGTTGTTTTCAAATTTTGGAAAATATGCGTTAAAGTTGTAAGCTTTTTTCAATTTTAAGTGACACAAGAAAAATATGTTTGGAATTAGTCCTGTAAAAGGCATTATACGAGTACAGAAAAAGGTTCGTAAAAAACATATTTAAGCGAAATTAGCACTGGAAAGTGTGTGGTGCCCTTCAGAGGATATTTTATTTTGTTTCTACAGACTACACCCGAACAAAAGTGTTTCAGCAAGGACACCCGACAAGCAGAGGCGTAATAGTAACAGTAATAAGGAAAAATTACACTTATTGCTGGTACAAAATTATTACTGATGAGAGTGATTAGTAATCCACAGTAACAATTAAATAAAATCTTTATCCAATTAATTAACGTAAGGTAGATTTAATTAAAACAAGGAGTTAAATGAATTCATTTTTTAGAGTACAAAACATTGTCCTTTACGTTTCATCATATGCAAAACAAAATTTTACAACACATTAAACTTAACTGAAAATATGAAAGCTCGTAGTGCAGGTTCTAGTAGTTCAGGTACACGGAAATACTTTTAATCTACAAACAAAAACTTTGCGCAAGAGCATTATACAATAACAACCTTGTAAGAACAGCGTATTTGCATAAAGAACTAATATTACCTTCTTAACAGAGTACAAAACAAATGAATTCTACATTAACCTACAAACACAGCAAAATAAATTTATTTAATTGTGAAGTAAAACTAAATGGAACTATGAAGCGGAAACAAACGATAATAAGAAAATAATGAGAAAGTTTCGAAAAACAAAACTCTTGTAAACTAAATTAATATTTCTGCAAGATTCAACAAAAACTATGCTATTAACATTAATCCAAATTTTATAACACAAATCGTAATTCTGTTATTTGTTAATATATTGGTTATTAAACAATAATTATTTATTCTTTTTTTATAGCAAGACAATGATTTAATTAATACTGATTTCTACAGGTTCCTTTGCAGTTTATTTTAGCCAAAACCCGACATTGGTTATTTTTGTATTAACCAACAAATTTTTCTTCATCTTAATCAATGTGAAATTTAATCCAAGTCTGGATTTAGGGCGAAGCAAAGGGCATTTGGTTCGGCAAGTTAATCTAGCATGTGTAACATATGTTCCGCGTTACTGATATATTGACTTTGGGGTAACAGCTCCTGACCGCAGGACATGTGACAGGATGTAAATAACGCGTAATGATGTATTAACGATCCACGCCAGTTTATTGCATACGAATTATGAAAAAATTTCACGCAAAGGGAATAAATTTCATCGGAGAACAGGAAGAATATTTATGCGAGTTAATAAAGAAAACCAAAATCACTACGTGATAATTATAATATAAATATCTTATGGTGCTATTCTGTACCGTTCTATAACCTCTATAGGCTCTGAAAGTAACCAACGTTACAGTATGTAAGCAAATTATTCTGTAACCAAGTTACAGTACTGTAAGCGCTACAGAGTTATAAAAATTTCTATAAATCTTACAGCGCCAAAATCTTGACCGTAAAGTATTTACAGAGCATATTTAAACGTCAAATATATATATGTATATTATATAAAAAATTTAAATAAATATAGAAATTAAAAGCAAAAGTTCACAATTGTTATTATATCTATTATTAAATGAAAAACATAGAAGGTAATTATACATCCTACCTATTCTTATAGAAATTTATGTTTAAAAAATATTTTAGCATGAAAATAGAGAATATTTTTTCAGATTTATCGAAATCCATTCGGATCAGTGTACCAGATAATGAATTACATTACTAATTAAGAAATATTTTTAAACAAACTCATTGTAAAACTTTAATTAAAGTGACTTTTATCGTTAATATTTAGTTGAATAATTTTAAATAGCTATACTTAAGAATTTGTCATAATTATCGATTCAAAGCTAAAGACAAGGGCAGTTTACGGCAGTCAAGATAATTTGAAGAAAACCCTACCTATTTGTACAAGTACGAGTACAAATTAATGGTAGAGAACTGTTCACAATTTCAGAGAATAATTCAAAGTCATTAAATGATGACTGCATAATTAAAATTAATAGATTACACTAGCGAGAAGAATAGTTTACAAAAATTAAAATAATAATAAAATTTTTTTTTTTAACAATGACAAGCATTGATTACAACAATGACAAAAACTGATTACCTGCAAAAATCAAAACATAACGTATATTGATTCATTAATTTCATATTTCATTTAATCATAAACCTATATATTACATATGTGTAAATTTGATGTATTTATAGAAATTGATAATAATGAAAAAATCGTGATGGAATCTATTGCTTATTCAACTACATAAATATATTATGGAATATGTATCTTTGAACCAACATACCTTCCATTTTATAGTATATTATTTATAACAATCGTTTCTATTTCATATTTTTTAGAATGCCTATAAAATTACTGTCAATTAAACTGTAACATATTTGACAGCTAGACAGGAATGAAGTTAGGCATTCTATAAAAATAACTCTGAAGCGAGGCTTGTTATAGAGGGAGTTACAGAATAGGTAATTTTACTACTCTGTAAGCTGTCGTCTTACAGAGCTTTATAGATTATAGAGTCTATAGAATTACAGTCTTACAGAGCAAAGTTACGGAATAGCACCATTAGTCTCATTATGAAATTTGACGTATACTAATAAATTATTATTATTAATAATAAATATGTTTATACCATCTAATATGTAAAGATCAATGAACCTACTCAAAATGTTTCCCTAGTAAATAATTTGTAATGAACCAAATTAAATAAAAGAGAACATTTTATTTGCTTTTAAATCCTTTGAACCCTGTCGAAATTTTGTGGAATAAAATGAAGAGACAAATCAACAACTCCAATTCAACTAATGTTAATCAGCTGTCTGTTACAAATGTAGGTAATATTCTATTTTTAATTGTTTTTTTTCTTTTCCAGAATAGTTGAATACTGCATACTTACGTTACAGAAGGCAACCTATTCTAGAATGAATTAGAATTTCGGGCCCAAGCCGCGTACGAACATAATGTTTATTCATTTAGGGTCACCAGAAAATGTGATGTTACTAAATAATTTAATTTACCTCTAAAATAACTAATTTATCAGCAAATTGTGATCTCTAAACTATTTCAATACGAACATCTGTTAATACATTCCGCCATCAGTAAAATTAATTAAACATTTAAAAATAATTTTTTGTAAGTAACTAAAAGTACCTACACTATATCATTAAATATATGCCGCTATTTAAGTAAGATTTAGTTATAAAAAACCGCTACACTAGAAACCCGTCGGCAATCAATCACTCTGCTTCGCTCCGTGTTGACTCCCTTCGACGCTTCCTCTACTTTTCAGGAACGGCAAGAATTTTTTAACGGAGAAGAAATGTTGGAGAAAACTACTTCTATTAGATGCAAAACCGATTTTGTCTTTATTTAGCATTTCCTCACTTTAGTCCAGTAAACACAGGTTATTAAATTCTCTACAAGACTCATTGTGAGAACATTTACGCTAAAATGAAGTGTTACGGAGTTATTGCGAAGTAAAGTGGAAAGAAATTCAAAATTTTGTTAAGTGCGCAATTGTTGCCTTTTTTGGGAGCTTCATAGCTCCGTTGCTATGAATCGTGGAAAAAAACTTTCCGTATCAAATTTTTAGGAAATTTCATCCTCTACAAATCGGCAAATAACTTTTTTTTTCGCTAAAATTCACCAGATGGAAGTTATGGGTGAAAAACTGAAAAAAAACGCCGATTTATGGTGGTTTTTACAAGATGGCGGGGGGAGCGGAGGAAGGGGATTTGTGGAAATTTGGATTTTTCATTAACCGACCGTCCTATACAACATATCATAAATTTAGAACAACCCGAACTTTTGTAGGGTAAAATCCTTCATTTACTGGGTTACTCTGGACTCAATATCAATCGACGCTAGAAATAAATAAAATAAATATATCATCACGGCACATTACCCATTGCTCGGTGTGCCAATCTGCTACGTACGCAGATTCGGTAATGATGATGACATATTTGTACCGTGTGGGTGTTTATTAGGCGTCACCTCACGGGCCCTCATTGCTGGCGTGGAGAGTACACCACAGAATCGAACCAGGTTCCCCAGATTCGCCACCTGACATTAAGGCACGTGGCTACGAGATCCCATGAACAGACTGGATACTAGATTCACGTGTTCTATGCACGAATTAGCGTTCACTCCACACCTTGTCCAGTGCATTTTTTATTGAATTTATGAACCAAAGCTATAAAGTTACAAATACTTGTCATTGCGAGACTCTCGCGAGAATCTCGCAAGATTTTTCGCATCTTGCAGTTGTTATATCGATCTCGCCTCGAATTTTAAACTGCAAACTCCTCGTTCTCATCTCGTATAATGCAACGAGATGAGACGAGATGCCAAAGTACTCTCGCCTCGTCGTGCATCACTCACTGTTGAAAATTTCTATTAAAGAAAATTTTTGTAAAAAAAGTTGGTTGGCGACAGTGATTTATATTTTTTATTTTGTCCGTTGCTTAGATATTTTGTGATTTTGTGCTATATAACAAAATTCCATCAAAACCCGTTTAAGAATAAAATTGATTGTAACATCAATAAGCGTGCTAGAATATGTCAGTGTTATTTCGAAACACAGAAATATATACGAGTGGAATCTTTTTGAAAGAAATGTTAATTCCATATTTATGTAATAAAAAATTGAAAATAGAGTTAGTGGATGATATGGCCACAACAAAGCTAACCGACTTACTTTTGATTATGTTAATCAAATATTAAGGTTGAAATCTTGTTACTTATACACAGTGATCAAAAATGGTCGAAGCGTGCAGCTCTATACGATTTTGACATTTGCCACTTACTTAGTACGACAGCATTACTATTTCCATGGGCGTACTTTTCAAACATTGTTAGCTGTCATAACAATAATTCTAAGAACTCTCTTCTTTAAGTTCAGCCGACCGAAAATATGATTTTAGAAAAAAATTACGTGTCTTTAAAAGCCATAATGAAAAAAAATTACTTAAAGATTTTTCATGAAGGTATGCGAAACAAATACCAAATATAGCAATGTACGGCAATGATTTTTATCAAATGTTATGTATCTATGATCAACTGTCATACATGGAATATAGTTTTGATGAATTGTGGAAAATTGAAATAGAATTTTGACATTATTTCGGAACAAAAGTTGTCACGCGACCTACAGCCATTTTTGTATCTTTGTAAGGAAAGAAATAAAATAGAAATGGTGGCTGGTATTGTACTGCCCATGACAGACTTTTAATATTTGTAGCCTGCAAATTAAATAAGAGCTGTATCTTCATTTACTTTGCTTCACATACTCTAATAAAATCTGATTATATATCCTGTAAAATTGCATCCCCTTACAATTAACAAGCTTGTAAAAAAACTTACAGCCCCCTACGGCGTGTATTATGAAAAACCAAGGGAAATATTTCACAAAACTCTTTAATATGTAAATGATATTTCCACTCCAAATTGGATTAGTGGTATTACACCTCCGACCCAATGCTCTAAAATTGATGATAACAATTTTTGGGCGGGACACTTTACAAGTCTTTCATAAAGCGATGGTGGGCAGTCATTAACATACAATGAACATTTTAATCTGGGGATTTCAGCAATGGTCAGTCGCTAACGACGTTGGGAATGTCGCGAGCATTCCTGCCGGAGATATTGTCCAGCGAATGAGGGCGACAGCTGCTATTAGACCTCCGGAGGTATTATTTCGCTTTTACTTACATTACCCGACCGAACATTTGTTACTTGCTTCGTTCTATATTGCGGTAAGATGTGGATATTGAATAGAAAAGGGCGAGAGTTATAAGGGTCTCATAATGGAGGATTAAATGTGTTATAGTATAACTCGAAAACAGCAAAAGTTTGGTGGCGGTTTGGGTATGTTTACAAACGCAATATAATTTCATAAAATATTAGGTAGTAATTTAATGGACCCAGTTCACAAAAATTACAAGGTTTTACCATTAACATTACCATTAATTAAATATATCAGTATGAATATTACCAACATATTTTCCATTTTTGCAAGACAACAGCATTATTCTGAGAAATTTAATTTTTCATTTTCTGTATCCAAATAATTTCTCAAAGCATATTTTTTTATTGGTTCTACATAAATTTACCAGTTTTTACGAAAATTGTCCCACTAATTCAGTTTGCCCAGCCAAGAGATTAAAATTCCTGAAAATGGTAAAAATCGTCACACTTACAATAATGTACAAACTGTAACAGTTAACCGAGCTCCCTCAAATAATTACTATACTATTAAAAATAAAAGAAAATACTATAAGATAGAAGACCAAGGGTGACATCCGATTACAGAAGAAAATATTTTTTTAAACCAGTGGTTCTCAAGTTACAGTACAAAGTTTTATTTACTTAAATAGGATAATACATATTTTTTAGGCCCATTAGATACAGTATTTTTTCTGAATCAACCATGTGATTATTTTATATCCGTACATAACAAAAATATTCAGAAAAATTAAATTGAAATTTATACAAATTTGATTTTTGTAGTTAGTTTTCAGTAGGCTATGTATGAAAAACAATTGAGCTTAAGTTAAAATGAAGCAAATATTGCATAATAACGTTATAAACAAATAACAGTTTTTGTTTTTCATACATAGGCTCTGAAAATTGACTAAAATCAAATTTATTTAAATTTCAATTGAATTTTTCTCATTATTTTTTATACATAAAGATATAAAATAATCACATGGTTGCATTCATTCTTTCCAATGGACCTAAAAATATGTATCATCACATTTCAGTAAATATAACCCTATATTGTAACTTGAGATCCACTGGTTTTAAAAAAAAATTCTTCTCTAATCGGATATCCCCCTTGGTCTTATAGAAGATTGTCTAATAAAATATTAAAGAACGTGTTTTATAAGACATGTTTTTTTTGCACGCGTCAAAATTTAGAAAACTCGCTATCGCTCGTTTTCTAATTGACAAGTGCGAAAGAAAGTCTTATAAAATGAGTTATTTATACTATTTTTTATATTTTGCGCCTTCTACAATAACATTTACTTACTCAATTTGTGATTATATTTGTAACCATTTGTACATTTTCATGTAAATAATTTTCCCTAAATAAAAAAATAATAATAATAATTTCGACATTATATTATTAAAATGAATTGACAATTAACTAAAAATAAATTAGGTAAAAAAAGAAATGTAATGACTTCATTATGAACGCAAAATATAAAAAGGTATTTTATTGTATCTTTAATAATATCGAAATTATTTGAGGTAGTTCGTTTAGCTGTTACACCCTGTAGACATCATAGTAAAAATAGTAAAAACGTGCATATTCATTAAAAACTCACCATCAAATTTTTTGACCAAAGAAAATACTCTCTTTACCTATAGGTGACAGAAGGTAAAAATAGATAGAGAAACAGACTTGTGGGTGTTACCTAGCAATTAATTTTATGAAAGGTAGCACTAGTTCGAGTGGCAATCTGGCAAACAAATAAGAACCTGAACCCTGAACATAAGACTGTACAGAAAATGTCAAAATAAATAAATTGGCATGTACAAACATGTTCTTGTTGTGCCCGTATTGACACATGACAATAAAATCTTTGCGAGTCAATATAAAATAAAAAAGCATCTCTCTTCAATTCCCTGCAGAACAAAGGGGATGTTGAAAAATCGTCACTGGTGCTGCAAGTAATAACAACGATGACAGTGACCTCTATACACAACATTAGAAATAAGAAAATAATTTTTCATATTTTCCTCCCAGTAAACAATAAATCATATCTGCTGGGATTTCACACAAGACTCTCCAGAAAATTTATTGCCGTTATCAAACTCAAAGCAAATACAGACGTTGGAAAAAGTAAATATTTTTTTCTGTAACGAAAAACGTGACTGTAAGTTCTTGAAAGTAGCTTAAGATGAAAATCTTACAGGGAAAGAAAATATCTGATCTTTCTGCTCCGGGATATTTAATATAATGATATTTCACAAATGTGTTCAGCAAACTTAAAATGGCAGCTTTGAACGTTGGTATTTCACTTTAAATAAAACTTATGTTTTCAACATAAAAGAACTATTTATTTATTCATGAACTTGTGCCTGTTAAACTTGTATGTTAACTAATACTTGTCTTCCGGAATTTAAACTTCTTACAATACTAAGGAAAAGAAAGTTTGAAATAGTTTTAGTACAAAAAATTTAAAAAATACCTATTGCGATATATAATTAATCTACAGTTTTTTTAGTAGTGTTTTCCTTTAGTAACCTAACGCACAACACTCGGTTGAAATTATCCAAGCGTGACTTTTGTGCGTTAGGTTACCCTAGATTATTAAAACGCCTAGAGGACTAACCAGATTGTAAAATATCGCTAAGTAAACGAGAGTTTGACAATCTGGCCGCGTAATATGAATTTTACAATTTAACTATGACATACACACACAACTGTAACAGGCGAGAATCGAATCATACTTTTCGTTTACGTTTACGGTGGTTTCCATTAAACTAATACATACTTTTATTATCATTGTTTTCTACCGACTGTCAATACCTCTCGCCGGACTACTAAGCATTTATTTATATACAACTTGCGACAAATCGCACAATTTCTATTGACAACCGGTATTTTTACAGTTTTTGCCAACTGTAGCTTATGAACTTCCGAATATAACATCGATGACGATACAAATAGCTCTTTGTCTATATATAATGTGTATATTAATCGATATATAACCTTTAATCGAGAGTTCCGAATGATTCGAATCCCTCTTTCCGGGGGTATGTAAACAGGCAGATGTTTACACACCCCTAATCACGTATATGCAGGAAAGGTGATCATTTGGGGCGATTTTACATTGGAATAAAGGTAGAGTGCCCGTCAGCTAAGAAAAAGCCATTTACGTCATCAGCGCAGAAACCAATTTTTGTCATTGCCCTTGGTCGTCATAGCAACGACTTAGCTTGTTCACGTGGTACGCCAGTGTCGTTCGTGTCTTATTCTGACGTTTAGTTCTAATGAAAATGTATCATTTGAAGTATCATATGATTAATCAACATATCAAGTGTATTTCTAGGTTTTAAAAAAGGTAAATATAAATGTATTAAGAATAAATGTAGAAACTGTACTATGCTTTGCAGATTAATTTCTACCAAACAATTTACGCAGATGTTGTACCTGTAAGAGATTAAAGTTAATACCAGAAGAGATTAAAGATGTAATTACACTGAAATTTTACATGACCATTACACCGACTTAAGATTACTTATGTTATTACAGTCTTATCCATTAGGTCCAAAAGATTAACGGAATCCAATTGTCTTGTATACAACGCAATGATGTTCCATAAGTTTTCAAACAGGGAAAAATTAAAGATTTGAGCAGAGAAGGGATAAGTATTTGGTATAAGTAGTACAACAACTTGATAATTTAGTTATATTTCAGTTTACCTCTGCCGTATCGAGTGTTTATGAAATAGATTTGTGTCAAGTCGTTTGTGCTTTTTGGGATTTTTTTGTGTACGTGATAATTGGACAGTTGAATCAATTTCATTATTGGTAAGTTATTGTTAGTATAATCAGGGCTGATATTTCAATCTTTGAACAAAAGTTGCTTATAAAGTTCCTTGAAATAAACGGATGTGAAATAATTTATTAAACTACAATTTTCAATGCGATATTTTTTATTTGTTACCTCAATTCTGTAATATAGTCGCTAACTCTTAGTAACATTGCTGTAGCAAATAGCCAATAATAATTGCGAACACTGAAGAAAATTTGAAAATAACAAAGTTTACATTTGTTTCTGCTGGCTAATAAAAAATGTTGCTAAGATTTAGCAACTTTCTTACAGAATAGGGGTGATTAAGTTTTTAATTATCAACTTAGTTGAGAGACTGAAATGTCGGGTCGCACTAAAATAATATAAAATTCCGTTTGTTCCAACGATTACTCGATATAATATGGACCTTAATTTGTTTTAGAGTGTTTGAACGCTGATTCCAGTGGCACTGTGTTGCGCAATAATTGTGATTTTTGATTCATACATACAGAGCGCGATGCCGAAAAGTTGGAACACAGGGTTTAATTATACGTAGCCAAGGACGAGAGTTAGTTGCTAATGTGAGCAATTTTATGAAAAAGGAGGCTGAAGAAGGAATTACTATTCCTTTAAAAAATCATAGGTTCGTACTCAATGATTGTTTCCTTATAATTTAAATTTTAAATTAATAATTTATATTTACTATCAGTTTAAAGTTCACCTCTGTTGAACGTAATAAACATAGCTAAAATATTTAAATCAAAATTTTGAACAGCCTAAATTCTCAAAATACACAAATTTTGATATGCCAATTTTATTTATTACAATACATTCTAATCTAATCCTATTCATATTTTCTTTGATAAGATTAAATATGAAATTATGAAGTAGAATAGAATTAACTAACATAAATAATATTTTTGCAGGAAAAGAACTTTGGCTGCAACAGGAGTCTCCAGATCTACATATCAAAATGTTTTGAAAGAATCGCAAATAGTAGAATGCCCAGGTTCAACCACATATTATCGATCCCCAAGTAGGAAAAGACAAAGAACATCTTCTAAATTAGGAATTATAACTGCCGGCCAGATAAAAAGTATTCGAGAAATAATATATGATTTTTATATTCTCGAAAAAAGGAAACCTACTATAAAGTGTAAGTAAAAATTCTTAAATATTTTACGCATGGCCCTTAATCGATTAAAATAATAGTTGAAGTCCTCTCACTTTCCGGGCGAGCGTTTTATCACCTGATGTCAGTTGATTTTTCAAATTTATTCTATTTCAACATTCACAGTGACATCAACTCGTATAACTTCTTTCTCATTTATAAAATAACAGCGGTCGGGATATGATTACTAAATATCTAAAAAACGTAATGTTCTTTCAGGTATTCTTCAGAAAATCAAGGATATGCAAATTTTAACAGAAGACATATCCGAGAGCAGTTTAAGAAGATTTCTTAAGACTATAGGATTCAGGTAATTAAATTTCGGAACATATTTTATATTACTGTCGAAAAATTGTATATAATCAATTTATGTAATTCAATTATTTAAAAAAAAGATACAGTAATAATGGCTGATAGCATAAGTTTTGTTTTAACTAAAATGCTGTTTTAAAAATGTTAAATTTCAGTCAATAATAATAATAAATATTAAATTCATCAAAATATGATTTTAAAGCCGACCATAGATTGTATTCAAACAAATATTTTTTTTAAATCGTTTTTTAAACTTAAGGGTGAAATGAAATAATGAAATTTGAATTTGACATTTTTTAAAGCAGCCTTTTAGTTAAAACAAAGCTTGTGCTACCAGCCATTAATGATAAGGCTAGTTTAAATGTGTTACCGTTTTGTGTTGTAAAATTTTGTAAATATTACGTTTTGTTCAACAGAATACATTTTTCTTTATTTTGAAAGTTTACAATACAAACTTATTAGTTAGAAAATGGCTAAATTATCATTGCCAAATTTCTTTATGGTTGCTTAATTAATAAAGAAATTATTGCTACCGTAACATTTTTATGGGACCAGGGTCATATATTTAAAATATAAAATTATTTCAAGGTACCTGTAATAATGAATGTTATAAAATTTTACTTTTTATTTTGTAGTTGGCAACGCACACCAGACAACCGTAAAGCGCTCGTGGAATCTTACGATATCCGTCTTAAAAGGATTAATTTTTTAGAGAAGATTGTTGGATATCGTAATGAAGGACGAAAAATTATTTATTGCGATGAGACGTACTTAAACAGTAGTCATACTACAGAAATGGGCTGGTACGATGAATCGTGCAAAGGTCTAAAAAAGCCTATTTCCAAAGGCCAGAGGCTAATTATAGTTCATGCTGGAGGAGAAGATGGATTTGTCCATAATGGTTTAGTAATATTTCGTTCCGGTAAATATTTTCTTATTGGATTTCACAAAATTTATATTCAATTACTAATTACACCGAAAAGTAATTATAATAAAAAATTGTTTGATTTCAGGTACCAAAAGTGGAGACTACCATGACGAAATGAACCACACAAATTTTATGAAATGGGTTAAAAATCAATTGCTGCCGAATTTAAAAGAAAATTCTGTTCTGGTGGTAGATAATGCTTCTTACCATAATGTACTGGAAGAGAAAAATATTACTTCTGGAAGTTTAAAAAACGAAATGCTTGCCTGGTTGGAGGATAAAAATATACTTGCCATCGCTAACAAAACCACAATTGTACAAAATTATATCGGACAATAAGTTCCGATTTCCGGCAAAATATAAATTGGATGAACTTATGCAACAACATGGGCATTGTGTTTTAAGATTACCATCCTATCATCCTGAACTTAACCCAATTGAAAAAATTGAGTCTGATGATGATTTAGGGTGTTGTATGTTGGATGTAGATGAGTGAAATTTCTGTATATTTTTTTTTTGTACATGTATATTTTCTTTATTTGTATTATATGACTGTGTATTGCTCGTATATTTCTGTAAATAATTTTTTTTGTACAATACTTTTATACTTTTCATGCATATATTATATGTGTGTGATATATATATTCAAAACTAATTTTAATTGTTTTCTTATTCTATTTCGTCATTGCCACTGCTATCGCTCAGGAAGCAAACGTCATCTTCGTATCATAATCCTTCGTACTCGTTTAGTAATATACTATTTTTATAATAAGTGTATAATATGAAAGTAAGTATTTGTATTATTATGGCATTACGTCGTGTGATGGCCTAATGTGCTTCCTAAATGAAAATCAAAGCAGACGTAGTGAATAGGTATTTAAAAATGTCTCTTTAACAAATTTACAAGTCATTTATCAATAATTTGTGGTAATCAACTAAAATAAATAGAAAAAATAAGAACTGCAGTGCGCTTTCGCTATTTGGTAAAAAATAAGATGGCACGCCACTGCCTACAAAATCTGTGAGCCTACGTCATCACTACGTCATTGCTTCGCGCATCTGTTGATGACGCAAATGGCTTTTTCTTAGCTGACGGGCACTCTACTTACTGATTGTACCAGTTGACATCACTAACTGCTATGATTGTTGTCTGGAACCCCCTTAGTCACTACATTGGACTCCACTAGTTTTCACTGTTATTTAGGATTTATTTTAATTAATACCAACACCATGTAATTTAAGGATAAATATATTAAAATAACTAATCATGTTGAAATACAATTACAAATAAACTTTGGATAAACATTTGTATAACTAATAAGCGGTTATGATAACGTACAATTTCGACATATTATTCGTATAGCGTTAAACTTTAGCTTACTTGCTAAGTTTGTACTAATATTCGTTTACGTGTTATCTGTACAAGCGAGTGCAACCTCATTTGGAGCCGCCTATCTGCGTACTAAAGAATCAGACTTCAGCGAGAGAGTTTCTAAACGATTAATGCTGACTTCACTAAAACTCATCTCTTTACGTCTCGAGTAAGTTGAATTGCGTGTCTTTGTATTTCTCAATGTTACAGTCGAACAAACATTACTTGGAGTAGGCTATCTTAATTTAAAATATTTAATTAAATGTCAATTTAATACGAGATATATTGTCAAAAATGTTATCTAAAGAAATCAAAGCTTTTCTTCTTGAATCTTATTTTACAAATGGAAATACATAAAAAAAATGGCGAATGTAGTAAAAATATTTATGCAGAGGAGACACGTCATCAAAACATTATAAAATGAAAAAAAAACTGTAGTAATGGCCGAGCGATGTATATGTTTAGGAAAACGGGAAAAATACATACTATTTATTGGAACTATAAGAAAAGTACATTTTAATTGAATTTACAATAATTTTAAAGTCGAACATAATATTTTTAACGCATTTTTTTGAGCACACAGTACAACACCATCTATACTACGTTCGCTGAAATGAGAGAATGTAGAACTAATTCTTGAACAGAGACAAGTCATTCTATTGGTTAAAAGAGAATAATTCTCGAGCCGAACCAATAGAATGATACGTTTCTGTTAAAGAATTAGTTCCACATTTTCTCGTTTCAGCAAATAGAATATAAAAAGTTTACTATTCATTTAAAAATAATATTCCGACGCGTAAGTATTGAAAATAATAATCAAACATCAATAGCCATGTTCAACAATACATGTTATAAATACCAACGACATATTCTACATTACATAACCTCTGAAACTAAGCTAGCTTCCACCTGTATTATTTCCATACACGTGCGGTGTCAGCCAACACAATTTCCCAGTTCACAGTACCCGGAGCACGGAATACAGACTCCGGACCCGGAGCCACACGCCAGCTCCGGATTAATTTAACTTTGTTTCCAACTAGCGACATGATATGTGAAATAAAACTACCACCGTAATAAACTTCACGTGGAATCATGTTAGGTTAGGTGTTGCGTGCTTTTATAATATTGTGGAGCTTGTTTTAACTAACTGAAGTTAATAAATAGAGGAGCTATTATAGTCAGATTACATTAGCATTATAAAATCTAGGGAATTTGTATGAATATGTTGACAAACAATGGGGGAGTTATCGAATTTTTAATTTTTTTATGTTAAAATATTTTTAAATCTAAGGCGTTTTTACTTTCATATTTTGTGAATTTTTTAAAAATACCGGAAAAAAATGTTGAACTTTTGCAATATTTTCTTCCCGCCATTATGGCGTACATAACGTCAACTATGGGCGAATTAGGTCTCGACATTCGTACCCAAAACGTGCTATATAGAAAGAGGCAGAATCAAAACACAGCCACCTTTATATGTCTATATTTGACACTTGACAATTTAATTTCTGTATTTACCGAATTTCTAGGTTTTACATATTTACGAGGACTGTCTGAAAAATTCGCGGAACGGAAATGAAAACAACAGTTTTTATGTTCTAAAATGACTTTATTTTTCAACATAATCTCCTTGGATCCCAATGCATTTGGACCAATGGTTTTTCCAATAGTCCAATTCCGTCTTTGAAGTGATTTTCTGGAAGCTCTTCAAAATGCTTGTTCACAGCGGCTCGTTTTCCAGCGAGAAATATCTCAAGTTTTGGAAATAGATAGAAGTCAGATGGTGTTAAATCTAAAGAATAAGGTGAATGTTCCAGCAAATCATAATTTAACTCGTTGATTTTTGACATTGCTTCTACACTTTTGTGAGCAGGAGCATTGTCCCGGTGAAAAATGATTTTCTTTTTGTTCAAACCAGGTCGCTTCTCGAATTTTTATATCCAATTGGTGGTTAGTTTATATATCTTATGGCTTATACAGTGTAGGATGAAAGTATGGAATATTAAAAAAAACTAACTCAACGGGTTTTTCTAAAAACTACAAAAAACGTCAATTTGATTTTTTTAAAATACACTTTAATATGTTCGACACATCTTCCGACTTTCATTTGTTTTTAATTTATGACATCACAACAAAAAATGGCAATATAGATTTTTAGTAACGGAATTCGATCGTGTTTTTTTCCCTTTATGATCATGCAAATAAATCATAAAGTTTCATAGTAAAAATTCTGAGAAAAATCTCGCTGATAATTTAATAATAATGAATAATCAAGATGGCTAGATTTCAGTTTTCAGTTTAGAATTTTTCGTATCATGTTTTATAAGTTATAAGTAGGTACCATAATACCAACTTTAAATGTACAAAAATTTAAAAAATTCGTCAACGTAAAATTCTACACTGAAAAATGAAATCTAGGTATCTTGATTATTCATTATTATTAAAATTTCAGTTCGATTGTTCTAAGAATTTTTGTTATATAACCTTATGATTTATTTATATGATCATAAAGGGAAGAAAAATCACTATAGGATTTCACTACTAAAAATCTATATTGCCATTTAATTTTTTTGTGATGACGTCGTTACTTAAATACAAATAAAAGTCGGACGGTTAATTGCACATATTAATGTGTATTTTTAAAAACTAAAACCGGCGTATTTTAGCGTTTCAAAAAAACTGGTTGAGTTTTTTTTTAACATTTCATACTTTAATCCCACATTGCATATTGAAATTAGAATATGGTCACATACCCCAACACAGACACAATTTCATATTACTTATTTTTACACAATGACAGCTTTTTCCGAGTTGTATGCAGTAGTGCCATCCACGATAAAATGGAAACTACTAGAAGCTAACTTCAGCCTGTTTTTCATTAATCAGCTATTAGTAGTTACTAGATTCACGCTGTATCCAATACGTTGAAAACCACAGCTTGTCAAGAAAGCCAGTATTTTGTAATTTTGACAGGGGTAGTAGAAAAGTTAATATTATAATTAATAGCGACAATATCTGGATGGGTTAACAAGCTGCAATAAAATTTCAGAATTCTATAAAAATTTATTAAATTCAAATTACCAAAGGTACGATCTATATTTTTTTAATTATGAGTACAAATATTTAAAGGAGAAATTAATTTTCCAACGTACCTTGCACGACATTATTCATTTATAAATATGAGCGTATGTGGAATAGTTTCATATATTAATATGTAAAATGCATAAGAAATAATAAAAAATTAATTAAATCCTGGTACCTACGTAGACATTATAAATATTACAAGTTATGAAGACATCTTGCTTTATATAATTTTTAATTGCATGCACTGGAACTGTAATTACTAATGATAAAATAAATATATGCGGAGAGAAACTAGAACGTATTAAAATTTTCATGACTCTTAATTGCAGAGAAACGGAGCAGAGTACGCATATGAGCTGGATAAATATATATCTCGTTTGCTATTTGAATTAAATAATAATCTAACCTATTTTATATTCCATGAATCTCAGTCTATTTGCTGCAAATATTTAATTTTATTCGCTCATAAAATATTAAATTAAAAAAATTAAATAAATTAAATTCATCCTATTAACTTTAAATAGATGTAAGAGGAAAATAAATAAAAATCATAATGTTAATAAAATACAAATTAAATTCTACTTATAAACATTTGAGATGTACAGGCTGTTCATTTTAAATGGGCTACCATTGCTATCTCGAGAACTACAGAGATGATTAAATTGGTACATAATTTCTATTTTACAAGATAATGAAGAGAAAAATAATTGTTTATGTCGCAAGAGAGGCAAATGGCAAAACGTGTTTGCCACCCGAGAAAAGCAAGGGCTGGCAACTAAATCCGACACTAGTCAAAGATATTTACCTCTCGAATTGCATACAAGATTTTTTCCGATGATTTATTTTTTAACTGCCAGAAATGTCAAAGAATACAATTGAAAATTGATACAAATAAACAGAGGATCTTTGTATTCCATGTTCCATGTAAATTTAAGAAGAAAAGCGGTGTCATCTGTCACATTTGCGAAGTCAATAGAAACATTTGACAAGTCAATAGTAACATTTAAATGGAAATGTTTATGAATTAAAGATAATTTGAAAGAAGTTATATTCAGAATCAAAAATTGTAAGAATAAGTACGAGGTCTGTTAGAAAAGTATCTGACCTTATTTATTTTGCGAAAACCTGATGTATTTGAATTAAGCGCACTTGCATGAACCGACCTTGAACCTTCGTGCGTATGCGTGATTTTTTTCCTGCCTGTCGATAGCGTCTGTTGCTGACAAGTAGCATTTGATTGAGGTAGTGTGTAGTGCTCTCGTCGGTTTTTCATTGCAAGGAAAATGACGGAACGACTAGAGCAGCGCTATTGCATCAAATTTTACCTGAAACTGGGCGACAGCCAAGAAACTAAATCTCAGTTGTCACAGTGGAAGTATTCCACGTCACCAAGAAGGCCAGCAGCAACGTCAAAGTGATGCTGACTGCTTTCTTTGACTCCCGCGGTGTGGTACACCACGAGTATGCACGACAGAGCCCTCCGTCGCCTACGTAATGCTGTCCGGTACAAGAAACCGGAGTTGTGGTCAACAGGAAATTGGCGCCTCTATCACCACAGTGGTTCAGCACATTCCTCGCACTTGATTCAGATTTTTTGGCGAAAAACAAGACTCCTGTGGTTCAACAGGCTCTTTACTCTCCTGATATGGCCCCCTGCGACTTCTGGCTGTTCCCCAAACTCAAGAGAGGACATTATGGCGGCTACGACAGCCAAACTAAACTCCATTCCCAAAGAGGCTTTCTCGGAATGTTTCCAACAATGACGACACCGCTGGGAGAAGTGTGTGGAGTTCCAAGGAGACTACTTTGAAGGTGATTAGGTTTTCAACGCTCCAGGTATGCCAGTTTTTCCCCGGCCAAAGGTCGCATACTTTTCTAACAGACCTCGTAAATATTTAACACAAGCATAAAATATCTAACTGTTGGTATTTCACAAAATAGAAAGGTAAGGCAGCTACATTGGGATGTAAGGGATCTAATTACATCCCATTGCTAATAGAGACCGACACCTTGACGGTAAAATAAACATACATCTCTACAAACAACGTCCTAAGAGCCTATTTACGATATCGGGAGTGGGATATGTATTTTCTCAAAATACCGGATTTTACTTTTTTTTATTATAAATAATAACTTATATTTTCTACTTTCTTCTTCGTTATAGAAATTAATTATGAGTTCAATGATATACTTTCAAAAAGGAAAAAAATATTATAATTATAGTGCAAATAAAATTTTTACTTACATTAAATATCTGCAATATTTTCGCATAGGTATCTGAATTTAAACTCACCTGAAAAAGAAAAAGAAATTATTAGTCCTATTATTACAAATAAAAAAGTAGAAGAGAAATATTGTAATTTAAAATATATGACGTTTAAAGTAAATATAAAATACTTGTATATTTTCATAACAAAAATGCGATTTGTATGAGAACTTTCCGAAATCAAGTGGCTACAATTAGTTTCCGCAAATTTTAAAATTAGTCTGATCAAAATCTCGAATCGTATCGAACAGGACACCAACTTCCCCCATAAATATGAAACAGGCGAGGTCAAGTTAACCACAACTTCAAGCAATGCATTAATTTCAAATCAGGAGTCCGGACGATAACTGCACTTCGCAACACAATAAAACTTTCATATCAATTCAATTGCGCAGTATTTTTGTAGTTTTAGAACTCCAACAACAATAGTTAGTTATAGAGGAAGCAATTTAATATCGGAGCCAAAACCGATATCATCAATAGCTTTGCAATAAACTACCCGTTTATACTAAGATTCCATACTAACTTTGGACTGGTTTTCATTATTATTAAAAAGTTTTGAAAGGTTCTTGAGTTATAGGTTATTTCATAAAATATAACATTTCAGACGGTATTATTAAAATTTAAAAAAGAAATAAAAACATTTACATTACAATAATCAATATAAAAAGACACTATAGAAATAGAACACGCGGAAGAAAAGCCAAAATCCATGCAGCAAATTTATTAATTATTTCTTACGGTTTTGACATTAAATAAAATCTACTTATTGTAAAATAGTCACCCAATGTCAATCGATATGGCAGTTGAACAGCTGATTTTAGTAAACAAAACAAATTTTAACATGGAGTCAAATAGATAAATCGTGTTTACATTTCGTACAATGTTAAATAATTATTGATATGGACATTTGTATAAATTCTATATGCAATTATAACGGTTAAATACTAGTATGAAAGCTTCGTTGAAGTGAAATGAGATAAAAAGTCTTAAGTGGTATCCACAACCAAGTAATTTCAATTTCAAATTTGAATTTATACTTTGCGTTGAAGCTTGGAACATGTGCCTGAATATACTATATATATATATATATATATATATATATATATATATATATATATATATATATATATATATATATATATATATATAGGTTTTTTTCATAACTAAATTTGATGTTCTGCATGATATACATTCACGATATATTAAGAAACTTGTTTAGCTTCTAATTTCTCTAATGTCAGTATATCAATTTAGCGTGTTACCGTAATTGCTCCTGCACATTGGCATGCAGCATTTAAAACCATTTTTGCAATTTCCTTAAACGAAAAACAGTCGAAATTTAACGTTCTGTGTTGCGGTGTGCCATGCGTCCACTCGCGCTGACTGCTGTAGTTCGACTGTTTTTAGAGAGCTAGACTAGCGCGCTGGCCTCATAATTTGACATGACGCATTGAGCAGGGATTAAACATTCAGGCATGTATTCTCGTGTGGCCTTGCTCTGTAAGTAATAAAGTAATAATCATTATAAGAAAAATAAATTGGGGAAATATCGTGTCAGCTACCGGCCACCAGAATTTTAATCCTAATCTAACCATTATACCTATTTAATTGTAAATTATAGGTATTAAAGCATAATATCATATTTTACATTGCAAAATGTTTGCTTCATCATTAATGAATATTACAAAGAATAAAGGCCCAAGATTTGAGCCTTGTGGTACACCGGAGGTAGCTATAAAAGAACTGTATATACACCCCCGATACTGAACATAAAGCTCCCTATCAATTAGGCAGGAGGACAAGAGTGATATAAGAGGAGAGGAAAGGGAAAAGGAATGTAGTTTGTCGATCTGGGTACCGTGGTCAACCCTATCGAATCCTTTAGCAAAATCTGTGTAAATACAATCAGTTTGACCTTTAGTATCAACGGAAGCAGAAACTGTATGGGTAAAGTGCGTTAAGTTAGTTGCTGTTGCGCTTTTTCATGAACCATGCTGAAAAACTGAAATTTTGTTATGTACTCGTATTTTAGCATAAATGGTAGAATAAACAATTTTCTTAAAAACTTTACTAAAATTCGATAGTATTGCGATGGGACGATAATTTATTATATTATATGTTTCGCCAGATTTAAATATTGGTATGACATTAGTTTTCTTCCAAGCACTAGGAAAAGTATTAGTTTTTATGCATAAACTGAAGAAGTGAAATAAAGCAGACGAAAGAAAATGAGCCCTGACAACCAAACTAGGTATAAGGTCCGGACTGGAGGATTGTTATGAAACACTTGCACATATTTAATGCAAATATTTGTAGTTGGCGTCAATAAAAATGTGTACGCAGAACAAATTATGTTCTATATTTGATTTAAATTAATTATATTAATCATATCGTACTTATAAACAACAAATAATTATCTATTATGAATCAAGATAATTACTAAACCACAAATGATACCAGTATTGTAGGTAAATGTAGATTTTACTAGTAATAGAAATGAAAATTAGCTAAAATACATTATAATGTGGGTAGAATTTGAAATGGATATTAACATAGTTGTTATTAGCCCGTAACGGTAAATCATAACATATTAGAAGAGAGATGTAGTCTCGACTTAACCGCACATTATGTGCACAACTGTCTGCACTCCATACAGAGCTAGAAAATTAATACAGTGTTTAATTACTTTACATGGGCTGGAGCGCAGGTATGAATTAATATCTGGCTCAGTTATTGCGAAACCGCAATAAAGCATCTGTCATAACTCGAAACTCGACCCTGTACGCGCAAAGACACGCGGACGAATTTACACACAATTACATATACAGGATACTTTATATTTTATTAAAAAGAGAGGTTATAATTAGAAACAGAAACAGAAAACAAAAAACTTATTTAATCATAATTTATTAAGTTGCAGAGCATTATTTTTTTTTTTTGTTAATCGTTTATTGATGGATTTCATTAACACAAAATCATTTATACAAGAGCTCGCTTACCATATGATTTTCTATTAATATACGATATTATGAAACATATTGCTAGCGGTAAGAAGAGCAAAATGCCAGACATGATTTTTATATTTACATTACTTGCCGTCAAATAAGTATGGACTAGAGATTTCTATACTGATGCCATTTCTGAGGCCATGTTTAAAATGTTAAGATATGAAGAAGAAAGTTGAGCATCAGTCCATATTTATTTGAAGGCGATTATAGCTGGGTAATATTTAAATAGCAATAGTAACATTCCATTAAAATGAATTTGAAAACAAAAATATTCTTCTAAGAACAAATAAGCCATAGACCTAATAGTGTTTTCCATTTACATATTTAATTTTGTACTCATTGCAAGCAATGACGTCATGCCCAGCAATGGTTGTTGGTTTTACTGCACATGCGTAGTGCATTTTAAATGGAACATGTTTTGAAATCCTAGTGCACGTTTTTTAGTTGTCACTTTCAATAGAGAATTAAGAGGTTATCTAGCTATGGATATCAATACACAAGAATCGGTTTTTGAAGAAGTGAAATATTCTGGTACTTCTTTCCCTTTGATATAATATTTTTTATTATAGGTTGATAAAATATGTTGAAAATACATAGTTGATAAATTATGATTGTTTTGGTCTTATTGTTTTCCATTTGCTAAATATAGGTAAGAAGAGGACGTCAGAAGAGGACGTTTCCAATAATACTTCTATTATAATAAACTTACATACATTGTAATCAGTGCCGGTCTTAGATCTTATGAGGCTGGGTGCAAAATCTTATTGCGCCATTTTAAAATATGAAGAAATAATTACAAAATATTTTTATTAGGGTTGCCAGATTTATAATTTCACAATATGGTACATATATCGATGGATTCAAAATTTGTGAGAAAAGAATGCGCCATAGGCGATTGTTTGAAAAAAAAATGTTTTAATGCAAAGATATATAGAGTTCTTTACTATGAAGCAAATTTACCAAATTCTTAAAAAATTAAAATCGGATAGATGTCAGGAATTAATAATTTATTTTATTGTAAGAAAAGATTTACATAGATAATGCATTAAAATAAAATATGAACATAAAGTTAATAAAAATTCTATAACAAGTCAGTCTTAAATATAAAAAAAAACATTTTCAAATTAATATTTCTTATGCGATTTTGCAACTGCCAATAAATTTTTATTTGCATCTTTATTTTTTCTAATAAAATTTGTGAATTCATTACAAGACATTTGGTTAATTGAAATATAGTACAACACTTTACGGGACGCTGAAATTGGGGACAATCCCGTATATACGAAACGCCTGGCAACTCTGTTTTATTATTGACATTTTTTAAATAATATAATTATAATAAAACATATGCATATTATAAATAATGGAGAGACTTTGTTATTGTTCATTTCATGTAAGAAAATAGCGTTATTTTACTTAAGGAAATAAATTCTGCGATCGACAGAATAAAATAAAAACCCTCGGTTCTCAAGTGCCATTTGCTACTTTCTTACGTGATACGAAGACTAATACATATTAAAAATGAACTTTTCGTGCTTTTGATGTTGTAAAGTTATTTATCACGGCGAGTTTATAGTTTTTGAGTCGCCTGCGCCTATCGTCAGGTCTAAGAGATGGCACTACTGTGTACTTATTGAAATCTTAGGTGTTTATAAAGTATAAAAATAAATTATTTTTTTATTACTAGTACAAAATTGTTGATACAAATTAAATTATTATAGAACAAGCATAACCCAAAGCCATGAACATGTGGGGCCGGTATAAGTGCGGAGCGGGGTGCACCGCACCTCACGCACCCGCCTAGAACTGGCCCTGATTGTACTTAACACACACTTTTTACAACTCAACATAATGAATTTGACAGATTGCGCTAGCAAGAACTGACGACCGTAGTAAGTACAAGAAAGAGCGCACTGAGTAAGGTTCAGTTCACTCGAAAAGTATAAATGGAACACGTAAAATTCAGTTAGTGCGCACTGATAATATAAATGGAAAACGATTTATGCACTCAGTGCAGAAAGCGGGCACTAAATATAGAAATGAAAAACGCTATAAAAAGCGCTAAGCGAATTAAAGTCAAAACTACCTAAAATTTATGTTATGAAATAAAATTAGATTATCTCTAAATTAATAAGATATGATCAACGGAAAAATGTTATAACTAACAGAAATTAAATGAAAATGTCTAATTTATTCATCGCCCTAATAAATAGATCTGATTGTTACAAAACTATTAAATACTGCCTTGTCAGTCCTAATGAGAACTTTAAACCTCAACCTGAATTTAAGGAATTATAATAACATTCATTATAGAATTGAGTACTATAAATAAATCCATTGAAGAACTCAGTACATACTATACAACATACCATGATGTTATAATGAGCTGTAGTAAAGAGATAAATCAAAAACAACATATATAAGTATAAATATCGGTTTAAAATGATAGTGTAAATTTTGTTTTTCATGACCTACCGGATTTTCTTATTCTAATTAAAATATGTAGTGTAGTGTGAACAATATTTGATTTGCGAAATTAAATTCTTCATTTAAAACATGAATATTCGGAGAGATTTCAAACACTTCTCTATTATTATCTAAAACGAATACAGCCTTCAGTCTTGCAATAAAAGTAAGATATGAACAGTTACCTATTTGAATCGTTGCCATCAGCCTTATACTATAATTACGAGTATACAAAGAATAGAAACATATAACATTTAAAAACATAGTAAAACGTTAAATATTTAGCATTTTCCCAAACAAACAATAACACTAAACATCATCTCCCCTTTTGAGAATCTCTGGCTCAGTATTCGAGGCAGTTAAAATTTCTAATTGCCAATTGCAGTGTGTCATAAGCTTTCATCGCATTCGTAGTTGTGTCTGCGGTGCTTACCGCTTTAATGCGACATTAAATTACTTGAGTGGGTGGGTTTTTATTTGCAAATGCCCCTCTTGCACGGCTCTGCCACTAGCTATCGGGCCGGGCTGGCGTTAGCGTTTGCAAGTCATTGCGGTGCATTGCCACTTTATGCGGTATTTATAATCGCTGCTTGGGGTTAGAGGACTCTTCAAAGTTTTTGCGACCGAGTGCTGTTTATTGTTGCCGATTTTTATAGTGGTACTATTGTTGAATTAGCTGTGGGTACTTGTGTTATTAAGTAGTTTTAAGGTTTTTGATTTATAATCTACTTTAAGATGAATGCAGAAAGGATAGTAAAAAGTTAATGGACAGAATTTACATTTACATGTCTATCCAGTTATATTATATTTTTTTATAGATTTTAATAATGAATTCCTTGAACAAAAAGCAGGAATTTTATTTCTATCTATAACAATTTTTACTTAAATTTTAAATATGCAACTTGCCATTTTATACCTGTAATGAATTGTTATTTTACTTTAGAACTACTTACACGAGACCATAATGTGGTTTAATGGAAACTTACAAAAAATATTTTCTTTTTGCAGATAAGGAATCGATGAATTTCACCATGAATATTACAATACAAATCGAATAGTGATCTGCAAGTGCATTGTCGTGGTGTAAAAAATCATGCAATTGTTTGTCCAAAATTGTATTCGCATGAGCTATATATAACGGAAATAGAAACAGTAGTTTTAAATTCCACCACGATGGTTATAAAAAGTTGTAACAGTAGGTAATACTACTTAGTACCTGAACATAAATGAAAATTTACTTGATCCGAATGTAAAACACTAATTTAATTCATGTAAAAACTTAATTTAAATCAAGGGTAACGCTGCCACCACTATCCGTGTTTTAAAAGTCCTCGGATAGAAGGACCCGAGCAAAAAGGATTTAACAAATCAATCACTCAAAATTGGTAGTGTCACTAATAATTCATTTGACACTCACGCGTTGTTTTATCGGTCACTAAGACACACGCTAGAAATGGTTATGAGGCAGAAACATACACGTAGTTCCAACAATAACAAAATTCTATAAACTTTAGTAATACTCCGCGAGCAAAATAAATTATATAATCCAAATAAAACTACAACGCGATCAAATGGTTCTATATAAACTCTAAATTCTTATTATATGACTCTGAGTCAACCTGTCTTTATACTCTCGAAGGGATTCTTCCCTTGATTTCCAGTGATTTTCAACCATTAATTTCAGCTCTCTCAAAAACTGTTGGTATTCAATAATATATTTACAACGGACAACTACTTCTGAAGTGAGAACTTATAGTTCTGCCAAAAACCCTAACATTGAGACTTTTTGTAACATCAAGTTCGAAACATAACTTCACTAGCTGTCACTTAAATATTTCAACCTAAGGAAAAATTCAAACTACAATGCTAACGGAAAATTCCAAAGCTAAAAAAATACTTAATAGTCGCTAAGCTGAACTATTACATATGTGAAATACCAAATTCCTCAGCAACCTCTTTTAAAGTGATTCAGGTGATTTTTACAACATTTTCATTTATAGTATTGTGGTTGATGCGTTGATGTGCTAAGACAACCAACTCCCTTGTCATTTTCCTTGATAAAACCTTAGGTTTGACATGGGTTCCTCGCTAAAAGCCTTCTCAAACATTTGCGCCACTTCACTGGACTTAATACTATTTTTAACACAAAACTGAAAGCAGATTCTTAGTTCGGTAATTTTTTAATAATAACCAAGTCAAAATGCTTCATCAATTTGTAGCTCTCGTACAAAATTAAGTGTCCAATATGAATGTGAATGAAACCAGACATATATAAGGGCTGCCTGGCACTGGTGGTCTGTGAATTTCTGTAGTGTAGTGAGACTCCTCCTCTTTCAAACGAGTGGTCTAGCAGCTATCTATGGCGAACAGTTTGGCAGTAGCATCCTTCATTCTTCCCCCTGATGCGAGATCCGTTCGATCATATGTTTTCTGCTTGCGGATCACTACTTTAAAATCCTACATAACGTCGAAGAGCGATTTAAAACCGAAGGTACTTAGCTTGTGGCGTGTGTCTGCTTTACGATAACAGATGTCCTCACAGCATCAAACAGCGCGAATCACCAAAGCTTTACTGGGCTATTTTGGATGGGATATTGTGGACCATCCACCACACATCCCCGATCTAGTACCGTCTGATTTTTATCTCTTACTTCATTTACATAAGAATCTGTAAAAATAAAAATGAAGATAAGGTAAAAGAGGACGTGGAACGGTGGAACGTTGGGTAAGGCGGCAACCTTGTTCCACACTAGTACAAACAATCTTGTGCCCCGCCTAGAGAAGGTGACGGAGACTTAAATAGTTGACCCTCCTGTAAATTTTTTGAAAATAATTCCTTTTTTCGATTATTGGTAGCCTATGTATCTTTAATTTTAGGACGACCTCGTACTTCATAGACTACGTTTATCCCGACATTTGAAGCCGCTTGAATTTAGTAAATCCCTTTTCAATCTTCGAAATAAACGATCAAGATTAATATATAAAGCTGCTTGAAAATATCAAGTCAAGGCTGTAAAATAACAGGCTTGGATTTATGAAGCGGCTTGATTGGTGTCGAAATAAACAATGAAGCTTCAAATAATGTAACTATACACACGCACACATCCGAAATATGTTGGGGTATTACTAACTTCATATCGTTTGGTTGTTATATACATTTTACCTCATTTTATAAAAGTCGTCATATTAAACATAAAAAAAAACATTGCCCAAAGCCGAAATATTTTATGTTTTTGAAAGAAAAGACAAATAACAACATGATTTTTTTAGATTTTAAGGTTGTATATCCACCATGAAATTAGATCATACCTCTCCCTGTCTGTTTGCATAATCTAGTATTTAACTATCTATTTTTTAGTTGATATGAATTGGAATAAACCAATATGATATTTCATGTCACAATTTACTTGAAGCCGCTTGAATTGTCGAGATAAACGTAGTCATAGACCGTGGTACTAATGTGATAAAAAAAATGAGCTCAATCGAAAACATAGTGATGCATGACGGGACGAAAGTACTCTCGTATCTCGTTTTGTCTCGTCTCGCATTATGGAAGAGTGAGTCGAGAACGAGATTACGGATCCGAAATCGAAACAAGATCGATATTTTACATTTCTCGCTTCGCGTGCATTATTATAGATGATAAGGTGAAAAATCTCTCGCATCTCGTCCCGTAGCGTTATGCGAGACGAGAACGAGATTACGGATTCGGAAACGAGACGAGATCGAAATTTTACATTTCTCGTTTCGTCTCATGTGCATCACTACAAAAACGAGTAACAAGCGATATTTAAAATTCTCGATACTTTTAGATTACATGTAGATATTTCTCAACCTTGAAATAAGGCCAACCTCAAAACCATTACCTATTAAAAAATATATTTATAATAGTCATTTATGTTACAAGAATCGTAACGTCAATTATTATGGTACCTACTAGTCGTGAAGATTATCAAACGAGGCGAAGCCGAGATTGATAATACGACGTGTGCCATATAATACATACAAAATTTGATTTTCTGGTGTAAATAAATGAAAAATTAAAATGAAGTATTTGGTATTGAACAAAAAAAAAAAATTAATTTGAAAAATTAGGTATGCTGTTTTCGATTTCGGTCGTTACCACAGCTCATTATGCTGAGTACTCTAATGAAATCATTATGGACCTTGATCTATACTGAAAGACATTAGAGTACAAAAAATGCGTAAAAGCATTATTTATACTGTAGCAGATAGTCGTTCAGCAAAAAAATAAAATAAAACAGAAAATGTAGCATATCCCCTCTCCATTGCAATACGAATATACGAAAAATAAAATTTTAAATAAAATAAAATAAATAAATATGTCATCACGGCTTATTACCCATTGCTGGGTGTGCCAATCTGCTTTCTACACAGATGTCGGTAATGATGAAATATTTGCACCGTGCGGGCGCTTATCAGGCGTCACCTCACGGGCACTCATTGCTGGCGTGAAGAGTGCACCACAGGGGTCAATTTTGTGCCATTTTAAATTGGAAATATTCGGCGTCGGTCGGGATCGAACCCGGGAAAATTTTAAACATATCCTAAATCAATATCTTCAATATTATCAAATAAATTGCATATACCTATCGTGCATATACGAGTATTACACTGTAATTTACTGTCAGATTCAGTGTAATTTACATCCTTATGTCTTATTCGTGCAAGAAGTAAGACACCGAGTACCATACTCTGACAAATAGCCATCCCGCGGTCGCAGTAATTCACTGCCCGTCCACTTGAACCCTGCGGCGCTGCGGACGTTTTTGTGGTAGCGCAGTGTCGAACGTGTGACCGCGAAAGGAAAATAAGATAGTTTTAAGACTTTAACCAACAAAAAAGGACTTTCACATTAGGTGAATAACTGTCCACGTTATGGACATTGTCTTTTTTGTTCACAGTTGCTGTACTGAAAATAAATTTTGTTTTTTTGCTGGGTGAAATGTCGGGTTCAGATAGAGTGAAAGATGTTCGCAGTTCGACACTTTGGAAAGTTTTTTCAAGAAAGGTAATAAGGAAAATGTGTTCTAAATTATGTAGTAATGTTCGAAACTGTAAAATTTAAACTATACGCATCGGAGATTTAATGTTTAACACATTAGTTAGATGGAGAATTTAAGTTCATATATCGTTTATGAATATGTCAGCAGATAGCGCTTAAATGCCGATAGTTTTTGCAGGCATTAAATAAATAATTTAAATTCGTGAAACCAAACTTAGTCAATACTAAATATTTTTGTGCGTAAAAATGTACTAGACCTGATTATTTAAAATAATTTTAAACCAATCAAGTATTTTGACATTTTTAGTTGTCAAATTAATATCCTTTGGATAAAAATTTTAACCAGTGGTTTAAAATTAACAACCGAGTTACAGAATAGGACCATATATCACAAATTATTTTACGTTATATTGAGGAGTTATTGTATTATATGTAATATTTTCACACTTGTATATATTTTTCAAACTAATTAAATTAGTATTATTGATTCATATATGAATTTAATATTTTTGAACATCATATCTTTGGTTCCATTTAAGCCATTCAGTATTGCGGAGCATAAGGAATAGTGTTGACCTCTCTGATTGGCTGAAATTAGAGACAAGAGACAAGTTTACCCAATGTAATTACGGCTACTTCAGATTTGCGCTGTTGCCAGTGCCATCTACCGAATGGCTTAAATGGAACAGAGCATAATTTTAAATGATTTTGTACCCGAAATATTTTTAAAATATAAAACGTTTCATTCATAATTAAAAAAAAAAGAATTAGCACTATAATGATATGACGTCACAATTTAATTTTTGGATCAGTGTATCAAGCGAAAAGAATATAATTTTATATTATTCATAACTTGTGAAAATAAAATCCATTTATTTGTATGTCGTTCTATTTTACATGGAAATGTATGAAACATTTATCATTTTTGTTAAAATAAAACATATTCATTTAAAATCTTTATAACAACAGATTTTTCCTTTGACAAGGTACAACTATAGTTTTCTGAAAGTGACAGCTGTCACTAGTTAACCCTCCTTGACATCAATTTTTGGTAGAATGAACGACATTGACAGATATAAACAACTTTAGTCAGTAAACGAAGTAACATTACCGTTATGACGTCAAACAAAATTAATTAAATTTTAAAAAATATATTTCAAATCTATACACACATTTGGAAAGTGTAACAAACGATAAATTTTATCATTTTATTAAATCTTTCAGAAAAAATAAATAAATTGAAAAATGAATACCGGACCCCATTTCCTTAATTACAATAATAATAATAATAATAATAATAATAATAATAATAATAATAATAATAAACTTTATTGACATATAAATCAATGGCGAGGTTCAGCCCAAGGCTGCTCTTCCACCTAACCAATAAAAATGTATGGTTTCGAACAGGATCAAAATGATTTAATAACATCTTTATATCATATCCAAGTAGAAAAACAAACATTATCTAGTTATATTACTTCATAAAGGTAAAATAAACTTTTGATCACACATTTGGTAAATATGTTGTATGATATTTCGAAATTCTTCGGTAATTCAAATTTTCTATACTTATAGCGTAGGTCTGTAATTTTTTAAGGAAAAATGTTACACAGTAGCGTATCATTTTTAACAACTTGTGCTTGTGTTAATTAATTTTGAAATATCTAATAACGTAGTTTTTCGTGTCTGAATTTCTGAAAAAGCGTTACGTTAAAAATAATGTTTAGAGTCTGTTTAACATTAGATACGATATAAGATTACGAGTTAATTTTCAAATCGTGTCGGCTTATTTTTTTCGGAATGAGCTGAACCACAAAATCCTTTTAATTTTAAAACGCAATATAATAACATATTATGTTATATTGTAGTTATAGGTATTTTATAAAGTTGTAAATTTCAATTATTATTTTGATTACCTTGTACAATTATTATCTATTCAATAATTACTATCTAGTTTCTCTCTCGCTCATTGTGGTACCACTGGCAGGCAGCAGGTGCACGTAATAGAATAAAAAGCCGGTGGAGCAGGGGTACCAACTGCGTGGGCAATTAGCTAATTTGTTTTTCGCTGAACGAGAACATTCGCATAGCAGTATCGCAGTGCTGACTGCTGAAAACGTAAAGCTAAAGCTGCATAGGGGAGGCATAGTGTAAGCGTATATTTAGGCTGCAGGTTACACGGTGCAGCACTGCTGCTAAAACCGTGTTTACATTATCGATATGCGGGCAGGGGATGATATGCAATGAAAGTGAGTAGATGAGGAGGGAGAACATCGAGGACGGCGAAAAGTTTTTCTTTTTAAAAATTAATTTTTATTTAGATGGAGCGACTGTCGCTATAACAGCTGATTGAACCTAAAAGCGCGTATTGTTTTATGTTTTCATTATCAATTTTAGAGTAATATAAAGAGTTCTTTTCGGAACTAAATCTTTAATCATTCCTTTATTCGCGTTTTTAATGTTCCTATGTGAACTAGCCCGTGCTAAAAGTCATGGGCTGTTGCGCAGAAAGCAAAACCCTTTCTTTCTTTCTCTCTCTCTCTCTCTTATTGACCGACCTTTCTCTAGCTGCCTCTCTTCTTGCTCTGCGAATTTTATATCCCATGACATTTGGCACCAGCCTCCTCTACCTATTATATTGTTATACAAATTGCAGACAAATATTTTTGTAGAATCATTCATTTACATACAAACAACAATATTTGCTACCTTAAGTGCATTACGGGGTCATTTTGACTCCAGTTTCCAACAATATTTAAAGATAAAGTCTGCCTTTTTAAGTTTTTTCCACATAATTTAATGTCTATTACTACTAAAAAAAACTAGATTATTATTGGTGTCCAAACTATATGATATAAATAGTTAATACACAATGAATATATAAAACATTACAAAAAATATTTCTCACTCCATAGATACTGAAGTGACTGATTTTTAGTAGCGAAATACCGCATCCGGACCACATGGAGTGAGTTAGCTGAGCTTGATGATATAACCCTATTTATTATGGAAATAGGCCTTATGCATCGCCCGGCATTAACTAGAATGGAGAGGATGCATCTTCTCCGAAGATTCTCTCCTTCATGCCAGAGGAAAAACCGTCCGCAAAAACTGGCAGAGAAGGGGCTTATCTAGGTAGTATTCATCCAAAAAATTGCACAGTTTATAGCAGCTGGTGTTGCTTCCGCCAGATCTTCTCTCCTGCATTCCTCCTCTAAGTTGGCGCACGTGAGCAGGTGGGCCATTGTTTGTTCTTGACCACAGTGACATAAAGTGCTAAATTAATTTTTTTTTAGAATAGTCACTTAAACAAACACCTTTCAAATATTCCTCAATAAATCATTATTTTTAAAATGGTCTTCATTATATTATGAGTCTAACAATTTTCTGTAAGAACGTTGAAAAAACTATTCTATGTCTTTTACATTTATTTAATTGAGAATATAATTCATTAGTCACGTGACATGTTTTCTGCCAATCAACATTCAGAATCTCACTACTTACATGTCTATCAAAGCGATAATAAAAAACAAAGAAATTATCACCTTATTTATATTCGTTACTAAGGGATTTGTTTTCTTTATGTGATATTGACTGTTAATTTTGAGTATAAAAATGTGCGATAATCGTTGGGTTGATATCAACAACGATGAAAATAATAAGGCAATTGTCAAATTAACCATGTTGTAATACAATATATTAAAAGATAGGTTAGCAACACACACAATGTGTCACAAAAATTCATTATATTCTCTCATTAAATATAAGCTCGTGATATGATTAATAATCGAAGATATTTGTCGTGAAACCGAAGCAGCACATTTCACGAGTCCTTCGGACTCGTGAAATCTCCAACTCGGTTTCACTCGAGAATATCATCGATGATAATCATTTCACTTGTCATATTACGTATGACAATAAAATCTTACTTTTATTAAAATATATGAGAATATAGTTCCGGAACAGTGTTACAGACTGTTCCGGCCCCAATACACTAAAATAGAAGGAGATTAAATAAAAATAATATTAACAATTAAATATGGATGGATTTGAATATAAGGCGCACACTCGAAACAAGAAAACTTTTTGATGATTAATTTTTAAAAAAAATTTCTTATAATTTTTATTTTCAATTTCTGTACAGGATCTATAACTTGTAAGAAGTCCTGGTCATGAACCACTTCTTTTCAATCAAATCTATGTTTTTTATGATATTTATTGAAGTAAATTTAGATTGACAAAATTTATGAATATGCACACTTTCACTACGTAGTAAATTTAAGATGGGGTGCCTAACTCCTGTTTATTCTACATAAAGTAATTTTTTCCCGCGCGCCACTGGTGTGTTTATGTAGCGTGTGCAGGGAAGTGCAGAACGTTTGGCGTTGAGGTTCAGGTGCTGATACGGGTAAATCCCTTTTTAAACTTTCACGCTAGCGGTTAAATTTTCACGGTATCACGACGTGCTGCTATGAATCAGCTCAATCTCAATTTTGAATTTTTATTTTAACATACTGTTGAATACCAAATTTATTCCTTTTTAAAGAAATTGACCATCCGTGAAATATTTTACCGCCGTTATGAATATTCTAATTTTCACAAGCCATTTCATACACAAATTAATTGATAATCATTTTTCTCCCCTTTTAGCGCAAAGTGGAAAATTAGTTTGTTATTTACTTTCAGGAATAGATAATTGTTTATGAACGTTTGATTCAAATTTAGCAGCATTTTTAATAATGTGATTTTCAATTTTTGTGATGATACAAAAACTCCGATTCAAATTCAAATATCTGTTAATTCTTAACAGAGCTGTAACAATATAAAATTAATGGGCGTATTCTGATCAAAACTGTAAGAATTACCGAATTAGTGATTTAGTTACTTGAAAAAAAAATCTGATGTGGACACCACACGACTTCCTTGTACGCAAGACCAATATGAAGATGAAGTATAGACTCAATTATAAAATTGCACGTCTTTGACGTAATTTGATATTAACATCTATTTTTTATTTTTTTTTGTTATTTTTTGTCCTAATCCATAGCAAGCTTCATTACAAAAACCAAAAAGTATATAAGTTTTAAATTTACATATTTCGCTTATACAAAGGGCTAATTTAATAATACTTGATGTGCTAGACGCAGAATTTAATTCTCTAAAACTCTTATTTAAAGCATTTTTTTTCTAAAATCAAAATGAAACCATTTTATTCAAGAAAAACTGTTAACAACTTCAGGTAATATATCACTTCCGGTTAGCCTGTTTTTGCCAAATTCTGCTATGTTATTCCAATTGATATAAAAGTCTTTATACTAAATTTGAAAAGTTTTGGATTATATTTTAATACAGTTTTTCATTAAAATCTATTACAGGCTTCAAATAAAGTACCTTTTCTGGAAATTATGTAATGACCAAATAGGGAGGTGCACAACTAGATGTTATAGAAAAATTTCAACTTTCTACGGCTTACCGTTTTTGAGTTATGCGAGATACGTACGTACGTACGTACAGACGTCACGACGAAATTAGTCAAAATGGATTCAGGGATGGCCAAAATGGATATTTCCGTTGAAATCTGGAAACCGAAATTTTTCGCGAATACAATACTTCCTTTACTTCGTACAAGGAAGTAAAAAAAAAAATGGTCCTATACAGGTGTTCATTTTATTTTGTCCACTATTGCTATGTCGAGAACTACAGATCTGACAATCTATAAAACCGAAAGTTGTCACTCTTATGCGGGTATCATTTTATATTAATCAACAAAAACAAAAATAGATGTTTTTTACAGCTTTACTCTCTGTAAGGCTTACAATTTTTAACAGAGTACAGTAATAACTCCCGGATACGCTAAACCCATCCTGCAAGATCATAAAGGAGATAAGGAGAAAGACAAAACACTAGCTCACTAGCAACCGGCCTTCGACTTGGATATGACGCGGACTAGAGAGGAAAAAGTCATATGTGGCACTGCCTGGTATTACGACGAAATTTGAAAATAACATGAAATATACAATTAATTATTGAAATTTGTGTAATATTTTTAAAAAATCACGTGATGTGGAACAGAATGTGACGCCAGAGCACATACAGTTTAACATTTGACAAACTATCGCCTACTGTTATTTATATAAATAACGTAAACTGTTTTCCTATTGGCTATGAATGACGTACTGTATGTGCTCCGACCTCAAAGGAGTGGGGTGTTGTTTTTCAATAAATTAATATTATTTTTTATATTACTATTAAAAATATTTTAAACTATCATTTAAAATATTTTTTTAAAAAATATTAAACCGGCTCATTACGAAGCACAATTTCTTAAATTTTCACCACATTGTCATCAGTGGTTGCCCCGGTTCTTTTGTCATCTTCCACATATTCACAGCCCTCTTGAAAAACTCTGAATCATTTTTCTATAAACCGTTGGTCTCAACATTGTGTGCGTTCAATAGGGCTGTTGTAAGAATTTTCATATGAATTCTAGGTACTAAATTTTAAAATATATTGTTCTTTAAAGAACCTCGAATTTGAAAATATCACGATATATCCATTACATATTTTACAATTAATTATTGAAATTTGTGTAATATTTTGAAAATATCACGTGATCTGGAACAGAATGTAACGTCAGATCACATACAGTTCAACATGTGGCAAACTATCGCCTACTTTTATTTATATAAATAACGTAAACTGTTTTCCGTGGATGTGCTCCGCGTCACAGGAGTGGGGGGTTTTTCATGAATATTTCTGGTGCCAATTTTTTTATTTAATTTTTTTTCATTCTGAACGTACTGCTAATTTCAGTTTTGCTCGAGTATCTAGATGAAACCTCGAGTTCTACTAATAGATGCTAGATACTTTTGCGAAGTTGAAAACGCGGGAATTATGAAAGCTGACTAAGTGTTCCCAATAGTAATGGAATCTCGCAAATACTGATGCAACGAAAAAAGCATGCCTAAAATGGCTTCATATTATTTCATTTTGGCTAATGTTTTAAAAAATAATTTTGAAACTGGTCAGTTACACATACTTTTCCAGCTTTGCATGTTGCATGTAGGTGAGATGGCATCATGTAAGTTATCCATACCCATCGTGACATACGGGCACGTAGCTCACACACCCTACCCGAGCATTCTGTTCATGCCGTAACTTCTGTTCATGCCGTAACTTCTATTTCTTATTTCTTTATGACCGCATACCCGCCACAAATGAAACGCGTGCGAGGAATGAATCCTACACCACACCAACAGTTTTTCTTTTATCTCGCATCCGAATTGCTTGTTTACTACATCCGAGGTGATATTAAAAATTTGCTATACACGACCATATACTGCAATTTTATTTTAGAAAAGTATGAAAAATTATTGGAGAGTATGTGTTTATACATTTACAAGGAGTTTGCTAATTGAGCGTAACTAATACAAGGGTATTATTTTACAGTAAATTATATAAAAAAAAACTTAAATATTTGTTCTAGGATCATTCGTATCTGAGTTATTTTTCGTTATTTATTATTCGTAAATTATTTGTTTAATGATTCTCCACACAAAACAAAGCATTTGCTACTTTTAGGTTGTATGTAAGACAACATTGTGATATTTAATTTTTACAATAAAATATTAAAATTGATACAAATTTCATTTTTATAACTAAAACTATTTGCAGCGAACCAGTTACGTTGTTACTACCTTTTCATGCAAATATTTCTGAAACGTAGTATTTACGAGATTAATGGGTCGATTCTGTTCACATCTGTAAGTCTTACACATTTGTAAATCTGTAAATAATGAACAAAACCGCAACGAAAGATGCCACTCTTTTGCATAATTTTATATTGATCAACAAGAATAGATTTGCTTCTGTCACTTTTTTTACAGATTTACAGATCTGTAAGACTTGCAGATATGAACAGAATCGACCCATAAGTTTACATGAAATCGTCCAAAAATTTGTTGGCCCTTTATATAAATTTTACGTTTGGATGTTTAATATTGGACCACCCTGTATATTATGGGGGTTTCCACCGTAATCAAAATAATAAAAAGGAACACTGTTACACAAAATAGTACACTAAAGAACGAATGTTATAATTGTCATTTTATTTTGTGAGAATGAAGTTTGGGTCACGACGCAGAGCAGAATGGCCCAACCCTTCGAACAAAATAATCGACAATTATGAAATGAGTTGTTCATACTATTTTTCTATTTTGCGCCTTTTATGCGCTTTTTAATTAAAAAAAATAGTAGTTTAAAATTTTTGGAGATTGTTGGTGATTAATGTGACGATTGACTTTCAACAATATAACCTTATTTTTGTAACATCAAACATCTACGATATTTTCTATTTCTTTATAACTTTACTGGTCTATTTTTTCTCGTCTTATTCGTACTTCTTTTATATTCAGAATTATAAAAAAAAATTCTTAAAAGTAGTGTGTGTTCGTTTATTTAGCGAGATTTGATCTGATATTTTTGACATTAATACCCACCAACATTAAAAATGAATTGTAATAATCTACTACAAAACTCGAATGAACTATTAATGAACTCTTTTGGGTGCTGTAATAGCTTTGTTACAAACGCGAAATAAAAAAAATATATTATAAAACATTTATAAAAAATATTTTAATAAAAATGTTTTACTTGTTTTAAAACATAAGTACATCACACAATAAAAAAATAAAAATTAATGGAAAATCGAATAATACTGTCTATAAATAATATGAAATCTAATGTTATTATTTGAAATTCAAAAATAATTAAAGATAAACGGTGCCAAGTAAGAGATATGATTTAAAATTCTCTACAAAATGTAAATTTCTTGTAGAGCCTAGAGTCTATAGGCTGACAATATGCTATATTAAATACATTTAAAGATTGTCAAGAGAGAGTCGGTATTTCCGTTTCTGAAATATTAATGTCAATAAAACATTGAAATTAATTTTGTTCGTCTGATGAAGAATGAAGCTCCTTCATAAATTTTAAAGGCCGAAAATATTGTCCTCGCCGTTTCGTTTTATTACAAAACATCCACATTTTCGCTTGACTGATAAAATTCCATATTTTACGACGCTCTCGAACACAAAAACAAAACAAATATTCCCACAAATACAAAAAATCCAATTTACATGTAACTTCATTCATATCTCCAATAACTCCATTGTGACATTCATATTCATACAACAAATAAATTTTCTATTCAATTTATTTGGCGTGCCAAATCACCCGTAGTCAAATGAGACAAAATCAGACGAAATTGCAACTAGAAAATCGTTTTGGAAAACGGATCGTCACGAATTGCAGAGGCGGACCTACATTTTCCGCCAGTGAATTACACTTTACCATCTACAACAATTTCCTACAGAAGTTTTCTAAATAAATATAAGGGAAAACAGTAAAGTATAAATAATATACTTAAAAATACATTCGATTATTTTTTGACATTTCTTACAATTAATGAAATGTTCCGTTTTGTGTCACGTGTCTGCGTTTTAACCAATTATTATACTGAGAATAAAGCTTTAGAAATTATTCCCGGGAATAATCTCTGTAGCTTTTGTTTTTGTTGACTTATGTCACAAAGTAATCAACGCGTAGGTAAAATGAGCATTGAGCATGAGCAAGTGTATTCTAGTTTTCAACACAGACTTACCAACTATACCTACCATTGTAAATGAATGAAGCTAGTTAATAACAACAGCAGATATTTGTGGATTAAAAAATAATATAATTATATATAATTCGACAGTTTGATAAATTAGAAAATATTTTTCCAGATTTTTCAATTTATTTTCACTCTCTTGTTATATTATTACGATTTTTTTTAAAAAAATGGTCTTGTACTAAGGCACTAATTAATTTGAATTTTTATTGAATTACACTTTTATTTTTCTTTGTATATCACAATATCACATCATAACCCAGAAACTTCAAAAATTGACTTGTTCGATTCTTTTGAGAAACTCATCAATTATTCACATATAAATATCTTTCTCCGTTTCGGAATTAAAATGTCAAAATATAAAAGGTTAACAAAACTGACTCTTAATAAATATTTTTATTTATTCTATGGGCCTTATCAGAGCTACAGCGTCAGAGAGATGTTAAAGCGACAGCTAGGGCTAGCAAATAAGTTCCAGAGTGGTCAAATGTACCTACATCTCGTGTTGCATATAAGATTTTTTCCATTCCCGATGATTTATTTTTTACCTGTTCATTTTCACTGCCAGATATGTCAATGCTGTCAAGAAATACAGTTGAATATTGATACATTAAAAAAAAAGAATCTATGTATTCCTTGGAAAATTTAAGAAGAAAACGCTGTCATCTGTCACATTTGTCACATTAACGGTAACTTTTGAATAGAAATATTTATGAAATGAGGACAATTTGGTAGAAATTCAAAATTATAAATTATAAGAATGAATAAATTTTTGACACAAGTTTAAAATATCTAACAGCTATAGGGAAGTAAGGACAATCCTTACTTCCCGTCGCTAATAGAAATCGATATCTTGACAGTAAAATACACATACATCTCTACAAACAATGTCCTAATAGCCTACTTATGATATTGGGAGTGGGAAAAATCAATTTACTCATGTTTTCCGAGAAATCGACCAAATGGACATTGACCCTTTTAGCACCAAGGTACAGAAATAAATATGTTGAAAATATTTTTCATGGTGTTCTAACTTTTATATCTATATTTCTCGTAGTGTAAAAACAGAGTAGAGCAAAGAAATTAGAACTGGAAAGTACAATATATAGGTCAGTTACTTCAAATATAGGTCCTGTAGCATAGAACTTTATACAATTTTATCACACTGTACTGTTCATTTCTACATAGTATTTCTTTTTCACAATTCCCACAGTTTTTCCTAAAAGAGTAAAAAGCAATACCATAACTATAAAGTCCCATTCCCCTATTCTCAATTCTCATCTTCATTCCAAGTTGCTGAGTGTCCAGTCGCACCCGTTGCGCCGTTAGCATTAATCCCGATTAAATGAGAAAGCAATTAAGATTAACGGCGTTTGATGCGAGCGGAATACACGATCTGAGTATTGGCATCCTTGTCCTATGCCTAGCTTGGGGAACTTACATGCTAAGGTACCCTATCGTACCGTACGCACCCCTTGTGCCAAGAGTTGAAGTTATTATGTGCCCCAGATTTACCTAATGCGAGGGATGACATGTCTTCAATTGTGTGCTGATTAACGGGAATAATAAATTGTTTAACATAGATGAGAATTAGGGTAGAGTTACCTGAATATGGATGTTTGATGGATGGATTATGAGATGTTTACAAATGGATGACAGTGACACCGGCACATAGGACATAAGACTATAACATGAAAATAGTTATAGTCTAGATTGCGAAATGTCACGTTCGAGAATGAAAAAAATCATTCGGGAATGCGAAAGCATATCTCAATCGAGTATCAAACAACGTTTTTTCGAAAACTATGTCCCAATAGTTATTTGTATCACTAGGCCAGAAACTGAACATTTGCGAGACCGAGTTTATTTTGACAATACGAGATCTCGCAAAACAGTTTCTGGGCGTGTGATACACAAGATTTTTTGTACCGACTTCTCCAGAAATTCTTCGTATATTTCTCTACACTTTATTCTATGTTATATACCCTAAAAAATTACCATATATTTTTATCGGTTTTACATTGAAAGTTAAATTATAATTTCTTACATTTGAGCTTAGAATGCGCAATTATTTTATATCTATTGAAAATATAACATACAAACATTATATATATATATATATATATATATATATATATATATATATATATATATATATATATATATATATATATATATATATATATATATATAATGTTTGTCATATTTTCAATAGATATAATATATATATTATATACTTTCGCCTATTTTTAATGACAGATGGCGGAAACTCAATTGTATCACGTGAAGTTAGTTGTTGTTACAAAACAAACTAGTCCTAAAGTTGGAACTTATAATTAATCTATACGAGATGTCAGTAATGACAGCATATTATTATTTTTATGACAAAATTTAGTTATTTAAGTTACAACAATTAAAGATTTAGCCCTAAAATTTGTAAACATTTTGCTAATTCTTGTGTTGAAAATAATCTTAAATTGACATATCACCAGAACAGTAATGCTAACTCCTTTTGCCTGCCTAGGTCAGCAACAGCGCATTTCTGGACGATTTTGAGTTCTGTAATACTAGTCAAAATGGACGGAGGTACGAAAAACTAATTTAAATGTAAAGGGAAAATTTTGAGCGTTAGGTCTAGTTAATGTGACATTAATGTAACATCCAAGGATGATCGTGAAATATAATATCACAGTGACTGTAATGTCGAATTCATAAGACGTAATTGTACATTTCATGACATGGACATCTATTTTAATGAGAAGGAGATCCACTTCATGAAGCGGCTACTCATAGTGTAATGTCAAAGTTGTCTGCCACCTGGACAAAAAAATACTAACAATAACGTCACCTAACGCACAGAACTCACATTAGGAAAACTCTGGGAGGTTATTGTTGATGAGTTCTGTGCGTTAGGTAATGTTATTGTTGTAACATCCAAGTAAGTAAATAGTTACATGAAATAAATGGAATTTTAGTTCATGAAATATACAATTACATCTTATGGATTCGACACAAACAGGGCTTTAATTAAAAAGCGGGCCATAGACGTTTAACATGGGAAACTTCCTATTTATATTTAGACAAAAATGGGGTCTCGTGGCCGAGTGCCTGAGTGTCTGGTCGCGAATCTGGGGAACCGGGTTAGATCCCGACCGACGCCAAATATTTCCAATTTTAAATGGCACAAAAATGACCCCTTTGGTGCACTCTCCACGCCAGCAATGAGTGCCCGTGAGGTGACGTCTGGTAAATGCCCGCACGGTACAAATATGTCATCATTACCGGTATCTACGTACTAAGCAGATTGGCACACCCAGCAATGGGTAATATGCCGTAATGATATATATATATATATATATATATATATATATATATATATATATATATATATATATATATATATATATATAAATGTTTCAAATAAATGTTGTAGAAAAATAATTTCTACATTTAAAACATATTTTATTTTGCACGTTTAGTAACTTGTAAAATCAAAGTCACTAACAATATTTTGTTTTTATAATCTACATCTAAATCACTATACAGATTTTATTTATTTTTATTTTGTAACATGCAAAATCGAAATTCGGACAATTCAAACGATATGCATTTCTTTGTAATTTTATTTAAATTACACGGCCAGCTTTAGAACTGAGCAATTTTTATAAAATTTCAAATTGGATTTTACAGGTTACTAAACATGAAAAATAAAATATGTTTAGTAATTTAGATGTAGAATTTAATTTTCTACAACATTTGAAACTTTTCCCATGTTAAACGCCTCTGGCCCGCTTTTAATAACACCCCGTATAAACTAAATTTTTACGAATAATTTGCTCAACTAGGACATTAAATATAAATAGCATTATTTTTTCTTAGCAAATAAAAATAAAGGGACAGATTTTATTAAATTGTGACCCTTTCTTCTATCAAAAAAATGCAGGATGTAAAGTTTTTCACATCTTGGATGTAAAAGTCTCTTACGGTCTATAAACAAAAAACTATAATTTCGCGTATTAATAGTTGTCATGTAAGTATCAACTTTTGAATACAGTTTTTCAAAAATTATATTTTCGTATTTTCCTGCTTCCCTAATTATTTTGGTTAATATGTTTCAAATTAAAGTTGTAGAGCTTAAAATTGTACATCAGAATCAACAAACAAAATTGATTTTGCTTGCTCTTTAACGACAGAAATTAGTTATAAAAATGTGGAGGTTAGCACAAACCCGAAACAATAATAATAACAATAATAATAATAACATCAACCATAAAAATAATCACTCTCTCTCTTTAACAACATTCTTACTAATCTGACGTCATACAACAAATATTCCTCACTCTTAAAATATTAAAGTGACCTATTTTCGGTAGCGAAATACCGCAACCGGACCACAATAATAGTTACGAAACAATCATCCTTCGCAACACATTTCTGTCTAAGCACACTTCTTTCGCCTCGGCCACTTTCATAATCGCATTCATACACGTTCTTCTTCTCTTACCACTCGGAAAATTTCTCTCTTTTAGCACCTTATCAATCACATCCATCCACTTACACACTGGACGGCCACGCAATCGAACATCCTCAATTTCACCAAGCCATATACGCTTTACATACCGTTCACTCTTCATTCTCTCCACATGACCAAGCCATCTCAACTGACTCATTCCTACTCTCTTAACAACATTCTTCCTAACCATACATTCTTCATACACCAAATTATTCCTCACGCGATCCCGTCTTACATGCCCACATACACCACGTAAATACATCATTCTACGGCAGTCACTCTCTTTTTATGCTGATCATCTTTATCACGAGTGAAACGCGTCTGTGATTCTGGTTGATTGGGCACTGGGCCAGTCTCTGATAAATGACCGAGAGGTTGATTCATAGACTGAAATACTGTGAAACTTGTCAAGTATAATTTTTAAATACTATATTAAAACAGTTTCACTGGGTACCGTAATTGTACTTTATTGTACCTTTAATATTATAGATTATTTATTTATTACAATTCGAAATTTTAATGACGTTACAAACATCCGTTGTTCTAAGTGATTACTCATTCATATATTAACCGTCAATACTTTCTCTTGATTTTATGAGAACAAGTACGATACGGTAATAAATTTATTTTTTCTACAAATCTATTAAAAGTGGGCTTTTTAATGTTTGTTTTTAGCGTTAAAAATGTCATTTTATGACACCAGTGTTAAAAGTGACAGATCATTGTTAGTTTTGACACTAGTGTTAAAAGTAAATGTCAAAAAATTATTAGAAATACAAATTTAAATTTAAAAATTGTTTTTCTACAATCTAAATACAAAGTAGCCATTTGCGCTCTCTTTTGTCAACGCAAAATGTCACTTTGCTGCTCTAGAGCGACAAAGTAGAAAAAACGCTCGCTCCTCAAATTTCTAATTATACAATGTTGAGAAATGTTACTTGGCTACATTCTTAATGGAAACGTTCAGTCAGGAATTAATGACACTGTAGTTACACATTACCCACTCCCACTTACATAACCAAACAAAATGCCGCACTGCTGTGAAAATAAAATAGGGCATTCATTTACGAAAGTATAAAATGCTTAGATTAGATTGAAGCAATAGCTCAAGAAGAATGGAAAATACCGATAAGTAAAAATAAATAAAAAATAAATTTTTGTTATGGTGGAGGACCCCATTGTGGTGACTGTAGAAAAAATCTTGTGTGTGTTTCGAGCGCAAATGGACATTGTCGATTTCGAGAGAATGCCTCGCTCCTGCGTCGCGCGGCAACAACCTCTCAATCGACAATGTCCCATTTTGCGCTCTTAATACACAAATAGCTATTTTGTAGAAAAAATAGTGTATGATATACGTGTTAAAAGTGATTTTATTTTGTTCGAAGGTTTGGATCACTCCGCTTCGCGTCGTGTTCCTAACTTCCTTCTCGCAGAATAAAATGTCACTTTTAACACTTATATCATAAATAACTATTATATTTACAATAAAAACAAAATAATTATTGTAATAAACATGTAAATTATGTATGTGGCGGTTGTAGAACATCTTGTGGGAAACCTTGTGATTGTAGGGTCCGAGAAGTTGTGACCCGCAGCCTGAACCGTCCCTATACTACAAAGGAGCGTGATAACTTTGCGAATTGTAATTTGATCGATAAGATTGAGATTTAGCCGGGCAGGAATTCATGTGGGAGAACTAAATCGTGCCCGTCTTCGCTCCGAAATAACCCGCTGTAAATACACTTTTTAATCTGGGGAATTTGCATACATATTGGAGGATTTCTTTCAAATGAACTATGCACTTTTTACGGAAACGCCAATTTGGTGGACGTTTATTTTTATGTAATTTGAATTGGACGATTGAGGAGGAACTGGTCCAGGAAATTTACTTTTTATAGCTCACTTTAACTACTCCACGTAAAATGTTTTAATACAATCAAGAAACACAGCTATACTAATTTGGTTTTACTATAAAATTTATTGTATTTACAAAGAAATTTAACAGATTTAAAAAGAAAACAAAGTATAAAAAGATTAAACAGTAAAAAGAAATACATCTCATAAACTCAAAAGACTGTGATTACAAAGTGAACACAACGAAAATTTGGTACTTAAAATACATTCAGAAAATTATATCTCTTCCAGCGAAATCGGTATAGATTAGGGCCCTTCCACTCAAAAAGTGGTATTTCAGATGAGAAACTACCACCAGGTAATGATCAGAAATGGCCCATTTGAAAATCGTTAAATTGCCTATGAAGTCAAGTAGGAAAATGTGCAGTAAGCATGTTCAACTGGGGGTACAAAGCAGAGTCCACTTTATGTCATGTGGTCAAGAACAATGGCCCACCTGCTCACGTGCGCCAACTTAGAAGAGGAATGCAAAAGAGAAGATCTGGCTAAGGCAACACCAACTGCTATAAACTGTGCAATTTTTGGATGAATACTATTTAGATAGGCCATTTCTCTGTCACTTTTGTGGACGGTTTTTCTTCCGGCATGAAGGAGAGAATCTTCGGAAAAGATGCATCCTCTCCGTCCTAGTTAATGCCAGTCGATACATAATGCCTATTTCCATAATTTCCAAATTTGACTATTTATAAGGTTATAACAACAAGCTCAGCTAACTCATTCCATGTGGCCTGGATGCGGTATTTCGCTACTAAAAATCGGTCACTTCAGTATCTAAGGAGTTAGAAATACTTGTTGTAATGATGATATAATATATATATATATATATATATATATATATATATATATATATATATATATATATATATATATTGTGTATTAATAATTTATATTATGTATATGGTTTGGACACGAAGAATAATAATAATAATAGTATTACCGATATCTGTGTACAAAGCGTATTGGCACACCCAGCAATGGGTAAATAAGCCGTGATGATATATTTATTTACGTTATTTATTTATAATAATAATAATTACATATTGCTGGGTGTGCCAATCTGCTTTTTACGCAGATATCGCTAATGATGACATATTTGTACCGATATCTGCGTACAAAGTAGATTGGAACACCCAGTAATGGGTACACGGCACTGCTGGCGTAAAGAGTGCACCAGAAGGGTCACTTTTGTGCCATTTAAAATATGAAAAAATTTTGGCGTCGGTCGGGATCGAACTCAAGTCCAGATTCGCGACCAGACACTCGGGCACACAAGACCCCATTAGAAGTAAATTTACAAATAAAGAAAATAGCTATTTATCCCTATTTTTCAATTACTAGTCGAACTACTTCTAAAGATTTTCTTTTAAATCAGATTTATCCCCTTTAATACTCTAAACTTTCCATACTCTTTTTACGTACCTAATGTATCTAAGGAAAGATAGTAGTAGGTATGACGTTTATATGTTATTCAATCTTCTTAGTTTTTCAAGGACTTGACAGTTTCTTCTTTTCTACTTGCCGGAAGGAGACACAGTGTCGTCTACAAGTAAATTCGCGGTAGCACTCTCGCAAATTTGTATCTCTTTACAGCGAGCGAAATCGGCCGGAAGCCCGTGTTTATGTAGTCCATCAAAATATACGGTTATAGCCCAAGCAAATGCTCTAACGGAAACGTGCGTCATCATAAAAACCACACCAGAAACAATTTTTGTTTCGTTTGTTTTACTAAACAGTTCACTGTTTACCAAAAGGATTGAAACATTTATCACAATATATACTTGTACTCGTGACACAAATATTAGTGTTAAAATAATTAAATACATACAGGGCCTCGATTTTATAACTTTAAATTCTAGTAGATTTCAAAATCTACTAGAATGAGGTTTCCTCTACCTCTTCCTCAGAGTAGATTTTAAATTCTACTGGCCTGGAGCAGTAGAATTCGATTCTATCGCTTCTGATTAACATTTTACGTCTAGTTCAAAAAGTTGGGTTATAAACATATTTGTATTAATTATTCTTACCCACTTCTGGTCAAACTTTTACTATCGGTGTTAATTTCATTTTGTCCACTATTGCTATCTCGAGAACTATGGGGTCGGTTAAATTAGCAAACAATTTCTATATCATAAGACTATTAAAGTGAGCGAAACAATTTTTTAAAACCAGTGGTTCCCAAAATACAGAATGAAACTTTCATATTTCAAATGGGATACCATATATATATATATATATATATATATATATATATATATATATATATATATATATATATATATATATATATATATATATATACAGGGTGTCCCATAACTTCAGGTACATATTAAAAGGGCATATAGTTCTTAATGTCCTGATTACGGAACAAAAATATTTTTTCCAAAATTCCTATAATTAAGGGTAGTTCACTTAAGAAGAACATTTTTTGTACCCCTGGATACTATAATATTTGGAATAGTGAAATTAGTTATAACTATTACATAAAATAATTTAACAATGAAATTAATTTATGCAATTACGTAAAGCTTTGCTACACCAATTAAGTTTGGGAGATGTGTATGTAATGAAAAAAAAAAACAAACAAATTATTTACTTTATTTTTACAAAAACTGTTCAAAATGATTTCCATTAACACGTTGAATTAAAGAAATTGAGGAAGGCTTACAAATATGCGAGAATTCGGATGCCGTCGTCCTGGGAAACGTTCAGCGTAATAACGCTGAGCTAATCTACAGTTTTGCCCTGCTTCGCCATACATTAGCAACATATCCACTAACTCACTGTTACTGTAACCATTCACATTTGTAACAATAATCAGAAGAGCAATATCAAAACTGTTATAAGAAACACAATTTATGTGGCCGGCTACTAGAAACCTAATGAAATGATTGTATTATACAAACATTTCTTATAAATTAGATATAATACAACGTAATATTTAATATTAAAACTACCTATTCAACCCGTGTCCCAAAACTGTTTCCTTCAAAAACCTCAAAAACTATTTTTTTAATCAGGACATTAAGAACTATATGCCCTTCTAATATGTACCTGAAGTTATGGGACGTCCTGTATATTTAGAATCTACGTCAAAATACTAATTCAACGATATGCTTAAAATGAAGTTTCATTGAAGCAATAAATTACAAAAACGTAAGAGAAGATTATGAATAATTAACCTGCTATATTTAGTTTATTTTGTAAAAGAGATAATTTTAGAACGTGTAATACAATATGTGTGGATGTAAAACGTACATACTGCAGAATAAACATTTTAGATTGTATGTGAGCCCACTGCCAAAATTTTTTCAAGAAATCGTCCTTATTCAGTAGCTAAATTATTCTTTCTTATCAACATTGCTGTAGCAAATAATCAAAAATAATTGGAAACACTGAATAAAATATGACACGTTACATTTGTTTCTATTGAAATTGATTAGAATTTTCAACAATGTTGCTAGTATTTAACAACTTTCTTACAGAATTGAGATGAATATTGATTAATATGTAGCTAATTAATTTAGCGGATGATATACCATATTGGACACACCAGAGATATTTGTAATATGGAAGTGTACAAGAAAAGTATCTAGACTAATAATAAATATTATACAAACTATTCCTTATTACATTATTTATCAACAATGAAATAAAATTAAATTATATAAAAAAAAATATTTTTGCTCTAAGACAGGATAAACTATTATGACGAAAGGCCTCGTATCTAAAACCAAAATTTGGAAATCGATTACGACACTTTATTAAGATTAGTTTGACATTTTTAAATTGTTTAATTAAAGTATGTATTTATTTATATGGGTGCTGCATTTTACATAACGATTCCTGGAAACCGCTTCTGAGTTTCGCAAACATGAAATAAGCATAGAGTACTGTTTCCTTTTTCTAAGCATTACACAAATTGATATGCTAGCCGCAGAATAAAGTAAAACTGTAATTAAAACAATAATGGCCCTACGATTTTTATAACATATTAATAAATTATATTTTCCGGGAACTTTAAATTAATTGTCATTGCATTAACAATTCGAATTTTCAGTGCAATTTTTTTTTTCAAATTTTAGTTATTACTTAAAAGTGTTTGTAGTTTTTGTTTATGTTGTTTTACCGTTTGTATGCTGCTATCTATAATCCATATATTATGGTGATATGTACTTTAGTTTTATTGAAATACTGTTCTTAGCCCACTCAGATTTTTCATTGGCCCATCTTTGGCCCACCCACAAAATAATCCTAGTTACGTCCCTGCTGTAATCTATTATATTTGCGTGAATAATGCTCTAATCATTGGTCTACGTTTACCATTAATTTGGCTTTACACATACGTCACACCTATTCAAGGTTTATTAAAAATCCGTTTTCATAAATAAATCCAAATGATATACCGCTTGTAGGTTGTAGGATTTGCATACATCCAATTCTATTCACCATTACGGAGAATAATCCTCCGATTAAGTGTGTTTTCTCCCCCTGTATGAAATGAACGGGTATAGTGGAGTAAATTCGGACGCATTTGAAGCCATAAATACCGTACCGAGCATCGAGCAACGAATACGAGTATGCAGCCTCCTCCATGTATCACAATAGCTCTTCGTTAAGCGCGTCATAAAATCAGAACGCATTGTTTTACAGAGCGAGCAGCTTAGAAGATATGTGATGAACTTATTTATAGAGCAAAGGATGTTAAAAGAGATAAGATATAAAGGCCTAGTTGGATTGTTTATTACACCAGAAGGAAAATAAATATTGTGACTGTAAGTATAGCAGTTCTTTTAAAAACTAAATAAGTGTAGTTCATTAGATCTTTGTTTGTGAGACTGGTTGAAAAGCAAGGTGTACAAAACAAAAGTGAATAAACGAAACGCACCAATGGGCTACGTGCGCTCCTTTTTTTATCTTCCGTCACCTTTAGGTAAGGAAGGTATTGTCTTTGGTCAAAAAATTCGATGATGAGTTTTCAATGAATAAGCACGTTTCAGGGTCCCTAGAATACGATTTTATTATTTTTACGATGATGTCTGTATACGTGCGTGCGCGTGCGTGTGCGTGTGCGTGTACGTGGGTACGTGTACGTGTGCGTGTGTGTGTGTAACAAAATTTTCGTCTACGATAACTCTAATACTACAATTCCAAAAATTATAATTCCTTCGTATTCCTCTTCGCTCCATCCATATGAAGAGCTGATTAGATTTTGGTTATAATTGGTCAACCGGAAGTACCCTCATTTGAAGATTTTAACAGTTTTTCTTGAAATAACGATGTTAAATATCATTTTTTCACATTTAATGTTATTATATATATATATATATATATATATATATATATATATATATATATATATATATATATATATATATATATTAAAGAACATTGTATTCTCTATATGATTTGACTTCATTTTATACTTCATATTAAATGGATATAGTTATAAAATTATAAAGAAATTAAATTTCATAAATTAGCCAGCTATGCTAGAAACAGCTACTATATTATTAAGAAAATTATGATTGAAAGATGTCAGTGTCAAGTGCAATTGACTTATTCGTAGTATATTTGTGTTAGGATCTTTTTACATACTGTCGAAAGGTAATGTACATACAAGAAATTTATAATCTTTTGCAACGAACTTTATGTATGGATTGTATAGAAAATACATATGCATTTACGAAAATTCTACCGGTAGATACCACATCTACTGACTGTGTTTGTAAACACGAGTGGTAAAAAGTTATCGTGTTCGTAAATTGTTCAATATCTACCAGATTCATCTATTGGATTCATGAAGAATCTAATCTCAAAAAAGGATAGTGATGCAAGCGAAGCGTGCGCGGTAAAAGTGGAAATGTGTTCAAAGTAGGACTCTGCTCAGTTTGTTAACTACGTCAAATATCTAACCTGTTTTAAATTTCCAAATTTTTTCATAGGTTATGGAATCTACCCTGTGTACCACTTGCGTTCTTAAAATATCGATTCCGGTAGCTATAACCTGATAAAAAGCTGTTTACCGGTAACAGTTCACCGGTAGAATATTCGTAAATACCTCATACATTTGACGGAAGGTAATGTGCTGGCCACATCAGATTTTTATTTAATATTTTTGAAGAGACGACAAAAACTTGCTACCCATATTTTCTTTTAACGAAATTTTCATAAATCCGCCAGAAAAAAAATTAATGAAATTCGAATATTTAAATTACCGCCATGTATGACGTACCATTACGCCGCACCAATGAATGCCATAACATCGCTATACCCCACAGCAATGACAATAGTTTGGAGGTTAATATTGTAGTTGTCATTTTAATCTTGTACGAGTATAAGCTAGATTAAAATTCTGCTTAACAAATCGAAATATGTACCTAATAAAAGTAACAGAAACCACGCAAATTACAAATAATAAACAAGAGAAAAAATAAAGTAATGTCATATTCAAATTAAAACTCGCAGTCGCATGCCATCTACTGGTTGCATTCTTAAATATGCTTTCCTTTCTCCAGTTCAAAATAATGACGTCATAGAAAATGTCTTAATTTACTAAAAAACATATATATTTTTAAAATAGAATTTATATATTTACATATGTTTTCAACATACATTAGATTTAGAGTGATAGATATCGTAACTCGAACACAAGTAAAAATTAGATTACTACTTTTAGTTTTTTTCATCATATATTTATGTGTATTATATATTCACGAAGCACATTCCTCCTGACACCATATACAATGGCATAGAAGATTTAACAGAAAAAATAACTAATTAACGAATTAATAGTGTATTAATAATACTGCAGACTATCTAAAACAAAATGCACCTTTTCATAATGATACTTGATAAATATAGCTAATGGATTTTTTGCAATGTCAATATTTCTTTGATAGAAAAATAGTGTAAGGCGTCAGACATTTCATTTGAAAGACAGTGGAGCTTATACTTGTTTACCCTGTTTTCTGGTCTAAGAAAGTGGATAGTCGTAACTCAATCGTGTTTGAAAGATTATGGGATTAAATTTCAAATTTAATACTTAAATATCTATTGATTAAAGCAAGCTCTCTATCTTTTGAGGATGCTTTAAAATGAGTCAGAATGTATCATTATTATTAAACCTACATAATATCTTTCTAAAATAAGTATTTATGAGAAAAACGATATTTTGAAAGAATAAATCTGTAAGCCTGTTATCCTAATGGAACAGTACACATTTCGTTAACAAAATTCCAGGTCGCTTTCTTCTTATTTATTTGATAGTTTTTTCTGATTGGATAAAAGCCCGATATTATCCAATCAAACAACAAGATCAGACTGCTCCTATTTTCACACCACTCTATAGTTAAAACGGATAGTGTATAGTCCTATTTTTTATCCAAGTTTCATACTAGATTCAAAGTACGCATGCGTATATTATGACAGACAGTATTACCAACACTTAACAACGACTTGAACGGTAGAAAAAAGTGTAATTCATGTTTATGTTTATATATTTTTGGTTGTCAAACGATCATTTACAGAAACACAGAATACATACTCGAAAATATACGGAATTAATCGATACTGCACGACTATATATTACAAAAATCGAACTAAACTCGGATGGAAATCGAACAGAAAATTTAGTTCGAGAATATGAGAAAATAGTATAATGTTATTTAAGCTTTAGGAATGTAATGGAAAATTAAATCCCTAAAATCTGACGTCGTTAACTGAGACTATATGTTTGGAGATGTCTCTAAAATGAATTAGAATCGGTGCCCTGATCAGAAACAGCTTTATAAAGAAGCAGGAAGTTTGACGACGTTTGGCTAAAAACTACAAACTACAACGTTTCTGATCAACTGTTAGAAGCTAAGCCCAACTCGCACAAATTTTTGTGATAAAAAAATTCATATAGGCCTGATGAAAATAACTTTCTGGAATCCTCTTTATCGCATGACTGTCGTTAATGTTGGAAGATAAATTTAATATACTTTGAGATCTCTGGAGTCATATATAATTCAGGAAATTTGCAAGTTGTTACAATGAGTTCACGACAAAAAGTGAAATTAGCAATTAAAAAATCTTTTGTTTTGAGTAAAGTTGTGAAGTAGCGGAATGTGAAATCCTGGCTGGCCGTGGAGAAGTTGGAGTAAATTATGCATGCTCTCACGCATTGCAAGGATTCTGACTGTGGAATTTTGGAAGTTTTCTCTACGTGGCGTGCAGCTTTAAAATGCAATTTCGTCAAGTATTTACCACGAAAATTTTAACTCACTCCAAATATGCTAATCTTTTTCTCACAAGAGAATATTTTAGGAGCAGAAAATGTTATTAATATAAAACTGGATTTCTAACAAAATGTATAAAAGAGTATGGAGAGAATGGTTACCGCAGACACAAAGCTGTACAAATGTAAATACAAAATCTTTATAAATATTAATGAATTAATTTAGATATTTTCGGTAAATATTAATTATAGAAAACAATTGAGGAGCTTAATAGCAAAGTGGTGCAACTTTTCAGAAAATTAAATAATACTGTGTTCTACTGTAATAAAATTTACAAATAAAACTATTTTGTAAGGTATTCAAAATGTGGATCTCGAAGAACATATATTCCAAGTAAGAAATAAAATAGATTTTGATTTGTACCTGTTTTGAGCGCTTTTTTCTTCTTGCAAATGGCGATTCTTAAAGTATAGTTACTACACTACAGGAAAAGTGCGTTAGCATATTGCCGTATGAAACAGATTTTTTGCTATTTTTTCTATTTTACAATGGCTTGGTGTTTTTTTTTTGTCAGTTATCAACATAACGCTTTTCCATAATTGAAATTTCACATTTTGACAGTTTATGTATTGTGTGCTGTGAATTTTGTCGACTTGTTTACAGCGCTTTTATAGACCTATAAGAACACCGAAACATAAAAATGTATTTATGTGTAACATGATTTTTCGTACAACTGTGCGTAAAGCACAACTTTACGCACTCTTTACAGTGTGTAAAGAATCACCTTTCAAGCACTAGTGCGTGAAAAGTAAATAGACGTTGCTAGGCAATATACACAATCGGTTGCTTTATCTGACAAGTAGATAATTAGGCCGTAAATAATAATGAAATTAATATTTTTTAAAGAAATATAAATGAAACAAGTGTAATAATTTTTATTAACGGATTGAGAACTAACCTAATTCTTAAGAACATTAATATTTTGAAAATGAATTCCAATCGAATCTAATTTTTAATATTAACATTAAATGTACAATTTGTACAATGGGTCTTACATTCTTACTTTTTTATTACTTTAAATGAAAGTTCGTTTAATTTTAAAGCAATTCGTATTACTAAAAAGTCAATTGTTTTTAGTTTAATTGTATTTGATTTATAAACAAACCTATAGAGATCTTTCTCGCACCAGTTTCTAGAGTAGGCTGCGCGAGAAAGATAGCAATAGTGTTACGTCACAGTGGCACTGATAAAATATTCAAATATCTCTCAAAGTAATTATTAAAAAAATCTGATGTGGCCAGCACATTACCTTTCGTCAGTTCTATGTATTTTGTACAAATTTCATACAGAAAGTTCCTTGCTAAAGATTATATTTGTTATACTTTACCTTCCATATACAAAAAATTATAGCAAAAGATCCTATATTTCCAGTAAAATTATAAGACAAACACACTATGTCAATTTCACTTGACACTGACATCTTTCAATCAAAATTTTCTTAATATAGTAGTTGTTTCCATAGCTATGGCTGCTTTATGAAATTTAATTTCTTTATAATTTTTTAACTCTATATCCATTTAATATTAAGTATAAAATGCAGTCAAATCGTATAGAGAATAAAATATTCTTTAATATTTATAATAACATTAAATGTGAAAAAATGATATTTAACATAGTTTTTTCAAGAAAAACTGTTAAAATTTTAAATGAGGGTACTTCCGGTTGTCCAATTCTAACCAAAATCTAATCAGCTCTTCACATGGATGTAACGAAGAGAAATACGAAAGAATTATAATTTTTAGAATTGTAGTATGGAAGTTATCGTAGACGAAAATTTTGTTACACACACACACACACACACACACACACACACACACACACACACACACACACATATATATATATATATATATATATATATATATATACACACACACACACACACACACACACACACACACACACACACACACACACACACACACACACACACACACACACACACACACACACACACACACACACACACACACACACACACACACACACACACACACACACACACACATACAGACATCATCGTAAAAATAGTAAAATCGTATTCTAGGGACCCTAAAACGTGCTTATTCATCAAAAACTCACCACCGAATTTTTTGACCAAAGACAATACCTTCCTTACCTAAAGGTGACTGAAGGTAAAAATGTTTTTTACCTTCCGTCACCTTTAGGTAAGGAAGGTATTGTCTTTGGTCAAAAAATTCGGTGGTGAGTTTTTGATGAATAAGCACGTTTTAGGGTCCCTAGAATACGATTGTACTATTTTTACGATGATGTCTGTATGTGTGTGTGTAGGTATGTATGTATGTATGTATGTATGTATGTGTGTCCGTGTGTGTGTGTGTGTGTGTAACAAAATTTTCGTCTACGATAACTTCCATACTACAATTCTAAAAATTATAATTCTTTCGTATTTCTCTTCGTTACATCCATGCGAAGAGCTGATTAGATTTTGGTTAGAATTGGACAACCGGAAGTACCCTCATTTGAAGATTTTAACAGTTTTTCTTGAAAAAACTATGTTAAATATCATTTTTTCGCAATTAATGTTATTATAAATATTAAAGAATATTTTATTTTCTATACGATTTGATTGCATTTCATACCTAATATTAAATGGATATAGAGTTAAAAAATTATAAAGAAATTAAATTTCATAAAGTAGCCATAGCTGTGGAAACAGCTACTATATTAAGAAAATTTTGATTGAAAGATGTCAGTGTCAAGTGAAATGGACATAGTGTGTTTGTCTTATAATTTTACTGGAAATGGATATAGGATCTTTTGCTTTCTGTATGGAATTTGTATAAAATACATACAACTGCTTTAAGGTAATGTACAAAAAATAATAATAATAAATCTTTTATTTCTGCAGATACATTAGACTGTATATAATAATAATAATAATAATAATAATAATAATAATAATAATAATAATAATAATAATAATAATAATAATAATAAATACCTTTATTGGCGAATATTCAGCAATAGCTGTTCTTCCATATTAACCTTACATAATAATTATAATAACATGAACATAAAATTAGCAAATATAGCGAAGTGAACAGATAATAAGAGTAAATCAGAAACAAGAATTTAAATAAGCAATCAATAATAAATAAGATACAATATTGTGGTAATGAGTACAAGGACTTCAAAGGAGTGACATGTCATTTTATAGTAACAATTTTTTTACATTCTTAATAAAAGTAGCAGGCCTGAGAGAAATAATTGTGGGTGAAATCTTATTGAGAGTCGTAGGAATAGTATAAGAAAATGTGCGTTTAAACAATGCGGAATGAAACTTAGGGATGTGATATTTCAAATTATTCCTTAAATTACGGCGATGATGATTAGTACGCATAGTTAATTTGTTATAAAGATATGAGGGAGATTTATTCTGAATTACGCGATGTGCCAAAGAAGCTATATGCAAACATCTAGTCTGTTTCATATCCAACCAATTGAGCTCTTTTAAATAAGGCGAAACGTGTTCATGTCTTTGCAAGCCATTAACGAATCTAACACAGCAGTTCTGCACTTTTTGTATTCTGTTGGCATCAAAAAGAGTAATGTGTGGTCCATAAACTGTGTCACAATAATTAAATATAGATAATACAAGACTACTAGATAGAATCATACGGTTGTGTTTTGACAGGATGAACCTGTTCATATAGAGATTCTTTAAGGCAAGATAAGCTTTTTTAATCAACAAGGTTACATAATCAGTAAACCTGAGCTTATGATCTATAAGTAGTCCTAGATTTCTTGCGGAATTTGAAATGTTAATATAGGCCTCATTAATTTTAATGGAAATGGCATTATTCAATAGCAACTCTTTTCTTTTAATCTCGTTACCAAACAACATAACCGTAGACTTAGATTCATTTAAGTGTAAACAATGATTTTTGCAAAATTGAGCTAATGCCTCTAAGTCCGCATTCATGTTGTCAACGGCAGTTTTAGACTTACTTGGGTCAAATGATATGTACAATTGCGTATCATCAGCGTACATATGAATTTTACAAAAGCTTATGCTTTTATTCAAATCAAATACGTATATTGAAAACAGAAGCGGCCCTAAAATAGAGCCTTGAGGTACACCTTTCGAAATAGAACAATGACTGGAGTTAGTATCATTTATATTAACTACTTGAGAGCGATTAGTTAGGTAACTTCGTATGAATTCAATGCTGTTATTATTAAAACCTATGTAATGCAATTTAGTGAGAAGAAGTTCGTGATTCAATGTATCGAAGGCCTTGCTGAAATCTAGTAGGGCTAAAAGTACCAAACGCTTACTGTCAACGTCAATAACAATATCATCAATGATATGTTGCAATGCAGATGTTGTGCTGTAACCTCGCCGAAAACCAGACTGAATTTCTGGTAGAATATTATAATTATTTAAATATTCTAAAATTTGGGAGTGAGCTACTTTTTCAAGAATTTTCGAAAGTGTGGGGAGTAAACTAATAGGTCTTAAGTCATTAAAAGACGAGGGTATTTTTATTTTAGCAATAGGTTTGATTACAGCTTGCTTCCAAACATCAGGTACTTTATTTTGCACGAGACATTCATTTATTAAGTGCGTAAGCTGTGGTACGACATCTGGAAATACTATTTTTAACACACTTAGATTTAAGCCATCAAGTCCCACAGAATTTGATTTTAATGCGTAAAATATTTTCGATACATCAGATTCAGAAACTGGAGTGAAGGAAAATGAAGTATTATTTATGGAAAACCGATGAGATTGATAAAATTGCAATATTTGTTTATCAGGTTCAGATGAAGGTACAGAGTTAACGAAATGTGCGTTCATTGCATTGACATCACATAAATTACTAGGAATTATTTTTTTAGGTACTGCATGAGCATTGAATTCCTTAAAAGTATTCCATAGATTATTGTTGCCAGTGTTTTTTAATTTAAATTCAAAATATGCTTTCTTTTCTCTCTTAATCGCCTCAGTAGTATAATTTCTTAAGCTTTTGTAAAAATTCCAATGCTCTTGCGATTTAGTTCGTTTAAACTGTGATAACGCATTATCTCTGTGCTTCATCATTATTCGTATAACATCCGTCATCCATGGTGATGGAGTGTAACGAGTTTTGATTATCTTTACCGGTGCATACTCATCAAGTAAGCCCAAAATAATACCGTTGAAGATATGTAATTTCATATTAAGATCACGACAGGAAAAAAAGTGTTGCCAATCAAAACTGTTTAAACTACCAAAAAGTTTGTCAATATCAACATTTTTCATGTCACGAAACCGCTTAATTTGAGGTCCCTGTTTATTTTCAAAACTCAATTTCAGTTTACAGGAAACAGATCTATGGTCAGTTACCTGATGCATATCTGTTACAGTAATTTCAGAACAAATCTCACTGGATGAAGTTATTATAATGTCTAATAGCGTTTCAGAGTGTGCAGTTATACGTGTGGGTTCCGTTATAAGTTGAGCTAAATCAAATTCATTGAGTAGAGAGTTAAAAAGTTTGACAGAATATAGAAAACGTCACAAAATAATAATTTTCTGTATGAAATTTGCATAAAATACATACAACTGCCGGAAGGTCATGTACAAGAAATAGAATATTTAATTTAGCAAGGAACTTTCCGTATGAAATTTGTACAAAATACACGGAAGGTAATGTGCTGGCCACATCAGATTTTTTACCTTCCGTCACCTTTAGGTAAGGAAGGTATTGTCTTTGGTCAAAAAATTCGGTGGTGAGTTTTTGATGAATAAGCACGTTTTAGGGTCCCTAGAATACGATTTTACTATTTTTACGATGATGTCTGTATGTATGTGTGTGTGTGTGGATGTGTATGTGTGTGTGGATGTGTGTGTGTGTGTGTGTGTGTATGTATGTATGTATGTGTGTCTGTGTGTGTGTGTGTGTAACAAAATTTTCGTCTACGATAACTGCCATACTACAATTCTAAAAATTATAATTCTTTCGTATTTCTCTTCGTTACATCCATGTGAAGAGCTGATTAGATTTAGGTTAGAATTGGACAACCGGAAGTACCCTCATTTGAAGATTTTAACAGTTTTTCTTGAAAAAACTATGTTAAATATCATTTTTTCATATTTAATGTTATTATAAATATTAAAGAATATTTTATTCTTTATACGATTTGACTGCATTTTATAATTAATATTAAATGGATATAGAGTTAAAAAATTATAAAGAGATTAAATTTCATAAAGGAGCCATAGCTATGAAAACAGCTACTAAATTAAGAAAATTTTTATTGAAAGATGTCAGTGTCAAGTGAAATTGACATAGTGTGTGTCTTATTATTATTAATATTACTGGAAATATAGGATCTTTTGCTTTCTGTATGCAGTGTTTGTAATTTGTATAAAATACATACAACTGCTTTAAGGTAATTTACAATAAATAATAATAATAAATCTTTTATTTCTGCAGATACATTACACTGTATATAGAAAACGTCACAAAATAATAATTTTCTGTTCGGAATTTGCATAAAATACATGCAACTGCCGGAAGGTAAAGTACAAGAAATATAATATTTAGCAAGGAACTTTCTGTATGAAATTTGTACAAAATACATAGAACTGACGGAAGGTAATGTGCTGGCCACATCAGATTTTTTATCTTAGTTTTTATTGTGTAGTACTTTAACGATAAAGTGTATATTTTATTATTTTTTGTTATGGTATTCTAGAAACTAGTCTGCTTGTCTCTGAGTTTCTTTCGAATAAGTTACATTTTGAACAGTATTATGAGAAAGAATAATAACAGTATTTGAAGATGCCTGTAAACTCAGTGTTATTAGAAACTGCACTAAAATTTCGGTTGTAAGAAAAAATTGTATGCAACACGTGTGTAAAATATTGTTTTTTGTCTCGTGCTATAATATAATAAAACATCGCAGTTGACCAAAGAAGTACTACTTTACACATGTAATTGTGATAATCGTCATGTTCATGTTAAATGTATTGTGTTTGAATGCTTGTAGACGCTAAAGCAGGTACAAGTGTATACCGGAATAAACAACTAACTAACTGGAATCGATAAAATATTTTTTTATAAGTTTACAATGTGTTTGAATTTTGAATATTTAATGCAATTCTAATTTTTCACTGTAATTTATTGTAATAATCTCGTGTATACATATTTACACAGTTGTTGGGAATAAATTTCCTCCCTGTTAGGTAGGGTAGGTAAATGTAATCGGCCGATAAATTTTATAGACGGTAACTACTCCCATTCCATTTCCAATTTTCTCCGCACTTTCGTCTTTCGATCCCGCTAACTAATTTCCAACATTCGTTCCCCTTTTGTTAGGCGCGCTGCGAACGTCTAGAAATTACATTGTATAAAGTGGTCGACATTTGCGTCGATAAATTAAACGGAATATCGCCAAATGAATAATTAATCTCTCATAATACGGCGAATAAATCAATGTAATATGCCGAACAATGCAGCCATTTGGCGATCGGTGATTTTTATCACATTCATTATACACGATTATGCGAATGAAACAGTTACCCTCGCGATGTTCCCTTTGTTTATCGCAATGATCGCTCGTTGTGCAGGTGAATTCCAAATTAGCTTTGTCACTTTGAATAACTATGAATTTTTCGTTATATATTGCAGTTTAATTGTCCCGCTTTAAATTATTAAACATTCATAACTTTTCGTTTTAATGTAGAATACAGTTTAATAATTGTATGTAGAATTAAAATTGTAGATATGTGATATTGAAATTGTTAACTGCATTTTATTAAATTTTTTAGTATAGGTTATGTTATACATAAAGCAGTAAAAGTCTTTTATTAAGTTTTGCTGTATTTTTAAAGTTATAATTACTAAACATTTTTAATAAGGATATTATTAAACTATGAAAAAATTTTAATAAAAGTTTATTATAAAACGTAAAAACCGGAATAGCATAGATAATATAAAGTTAACAATAATTACAAACATAAAACAATAGCTATTTGTGTATTAAGAGCGCAAAATGGGACATTGTCGATTGAGAGGTTGTTGCCGCGCGACGCAGGAGCGAGGCATTGTCTCGAAATCGACAATATCCATTTGCGCTCGAAACACACACAAGATTTTTTTCTACAGTCGCCACACTGGGGTCCTCCACCAGAACAAAAATTTATTTTTTATTTATTTTTACTTATCGGTATTTTCCATTCTTCTTGAGCTATTGCTTATATCTAATCTAAGCAATTTATACTTTCGTTTTTGTAAATGAATGCCCCATTTTATTTTCACAGCAGTGCGGCATTTTTTTTTTTTTGGTTATGTAACATACCGACAGAGCAGTTATATGTCAGATTGACTTGTTAAGTGGGTAATATGTAACTACAGTGTCATTAATTCCTGACTAAACGTTTCCATTAAGAATGTAGCCAAGTAACATTTCTCAACATTGTATATTTAGAAATTTGAGGAGCGAGCGTTTTTCTACTTTGTCGCTCTAGAGCGGCAAAGTGACATTTTGCATTGACAAAAGAGAGCGCAAATGGCTACTTTCTATATAGACTGTAAAAAAAATATTTTTCCTACGACCGTGCGCGAAAAATACTTTTCACGCACTCTTTACAGTTCGCAAGGAGTCATTTTTCAAGCACTAGTACGTGAAAAGTACTTTTCAAAGTAAATAAACGTTGCTAGGCAACAGTAAAATTTGGTTAATTTACTTGGCAAGTAGATAATTAGGTAGTAAATAATAATGAAAGTAATAAAATTTATTAAGAAATATACAAATCTAGTATTTTTTTAACAGATTGAGTACTAATCTAATTTTTAATAACAACATTTTTTGACATTTATTCTAACCTAACCTAATTTTTAATATTAATATTAAATGTAAAATTTGTACTATAATAGAAGACTAATCCAGTTCTGTCTGAGATTATTCCAAGTGTTAAGTTATATTTTTGTACAGTATTATGAGAAGGAGCACTAACAATATTTGAAAATGCTGGATGCCTGTATACTCAGTATTATGAGAAACATTACTAATATTTCGGTGGTAGGAAAAATGTTGTATGCAACACGTGTGTAAAATAGTGTTTTTCTTCTCGGGCTACAATTTACAAAACATCGCACTCGATCAAAAAAGTACTACTTTACACACTTGTTGCATAAATAACTATATTTTCGTCATACCTAGTACAAAAAAAATGACTGGCTTGTTCGCGGTAGCAATCCCGGACTAGTTTGAGCATCACCCGGACTGGTCTGATTAGTACTAGTGATGGGCATAATCGAATGATTTTGAGAATCGAATTATTAGTATTTGAATGAATTTCATAATCGAATGATCATTCGAGTATTCGAATGAATTTCATAATCGAATGATCACTCGAGTATTCGAGATATGAGAACTTCATTCGTTCATTCAATGAATAGTTTTGTGCTCGAGCGAAAAATACCCCTCCCTAACACAAATCATTCGATCTCGGTTCTCGGTTCGGTCGTATTCGGATTACTTCGCATCTCACATTCCCGTATCTCGTTCAGTCTTCTGCTCTGATGCATGTCTGTAGTAATTGCAATAATACTGGCAGACTGGCAGTGAGAAACTGACAACTGATTCAGGTTTATTTTTCATTTTTCTATTTGATAAGGTGAATAATAATAATAATTATACGAGCCCCGTCTCAATGAAGTTGGCCCACTCGCTATAACTTCATTTTATTTAGTTAAATTAAATTATGATACAGATAATTTTTATTAATATTACAGACATTTTGTCATTCTAGTGACACAGCAAGAAAATATGTTTTCTAAAATATTTTATTTTTTAATGTAAAATGATATATAGTTACTTTTACCAACAATTAAAAAAGAAATGAAAAAAATTAAACGAATTTAAGTCGTATGTGGTTTTATATAAAATATATTTTTATTTACCTATGTTTAGTTTAATATTATAATTATATTTAATTTATTTTTAGTGTAGTCATTCTGAGTTCTGTAACGAAAGAAGAGTTTTTTATTTTATTGTTTTTAATGTTTTTATTAATTTAAATACTGCAGTTTAACAAAGAAATTAAATTATTTTTGTTTCTAATCTACGTGAGTTTTCTTTCCCATAGTCCGAATTACGAAATACGAGATACGAATGAAAGCGCATTCGAGTTCACGAGTAGTTTACATAAGAAATTCAGTCTACCACATGAAATACCATTCAAGCGATAAAATCATTCGAATGATTTAAACGCACTCGAGTTCTCGACTTTAACCGAGATATTCAGTCTACACGTGAAATACCATTCGAGCGATAAAATCATTCGAATGAGTTAAGCGCACTCGAGTTCTCGAAATATCATTCGAGCGATATAATCATTCGAATGATTTAAAAATCACTCGAGATATCTCGAGACATTTTCATAATCGAATATTTCGATTATTTTCATTCGAATGATCCCATCACTAATTAGTACGTGACCAACAGTGACCAATCATGTGTCAGTCAGAGTCGTACCGCGAACAACTAAAATAAAACTGCGCATGTGTATGATGCTCAAACTAAACTAGCCTGGGATTGCTACCACGAACAAACCTATTATGTCATTGTTTCGTTGACAGTAAGTGCTAATTTACATTCAAGGGCTAGTTAATGTAGGCAACCGGTTGAAATATTTCATTAGGTGTCTAGGATTTAGGGCAGCGTTTCTTAACCTTTTAAAGGCGCAAACCACATTTAACTATTGTATTGGTCTCGCGAACCACTATATAGAAAATTATTTAAAAAATAAAAATCCATTTTTTTATCATAAACATTATACTATTTACCGGTTTCAGGATATTATTCCATTGTTTACATACAAAAAAGTAGGGTGGTAACTAAGTAATAACTGTATCTGTATGGTAATATTATTATCATACTGACTTGTCAACAACGGTCTACAAAATGAAAATAAAATAAAATGAAAATATAATGCTCTTGATTAATACATACAGATAACGTTAGCCTATCGTTCTAAATACGGTCTACTTTATTCTGAAGTAATAAACATGAGGAATAAAGCACATAATTTGAATATTGTCATATTGATATGTCAAAATAATTGTTTTGTTAACCATAACAATCTGAAAGTAGCATTAATAAGAGAATTTCAAAAAATGATATTTATCAATAATGTCTTAATTTTCTGAAACCGATAAACTATTGAACAAACCACGGATGTTATTATTTATAACAAGCCTTATATGTTAAAATCCTCGCTCAACGAGGTCGGATTTCAAAGTTACATCTGCGGCAGTTATGATGTGCATAACATTCTTAGGTATGTTAATAGCTATTATGAAAACAATATAAAGTTAATAACATAATATCAATAATTAAAAAAATGAATAAAATGAAATTTATTAAAATTTTGTACAAGATTTTGATACAATTTTAATCTTGTCTGATAATTAAACGCGAAACATTAATATTACCTTCCCATATTTGTCTAATTACGATGAAACTGTATATCTGTAAAATTAAAAATTAAAAATACGAGTAGCTTGCAAAAAATAATGTTAATTAATGTAACCCCTGACTTTGCATAAGTTTTGAAAGTTTTTTAAATCGCGATTATATTTGAAAGTTAGCATTCATTTTCTTGTTGGAAGCGGTTCCTAAAATTTAGTTTTAGTAATTACAAATCCATACTCGCATATAGGTGTAGCAAAAGGTAATAATTTTTTTTTCCTAAAATTGGTTTTTCTTCTTTTTTACCAAAATGAACTCAACGTTTCATTCCAATATTTGTAATATATTTTTTATATAAATATTTTTTTGTAAAATTCGCAATTTTTTGAACCTCATTCTTCTTTGGTACGCCTATGAATTTTAAAACTTTCCCGTTACCACAGTGATAAAGTGAATTACCCTCACTCGTCAAGTTACATCGTACGGACTGTTAAAATTAAATATACTCGATCGAAAAACTGCACCTACAATTCTTGGTACTTAAAATTTATTATTAAAATACAAGGTAGTTTATTGAATTAGAATCTACTGTTACTAGCTATAAATTGGAAACTTGTATCATTAAAATGCTAGTATATGTAATTTCAAAACAAACGGAATTGTAACCTCACAGTCCACAGAGAATTTAGAAGAACTCCATAAATGAATTATTGATTTACAGGTAAACTTTGACTAAGGAAAAACAAAAAAATATTTGTCGTGGTAAATTAAAACGGCAACTGAGGGATCTTAATAATTTAATATTTAATATGCGCTCACCTGCAATAATTAATGAGTTTTATTTTAGAAGTCTTAAGGAAATGAGAGAAAGTGGAAGAAGGATTTCACTTCGAGTCCTTCCACCGTCCAGGTTAAACAGTGAAAGAAACCGTTTATCCAATTTCCCGTTTAATTGAAAGTAGTGCAAAAGTTCTCAAGTTTTTGACTTGTGCCTAATTAAGATGCCGAAAGGGTGTTGATATAAGTATGGTTTCTAACAGAATGTACAATTAGTTTTTTGACTAAAAGAGAAAAAGAAGAAAGAATAATTCTGGAAACCGTTTAACTTTGTGGAAATTAGCATAACTTTTCCTATAGAATAGAATACAGATTTTGCAGTTTACATATTTTTATTTTTAGTTCTGTATTTGTAATTGGTTTGAAGTCTTAGTTTTCTCGAAGTTAAAATCGTTTTACAGCAGTTTAGTTTTGCATAAAGGATCCAAATTTTTCGAATAGTTTAAATTCTTTACCATTATTGTTTAAGCTTTCTTCAATTCGTTCGTAGGTAATTTAATATTTGTAAATTGAATCCAAAATTTATTCTTAATAATATATATTGTATAATTTGAAAAGATCGAACATCGAGCTTTTTCTTATTGAAAAGACTATTAGTGTCTTCGTTCGGGATATAAGATTTCTTGTCGTAGTCAGCCAGATTGCCAAATCTTCGTTATTTTACTTCACTAATCGATTTATAAAACGTCTAGTGTTGCACCTAGTGATGCACGCGAGACGAGACAAGGCAAAAAATATAAAATATCGATCTCATCTCGTTTTCGGATCTGTAATCTCGATCTCGTTCTCGTTCTCGCTCATTTCTTTGGGCCTCGTGTCGAGCTCGAGTGAGAGTCTCGCTGTAAAAATAAGCGCTTGCACACTGCGTAATTACGTCACACTATAAGAGACAAGTTAGCACCAGTCGTATCGTCGCCCGTGTAACATATTTTTATTCATTTACGGTCACCAGAAAATGTGATATTACTAAATACATAATTTAATTTATTTCTAAAACAACGAATTTGTTACAAAATTATGATTTCAATACGAACATCTATTAATGCATTCCTGTCAGCCGTAAAACTTAAACATTAAAAAATTCTTTTTTGTAACTAAAAGTAAACTTTATCATTAAATATATACCACCATTTAAGTATGATTTAGTCATAAAAAAACCGCTACACTGGGAATTTACCAGAAACCAATCACTCCGCTTCGCTCCGTGTGAGCTCCCATCGACGCTTGATATAACATCATGATGGAGGGGCTGAAATTCTGGAGAAAAACTAGTTCTGTTGAATGCAAAACCGATTTTTTGCATTTCATCACTAAACCGATACCAATCGACTCTAGATGCAAGAAATATTAATATCGTTCCCCGGTCCATTTTCATTAAATTTACAAATCAAAACTATAAAGTTACTAATACTTTTTATTGCGAGACACTCACGAGAACCTCGCGAGATTTCTCGCTTCTCGCAGTATTTTATCGATCTTCTCTTGAATTTTAAACCGCAATCCAGCCCTCGTTTTTGTCTCGCAAAAAACAACGAGACGAGACGAGATGCGAGAGTACACTCGCCTCCTCGTGCATCACTAGTTGCACAAATATTTTTTTTTCCAATTAAAAGATTGGCGCAATCGGCCATAGGGCTTATATAAAACGACAATCAGCTTACTTAGATTGTATAGTTCTGTAAGGTCCGATATTTTTAACCTCGGTTAAACAATTTGTTAACTGTCAGTTAAAAGAAAAAGAATGCCACATTGTTCTTATAACCCACAGTTAACAGACTGTTTAACCAGGGTTGAAAATATCGGACCTAAATATATTCTAACGCACAAAACTCGGTCCAAGTTTATAAGTCCGAATTTTGTGCGTTAAGTTATATTGAGTGATATCGAAAAACTGCGAGCGAAAATGACCAAATATTCATTATACTATGTGGTAGTAAGGTGTTCATCGTTTTATAAAAAGTCTAGCTAGATTGTAATTTAACGCTGCGGAAATTTAAAAATCTGGCCCCGTTTTGTAAAAAGACTAAACGTTTTGTAAAAATATCAATCAAAATGATTGCGAGAAACAGTAAATTCCCGCACTAGTTTTTTGTTTTATTGTCACGATCGCTTCAAAATACCATTACAATATTTAGAATACAATTAGGATTTTTTAATTTTTGTGAATTGCAGAAAAAATATTGTTTGAAATACATGCCAACACGTAATTCTGACGGTATATGCAAACTTGCATTCGTTTCAGTCACTAATTTCAATTTCTCGTACCTGTTACAAAAAGCACTTTTTAAAAATTATTTCTATATTTGAATATTTTCAGTCAGTCGCTATAATTTAATTTTGGCTTGACAGTTTGATGACTTATTGCTTGAAATCGTGTCGAAATGGAATCGAAGAAGTATTATAATAATAAAATAACGCAACCTAACGGCAGAGGACGTAAATCAAAGCAAAAATTCATTTCTACTCGTATGCAGTTTAGTGAAAATGAAATTTGCCAAATTATTATTAATTAATTTCTTGTAAAGTTTCCCAAAGTTTATGTTACACTATTAATCACAACCGATCTTATTGCAGTGTATATGGAGGTAGGTAATTAGATATAATCCCAGTATATTGCAGGTGCATGTAGCTACGCAGGTGCATACACAGTTAATGCTTCTGAAACTTTAATTTATTTCATCTAAAGATTGTTTTCAGTAAAATATTAAGAGAGTTTCTTCTGCCGTTATGTTTTTCGAGTAATTTACGACAATTTTATGTTGGAGAGGATTAATATTAATGAGTACTTAAAAAAAATTATTTTTGTAGCTGCACTTACTTTTATTGCAGGGGGAAATTTTTGAGTAAAGGCAGAACACTCACCTGAAACAAGGAAAAAGTAATTAGCACAAAAAGTTTAGCAAAATTAAATATAAATATATGATGGGGTCTTGTTTCTACTTAATTTTCATTTTACATTAGTGCCTATTCATGAACGGTCTACACTTTTTTGACAGACATTGGGCGCATTCAGCAGGCATGTGGTCGCTGAACATGTTCACCATTTTTCTGCTGAATGCATTGTTCACTAGAAACTGCTCACTGAATGATCACCGACCAGCTGACCGTAAAAAAGTGCGGTCAGATATTCCTGGTCACTTGTTTATGCGCGTTAAAGCGAATGTTATGTTCAATATACCTTACAAAAATATTATATTGTCGATAATTTTATATACAGGTGTCTCAATAAGCTTGCTCACTATTGGTAACTTTTTTATTTGAAAAGATACAATTTTGGTTAAATGAGAAAATTGTGCCATTTTGAATTACAAAGCTACTAATATCAGCAAACATAAATATATATCTCAAATATAGGACCTAACTTTTTAATTTAAATAAGAACATATATTTTTTATTTACTTATTCGCTAGAGAATTTAATTCTGAATTCAAAGATATAATCGCTTCATATTATCACATAACGATTTTTTTGTGAAAAATCCATAATAAATTTCATTTTAATTTGATTTAAATATGACTATAATAAGTGTACGACGAATAGAAGAAATGAATTCATGTTACTTTTTTTTACGTAAAATTAGAATGCCATTAATGAAATTAGTGAATATTTTGTTTTGTCACTTGATCACACTTTTTACCTTCTGTCACCTTTAGGTAAGAAAGGTATTGTCTTTGGTCAAAAAATTCGGTGGTGAGTTTTTAATGAATAAGCACGTTTTCAGGACCCTAGAATACGATTTTACTATTTTTTACTATGTATGTATGTATGTATGTGTGTGTGTGTGTGTGTGTGTGTGTGTGTGTGTGTGTGTGTGTGTGTGTGTGTGTGTGCGCGCGTGTGTGTGTGTGTGTGTGGATGTGTGTGTGTGGATGTATGTATGTGTGTGTGTGTGTGTGTGTGTGTGTGTGTGTGTGTGTGTGTGTGTGTGTGTGTATGTAACAAAAGTTGCGCCTACGATAACTCTAATACTACAATTCCAAAAATTATAATTCTTTCGTATTCCTCTTCGTTGCATCCATATAAAGAGCTGATTAGATTTTGTTTCTAATTGGTCAACCGGAAGTACCCTCATTTGAAGATTTTAACAGTTTGTAATGTAATGTACATAGAAGGAATTTAGAATCTTTTGCAAGGAACTTTCTGTATGGATTTTATAGAAAATACATACGCATTTACGAAAATTCTACCGGTAGATACCGCATATACTGATTGTGTTCGAAAAAACGAGTGGTAAAAAGTTACCGTGTTCGAACATTGTTTAATATCTACCAGATCCATCTACCGGATTGATGAAGAATCTAATCTCAGAAAAAGGTAATGATGCAAAGCGAAGCGTGCGCGGTAAAAGTGGAAATGTGTTCAAAGTAGAACTCTGCTCAGTTTGTTAACTACGTCAAATTCCAAACCTGTTTTAAATTATCAAATTTTTTCATAGGTTATTGATCTACCCTGTTTACCACTTGCATTCTTAAAATATCGATTCCGGTAGCTATAACCTGATAAAAAGCTGTTTACCCGTAATAGTTTACCGGTAGAATTTTTGTAAATACCTCATATAACTGACGGAAGGTAATGTGCTGGCCACATCAGATTTTTTATTAAATGTAAACACATACAAAATGTTCATTTCTTTCATTCATGGCATTCTAATTCTACGTAAAAGAAATAACATGAATTCATTTTTTCCATAACGCACTCTTTTTATACACATATTTAAATAAAATAAATATAAAACTTAATATGGATTTTTCTCAATAATATCGTTATGTGAGGGTATAAAACGATTATATCGTTAAATTCAGAATTAAATTCTCTAGCGAATAAGCAAAAAAATATATGTTCCTATTGAAAATAAAAAAGGTAGGTCCCATACTTTGAGAACGGCTGATATAAATTTATGTTTGCTGATATAACTAGTTTTGATGACACAATTTTGCTAATTTAACCAAACTCGTATCTCTTCAAATAAAAAAGTTACTAATAGTGAGCACGCATATTGAGACACCTGTATACTGCCTCTGCACCAGAAGTATGTTAGAATTTCACCATTATTATTTAATATGCTGTCGTGTTTTAAGGCTTATAGCGTTTTCCATTTGTTTATTTAGTTTGCACTAAGTGCATAAATCGTTTTCCATTTATATTGTCAGTGCACACTAACTGAATTTTACGTGTTCCATTTATACTTTTCATGTGAACTGAATTTTACTCAGTGCGTACTTTCTTACACTTACTACGATCGTCAGTTCTTGCCAGTGCAATCGCACGAGTTGTAACAACAACTAGTGCTGGGCATGATGTGATTGCTTGTACTGAGTTCAAAACTAAATATGTAAATGGAAAACGCTATTAGTTTCTTCAGTAATATTCTACATATTTGTAATGTATAATTTGAATTATTATTTTCGGATCTTTTTGACGTTTGAACCACGTGAATCAGATTAAATGTGAAAAGTGCATTCAGCAGAAACTATATGTTCGGTGACCATTCGGTCAGTGACCACAGAAATCTGCTGAATGCGCCCGTTATCTACAAAATAGTAAAATCGCATTCTAGGGGTTTAAATATGATTATTTAATGAAAATATAATATTTAAATGTACAGAGAGGCAATATATATATATATATATATATATATATATATATATATATATATATATATATATATATATATATATATATATATATGTAAAGAATGCATATTTGTTACTTCGTTAAATATAAATATGTATAAATAAATATATTAATTTATAGAAGACAGTACATGATATGTTTATTTGTAGAATTTAATATAATAGCGGTCTACTTGATTCGCGCCGCTACATGTATACGAGGTCCATCCTAAAATTACAGATACAAAAGCACTGGCAGCCTACGAAAATTTTGTTTAGGAAAGTTGGTACCACTGTCGTGTAGAGTGTGGCGTACGTAACCCTGCGTTGGGTTTGCTGTTACTGCTTTCGGGCGCCAATCTGTGAACTGTCTGTTTTTGGGGTAGTTTAGGATTACGGATAACTTGTTGGAGGTCCAGGATTATTATTTGTAAATGATTTTGAAATGTGTAAAACTTAAACATTTTATTAACACACACCAAGTGTACAAACATGTAACAAGAATAAAAAAATTGTCTTGGAAATCAGTCTGTTTGACTCTAACTTTGAATTTGACTTGGTATATCTTTACTATATTTGAATGGAATCCTGTCTCTGAGATGACTCACTCTCGCTCGGATTCAGGGACTATCTCGTTGAGGGGAGTTCGCGACGTGTCGTTAACTTGTAGGCAACAGACGCTGTAGGTAGACTTCTTCTTGGTTTAGCCGACGCAGCTATCGCAATAAGTCCCTTCTGAAGCTCCGTGAGCGATATTTATACAAAAATTTGGTTGAATTTTGTTTAAATTTGCGCGTTGGAAGGCTATATATCGGCAATATTAATGGTTCAGAGGTGGAGTTGTATCGCGGTGTCTGATTGGCTGAAGCCTGGTTTTGTAAAATGTTTATTTTGTGTCTATATAAGCAAAAAATCCAGCTTTTCCGTGATAGTTATTATCAGGTAAAATATACAATTAAATATAACAAGAATACAATAAATAATAATTAAATGTTCCAGTTTCTCTTGAAGTCCGTGGCTGGCCATAGCGCTAGCATCGCTCAGCTGTTATTGCAATTGTCAAAATGGATTTCCCAGTGGTTTTTTCTAAGCTCTGTGAATGGAATCGTGTCATTAAGGGTTCTATTGTTGTCCAGACAGTTAGACTCGGCCCGTGGATTATCGGTATTTCGGCTGGCAGCGGTTGTACATCTTCACTTAACAAAAAACATAATTTTCATCCCGATTTCTTAGCAAAATCTAAAGAAAAGTGTTGGATAACGTTCTCTGCCCTGATAACAAAGCCCACGGGCCGGCTAGGAAGAATGGAAATCGCTGGGAAGACTGTGAACTTGGAGTTTTGACCAACTCGTATCTATGGAGAACTATGGCTCTGTGTATCCTCTTTTGCCGGGAACTTTGAAGAAAATGGACGAAAATATGTGACTTCTTCACAAGAGGGACTCTTCTTCTTTCAAATGGGTGGTATTGCAACTCTCTAAGGCGAGTAGTTTGGTAGTAGCAGCCCTTTGCGTTGGAGAATGCTGTTCACTTCTTCGGCAGGTACGAAATCCGCTCGGTCATTCGTTTTATTTTGAAGGCGGATCACTACTGTAAAATCTTAAAGAAACAAAGGGTCATCCATAATCGAAGGCAGAAAATGTTGACTCACGGCGTGTGCCAACTTCACGATGACCCCTGCCCTCACAGCCTCACACATCGCGAGCCACCAATGGGCTATTTTGGATGGCATCTGGCACGTTATGCATAATCTACCACACAGTCCCAATCTGTCGTCTTCGGTTCTGGATCGCCCTTCGAAATTTCTTTAAGGTTTCCAGTAGTGAACCGCTTTCACAGTAAATAAACCCATGCAGAAAACGAATGACCGAGCGGATCTCATACATGGCAGAGAATTGAAAAAGATACTCCATCACAAACGGATGCTACTGACAAAGTACTCGCCGTAGAGAGCTGAAAGATCACTCGAAATAAAATTTCCCCACCCCACTACTGCCTTCGTATATTTAATTTTAGGACGGCCTTTTTACTCATATATAAGCATTCACTCGTGTTGGTGCATCAACTACAATATCATCGTTACTGTAGATGAGTGACCGAAGGTATTTAAATTTGACAACCTTGTTTAGATCCTGATTCTAACCGACAATATTTATGGTACCATATATTTTATTAAAAAATTCCAAACTCTTCGTTTTAGTTATGTTAACGGGCATGCAATAATTGTTGTCTATTAAAAAAATCTAAGCTAGAAAATGAGTTGCTGAAAGTGTAATTTTCGTAGTATTAGTTTTTCTCCCGAAGAATTTTCGATCTCGTTTGTGAAATGGCTTGCAGTAAGTATTTAAGTTTGGAGTGGAATTTAAAAAGCTTTAGTTCTTTCTTTAAATGATAAGAGTTGCAGCGAATAGAATAAGACGAAACATGACAAATTGAAGTAGAATGTGTGATCTAGCGCACCAGCTACGAGTGAAATAGAATAGCAGGAATTTGTCAACGGTGCGCTTGCCTGAAGCTGAAGCTGAAAGAATGCGAGGAATGAATGTGTGGGAATGAGTATTTATTTTATTTGCCTTTTTCAAATTGCTGCGAATTTGTAACAATTTAAATTGCGCCCAGACAAAGAACATTTATTCTAGAATTTTTTTGTCATAATTACAGAAGCTTTTTAATAAAAATACGCTGTATTTTTAATAGTTTATTTTATGTACGAGCCACAGAAATAAAGGTTAATAATTTACTTCTCGATAACACCAAGTAAAATAAAAAAGTAAAATATTCATAGGTATAGCGGCTAGCGAACGAAATAACATTATTGGAGACGGTATTAAGTGAGGTAACAAGGTTATTAAAAAAAATTGTACGATGGAGACTAAATACGGCAAAACATTTGTGAGAGTAGAAATTTGTATGCAAAATACTATATGGTAAGCATTTCTAATCACAGTGATTTACCTGCTACAAAATAAAATTAAAAATGAAACTGTTTTCAAAAGGATTTACAATATATGAACAAACAAAATACTGGAAAATTGGGAAATGATCGGACACGCAGTCTAATGTAAATAATTTATTTCCTGGCCTACGTTTCGACTGTTACTACAAACTTCCTCAGGGCTACAAATGGTCAATGATTATAGTAGTAACAGTCGAAACGTAGGCCAGGAAATAAATTATTTACATTAGACTGCGTGTCCGATCATTTCCCAATTTTCCATTCTGCTACCAGTCGATCATCGTACTCCACATTTAAAACAAAATACTGACTTAACTACAGGTTTGTTCCAACAACAATCAGAAACCGCCACAAACCATTCTGTACGTGCATGTGTTTAAAAGGGTTCGCATAACAGTATTTTGTATAAAAACTAACTAAACAGTGCTTTTTACTTCCCGTTACCTTTGGCAAGGGAGATATAGTGATCGTGCTAAAACTCGCATATCGAGATTTTGGTAAATAACCACGTTTTAAGGTCTATAGAATCCAATTTGAATATTTTCACGATAATATCTGTGTGTATGTGTGGTTCCTGTTTACGCTGTAATTCAAATACTATAATTCAGAAAATTTTAAAACCTTGTATTTCCACCTTATTCTAATATGGAAAGAAACCATTAGATTTTGGTGTAAATCAGATAACCGGAAATGGTACTTTACTTGAAGCTCAAAATAGTTTTTCTTCGAAAAATACCTTCAAATATTATTTTTTCAAGATTTGTATTATTATAAAAATTAAAGATTTTTAAACTTCCTACAAACACACTTTTTCTATATATTTTACGAATAAATTTATAAAATGATCTATAAATCAAATCCCAGAGTCTACGCTTTAAACAAGTACAACTCCTTGGTAACACATTTCATATCTCAAATGTATATAACACATAAATGATACTGTCAAAGAAGTAATCATTTCAAATTAGTAATAGTAACGTTTTAAAAAGGAAATAGTAAATAGGACCATAGTTATATGGAATGGATCTTAATACAGTTTCCAGCAAAACTAAATATATAAGTATGTATATTTAAATTAATAAAAATTAAACAGCGGGAGATATTTTGTTGGCCACATCAGATTTTTTTCATGAGTGAGCTTTTTAAAGCGCATAAATGAAAAGAAAGTACCATTTAGACACGAGTTATATACATAATGTTTTTGCAACACCACAATCTTCAGTTAAAACAAATTTAAAATAAATTTTAAAAGAAAAATATAATTTTCATGAAAATGTTAAGATACTTCAATGTATATTCACTATTCACTTTATTCATTATTTACACTTTATTTGTTCAATAATACAGTTTAATACTTACAACTTTTTGAACTACAATCTTGAATATAACAACAATGAACTTAATAACTAGAAAAACATATAGCGGTACTACACAAAATACAAGATCACAGTTCACTGTTGTGGTTTGTTTTGTTCTTTTGTTAGTGGTTATTAACAAAATTTATTTTGATATTTTTAGACATTATTTTGTTCTTCAAAAAAAAAAAAATATATAATGAGCAAAAATGAGAGTATTAGTAATACTGGTAATTATTTTATTTCATAGTTATTTTTTTTATTTTACACTTTCCTATAATGACATATTTTAGCCATTGAAAAGTGTGTAATTGAAGACAACTTTAGAAGGTGGTGTTTGGTGTTATAAAAAAGAAATTTTAAATCTACCATTAAAAATCATTCGTTCGACAAGCAAAATTATTCAATCCCTGACCAGTTTCCTACCGTCAGATCAGAATAGTTGCGTATTCTAAAAAAAAAATTGTTTAAGGCATACGATGTTAAACTTCTGGCTCGTAGCGAACTTTGTTGTTCCTGTGTGCACTTGTACTGGTCAGAGCTAGAGAAAATGAATATTATCCCCGGTATAAATTTAAGAAAACTAGAAATAAGCGCAGGTAATAAATTTTAAATAATGTAAGGTTATTTTATTCTGTGACAATGACAAATGACAATAATAAGAATAAAATTAAGATTAAAAACTTTCAGTTCACTCCAGATGGTCGTGATTACACTGATAACTATAAACTTTCATTCTGTTCTAGTGATGCACGCGAGGCGAGACGAGACGAGAAATATAAAATATCGATCTCGTCTCGTTTTCGGATCTGTAATCTCGCTCTCGTTCTCGCACATTTTTTTGGATCTCATCTCGTTCTCGCACGAGAGTCTCGCTATAAAAATAAGCGCATGCGCACTACGTATTTACGTAACTGTTTAACTACAAGAGACAATTTCGCACCAATATATATATAACTATAATAAAGAGACGAAACACTAAATTCTGGTCACCAAATTATTTCAATACGAACATAATGTTTATTCATTTACGGTCACCACACAATGTGATAAGTTAGTAAATAATTTAATTTACCTCTAAAATATCCAATTTATCATCAAATTATGATCTCTAAACTATTTCAATACGAACATCTGTTAACACATTCTGTCTGTCATCAGTAAAACGAATTAAACATTAAAATATTATTTTTTGTAACTAAAAAAACCTACACTTTTTCATTAAATATATGCCAATATTAAAGTAAGATTAAGTCATAAAAAAACCGCTACACTGGTAACCCGCAGGCAACCAATCACTCAGCTTCTCTCCCTGTTGGCTCCCATCGACGCTTAATACAACATCCTTTACTTTTCAGGGGCGACAATTGTATTATTAACCGTGGTTTTAACTGGGGTGTATTAGGGGATGAAATATTAGAGAAAACTAGTTCTATTGGATGCAATACCGATTTTGTCTTTATTTTTGCATCTCCTCGCTCTGGAAACGATACTAATCGAATGGACTCTAGATATACTAAAAAAATATAGTGAATTCATATAATTTTCACATTTACGTGTTCTATGCATGAATTAGCGTTGACTCCACTCCTCGTACAGTGCATTTTTCATTGAATTCTGTTCGCAGAACACAAAAATTTCCAGTCAGTTTGAAACCAAAAACGGTTTTCCTTTTTAAACGCCTATGCCAAGAATTGCTTGGGACTGCCGAAATAAGTAGTTTGCATCTTTCTTATAATTTTCCCTTCACAGCTTGTGCTATTGATTCCATTTAGCTTCCAAATAGCTTCAGCCCATCACAGCATCTTAAAATTTTGAGATATGAGTGCTAAAATAGAACATCGTTATCGTTATACATATATTCACGCAGTACGATATGAGCAACCCCTATCCCATCTTCATATCAAACTCTGCTGGCAAATATTGACTAACCGGAATCAATATACGCACTGTATCTTGTAGCATTTAATAAACCGTGCATAAAATATTCATTGGCGTTGTCTTCCACACTGCGAATTGCCAGAGGGCGCGTCTGATATTAAATAACCTCAATCTCGACTCTGTCGAGTGTTTTGTTAGCATTCTTGGCAATTCCGCCTCCGCAGTTTCCATGTGAGGAGACAGCTGCTAAGTCGCGCTTATCAGCCAAATAGCGTGGTTACTCGCGGAGATTGCCTGTGACATGGATATTCGTTTATGGTATTTGATATTTCCTGGAATTTAATTGTGAGATCTGTTAAGATATAGAAACTGGAAAGTTGTATGTGCACTTCCTAATACACTGTTTTGTTAACATATGGCCGCTGAGTTAGTGTGTTTAACTTTATTAACTATAGTTGTTTATTTAAATGAACATTAATGTTTAATTTTCATATCTGAAACTTGGAATCGCGTGATTATTTGCGATATTATGTAAATTGTGTAAATGTTTATTGAAAATTTAATTGTAAATGAGAACTGAAAATAGCATTACAATCATTTAAACAGAAGTAAAGAATGGTGTTAAATAGAAAAGCAAATAACCTTTTTACGATTTATTTATAAAAAGTACTAATTATATTTCCGCTGGTATCAACGACTGCTCTAGTAATTGAAGAAATAAGTTCAGAAAATAGAACTTTTGACTTTTGCTAAATAAGCATGTTTAAAGGTTCCTAGAATTCAATTTTAATATTTTTAACCAGAAAATTTTGAAAACTGGTATTTCTACTGCATACTAAAATGAACAGAACCCATTATATTTTTAGGTGAATCGGGTAACCAGAATTTGAAGTTCTGAGTAGTTTTATTTGGAAAAATACCCTTAACCGCTTGTGTTAAGCCGGCCCTACACTACTCGCCTTGTGTACTTGTACAAGTATCTACAAGTATTCGACGGCATGCACGAATGTCGAGTCCGACTTCCCATAATTCTAAGAATTACAACAGATTTTTTTTTTTGTAAATATATGAAAAATACTTTATATTTGAAGTGAACATTACATGTTTCAATACAGCAGCACTAGGTCCCAAATACAGTAGGAATAGTATTAAATTATATAAAAATACAATAAAATAATTACAATAATTCCAAGAAAATAAAATATTGTAATTGAGTTTGTTTTCTTTCAAATATGATATTTTACATTGTAGGTAGATATAACTTTTGTGCCGTTTGGAAATTGAAAATAATTGTAGTCAACTTGAAAATTCAATTTTGTTAGTACATTTCATAGGATATAAATAAAATTACAAATTTTTAAATATTCGGTTATCCTGGGTAGTTTTTATCCTACGTATACATTGTAATTTAACGGTTTATTGGTTTTTGAATTTATCTATTATATTAATATCTATGCAGTAAATATACTTTTATTTCATTATTTGTGTAGATGTTACATGAATACGAGTATTATGACTATTTTGTAATGTTTACAATTTTTGAAAATTTAAGCCAAGCTTCCAGCTTAATTTGCGAATTTCTAATATTGTTTGAATTTTTATATTTACATAAATTAATGTTTCAGGAACATAAGATTAAAAATTAATATGTTTATTATTTTATGAATTTTCAAACAGCATTAATAGCATTGCTCTTAATTTTTGAAGCACTTTTAGAAAATATTTTGTAAAAATACCGATGAACTGAAGTCGAGAGTCTTGTCGAGACTTCAAGACTTTCTCGAGAAGACTCGATACTGGTCTCGTCTCGTCTTGACTTTTTAGTCGAGACCAAAATGACGGTCTTGTCTCGACAAGATCAAGACGAGACGAGACTAGACCAAGACTGGTCTTGGTCTTGCGGTAACACTACCCCTGTAAGTGACTATTCGTAATCAGCCAACAAAAATTGGAAAATGTTTGCAAAGTGACCTTGGGCATCTATACAATTGATGGCGCGGGATATTTATTGTGTTTTAGGTGACTGGTTGTGATTCGGATGGCCCGTGTTCGAATCCGACTGAAACTTGAAAACTATTTCTAATTTTCAAATAGCATCAACGGTAGATATACGTATCGCCATTTAACAGTTTGTTTTATCAATATAATACTTAGAATTGTTTTTATTAATGCATTTAATGATTTGATCTTAAATTGCCAATTGTGGATGTGAGCGCGTATGAACATAAAGCGATTGTTCGGGTCCTTTGATGTGTGTTGCTTTATCGACTCGGCACTAAAACATTCGTCACAAACACCAAATATTTGCTAACAAAAACGAATTTTTGGTCCATACCTGCATTGTTTGTATACGAATATTTGATATTGAGGTGTGGAGCCAGTATGTTTTGGGGAGTACAATTAAAATCAGGTCAGTAAGGGCTTCGTGCCGGTTGAGGTGTCGATATCTCCAAAACATCCGATTCCGGTAGAAAATCTCTTACTGGCCGCATTGCTTATTACGTTCTTGTACGATGGACGCACAAAATTTAAAAAAAGATATGAAAATTATTTTGACATTAAAAAAATGTAGTTGTCATTTTTAAAGTAAACTTTTATAGCATTTAGTATCTAATCAATTTTGAATTAATAAAAAATCTGATGTGGCCAGCACGTAACCTCTTGCCAGTTATTTTACCTGGTTGTACGCATAAAACGAAAAATATTTTTAAATACAAATACATAAATAATTCTCACATATATTTGCAAAATCTATGGGATATTTTAATATAAATGATGTACAATAAATACATTTTCTTTATATTCAATGTCCTGAAATTTTCTTTTTCAACTTTCCGTTTCTTTTTCTTTATATTCGTCATTTTTTCGCAAATTCCTTTTATATTCTTTTTTACGTATATTCTTTTGCGTTATTGACTTTTTCTTTACTTTCATAATCTTCATAATGATGTACAAATATTTTTGACAGTGGCATACAAATATTTTTGACAGTGACATTTATGTGTCAATTACAAACCTTTGAATTTCTTGCCTTGAAGTAGTTTGATCTGAGATTTATTACATCAAATTATTTTATATGCATTTCTTTATATCTAAATCTATAGAAGATATAATAATGAATTTATATTTATCGAATAAAGAATTTAACGTTCTTTAATATAAGTATTTACATAAATTTTCGATAAATACTATTTAGATGATTTTTTTCTTGTAACTACTACTTCCGGTTGTCCAATTGTAACCAAAACTTAATCAACTCTTCCCATTATTGTTAGATTGAGGAATCCATAGTTAAAAATGTCTTAAGTTTTATAGTATTTGAGAAATCGTGGATCCAACATCCACACACACACACACACACACATACGGACATCATCGTAAAAATGTTATAATCGGATTGTAGGGACCTGAAAACGTGCTTATTCACTAAAATCTGGATATGCGATTTTTAGCATGAACTCAATTCCTCTCTTAGCGAGAGGTAAAAATAAGTAATTTAAAAATAATTGTGGCAATTATGAAATGCAGCACATATTTTAAGGCTGGAATAATTTAAAATTCCTCTCATTGTTCATTTCTTTAAAATTCTTTTCGCTAAAATTCTTGCTGAAAAAATAAAAATAAAAACGTAAGTGGCCGTGCGGCAGGAATATTTGTAAAAAGACGCTGCTGTGAAGTCGTCAGCTTGTTACGCTTTGTTATTCCATGAATTTTATAAAATTCTTTGTACATAAAGAGCGCGCTTTTAAATCATGCTTTGTCTGCCAGGTGTGTAGTGTCTCTTCATCTGATTTTTTGTGTTGGTTTGCACGTGAAACTAAGGAAGAATAGACTAGGCTGGTATACCTGTCTAACGCCGGCAATGTCTTGCGGCAGAGGGTTTTGTTTGTGCTGTTTTAATTGAGTTTGTCCCACGATAATAGTTTCTCAATTTGAAGTGTCTGCTTTATTACATCACTAATTAAGTTTTGTCTCAGTTATAATTTACTTTAAATTAACTATTACTTATTTTATGCTAACAATTAAGTTTGAATAAAACACACTTGGTAAGTTTCACAAAAATATTTATTAATTTTCAAAACGATCGTTTCGATCTTTCGATCATCATCAGGTGAACTAAAGTACAAAGTAAAATTGCCTGCTTAAATACTAAGTGATTACAGATAATAATAGTGGGGATTTACCTAAATCTAATTGGTCGTTTACAATGTTGTCTTTTCGTAAAATTGCTTTTTGAATTTCTAGATTTTCTAAAAAGCTTAATTTTAAACCTTTTTGCTGCACGTGTAATATTTTGAAGTTTCCGTTATATGTATGGTCATGTTCTAGACAATGTGTAGCGAAGCCTGTGTTATGTTTTTTTATACTAGATGGACTTTTGGTACGCTATAAATTACATCGGTACCATTTCAAATAATATTAAAAATTTTGCAAAAAAACCTTAATATCAACATGATTTCTACAAATAAAACAATTTAGGCAAATTTCTAATTCATAACAAAGAAAAAACCAAAGCTGAAAACTTATCGGGAGTTTATCAAATTGAATGTAATTCTTGTAATGCTATATACATCGACCAAAGTGGAAGGCAATTTAAACAAAGAATCAAAGAACACCAAAAGTCCATCGAGTACACAGGCTTCGCTACACATTGTCTAGAACATGACCATACATATAACGGAAACTTCAAAATATTACTCGTGCAGCAAAAAGGTTTAAAATTAAGCTTATTAGAAAATCTAGAAATTCAAAAAGCAATATTACGAAAAGACAACATTGTAAACGACCAATTAGATTTAGGTAAATCCCCACTATTATTATCTGTAATCACTTAGTATTTAAGCAGGCAATTTTACTTTGTACTTTAGTTCACCTGATGATGATCGAAAAATCGAAACGATCGTTGTGAAAATTAATAAATATTTTTGTGAAACTTACCAAGTGTGTTTTATTCAAACTTAATTGTTAAATATGTTTCACCAAGAGCCAACCACAAATTCTATCCAATATTTATTTTAAGCTGTTACAAATAGATATACCAGTTTTCTTTGCTTTGTCATATTCATGTCATATTATTTTAAATTAAAGTGTTTCCGTTTCATAATCACAACTTTTTTCTGAAATGACATTCGCTCGATAAAAGCACGAAAAAAGCGAGTGCTCAGATAGGAATTGTGTCTTTCTACACTTTAGTTTGTAATAGCACACTACTAACCGAGGTGGAAAGTGTTTCGTTACTGTCAAGGGCGAAGTAGCTAACCAAGATTCTAAGCGCCGAGGTTAATTACAGTAAATAAATTTTAGGTCGAGTATAGAAAAATCGATGTCGCTATCGCACATTTTTTAGGCAACAAATTAATTATTGCAATTACGATATTTTCACTTTGAAAGTGACATGAATTAATCATGTAAACTATTGTATTATTAAATCAAAATTTATAACTTTTGTGATAGTCGCCTAAAGAATATTGACGATATCTCGACTTAAAAGTTTTCTAGCTTCATCGGATTTGATGGCCTTGACTTTCGGCTAAAATTTCTGATGCGGCCAAAAAATATCACTTTTACAGCCTTAATACACAAATAAATCCATAGTGTATATATTTTCATTAAAAATTGGTTCTTATGTCTCGAAGTTCATATATAAACTACTTGAACTTGACATTTAATACTGATTATTTGGCTGTGGGGTTGTTGCAAAAAAAATATATGTAAAAAGTATTAAATTTGAAAATATCACGAAATGTCCGTTAGATATTTTACAATTAATTATTGAAATGTGAGTAATATTTTGAAAAAATCACTTAATCTTAAAATAGAATGTGACGCTAAAGTTCATACAAGCTGAACATGTGACATCACCTACTTTTATTTAAACATAGGTAATGGACAAACTTGGCTATGAATGACGTGCTTATTTTATTTTATTTTTTATTAATATGAATTAGTTTAGTTTCCTGCATGACAATACTTGATAGCTCAAAAGGTCAAAATTTGATCATTTTTAATTCTTTAGTAAATAAAGTTACTTAAAAATTGTTAAATAGATTATAAAGTCAAAATGGTATAAATAATATATCTGCTTACATATCGCTATTGTAAACTTGGTTTGCGTTTAGACCAATCAGAAGCCTGAAATCGTAAGCCCTAACTTACTCCTAAGTCTATTCTTATCTGAAATACAGTACAAATTATATTATAATATTCTATAATTCATCGAAACTATATTCCGCATATGACAGATGATGTTAGTTGATTAATATCATTGCCGTACGTTGATTCATTTGATATTTGTTTCAGATACCTTCGTGAAATATCTTTAATTTCATTTCATTATGGCTTTTATAGAAGAGCGTGGCACATTTCTTTTTGAAGCATATTTTCGTTCGGGTGGAACTAAAGAAGACTGTTCTTTGGATTATTCTTATGACAGCTTGCAAAATTCAAAGGTACGCCCACGGAATTAGTAATGCTTTCATATTAAGTAAGCGGCAAATGCCAAAATTGTATGGAGCGGCAAACTTCAGCCTATATTTTTTATTTATTACCACTTATTACCACTAAATTATTATTAAATAAATATTGTGCTGATTTTGGAGTTTCAAATACATACTGCTTTTTTTAAATTAACTGTTACCAAAAACTCAACAGCTCAGCCCAGTGTAAAAATAGGGACTACAAAATTTATAATTTTTAGCTTCACAGCAATTCATAAATCGCCCTAACTACATCCAGACACACACATACATATAAAGCCCAGACATCACCACCCTGCGTTGGGAGGAGGTAAAAATTGAGAATTTAATTTATTTGAAAGCGCCAATCAATCAGTTCCACCTCTCAATTACTGGAAATGGGAACTATATACAGTAATGGATTTCATATCACCTGCATGCAAATGTTTCCGTTATTAAAAGTCAATAACAGAAATGCGAAATTAATACAATATGTACTACCTTTATTATAAAAATTTGCACATTTACATTTTAACTAATTGTTTCCGGACTAGATATTAGCAATTAATGTGCCAATAAAGTTTTGACAATTTAATAGGTTTACGTTCACAAAAATTTGTATAATATATAATATTTGCGAGATAGAAAATGGGAAATTGGGATGATTAAACAAATATTTGTTCTATCTAATTAAATTTATAAAATTCAGAAATTTTGAATTAAAAAATTATTACTTCCAAATATATTATTTAATAATATGATAAATGTTAAGTTACTATTACTATTTCATTCTGCAACTACCTTTATATTAAAAATATTTGATTACGATGTATAAATACCTACTATTATATGTATATTAATATCATATATAACGTATAAATATCATGTTTATAAAGTTGCATGCGTCAGAGGTTAGCGTTTTAATTTTAATTGGAATATTGAATAATCCAATTTGGTTTATTTTGCCTATTTAAAAGTATTTTTAACCCCCCTGGCTTTCGATACGATGCCGATTAGCCGATGACATAAAAGTATAAGATAGTCATTTTCATTATTGTAATCAAATTTCCTTTTTTGTAATTAAGCATTGTGTTCTAATTTAAATTATTTTTTGAACAAATTTAAGAGATATAATCATACGTAATATAACAAGTGATATGATTATCATCGATAATATTTTCGAGTGAAACCTAGTTGCAGATTGCTGCAATGTGCTGCTTTGGTTTCACGAGCAATATCTTCAATTATTAATCATATCACGAGCTTATATTTAATGAGAGAATATAATGAATTTTTGTGACTCATTGTGTGTGCTGCTAACCTAACTTTTAATATATTGTATTAAACATGGTTAATTGGACAACTGCCTTATTATTTGCATCATTGTTGATAACAACCCAACGATTATTGCATATTTTTATACTCAAAATTAACTTTCAATGTCAAATAAAGAAAACAAATCCCTTAGTAACGAATATAAATAAGGTGCTAATTTCTTTGTTTTTTTATCATCACTGTGATAGACATGTAACTATGGAGATTCTGAATGTTGATTGGCGGAAAACATGTCATGTGACTCATGAATTATATTCTCAGTAAGATTATATTCAATAAATTATCTGCAGCTTTGATACATACTCGTATATGCACAATATGCACATATACCCGGACTAGAGTAAAAATAAACAGGATCAATAATTATTATAATCATTTTTTATAATTCCTAATTGCTTAATTATTTTCATTATTGTAATCAAAACTTCTTTATTGTAATTAAGCATTTTCCTATTGTAGGTAATCAAAGATCTTTTTTATTAAACTAAAGGTATAAAGGTTGTTCATTTTATTTTGTCCACTATTGCTATCTCGAAAACTGTAAGAGCTACGAGGTCGGTTAAATTAACAAACAATTTCTATTTCATAAGACTATTAAAATGAGCGAATCATTTTTTTTAAACCAGTGGTTCCGAAAATAGAGGATGAAACATTCTTATTTCAAGTGAGACACTCTATAAATATATTTGGAATCTACGTAATTTTACGATTTCAACGATATGCTTAGAGTAAATTTTTATTGAAAAAATAAATTACAAAAGCTATTAAGTACAATTCTAATCTTCTATAATGGAAAATGGAATACAAGAATAAGTTTCCTTTCGAATCAAATATAGGGAAATGTTTAAAAAAAAAAACAGATTTACTAAATAATCTAAACGTCAACTTTCATTCGCTAGTCATACTATACACCTGCACTAATTTTCTATATGAACGATACTTTAGCACTGCAATACAAATGCACTAATCAATTCAATATACCATCAAGCATTTTATAAATTCAGTGTCTCTGAACTCTGTGTATCAAAATTTGTATGTTTTATTCCTGTAATAAGGGCTGCCGAGATTTAATTTGCGAACAACTATTTGTAGTTAGCAATTAATTATAGGAAAGTAATTAAAGATAAAGCAATTTCATTTCATTCTCTTGTATCCATTTCAATAAAGCCTTAATTCAAAACCAGTTCATTAAAAATTCCATCATCGCCAAATCAAATTAATTACAATAAAATAATTCACAAAGTTTACCCGTTCATTACAAACATCGTGGACGGCCATGGAATCACTTGAATCAATATTCACTTGTTATAAAGGCATGCGTCTTGTTAGGAGACAGTTGACAGCCCCAACTTTTAATTATCGCCACTAAATTAATATTATCAAATTATTCAAGTTGTGGATTAACCTGCGCGTTCGCTCGTGCGTATATTTGAATTTCTATTAACGACGAGAATGATATGTCATTAAAACTTTTCCCTGTGTTGTGTTTTGTAAACGAAAACGAGTATGCAAACTAACTGATTCAGATAAAAACAGCTTGTTAGGTTTGTGCATTACGTCTGGTTCGCCAACATAGAAATAATGTGATTTGCGCAGGTAAACAGTCGTTTGAGAAGGGAAGCAATATTTTTAATGAATGTTTCAAATGCAGTGGCGTGTGTACATACAATTTGTAAAGGAAAAAGAACAACAAAGTTTTACCGTACCATAACATAGAATAACTCATTTTCCACAAAGTACAAAACGCATGGAATATCTAGGTATATTTTTTTCAATATCAAGTTGTAATATTGTTGTGGAAAGACATCTAAGAAACGAAAAACATCATTAAGAAATATTGGAATATACTTATTTTGTATGTGTACCTATCTATATTTTTCGTCTGCAACTGCAATTCTTCTCTTTGATCAAAATAAGAATAAACATTTATTTAGCAGAAACACGAAATCGTAATACATGTCACCTAGTTATGCCATTGTATTTTACCAAAATATCAGTATCATATAATAGAACATTTCTTGCCAACAGATTTGTTTATTATAATTCCTTTAAAAATTATTTACAGAACGTATTAAATTTTTCTATTTCCAAAAATATTTTACAAGATTAGTGTTTCATCAAGACAACAAAATCTTGTCTTAATGATCATTTCTTGGCTAGGCTTGATTTTCAAGACAAGAAAATAAAAATTTCTTCTCTTGCTCTTTTCTTGGCGATGTAATTCTTGTCTTGTTCCAAGAATTCTTGATATTTCTTGTTTCTTAACATTTAAGGGGAATCCCCTTTCTCTATCGCTTATCCAATCCGAATGCTCAAGCGTCGTTGACGTCTGCGTGTATAGTCTGTCTAGAATTCTACCGTTATTGCTTTGACTTACTAAGCCTGTGGTAGACCAGGCACAGCGGGATGTAGCACTACCTGGCGTAAGGGTCGGACTCCGAAAAATTTAAATTTGCTAATCTTTATTATGCATTACGAAATTTCAAAATTGTTAGCTAATGAATTCACAGAATCAAATTACGTATTGACCATTGTTACAAATTAGGAACAAATAAGATTTGTTGAAACATGCTGTGACCATAGATTAAAATTAGGAAAAATAAGATTAGCAATGACGTACCAAACGTATATAAATGAGTTTTCAAAATTTTAAAATCAGTATTACTTTACTTTTCATACTGAGAGCAATTATATAGACACTTACTATGTGGCGACCATTTGAAGATGATAATGATAGTTTACCCGTTGAAGAAGATCGCTGTGCAAAACTTAAACGTACGTGTTTGCCGCTAGAAGCGAAAGAAATAATTAAAAATGTGTATAACTATTTAAAAGATAATGAAGATGAAAATTCGGCCTTAACCAAAACATGTGAAATGACGAAAGTGCCGTATAATACTGTTCGTGATATAATAAGTGGTGAATTGAGACCAAGAAAGAAAAGACGTGACGCGGGTAAGTGAAGAAGATATTATTATCGATTAATTATGTATGTGTATATTATTTATTGTTACGTGCAATATTTTATTAAATGACAAACTGCTCCGCAGTGTATAATTTTAACTAACAATTTTCGTTTTTTTTTTTACTATATTATGTATTTAATTTTATTTTTTATGTATTGTTTGTTCCATTATTATTTAAAAAAAATAAAAAGATTTGTTTCATTATTAAATGACAAACTGCTCCGCAGTGTATAATTTTAAGTAAGAATTTTCGTTTTTTTTTACTATATTATGTATTCAATTTTGTTTTTTATGTATTCTTTGTTCCATTATTATTTAAAAAAAAATAAAAAGATTTGTTTCATTATTAAATGACAAACTGCTCCGCAGTGTATAATTTTAAGTAAGAATTTTCGTTTTTTTTTTTTACTATATTATGTATTCAATTTTGTTTTTTACATATTGTTTGTTCCATTATTATTTAAAAAAATTAAAAAGATTTGTTTCATTATTAAATGACAAACTGCTCCGCAGTGTATAATTTTAAGTAAGAATTTTCGTTTTTTTTTTACTATATTATGTATTTAATTTTGTTTTTTATGTATTGTTTGTTCCATTATTATTTAAAAAAATAAAAAGATTTGTTTCATTATTACAAAATAAAGTAAAATAAAACAGGAAAACATTTAATACGTACCTGTCATTTCCCCGCTATAAATCAAGCTTAAATCCCTAACAATAGACCTGCTGAGAGGGTAATAACGGTAGAATTCTAGACAGACTATAACCTTGCCACTTTTAGTCAAATAAGTAATATTACTTTGGTGTCGTTGTGCATGCAATGGAGTACTAATTGTTGCTCATTGGTTATTTATTTCCTTGTGTTATGTCGATATTCCTTACTTTTTATTTAAAACAATGAGTGGTCAAAGAAAAATAAATCAGATTCAAAATAGATTTTATCCAAAAATAATAATTTTCCCTCTCAAATCTAATAAAAATATGATGTAGCTGGCACAGCACAAAACCTCTCGTCATTTAATTTTTATTGTACGTAAATATATGTCGGAGATTGTAATATCAAAGCATGTCGTAACGATCATTTAATGAATCAAGTATTACATGAATCACTTATAATCTTTTAATTGTATTGTCGTAATCGAAACGTCAAGCATTCTTGGCTACAATGCTTGGATGGAATCAGTGTGTAGCGGTGCTCAGGGTGAGTGCATGTCCGCCTCGCTGAGATCATCACGTTTATATGATCGCTGTGGTTCTGAAATAGTGTTGGTCGACATAGAGTTTGCCAGTGATACTACCCCGCGACATATATATATTTACCTTTGATTGGTCACAGTGCAAACCTAATTCACAAAAATGAAAAACATATCACCTATCATAAAAAAATTAATACCGCAAATTCTAGTTCGTTTGTCTCAGGTGTAAGGAACCCTCGAGTCGGAATTACTGTTAGAGGAAATTAAAAATAATCCTATTTCACAGAATTTCCAAACTAAATAGTTTAAAGATCAAAATATTTTGTTATAATCAACATAAAAATAAGACATAGTAATGTATTTCTGTGCTTTTCTAGTCTAGTATTTGAATGGGTTCATACAAAAATTTCATACCTGAATATTTCGTACAATTACATTCTTCTCAAGGGTTTCAAAAGAAACCACATCTATAAAATAATTTATACGTCACCTTTCATTCGCTAGTCATACCATACGTGAAATTTGAAGACGTAATACGTTCGTCAGGGGGTAAAAACGAGCTAGTTGGCGTACGTCTACTATAACCTAGTAGGCACATGATTTAATTTAAAACGCCAGAACGTTTTTGTTTTTCAATCAGAATTGTCATAAAAAATCGACAATTTCTTATTTATTCCTTAAATTGGGTAAAATGTTTAAAATTGAGCGAATTTACCATCGACAATAATTTGAGATTGCTAAGAAATGTAAGAGATGAACCTTTACGAAAATATATGTAGTTGAAACATCATTAAAAATAAAATGAAGAGCAGTCAATGAACTTGTAGAACACTTTTTAAAGCTATTTAGCAAACATTAAATAGTTTTTCCATTAGTGTTTAATGTCTACCAAAATACAATGAAAAGAGATATATACAGAACTGCCATTTGGACCTCAAAATTAATGTAGGTTTAGTTAAAACGTAATGCAAAATCTACACTTTTGAAAACCCGTTACTTTCTACGTTCGTTATTAAAGACGTAACGTTAGCGTTAAAATGAAATACTCCTAAATAAAATGTACTAATGTACATTTTAATGGGTAAAGGAAAACTTCTGGAATTCAATCAGTGGCCGAAAATAAATAATTTTTAACAACTGACTGAATTCCAGAATTTTTCTTTTACCCATCAAATTTCCAGTCAAGATGATCTAAGATCGTACATTTTAATATCAGCAATATAAATTAATCTTTTAGGATTACAAAAAAAAATTATATATAATAAAATATTCCTAACCGTGATATTTTACCTTTCGGGACGTACATTCATAAAATATGTTATATGTTTACAGCATATAAAAGAACAAACATTTCATTATCTAACAAATATTAATTAAAATATATGCATTTATGTTCCAGGTATATTTAAATTTTCAAAACACAACAAACTTACAAAGGAAGACAACATTACTTTGTGCATGACAAAATTTCATTTGCATTATTATTAATTTATCCGGGAATAAAATTCATTCTAACAATTATTCTAATCGTGATTTATAAGGACAATTTAGATCCGAAACAGTCTGCTAGTGTTTATCTCCTGGTTTTGGAAGGATTTGGTGGATTTTAAGTATTAATCGAATATAAAAACGTGGCGAACACACACAGATTTAAAATCGGATTTGGAATCGACTTTTCTAACGAGATTTACGGGTAATTCGGTTTAATTGCTCGAAGTAAACTTGAACAAGATGAATTGGGCTGAAACGAGAGGTGAAAACTTTAACTAAATGCAACATCGGTGTTTATAGTTAGTTATTTTAATGTCAGTTAAAATGAAAAATATATCATCGATATTATAGCATAAATATTAAAAATTGCATGTGTCAATTTATCAATGTGACATTTTTCGTTAACCAGAGATGAAAATATCGGGCCTAACTGATTGATGTATCTCCCAGTTATGGCTTATTTACATTTTCACTTGTATCTAGTAACCTACGAGTATGTATTTTTCTCAAATAACACACCATTGAAAAAATCTTCTATTGGGGCAACTTTTGTTTAATTTAACCGACTTCGTATCTCTTATAGTTCTCAAGATCCTTATGTTGGAAAAATTATCCTGGACACCATGTACAACTGAACACAGTATCTGTCGACTCTGCGAAGAGAACGTGTGGCCATAAGGAGACTTAACCATTTATGTCATAGGTAAAAGGAACCCATGGCAAATGAACGGGAAACTGACTACTGGTATAGTTTAGTTCAAGATCATTTGTTTGACTTCTATAATCCCTGCAATTTCGAGAACAATAGCGAAAACGGCATATGGTGAATTTATAGCAATAGAAAATAGGTTTAACTTTCAAGCTTACACGACGATTATATAGAAAACTGACCTGGAAAATTTACAATTCGTACCGATATTTCTGGTATACTTACAAGAGCCGTACTTGTTAATATTGCAATATCAATAACATAATAAATAATTCTGTTTTCTATTTCACTCAACTTCAACATTGGACAGTTGAAATGGAAGAATTGTACTGAACATACAATGGAAGAAGAAGGTAGATATTTGACCAGTAGCTCAAATATTAATCCATTTATTATACACGTAAGTAAATCTGACAATAATTTTTTGGACGATGATATATCACAATGGTTTTATATTTATTTTTATTTAATAATTTTGGCAAGTGGTTAATAGGCCCATTGGGGAAACACTCCACTATAAAAAAGGTTAACAAGCTGAAGGCAGTACCTCTTGATTAGTTCCGTAAATTAGCTTTTAACTTTAAAAATAATTTTATCATAATGTGGAAAATTATCAGCAAATAGTGGAATACGGTCCAGAAGTAACAGCATCCAGTGAAGCAATTTGTTAGTGGTCGTTCTGGCAAGGCATTTTTAAAGAGAAAATTTCCACAATGAGTACTTCTCAGGTCAATTCTCTATATAGTCGTGTGAGCGATTGTGAACTGAAAAAGCTTGTAAGTAAAACCTATTTTCTATTACTATAAGTTCACCATATGCGGTTTTCGGTATTGTATTCTAAATTGCAGGGATTAAAGAATTCAAAGAAATGATCTTCAACTAAACTATACAGCAGCGTTTCTTAACCTATGGGTCGCGACCCAAATTTGGGTCACAAGGGATTGTGAGTGGGTCGCGTGAACTACTTACAATTTTATAATTTTGATTAAGAAATGTCAATCATATTTTTCTAAAATGTATACAAGCGTATACAAGATTTCACTAAAATATTAATGTTAGAATTAGCAATACAATATACAATTGCTAATAAAAGAAAAACCAATTTAGGGAAATAAAATAATAAGAATAATAATATTATTACCTTTTGCAACACTTATATATATATATATATATATATATATATATATATATATATATATATATATATATATATATATATATATATATATATATATATATATATATATAGGTACCGAGTGTCTTAGGCCGACCGACACATGGGCGATTAACATGTAAAATTAGTTAATTGTGAATAGTATCTCCCCAGTGCAAGATATTAAGATGAAATTTTGCATGCTTATCCGGGGATACTATTTCTATGGATTTCAATTCAAATCAGTCAATTTACAAGTGTAATATTAGAATAAATTAAGAAAAATTGTAGAAGTACCATGAATGTTATTCATATCTTGAAAATAATAGTATCTAAGCAACAGCTCTGATAGAGTAGGGGTAACGTGCGCGCTTCACAATTTAGAGAGTCGGGTTCGAAACCAACCGACAGCAATATTTATTTTTTAATTTTTTCTTTTCAAAATAATTTTTATTATTAATATGTTTTTAATCTTTTATTAATATTTAATTTAATAAAGTGGATACATTGTACGGAACAAGATTTATTTATTTAAAAAATATTAAATCGTACCTACTAATTACAACATTAAAATTTAAAAATTATAATAAATATTCAAAATGGCCGCCGTTTTGCGCTAAGCAAAATCCGAGACGATCGTTACATTGCTGTCTCACGTTGCTTAGCTTTCGATTAGAAATAAGCCTACATTCATTCCTTATTGCCGCTTTCAGGTCTTCTAAAGTGGTCAATTCATAATGGCCGTAAATTTTTGATTTTAAATGACCCCAAAGAAAAAAATCTAAGGGGCTTAGATCAGGAGACTTGCCCGCCAATTAATTGGTCCATTTAAACCAATCCAAGAATCTGGAAATGAATTGTCCAAATATTCTTTGACAATTTGCACGTTATGCGCTAGACACCCATCCTGTTGAAACCATATCCTCTCCATATTTAATTCTGTAAGTCCAGGCCCAACTACTGTTTCCAATAAATCTAAATATTTTGGACCGTTCAATGTCCCTTCAATAAAATATGGTCCAATAATGTGATCCCAAAATTCCCGCCCAAACATTAACCTTCTGGGGATATTGTGTTCTTGATAAATTTTGAAGAGTTGGTTTATCTTTTGACCAGTGGCGAAAGTTTTGCACATTCGGTTCGTTATGAAGAGTAAATGTGCATTCATCGGTATAACAGAGGGAATACAAAAAGTTTCTGTTTTCATTGGCTTTATCCATAATTGTTTCACAATAAGTTGCTCTTCTTTCTTCGTCGCCGTCTCGCAATTCTTGATGGTTACCTACTTTGTAACTTCTAAATCCATTTTTCTTAAGTATTCTAGCAATTTTTGTTCTACTTATTCCACATTCCATTTGTAAACTTCTTAAACTAATAGTAGGCTCCACTTCAACCCGCGCAATTATTATTTCTTCAAATTCATTTTCAATTGGTTGTATTTCCTGCTTTGTGTGATTAGCAACACACCCAGTTTCTTCAAATCTGTTAATAATACGCCTTACACGGGATTTATTAACTACTTTTTCTGGATTTTCGGCAGAAAATACATCAGCAGTTTGCTGTAGGCTATTACCAATGTGAAATATTTTCACAATACGAATTTTATCTTTTGTAGTTAAATCCATATTATTTAAAGAACACTAGCAACAAATAAAGATAGTACAATACAAATCTGCATTTGACGTTTGATTATTCAAATCAAATGTTCTCGTTTTTTTGTTTTCGTCAGGGCTAACTATAATTTGAAGAAATTTAATTTATAATAAACCAATAAAGCAAATAATAAAATATTTTTTAAATAAATAAATCTTGTTACGTACAATGTATCCACTTTATTAAATTAAATATTAATAAAAGATTAAAAACATATTAATAATAAAAATTATTTTGAAAAGAAAAAATTAAAAAATAAATATTGCTGTCGGTTGGTTTCGAACCCGACTCTCTAAATTGTGAAGCGCGCACGTTACCCCTACTCTATCAGAGCTGTTGCTTAGATACTATTATTTTCAAGATATGAATAACATTCATGGTACTTCTACAATTTTTCTTAATTTATTCTAATATTACACTTGTAAATTGACTGATTTGAATTGAAATCCATAGAAATAGTATCCCCGGATAAGCATGCAAAATTTCATCTTAATATCTTGCACTGGGGAGATACTATTCACAATTAACTAATTTTACATGTTAATCGCCCATGTGTCGGTCGGCCTAAGACACCCGGTATATATATATATATATATATATATATATATATATATATATATATATATATATATATGCGAGTCTGGTTTTTGTGCTTTTGTAATTACTAAAACTAAATTTAGAAACCGCCCCCAACAAGAAAATAAATGCTGTCTTTCAAATAAAACCGCGATTTGAAGAACTTTCAGATGGTGCGTTCGGGTATAGCAATCTTTTTGGTCTTTTCGCTCTAAATGCACTTTGTGTGTTCGGGTATTCAATTTGAAGTGAATAGTACTTTTATAAAAGCGTTGGGGTATTTCAGAGTAGAGCAAAAAGAACTCGCTCCATAAGTCCCACCTCTAAACGAGGGAACACCAGAGCAGACATGCGCAATCTGAATTTTGTCTTATTACACATGGCATTCGCTGATGCTGAACCTCAGATCACGGCTTCAGATATTATTAATTTTGTGTGCAAAATGGATAATACTGTTAAAAAAGAAACACATTTATATTTTACAAATATGTAAGTTATTTGAAAAGATAACAACGGTTATAACTCAAACTGTTAAATGATCGGATCGCTCGAGTGTTCGTTCGGGTATTCCTGTTTACTCCAGAGCGGCAGAGCGATCCGATGTCACGTGACAAAAATCCACTCCAACTCCTTTCGTACACAGTGCGTATAAGCCGAACGCACCAAGAACTTATGCAAAGACAGGATTCACATTAATTTTTGTAAAATTCTCGAATTTTTAATTTTAAATAAATGCAATTTCAATCATGTTCGTAAGTCAAATTAGACAAATATGGGAAGGTTCTTAATATTAATGTTTCGGATATTTGATTATCAGACAAGATTAAAATTGTATAAAATTCATGTACCATTATGGTTTAAATTTATATTGTTTCATTTATAAACAGGTATGTGGTATATTCGTATATACTCATTTTCTTATTCTAATAAAAAGATTGTTGTTTATCATGAGACATGTGTTTCTATTTTATAAATAATTTACTAAATAGTGGGTCGCGAGACCAATACAATAGTTAAATTTGGGTCGCAGTTTGAAAAGGTTAAGAAACGCTGCTATACAGTAACTGGCTTCACGAGAACTCTGGAACTGCTTCCGGAAAACTAAGATAGTCACGTTACAATAGATATTACAGGTTGCAGTGACAAAAGGGACTCGCGCTTAAAGCTCTTAACTAGATAATAATAAATACATTGGTAAAATTGTAATAATGTTGATGTTCAGTAGAAATAAAATACCCTGTCTGCCCGTGTGTATAGTTTTATAGATGGAAGAATAATACACAAAATTTCATTTATCATAGATCAAAAATAAAAGTTTTAGTGGTTTTACCAAAAGCTCTATGTGAATAGAAACAAATAAAGCTGAACTTTGGCATGTAAAATTTAATAGAAGCACTAACCTTTCTTCTTGAAGTTTATATTTCATTCCGCGGTACATGATATTCACAAACCAACGTGAAACAATATGAGTAGCAAATGTAAAAGCCGAGTGTTTATTGCCACAGGAAGTCTATAGCGATGTACGGAGCCATTTATCATACGTCAAGTGCTCTGTTCCATGAACTCAGTCTATAAAGACGAGCATACAAAACAACGTCATACAATTTGTCACGTGACATCTCGTGTTGGAAGAGAAAACGTTTTGAATGCTACGCCAGCACACAGTCAATTGTGGAAGTTTTATCATTTGATGAGATTTTTACGACAATTATATCACAATGTCACTGCTCCAAAACGATTGTGGAATAAGTTTACAATGAAATATGATTAATGGTTATTTGTATGGTATTGAAATTACTTTAATAAAATATAATATGAAGTAAGTAACTATATTGTATACAGGTGAACACTAGAATCCGTTTAACATGGGTAAACATTTTTTTTTCATTTATTATTTGTCCTGTCAAACTTTATAGGATGATACATACATACATAAAATTCTGAATTTATTCACTGATTAAACTTAATTTAAAAATGTGGTAAGAATAGATTTGGTATGTGTTATTTCAAGAAATGAGTATCAATAAACTATCATATAATTTTTTTGACAAATTCCTTGGTTTGACATTTTACTCGATATTAAAACAATTTCGTACAAATTTTAGTACGTTTCTTAATTACTTTTTCTATTTTGGTTCTTTAATGTGTACTTTATGTAACCCATTTGGATGTCATAAAGTACTTCTTTATGACATCCAAATGAGTTTCATAAAGTACATATTAAACAACCGAAAATGAAATTCCTGGACATGAAATAACTTAATTTTTTGAAAAAATGACCAAAATAGAAAAAATAGTATAAAATACACGTTTCATAAGACATTTCAGCGCACTTGTCCCCTTAGAAAACTTGCGGCAAGCCGCTCGTTTCTAAGAAGGACGCGTGCGCTAAAATCATGTCTTATGAAACTTGTATCTTAATGTACTATTATCTGGGCGCCAAAAGCGCAAATTCAAAAAATTTAACACCCAAAAATCCATAATTTAAAATTTATTTCTATTTGTTTTTATGTTTGTTATAACAAACATAAAGTAATTAAATGTCATTCATATGCTGTCGTGTTATAATGACAACATTATAGTCCCCAATTTGAGTACTCCAAGGACTTACATTATAGGTCTCGGCACATAATGAATCCATTAGAGTACTCAGTACCATAATCAGAGTATTAGTAAAGTAGTACTTGAAGTACAAGTACCAAGTATCTTAATGTTTCTAAATGTACTTGAAGTACAAGTACTTTTTTAGTTTCTAAAATACTTGAAAGTACCAAGTACTTGTAAAAGTACTTGTAAATTTGGGTGCAAGTACTTTTTCAGATAATCAATGTTAATAAAAATTGGCGATAATTTACGTTAGTTATTATTTATATCATAATTTAACTAAATAAAATAAAATTAAAGCGGGTTAGCCAATTTCATTGAGATGGGGCTCGTATGTACTACAGGAATAACACCACACCACTGCAAAAGAAACACTGACAGACAAACAATTCTCATAATATTGCTAACTTTTAAATTATTCATCGCACTTCAAGTAGGTACATTTAAAGTAATTCCAGTACATTTAAAATACTTCAAGTACGTTTAAAATACTTCAAGTATATTTAAAATACTTCAAGTACATTTAAAATACTTCAAGTACATTTAAAGTACTTCAAGTATTTAAAAATACTTCAAGTACTTCTGATTGTACTTCAAATATTTTTCCAAGTATTAAGTACCAACGTACTTCAAGCACAGTACTTGAAGACTGAAAGTACTTGCAAGCCTTATAAAATACTTTTCTTGCTAGTATTGCCCAGCTCTGACCATAATGAGATATGGTAACGAGGTACTTGTTACAAACAAAACAAAAGCACCACATCTACTTATTAATATATTTTTTTTTCTAAAGAATTTATTTTTTATGCCTTCGTCCGGTATAAGTGTTTAGTTTATGAATTGATGTTATTTGAAATTATTCAAATCTTCTGATATTACCAACATAAAAAATCCCTAGTATTTCATATTGAGACAATAAATAAAATTCATAATAAAGTTAGGGAGAAGAGAGCACACGATGTGTTGTGTATCACACGACCAGAAATTGTTTTTCGGGTGCTCGTATTTAAAGACATTTCCTCTCGCAAAAGTGCAGTTTCTATACTAGTGATACAAATAACTATTTATGACGGCAAATAAAATTTTGTATATAATACGGATCGTAAACTAATAATTACGAGTATATGTGCACGTCGTGTTATCATACTCGGCTTCACCTCGCTTGATAAACTTCACAATTAGTACCATAATGATTGACGTTAAGCGACCTTCTAAACTAGGCGGTCTTGAATATTTCTCTATTTTTGTTTGGCCGTTTGGTCTTATAAGGTACCGGCACAATGTACTTGAGAACTGTTACGCTGGAGAAAGAATAAAGAAAGTGGATTATTGAACCTTTCATATAGAATGTTACGTTTTAAATAATCTGTAGAATATAATAGTAAAGAATGTGAATTTTAAGAATGTTAGCCGATAAATCATAAAATTTCATGACATATTTATTAATATTTAGAATTACTGCCAGATCATTTATTACCAATTTAATAGAGACTGCATCCTGACGGTGATAATTTATCGACAGAGCAGTACATTTATTAGGGAGTTTATTACAATATAACGCGTTTACAAAATCAATGAGGAAGATAACAATTCATTACCGAGATGACAATATAAGCAGGCGGCCGTTGATGCGTTGCGGTGTAACTTAGAAATAACAGATTGCATTGTGCTCGTGTCACACATAAATCTCTCCAAACACCGTAAATAGTGCGGAAATAATTCAATCGCCTAGCTAAATTACTGTAGGAGTATCGTACGCATAACGCCAAAATGGTGGAGGCGCATAAGAGACAGAAAAAGTGTAAGTGTATTCATCAATACAGAAAAATATTATTATATACTTAAATGAATATAATAACAGGTATTTAGTTATAATGATTTAGTATTTTAGTGTATGGATTTTTCAAGCTGCATCGCCCAACGTAAATTTGTCAATTTAATATACAGGGTGTTACGGTCTTCGCTGTTTTAAATGGTCAGAAGTAGCACACAACGTAAACGCGCAATGCATAAACACAATGTAGCACTAGTTACCTGAGTGTCAGGTCGCGAATCTGGGGAACCGGGTTCGATCCCGACCGACGCCAAATATTTCGAATTTTATATGGCACAAAATTGACCCCTGTGGTGCACTCTCCACCCCAGCAATGAGTGCCCGTGAGGTGCCGCCTGGTAAGCGCCCGCACGGTGAAAATATTTCATCATTACCGCATCTGTGTACAAAGCAGATTGACTCACCCAGCAATGGGTAATAAGCCGTGATGATATATTTATTTATTTTTATTTACAGAAGTAGGCAAAAATCATTAAAACACATATTCGGAAACGTTACAGAATTTTAGCTCTTTAAAGGTGCACCTCAGCAGATACATTTGTACTAATTATATTAGAATTTTGAAACTTGAATATTTGAGTTTTTTTTTTTAAATAAATATCCCAAAAACTACTGCGTTTATCAAATTTAGCAGGAATATTTTTTTGTGTATTTTTGTATTGTTTGTAATATTTTATAAGTAAAAATGAAAAAAAATGTTAATAGGTAAAAAATAAGACGCCTCTTGTTGAGATACAGAAACAAATAAAAAATCAAATGCCCATAAAAGACTTCTTATATACTATAATTTGAATGTGGAGACAACTTTGAACAAAATAAACGGATTATAGCAAAAAATAAAGTTTGCGAACAAATGTCTGGGATATTTTGCTGACTCTTAATTTTAATTTATAAAGCTACATTCACAGCTACTTTTTTAATGCGTAATGATAATGCATAAGACATAGCAGGTAAAATAATTTACATTTGGTTCACAAACTTTATCTCTTGTACATTTCTCAGTCTTCTGAAGATGGCGTAAAAGCCGAAATCGTGTTAAAAATAATAAATCCTAGTTTGTGAAACTTAGCGAAGTGTTAATTATTTTACCTGTTTTAAAATGTTTCACCTAGTGCCAACGACGGATTCAATCAATCAGATCATAAGACATAACTTTAATACATAGTGCTAATGCGTAACGTTAAGAAAAACATAGCATTTTCTGAAACAAAATTTAATTGATAATTGACATCTCAATTTATTCCAAATTACCTGTCAGAATTGAAGTTTTCATGGCAGAAAAGGATTGCTGCAACGTATTTTCTTGTTTAATTTTATTTGAGCATATGGTATTACAAATATAGCACTAGTTGCAGCAGTTTGTTTCATTCAAGATTTTGTGATTTCTCGCAACTTTATTTTGACAGCAGTCATAAATTTAATTAATGCATAATGCGTAATGAATAAAAGTTTGGAGTTTGCAAACTTTTGTTGCTATGCACTGTTTATGCATTATGCGTTAATATTAAAAGTAGCTGTGAATGGTCCTGTGCATTGCCATGTAACAAACTTCGTTACGCATTATCTATTAGCACTATGTATTAACGTTATGCATTAAAAAAGTAGCTGTGAGTGAAGCTTAAAGCTACATTGAAAACTAATTTTTTAATGCGTAATGATAATACATAAGACATAACTTTAATACATAGTGCTAATGCGTAAGGTTAAGAAAAACTGCATTTTTGCAATTAATTGATAGTTGACTTCTGTATTTATTCAAATTACCTGTCAAAATTGAAGTTTATCATGGCAAGAAAGGATTGCTGAAGCGTATTTGCTGAACTGAAGATTTTAAGATTTCTCGTAAATTTATTTTGACAGCTGTCACAAATTTACTTAATGCGTAATACGTAGTGCATAAAAGTTTGGAGTTTTCAAACATTTAGCCTTATCCACAGCTATTTTTTTAATGCATAACGTTAATACATAGTGCTAATACATAATGCGTAACGAAGTTTGATATATGGCAACACCCAGGACCATACACAGTTGGTTTTAATATTAACGCATAATGCATAAACACAATTCATAGCAACAAAAGTTTGCAAACACCAAACTTTTATGCATTATGCATTAAGTAAATTTATGACAGGTGTCAAAATGAATTTGCGGGAAATCTCAAAATCTGCAATTTCGACGAAAACATATAGTTGCATCTACTGCTACATTTGTAATACCATATGCTCAAATAAAATTAAACAAGGAAATATGCTTCAGCAATCCTTACCTGCCATGATAAACTTCAATTTTGACAGGTAATTTGAATAAATACAGATGTCAACTATCAATTAAATTTTCTTGCCGAAAATGCTGTTTTTCTTAACCTTACGCATTAGCACTATGTGTTAAAGTTATGTCTTATGCATTATCATTACGCATTAAAAAAGTAGCTGTGAATGTAGCTTTTGTTGCTATGTATTGTGTTTATGCATTATGCGTTAATATTGAAACTAGCTATGATTGATCCTGTGCGTTGGCATATAACAAACTTCGTTACGAATTATCTATTACCATATGTATTAACGTTATGCATTAAAAAAGTAGCTGTGAATGAAGTTTTACTGTCCCGATGTTGAGATGGCAAGAGGATGTTCGCCGTAATGTTTTTTTTTTATTATTTATTGTTAAACTGTTGAATTTGTAATTGCAATTGTATGTACATTATAGCTGAAGATGTCCTGCGTTCACAAGACGTAACGTCTTTTTTGTAATCGTTAATAAATATCTTCCAACATAAATTGATTTAAATAGTAAAGTGCAACTATGTCGATAAGTTTCAAAACGTGTATTTGCTTTGACATCCACCTTCGAATATGTAAGCGAATAGAGGTTATTAGCTGTGAGCTAAAAAGAAGAAGAGAAATTTTTCAAGAGCAAGGAATAGAACAGATTTTGTAAATGCAGTTATAAAAGTGGACGCAACGAAAGAAATGTTTGAATAGAAATGTGTGTCAAAGGATGACCGTTACATAACTGAATTATAGGGTTGCGTTAACCCACATTAGGAACTGATATGAATAAATGTATGTATGCATGCGCATAATCTACAACTTCATTTGTAAACCTAATGAAATCTTCATATTATAAAATTTGCAATAACAAAATCTGAACTGCATAAGATGAGATTTCATTTTGAATTTTTCAATTCGCCATAATCTAGGTTAAGATCAGTTGCACGATCCATTGGTTCTTAAATACTGGTTGCGATTTGAAGTCATATTTACGTAGGTATGATGTGAACTTGTTGCCCAGTGAAGTGTGCATTTAGATAGTACAAATTCCCTGCCATCTTCAACTAGGAAAACATAAACACTTCCTAACGATTCGCTTTTCGCTTGAGAAGAACATAAACATTCTATTAAGTTCCCCAGACACATAAATCATCATTAAAATTTAAAAGAAACAGTTCTGTATGCATCAGAGTCTAGCATTAACCATTCCTTCGGCATAAAGCCATTAAAACTTTACGCGATAAAGAAGAAATTTATAGCATTTTTCGTATCTATATTTCAGCCAATTAAATCTTCACACCAGCGGTAGGTACACACCAGCGGCGTACCGCAAGGGAGGGTAAAAGGGAGGGTGATTATAAAACACAACGCGCTTGCTAACTAATTTAACTTTCTGCCCGCGAGTTCCCACCAAATTTTAAAAATTCTGATACCGGGAGACGGGAAGGGGACTTTGAACTTGCTATAAAAGTCACGTACGAAAAAATAAAATGGCTGATTATAATGTACGCAAGGAAAATATCCTTTTCGCTACAAATGGAACCATACACATATGATGCATTATTAAAGGATACATATACAGAATACATAAACGTTATTCATATTTTCCTTTTTTTGAAATATTGTGAAATTTGCATACACAATATATTTGAAATGTATTGTCTATTTATTGCTACCTATAAATAGAACCGATATATTTATTAATCATTTGAAAGTTTTTAGAATATAAGCTATAATTAAAAATCATTTTATTCAGGCTGGCTTATAAAGTGTAAGAAACTTTAATACATTATTGTTCAGGTCATTTTGAGTATAAAAGTAAAGGTTCATAAAACATATTTTGCTCAAAATGACCTCAGCAATAAGCTGTTAAAGTTTGTTACACTAGTCCTGAATCACGCTGTATTTATTATTTTAAAGTTTTTGGAAAATCAGCTATAAAATTTAAAATCTGATGTGGCCAGCAGATTACCTTCCGTCAGTTCTATGTATTTTGTATAAAGTTTTGGAAAGTTCCTTGCAAAAGATTCTATTTCTTGTACATTACCTTAAGGCAGTTGTATGTATTTTATACAAATTCCATACAGAAAGTTTCTAGCAAAAGATCCTATATTTCCAGTAAAATTAAAACACAAACATACTGTCAACTGCATTTGATAGTGACACCTTTCAATCAGAATTTTCTTAATACAGCAGCTGTTATAGGATAACTGGCTAGTGGCTAACATATGATATTTAATTTCTGTATAATTTTTTAACTCTATATCCATTTAATATGAAGTATAAAATACATTCAAATCGTATAAAGAATAAAATATTCTTTAATATTTATAATAACATTAAATGTGAAAAAATGATATTTAACATAGTTTTTTCAAGAAAAACTTTTAAAATCTTTAAATGAGGGTACTTCCGGTTGACCAATTATAACCAAAATTTAATCAGCTCTTCATATGGATATAACGAAGAGGAATACGAAAGAATTATAATTTTTGGAATTGTGGTATTAAAGTTATCGCATTAGAAAATTTTGTCACACACAGGCACACACACACACACACACACACACACACACACACACACACACACATATATATATATATATATATATATATATATATATATATATATATATATATACATATATGTATATACCGTGTGTCTATCTTAAAGGTGTACATAGGAGATTAACATGGGAAATCAGTTTTTTGCAATTTCCTGCTCGCCTAATTATTTTAAATAAAAACGCGTCAAATAAAAGTTTTAGGGCATAAAATTCTGCATCTAAATCAATAAACAGAATTACCTTTACATGCTTTGTAACGACAGAAATTAAATATGAAAATGTCGAAAATTACGTTGAAAATATCAACAGCCATGGAATTGAACAAAAAATAAATAAATGCTTGATGTTTTATTAAATTGTCAGTAACGTCAAATAAGTTAATTTACGTTGTGACAGATAAAACGTCAAGCATTTATTTATTTTTTGTTCAATTCCATGGCTGTCGATATTTTCAACGTAATTTTCGAGATTTTCATAGTTAACTTCTGTCGTTACAAAGCATGTAAAGGTAATTTTGTTTATTGATTTAGATGCAGAATTTTATGCCCTAAAACTTTTATTTGACGCGTTTTTGCTTAAAATAATTAGGCGAGCAGGAAATTGCAAAAAACTGATTTCCCATGTTAATCTCCTATGTACACCTTTAAGACAGACACACGGTATATATATATATATATATATATATATATATATATATATATATATATATATATATATATATATATATATATATACATACATAAAGACAGACATTATCGTAAAAATAGTAAAATCGTATTCTAGGAACCCTAAAACGTGCTTATTCATCAAAAACTCACGACCGAATTTTTTGCCAAAGACAATACCTTCCTTACCTAAAGGTGACGGAAGGTAAAAGTCTATCATTATTTTATATAGGCTGATTTACAAACTGTTATTTGTTATTCCTTACGTCATTTTAGGAATAAAATTAATATGAACATAGTCTCTATACCTTTTACTTACCAAAACTCAACAAGACAAAATTTTATAATTAACAGATAATTTTGAAATTAATGTCAAGTTGTAATGACAAACACGATATGGGAACAAAACAAGATAACTCAATAAAACATAAAAATAAATAAGGATATATGTACTCATAATAATTAAGATGATAATGACAATTTAAAAAACTTATCTAGATTTTTTAAAAACAATATCATACCTCTATTTTTTATATTTCAGTCAAATTAATAATAAACGAAAACAAAAATAATAATGTTTTCCAAAAATACATACGACATCATGAACCCACAATAGAGAAAAAACTGCATGTATCAGGAAAAAATAATAAGACAAATCGGAAGCAAATTTGTCGTCAGTTCTGAACTACTTCTACCTGAAATTGTGAACCTAAGTTAATCCATCCTTAAAGCTGCAGGACAATTTCTACAAATTCCAATCCTTTACAGTGCTGCGTTTGTAGCCCCAAATAACTAACGTCCAGTTAACTTTGCTCCTTTGACAGTGGCAAAAAGTATCAGGTGGAAACTTTGTTCTGAAATGTGTAATAGTAGTTTCACACTACAAACGAAATTTACACCGACCATCTGCCACAAAGGACAGACTGGTTGGGTATATTAATAGAATGATAAATTACGAAATTCAAGTTCATGTTCGAGTAGAATTTCTGGCAAAATAACTACTATATTTATAAAATATTATTATCAATAAAGAAATAAATAGTTATTTAAAAGTTTGTTTAGAGGTGTAAATGAATGGTAATCCTTTTATATTAAGGATGGATTTGAGGGTAATATAACAATGCACAGAAGCACAGGATAATTTGGATATTGTTATTACCTTCGCATAAATAACCAGAGCATGTTGTTACATACTGTAATTTACATAAACACGACTAACAATATTGTACTGGTAATCCCTGTGCTTATAGCTTAGAGAAGTGTTAACCGATGTGTTGAGTGCCTGGTTTTTCTTTGGACCACCAGACCACCAGTAAAACTATGTGAAGTTCTTTATACGCACAATTTACATATTGGTGAAAGTATTGTGCCTGCGTTAGCGTATGCGGACGATGTACTTGTTTTAGGTGAAAATGAAGAGCAACTCAGAAAAATGATAGAGAGAATACATGTAGTTGGAAGAAGTATGAATCTGAAGTTGATGTTGATAAATCCAGGGTGTTAGTATTTGAAAGAAGTAAATTGGTGACTGTGTGCAATGTGTTGATGGATGGAGTGAAACTGGGTAGGATGATGTCAAGGGATGGTCCAATTGATAGAGAAATTGAAAGGAGAGTGAGTGCGGGGTGTAAGGTAATGAGCGCTCTGGGTACCTACGTTTGCGTATCTAGAGAAGCTAGGTTAAGAGTATAAAATGGAGTGCTAGTGCCTGCTTTGATGTATGGAAGCGAATGTTCGGCCTGGACGAGAATGCAAAAAAAGAGAGTGATTGCCGGGGAAATGATGTATTTACGTGGTGTCTATGGATATGTAAGACGGGATCGCGTAAGGAATAATTTGGTGTATGAAGAATGTATGGTTAGGAAGAATGTTGTTAAGAGAGTAGGAATGAGCCAGTTGAGATAAATGGTCATGTGGAGAGAATAAAGAGTGAAAGGTTTGTATATAAAACGTATATATCTTGGTGTTCGATTGCGTGGCCGTCCAATATGTAAGTGCTAAAAGAGAGAAAGTTTTCGAGTAGGAAGAGAAGAAGAGCCTGTATGAATGCGATTATGAATGTGGCCGAGGCGAAAGAAGTGTGCTTAGACAGGAATGTGTGGCGAACGATAATTGTTTTGTAGCTATTATTGTGGTCCGGATGCGGTATTTCGCTACCGAAGATCAGTCACTTTAATATGTTAAGAGTGAGGAGTATTTGTTGTATGATGTCAGGTTAGTAAGAATGTTGTTAAAGAGAGAGAGAGAGTTATTATTTTTGTTATTGTTGTTTCGGGTTTGTGCTAACCCACTAAGTAGAAAATGCGTGATTTTATGTATGTATGTATGTATGTATGTATGTATGTATGTATGTATGTATGTATGTATGTCTCTTATACACAATAATTAGCGTGACTAACTAAAATATATGAAATTATCAATTAGTGTCCATAATTGTCCTTCCCAGGTCCCCTTCATGAGTCTCCCGTTCAACCCAGCCTAATTCCAACAAATTGATTGACACCCCGTCATCCAGCCCCAGTCGCCAGTCCCATCATCACAAACAACAGTCAGGTTAGCGGGCGCATTGTGCACGCTGCAGGACCGAGGTCCCAGCGGACCAAAACGCGATGCAAACCCTAGCACAATCACTGTAGATCATGTAAAACAGACATTACATAATCATTATGGCCACGGATCAAACACACACATCAACAAAGTGAGAGAGGGTTCGTGGAGACAGTGTTTAGTACTTGATGATGAGAATGAGAAAGTGGAGGCTAGTGTCAGACTGTATAGGAGTACTGGCGTTATTCCTAGTGTGACCAAATTTTCAAAAGCATAATATAAAAAATTACGAACTTAACAATAGAATACATAAATATTACATTGATTTAGAAAATTATATCAATACAAAAAAATAATCACATTGTAAAAATATATTCATATATGGTATAAAGGGATAATAACTTCTGGGTTACGTTTTTTCCGTCTTCCCTTGCCCGTATTTTTCGGTCAAAAGTATTTGTTTCAATACATCTTTGTCTTTTTTTATTCTATGGTAAAAATCTGTACAATTTTCAAGGATATTTGTTTTAATCACGATTAAATATGCTATGGTTGCAATGTTCATTCTACTTTTTTTAGTAGACCACATTATTTTGTTTTGTGATTGTGAAATTAGTGCAAAGAAATAAAGAAGCATTTTTTCGAACAATATTTGGAATATATATATATATATATATATATATATATATATATATATATATATATATATATATATATATGTATATATATATATATATATATATATATATATATATATATATATATATATATATATATATATATACTTGATGAAACACGGTGTAGATATAAATACAGAAAGAATATTTATAATTACGTAGAAACCGGGACATTACAAAACCTGACGGGAGGCCGGAACAATCTAAGAAATCCGTGACTGTCCTGGCCAAACCAGGACGGGTGGTCACCCTAGTTATTGCACAATTTCTGAAAAACTATCGATTACAGTATAAAAACTAGGTAAATAGTATATTACATTGGAGGTGGGATATGTTTCATTACAGTCGAGGGTTTATGAGCACATTTGAGATGAGATACAGCGCGAGGCTGTGATGAAACTCCCACCGAGGTATGTATACTATTTTATTCAAAATCATCCTCGTTTTAAATCATCAATTTTAAAAATAAATCAATAATTTATAACCTTTAATTTTATTAATATCTTTGACAGTTCCAATAAAATTTGTTTAGCCTACTTTATTATAGGAATCTATGACAATGTTGCTAGGCAACCGCTACATAAACATTTCCACCTCTAAAAGCTTAGAAATCGACATATTACAATAATGCTTGTGAATAAATATATTTTCGCTCCATTTGTTTTTCCTGAAAAACTAAAGGCGCAGTTACACGGCGGGTGGTTCGGCGAAAATATCGCGACAAACCACAAACCTTAAGGCGGATCTACACATTTGCACCTGTGATTTGCCTCGTCATTCGCCGAAATTCGCGAGTGGCATTCGCACGTTCGTCCCCACTACGCGAATGACCGTCTTCACACTTGCCGTGTGTAAAGACTGAGTTCGCCGCATCGCTACAAACCTTTGGCTCGTCCCCAAAAACCGCTCCTGGAGCGAGCGCTACGAGCTGCGAGGCGAAGACCGAGGCGAATGACGAGGTGACAGACTACACATTTGCCACGCCACTCGTCTTGCGATTCGACTCGCCATTCATGCGAATGTGTAGATGCGTTGTTAGGCGCATCTACACCTTCGCACTTATTCACTCGCGAAAATTCGCGAGTGGCATTCGACGTTCGTTCTCATAAATAACCGTTTTTCATACTCGCCGACTGTAAAAACTGATTTCGCCGCGTCGCTACAAGCCTTTGACTCGTCTCCAAAAACCGCCCCCGGAGTGAACGCTACGAGCGGCAAGACGACGAACGAGGCGAATGACGAGTGAACAGACTACACATTTACCCCGCCACTCGCCTTGCGATTCGACTTGCCCTTTGTGCGAATGTGCAGATGCTTTAACACCGTTTGACGGTTTGACTTATATGGTTTGCTATGGCTTGCCCACATTGGGTCGGCGAACCAATTACGTCATAAATATGAACGAATCACGAGTCGTTTTGACCACTCTGGTCTCTCAGATCGCGAGCCATTGCGAATTGCACTCCAGTACCTTGGTTTGACTAACCATGCGCCGTGAAACTGCGCCTTAATGGTTTCAGTATTCGAGTATTATGTACTAAATGTTTTCGCGCCATTTTTGTACAATGTTTTGTAGCTATATTTATTTATTAGGATAACCTCAGCGTCTTCGTCACTCATTCAACGATTTAACTCACCGTAGCGTACAAATTATAAATTAAGTTTTCTGTGTTTATTGTGAGAAATAAAACTGAAATTGGATGTTTATTTGTAGTGCAATTGCAATGGAATCAGGTTTTGAAAAGATAAATTCTAATAATTTACTAAAAATATTCAAATATTCCGATTTTTAAATGGCACAAAATTGACCCCTGTGGTGCACTCTCCACGCTAGCAATGAGTACCCGTGAGGTGACGCCTGGTAACCGCCCGCACGGTACAAATATGTCATCATCATTACCGATATCTGCGTACAAAGCAGATTGGCACACCCAGCAATGGGTAATATGCCATGATGATATATATATATATATATATATATATATATATATATATATATATATATATATATATATATATATTTATTTAAAATTGATGTAGCTATGGTTTATTACCTTTAGAGGTTAGAATACTTGGATGCAAGCTCGTGCATTTGACGTTTGTGAAATGACGCAACAAAGAATGTGCAATTTTTTTGCAACAATGGTATAAGGTGCAGTAAATTGGTGCAAATATTGGAGAAGGCTTTGGAGAAAAAATATATCGAAGATAAAGAGAAAATTGAAAGGATAAAGTTTTGCGCCAATAGAAGAAATAAAAGTAAAATGTTAAAGGCTGTACCTACCACAAAGTGTAGTCCACAAGTGTTTAATATTAATGAGTAGCATGGGCGCCCGCAGAGGGGGGCCAGATCGTCTCAGCTCACTCCATGATTTTAAAGAATAAAACAATAAATTTAATAAACAAACATTTATTACAATTTTTTAAATCGACCACGGCCAAAGGGCGTAAGAAATAGCACTATTTTATATACATTTATAATAATAATACTTGATTCTCAAAAACAAAATGAACTGACTTTTGGGATTCTTAAAATTTATTAAGAACTAAGATGATGAAATCTTTTATTTATTTTGATATTTTTCTGAAATTATGGAAATATAAATTGCGCCAACAATTTATGGATTCACATTCATCATACATTACAAATGTTTTATACTGTTCTATTTTATCAATAAAAATTTAACAAAATGTGTGTTCCGCCACCTTTTTTTCTTAGTACCGGCACCTTTTTTTCTACAAAAAAAGCACTGGGTATAATAATGGAAAACGTGACTTCACTGAACCTATACTTTGCTGATTTGATCCACCATTATCTGTATTCCGTAATTATTGCAATATTATCTGTGCTTTTCATCAATAGCAATGTTGAAATCACCACCAGGCCAAGAGCTGAGACTGGAGCAGGCCACAAGAGTACTCGAGTCGGACACTCGCTAACAAAGCTGCAGGCCACCACTACACTACATTGTTTGTTTACTCCCGGGTGTATTACAACGCCTACTACTCGTCTTTCACGGAGTCAAAGTCAACCAACATGGGTGTGTTTAGGAGGAGTTACAAAGTTCGTCTATGTATGTTAAGAAAGGGAGGGTATCTCTAAAGTAAAAACAGAATGTGGAAGTTTTTAATTTGTAAACATGTTTACTTTGAACATTTTGTTATTATGTACGTGCGTATTATTTTTAGCTAAAAATATTTTTATAGAAAAGTGTTTTTCAAGGTAAGTAAACAATGTCAAAGAAAATATTGTATGCCATATATAAATCTCCTCTCTTTCATAAAAAGTATGAAGCAGGTATTAAATATATTCGAAAGAAAAACAATGTATAATTCAATTCAATAATAAAACACTAAAATACATTAAAGTGTACAATGATGGTCAAAATATTAATATTTTATGTTTACTTATATGAAAATAAGACACATGGTACACATTTTTTAGAATTTTATTTTAAATACGAGTATGTTCAGAGTAGTTCCTTTCAACAACAATAAACTGCATCATTCTTTCATTCCGATTATAAATCATAATTCGAAAATGCCTGTTTCTGGCCGCAAATCTGAAGACCCGGGTTTGATCCCAACCGACGTCAAAATTATTTCGAATTTTAAAATGCACAAAAGTTACCCGCCTGATACACTCTCCACGCCAGCAATGAGTGCCCGTTTGGTGAAGGCTGGTAAACGCCCGCACAGTACAAATATGTCATCATCATTACCGATATCTGCATATGTTATTAGATCGTTTTGATTTTACGTCAATAGAAACAAGACGAACCTGTCATTCAATCATGTTTCTAGCAAAAATGTAGCAAAATAAAATTGATTGTCCTGCATTGTTAGAAAATATTAACATTCATGTACAACGGTTTGCATCAAGACAACAATTATATTTTAAATGTCCTAGAGCCAGAACAAATATGCAAGCCAGGTCGCCAATTTATAATATGTGTAGCAATACAAATTTAATTATAAATGATGTAGATATCGTTACTGCGTCTCTGATTTCTATAAATAAATAAATAAATATATCATCACGGCTTATTACGCATTGCTGGGTGTGCCATTCTGCTTGTACACAGATTCGGTAATGATGAAATATTTGCACCGTGAGGGCGCTTACCAGGCGTTACCTCACGGGCACTCATTGCTGGCGTGGAGAGTGCACCACAGGGGTCAATTTTGTGCCATTTAAAATTGGAAATATTTGTCGTCGGTCGGGATCGAACCCGGTTCCCCAGATTCGCGACCTGACACTCAGGCACACGGCCACGAGACCCCATAAAATATGGGGTCTGATTTCTATAATGAATGTAATTAAAAATGCACAGTAAGTAAATATTTTTTACATTAATTTTTGTGGGCATTAGTTATTCTTTCATGTTACTATTTAGTGTGTTCCATCAAAAAAAAAATTTTGTAGTGTAATTATGTGTCATATTGTGACAAAGCGAGGGTAAGCGCAATAACAGATAAATAACTTTTTATAAACTTTTCTAAATTATAGTTTCAATATTCATATTTTAACTCTGTTTATCTGTTTAAGTTATAAATGTCAAAATTCAGTTTAGAAATTCATATTGCATTATGATAGTCACGACATTTATTTGTTTATCATAAGTCTAGAAATTATGAATACGTGCGTGACTGAATGCCCTAGCCTATGCACCCCGTACCCCTAAGATAATCCTGTCCTGAAGATAACGTTTTGTTTTAAGATAGTCGAGATTAATTCGTCGAGTCGTGAAGACGTGTTTTGTTTTTGAACATGTAGTGTTTTAGTTATGGGGCGCGTGCCGCCCGCCCGCTGGATTACGGAATGTAACCATGTAAATAAACATTAGTTTAATTATAAATAAAGTTTAGTTAGTTATTAAAAACCAAGTAGTGTCCATGTCCGTAAATCGTAATGTAAGTGTTCATAAAGTGTAAAATCAAGTGAAAATAAGTGTATGTGTGTTCTTCCTTCGCGCGAAATCCTTATCAAGAAGTCCTTCGGCACGAAGTGTTGGACGCCAACTATCAGAGGCGTCCACCAGTAAGATAAAGTGTATCATCACAGGGAGTAAGCGGTAATCATCAGTAAGCATCAAGAACCAGTATCACCTAAAGAGACCCCCCTCGTGTTACAATATTTTGTCCTTTATATGGTGTATACTGTTGGGCAAATAAAGTTATTATTATAAAGCAGAGCCGTGAAGACGAGACCAAAGTCATAATAATTCGGGCGGTTTATATTTTCAACAAATTATAAGATCTACACAAATGGTTAGAAATTTCTTCTAAATTCTTTCGGCTACTTTAAATATAGACTTAAAACTTTAAAAAACTGTGAGCCAAATGACTGATGATAATAGGCTCTACTTTTGGCACAATGAAAAGCAACATATGGTACAATACTCAAAGTAAAATAAGCAGGGCTTACGGGTACAATGCCTAAAAATTAAAGCTGGTATTACTATTAACGATGTAACCCATTATTAAATGGCGAAATACTTGAATAACATAGGGGAGACCGGTGTCAATTGTTACAAAAAATTATTTTTCACGAGTTAACGTTACATTTAGAAATTTTAAAATTACCTATATGAGAACCTACCCACCTTAGTGAATAATATTTTATATTTAAATTTTTGAAAATGTGACAAATCTAAAAGTATAAGGATTTTTAGTCAGGCATTACAAATGTTAAAATTGACACCTTACTGGTGTCAATAGTAACAGGGCCAGTGTCAATTGTAACAAATTTTAACAGTGATGTAATAAGATAAAATAACAGATAAATGAAGAAATTATTGAAAAAATAAACATTTATTTATTACCTCAGATAAATAAAATAAATAAATATATCATCACGGCTTATTACCCATTGCTGGGTGTGCCAATCTGCTTTGTACACACAGATATCGGTAAAGATGATATATTTGAACCGTGCGGGCGCTTACCAGGCGTCACCTCACGGGCACTCATTGCTGGCGTGGAGAGTGCACCACAGGGGCCAATTTTGTGCCATTTAAAATTGGAAATATTTGGCGTCGGTCGGGATCGAACCCGGTTCCCCAGATTCTCGACCTGACACTCAGGCACCCGGCCACGAGACCCCATTACCTCAGAAAATACAAAATTCAGATGACTCAACTAAAAGCAAACAAAATATATATTCTGTTGGTGATATGAACCATTTTGACCAATGCCTTTAGTCGCTAACGAAATTGCAGTTTAGGTAAACATAAAATAGGTCTTTCTTCGTACAATGTAACTTGCCCAGTGTCCAGATTTTACATTTTCGCCACTGTAACCAATCTCCTGTGCTCAAAAAATATGGGCCAATACATATCAGAGAGGTTCCTCATCGGAGACATCTGAAGAGTAATCTGCCACTGTTACTTTCGGAAGTGTGTTTCGTTTTTTTGCTCTTCTTCTTTTATGTTTTCGATAGCAGTGGTTTTTTCTTATAATTTTTATCATGATCAATACTGTACTTAATTATTAAACACGTTACAATCGACACCGTGGCATGTGTTACAACAACTGACACCGCTTCACTTATAAAGATATTATTTGCTTTTTTGTATTTATTAGGTAATAATTCGAAATGTTTTTTAATGAAAAATAAAAGCAGATATAACTCACAAACTGATCCTTAACTTGAAATATTTCCGAACAGAGGACTTATAGTGTTTTAGAAACAATGTGTGTCACTACCTGTATTTACTTTTTTGTCGATTTATAGACATTCGTCAAGAACAGATGCCGTATTTGCGCGTATGTACTTACACTAAATACCAAAGAGCTAAGACTCTTTCTGCTTCACTCTGCAAGCGCGTTTTAATCTACTTCGAAAAGATGGCCCTGTTACCTACCCTTGTTACATTTAATACCTGTTACAATTGACACCGGTCTCAGTTTTTGAAAGTTTAAAATCTATTTTTTAAATCAGTCGAAAGAAATTTGTAAAAATTTCTCACCATTTCTCACTAATACGCGTTTGGGCTCGTATATTTTTTTATTTATTGACCTCATATTTATATTCGTAAAAACTTACACTTTCGTGCATCAAATATCTATATTTCACACACATGGTACACAAAAATTCCTAACTCAGGGTAGGCTATGAACAGAGAAACGTATGTCTGATCATTATTCAATTCAAAAAGCATATCAAAATTGATCTTGAAATGTAATTTTAAGGAGAAAGGATAATGAAGAAGAATACAGTATATTTCCATTCGCCGTTTTCTAATATCTTTCCATTTCTAAAATAAGATTCATGAAGAATAGCTTTGATTTCTTTGAATAACATTTTTGACAATATCTCGTGTCAAATTGACATTTAAGTAAATATTTTTAAATTGACATACGTTTCTTTGTTCATAGCCCACTCCGATTTAGATTTTTCTTAACACACTGTATTTTTATTTTCAATAAATTTTTAAGACACTTATTCTTTAACAACAAATTATCTGCTTACGCATAACAGTAATCTCGTAGTTCAGATTTATGCCTCCAGACTGCGTAATGCTTAGCAATACATGCCAGTTATAGTATCCGTATGTCAGCCATTTTGACAGCGCTCGGAGTGCTCCCATAATAACACTATAATCAGTAAGTAAGCAATTTACTAAAATTGAATCACTCTTATTGCTCTATAAATCTCTAATAAGACCAATTGTTGAATATGCAACTCAAATTTGGAATCCGGCATACAATAAAAACATAAAAAATTTAGAATCAATTCAGAAAAGTTTCATAAATATGTTAAAATATAAATTCCCTTTTGATAAAGTAAATTATCTCGAAATCTTAAATGAATTAAATCTTCAAACATTAGAAAAGAGAAGAACTATTGCTGATATGCTCTTGTTGTATAAAGTCCTTAATAATCTTTTGGATAATTTCAATATTATTAATTTATTAAATTTTCACGTTCCACAATCCAACACAAGGAATAAAAGTTTGTTCTACATACCAACATGTAATACAAATAATTATAAAAATAGTCCTTTTTTCTTTGTCTATAAATAAATTCAAAAATGCGTTAAATTGTTAATAAACTTAGATAATTAGATTTAATGATTGAATCATAATATTGTACAATATTTTTGTTAATTTGTATGATTTATAGTGGAAACCTATTATTGGTTATACTGTTGGTTTCCCTAATATTAATAAATAAATAATAAATAAATAAATAATATTTACTATAATACTCATAAAAAATAATTGCCACATGTAACAATAATATGTCAAAAAACATGACAATTACAAAACATAATATAATTCTTCTACAATTCACACGCAATAACCCTGTCCGATCATAAACGACTCTCCTCTATCCTCTATAACCTATAAATCATCACCTAATCTCAATGGCGGCCATTGCTACTAGCGACACCTAGCAATAATTAGCCCATCCATGTAAATGATAACCGGGATGAGTTTAGCGGGGCCTGCTGGCATTCATCTCGGTTAATTGGTAGTAAAACGTCAGCCGTTAACTCACAGCTCGGCTCCAGCGGGAAAAAAGCTTGGACAAATTGCTGCGATACGACCAGGATAAAAGCTTCCAGTCACAGGATTGCAGGGGGAAAGAGGAAATGGTTTGTGGATGGAACAGAATGAGGGAGATGAAGTAATTGTTGTTTTAGCCAGAGAAGAGAAGAAATTGTTGTTGTATAAATTAATAATCAAAAATAATTTACAATATCCATTGAATAAAATGGGATGGTCTACTACAGTAACAAATTAGAATATTTATTAAAACTATACCTTAAAACAATATATTAAGGACTATCAAAAATTTTAAAAACTTATTGCATATAGTTTTTAAAATATTAGGGTTTTTAATGCCATAAAGATTTACCCTATTCCATATTCTTATTACTTTTATACCGACTGCTATACCGCCTTCTTTAAATTCAGAATTCATTTTCAATTAATGAATGTAGAAAAAACAAAGTAACTAAAGTAAACCAATTATTACTTGTCTTTGTATTAAAGTGAAATATGTTGAAAGGCACGTTGCCAGTGGCAAACAAAACTTAAACTACAACATATACCGTGAGTTTTAGCTAAAATGCAACATTCACTATACTGTTATTAATGTACACTATTATTCACGAAAGATGACTATTCAAGGTCATTTGTTCGAAGAAAGAATACACATCACTTTATAGCAGTAGCTTAGCAACATTTTGTATTAGAAAGAGAAAGATTATTTGACCTATGTCTATTTAATTTATGTCGTGTGACAGATATACGTACATAGTGGCATTACTTTCTAACAGACTATAAATAATAATGACATATGTCGTAGAATTACAGATACCTAATTATCTACTGCACTGCCCTCTGTGCTAATATTTACCCAGTGGCGTTGACGTTTAAATCAAATTATTCTTTGGATTATAAGTTAAGTCTATGTTTTTGTATATTGGAAAAACATAAGTGAAGAACATAAATCTTTCAGAAAACCATTATTTAGAACGAAACATAATTTTTAAATAACATACTCTTATTTTCTCAGTTAAAATGTGTCCATAAATATTTCATGTTGCACGCCTATGCAAACGAAATGCAATGAAGTTATCTGTAAGTAATATTATATCAGACGGCTCACAAATGACCTTGAATAGTCATCTTTCGTGAATAATAGTTTATTACAGTGAGTTCAAAAAAATTCCTAACTCGGAGTAGGCTTTGAACAAAGAAACGTATGTCAAGTTTAAATTTTTTAATTAAATGACAATTTGACATGAGATATTGTAAAAACTGTTATCTAAAAAAATCAAAGCTTTTCTTCTTGAAATGGAAACAAATTAGAAAACGGCGAATGTTAATGTACTGTATCATTCTTTATTGTCTTTTCTCCTTAAAATTACATTTTATGATCAATTTTGACAACTTGACTTTTGAATTAAATAATGATTATACCTTGTTCCATTTAAGCCATTCAGTATTGCAGAGCATAAGGAATAGTTTTGACCTCTCTGATTGGTTGAAAATGGAGACAACAGACAAGTTTACCCAATGTAATTTCGGCTACTTCAAGTTTGCGCTGTTGCCAGCTCAATCTACTAACTGGCTTAAATGGAACAGAGTATAGACATACGTTTTACTGTTCATAGCCTACTCCGAGTTAGGAATTTTTATGAACACACTGTACTATAGATACTAGTTATTATAAGATTCTGCATTGTTTCAGATAAAATTATTTTGAAAAATAAAAATTTAAAAATAAGTTTTGCTGTCGGCTGGTTTCGAACCCGTCTCTCCGAATTTTGTTAATTACCAAGCGCACCTGCTACCACCATACTATCAGAACTGTTGCTTGGAAACTATTTTTTTCGAGATATGAAGAAAAATCCTGGAAGTTCTATAATTTTTCTTAATTTTTTCTAATATTACACATGTAAATTGACTAATTTGAAATATAATTCATAGAATTCGTATCCCCAGATAAGCATACAAAATTTGAACTTAATATCTTGCACTGGGGAGATACTACTCACAATTAACTGATTTTCCATGTTAATCCCCCATGTGTCGGTTGGCCTAAGACACCCGGTATATCAATATAGCTTAAAACTTCTAAAAAGTTTATTGTAATAATTCCCCGTAAGAAGTAATTGAGAGATGCATTATCAGAGTCATAAACAATTTTTACGATCACAACATAAAAGAAGTTAATATACTGGAAATAACTACACAATAAAATTTGCAAATCTGTAGCCGTATGAAATAATAGTTTTCTCTTGATCGTTTATTTTTCTGTTTTATTAATGTGTAGAAAATCGTTTATTAATGACCCCTATAAATGAACATTTATAAATAATTATTTTAGTATAATTAATCACACATACCACCACTGAACAATTCATTTAACAATTATTATAATGTCGATTTATAATAAAATGTTTTTCAGCTGGTTACCCTGATGATGCGATAATCCCGAAATCGATTGCTACCTTTGAATAAATAAAATAAATAAATATATCATCATGGCATATTACCCATTGCTGGGTGTGCCAATCTGCTTTGTACGCAGATATCAGTAATGATGATGACATATTTGTACCGTGCGGGCGTTTACCAGGCGTCACCTCACGGGCACTCATTGCTGGCGTGGAGAGTGCACCACAGGGGTCAATTTAGTGCCATTTAAAATTCGAAATATTGCTACCTTTGAAGTCGAATAAAGAATTTTATTCAATACTAGTATACTTACTACTCAACCTTTCTGCTATATCACGTGTACTATCCTGGAGAATTTTATCATACGCAATTAACCAAACTTTAAGATCCGGTATTTTTATCTCTGGTTAATGTGCCAATTAAGACGAAAAATGTTACATAGAAAAATTGAGAGTTATGTGTAATTTCTACAACTTATGTTATAATATAATAAAATTTTCTTTTAACAGAGAGAAAAGTTAAGACAGTTTAACATTTTAACCAGAGGTGAAAATATTGGGCCTAATAGTGAATCGTATTAAGTAACCTATTTCTTTGTCATGGAATATTATAAAAATAAGTTTATTTTTAATACCAAGCACCAAGCTTCAAGAAATTAACTTTTTAAATAATGTTTATTTTACTGCTACAAATTTTTTATCATATATAATATCATAAGTGGTAATTTTTTGCCGGAAAAATTTTCAGATTGTTACGAGAGCCGGTTGCCAAGCAATTTATTAAGAGGCATTGACAAAAAAATTACGAGTTGTCAAACGAGTGATTTTTGATCAATGTCACGAGATAAATTGGCAACGGGCTCGAGTAAAGCAATAGGAAAATTTTTCCAGGATAAAATTTAACCACGAATGGTATTCGGATGACTATTTCCAAAATAAAAATCAGGTAATCATTTATTTAATTTTTTTCTTGACAAAAATCTTATAATTTTTATTGTGTTTAGAGGTATTATGTTTCAGTTTGCTTTTTCAACGTTTTAAATAGATTCCTGTCCGAATGGACTCGTTTTTAATAAAAACTGATAACAATGAAAATATACAGACTTTGACAGGTATGTAAACAATATGTCTCTAAAACGTCAAAAAAATTCGCTTATCAAAACTCACTTGTAAAAATACGACATCTTGGCTTAAAGGGTGCAATAAAAATTTTGTGACGGTGTTTTGTCGAAATGAAACTTGGTAATTAGGTAGAATCCTGAATTTGCAATGGTACATATGTATGAGTGAAATAGTCAGGAAAATATTTTCATTATTCTAGTATTTCGGAATCAAAAAAAAAAAAAAGAAACGGTCTATAAATAGTATATTATGTTATTAGGAGTTGAAAGCGATCTTTTTGTGCTGAACACAGGTAATGCGGCCGACGCGCTAGCCGAGACCAGGCAGACTGAGTAAAACACAAAAAGGGCGTTCTACTCCGAATGACATATTTTTTCTTTAAGTGTTTCAAAGATTTTTTACTTTTTTCCGAATTTCTTTATTGTAGAGTTTCCAATTTCAACCAAAGCTAGCTGTATACACTACTATAAACGATACAAGGATACAACTGTCAAATAACAGTTTTTCATATGATCTGTGTTGCTGTGGCGACTGCCACCACCGCCAGCGGTGAACTAAGAAGCTAACATTTTTTTACTAGTACAATAATAACAACATTTATGTACTAGTAAGACAATGAATATCTTCTATAGTGTGTATACAGTAGCATAATATTAATATTATAATACGCTTGAAGACAAACCCTTCAGTACACGCACTCGGTCTCAGGGACCAACGATAATTAAATATCTATTATTTCTGTAATTACAGGTGTCAATTAAAATGAGTATATTAATAATTTATTAAAACTAAAACATGGAATGCATTTATTTTTACAAATAATCAGAAAGGTTCAAAATCTACTTACATATATTTAAATTGTTGATTAAATATGAATGACTGTAGTATATTTCATTTCAATTTCTCAATTTACGTATGAGATAAGAAAAATACGAATAATATTGAATAATTATTGTATTTAATTAGATCTATGTACAAGCACTTAATAGTTCAATAACTTGTTAATTATATTAAAACTAACTTATGTAAGTAATACAGATCGTACATAGCACTATAGCACAACACAAATGATTGAACTAATTAATGAAGTAAGGACCTATTAATAACATAACTTGATTGTTACTGAGTTTACTGTCATGTTGAAGCTAATATGTAACAACGTTCAAATTATTACCTTACTCCCGCCAGTAGTTCATAAGTATGTGGAAACTTCACTCACCTGAAAAAGAGAAGAAAAATTAATAAATTCCAATCCAAATTTAGTTTAAAAGTTAGGAGTTCAAATAGTTTGAGATTAAATAATCTACCGTATAAGTTTGGAGTACGTGTTACATACTCCATATCCATAACCCAGTTTTAGTTCTGAAATATTCCGCAGTGAATTGTGAAGAAGTGGGAAGAATGTGGAGACTTCAGTAATAGTTTCATCTGCATATCACATTTACAGCGCACTTCAGACACCGTAACTCAGACATTAAACCCGGTATTAAAACTTTCTTGGACTTCTTCGACACAACTGAGTTGCGCGCTGCATTTTAAATTCTTCGCGAGGAAGAATTCTTCCTCACTATATTTTGTAATAAACATTACACTACAAAGTCTTATGGCAGAATTTTTAGTACTTTCTGAAGATCTACATGATTACAAATCCCTAAATTTAACTAGTTGATTTCAGAAAATTTTTAACCTTTTTTTCTAAAAGTTCGACATTGACTACGTTTACACCGTGCGAATTATTCTGATACGCAGACCAAGTGTATACTAAAATTTATCTTAGTACGGTATGTTTACACCGGTATTTAAATAAACATACTTAAAATTTTGGTACGTTACACGCGCTTGCGTAGATTTAACTGTCAGAGTCACCCTAACCAAAAATAACTTAATAAGGAAAAATAGTTGTGAATATATGTAATTTACATCGTTACACTATTTAAATTGTAAATATTACTAAACTTACACAATATCCCTAAATGTTAATACACAATTTAATTGAATTAAAAGTGTTATAGATAACAGAAAAATCGCATTGGTACGCTTGCTGTTTACACCGTGCATGAGTAAGGTCTGGTACATCCCCCTTTGATCGTACCAAAAATGTGTACCAATTGCGTACCAAAGGTTTGGTACATAGTGTTTACACCATTCGACGCCATCTTCTTACGTCATTTGGTATGCAGACTAAATGTTTAGTACGCGTGGTGTAAACGTACTTATTGAAATTAAATTATCCTGAAGTAAAAGAGTATCAAGGAATGCTGTATAGAAAGAGAAGTGGTATAATTGGATATTGTAATATCTGTTTTTATATTTTGCGTTCATAATGAAGTCATTACGATACGCAATTGCGTATCGTAATGACCTTCATTTCGATACGCAATTTTTTGTTTTAGACGGTTGGTACTAGATGACGTTTCTTTAACCCTTTTTTACCTAATTTATTTTTAGTTAATTAACAATTCATTTTAATAATATAATGTCGAAATTATTATTATTATTTTTTATTTAGGGAAGATTATTTACATGAAAATGTACAAATGGTTACAAATATAATCACAAATTGAGTAAGTAAATGTTATTGTAGAAGGCGCAAAATATAAAAAATAGTATAAAGAACTCATTTTATAAGACTTTCTTTCGCACTTGTCAATGGTGACTTATAAATTTGACGTCATCCGCGGCGGATCGGCGGCGGACCTCCCTCCACACAATTTAGAAAAGGACAACAATTTTTAGAAAAGGCGAGGTGATATACCATGGCCGAGTCAATCACATGCTCTCCCCTTCAGCACTTTGCCTCGTTGATCCCGCAAGTTGTTTGATATTTAGTCAGCAAACTATGGATATGATATTTTGTGTAGTGCCTGTTATTAATTATCTCTTGTACTAAAGTGTAGTGTTCCTGGAATTTGAAATATGACTAAAAAAAACAAGTTCACAAATAAATAATGTGTTTAACACAAGATGATGTACCGGAGGCACGATTTGTGTTTAAAAACATTTCAAGAAAAGTGGAAATAAACATGAATTAATTGCAAGGTATGCACTGAGTAGATCATATACTTAAATAATTATATAAAAATGTGTTCAGTCTGACATGTTTACGTTTCCTTTCAAAGCAGTTAACAGTGTTGTGATCACGTGCTGGATCACATGATAAATGTCAAACTGTAGTGCTAAATCGTGCCCACTACATAACTACTTATTAATTACTTTTTTACTCACTAGATGGCGCCCAAAAAGTTTGAATTGTATAAGTCCCCATTAGAAAACTCGCTAACGCTCGTTTTCTAAATTATGACGCGTGCGAAAAAATCATGTCTTATAAAACACGTTCTTTAATATACTATTTTCATACTATTTTTCCTTTATCGCTTTAATTTACTTTTATTTCAAAATTATTATCGAAAGAAATATTAAAATATCAAGGTTGGTAACACTGACAGTATCAATAAACATTTCAAATTTAATTATGAACCTACAAAGAAATACTTTCAATTTTAATTTAAAAGAGTGCTTTACTGTTTCTATAAACAGTAAATTTTACTGATTTTAAAAATATAACTGCTGTTAGTAATAGTATAATAATTTTGCCTTGTGTTTTAATGTACTATTATACCTAAGGATTTTTTTAAACAATTAGTACCAGTGTATACAATTAACTAAAACAATTGTAACTATTATTATTAAACGAAATAATATTTTTTTTTGTCATAATAATACAGAAAATAAGAATAAGGACCAGTTAATAACAACAAAATGTCATGGCTCACTATTCTCTTTCCAATTAGGTGTATAAAAAAGTGCCCGCCATTTTACTTTTTAATAATGTAACATATGGATTATTTAACATGATTGTAAAGCAAATTTGATGTACTTTTCAAATTTGTAAAAAATATAGTATGTTCTATGTGAAATTTCAAAGTAGATATTAATTACTAATAAACCGGAAGTAGTATCAGGAATGTACATCCGCCATCAAGTAACTTACATGTTGCTGTATAAATAATGTAATATGAAAGAAATTACTAACTTAATAAATAAGAGAGATATTTGCTGGGTCCATTAAAATATAACAACCTGTATAAAACGACCATCCAGAGTTTATAAAACGGGTTACATCGAGACACATCCTATACTTTCTACGATTGCAAATTTAGACAGTTGAAATGCAGAAACTCTCTTTTTAGGTTATTAATTTTTATACACTGACAGTTGCTTTCCGCGTTGTACGCACTAATGCCAATGGAACGAAAACTTCAGGAAACTAGCTTCAACTTAAGTAGGTACCTATACCGGAAATTAACTTTCAGTATAAGTGAACAAAGCCGGATAAAAATATTTTAGACCAAAACGTGATCTTTAACTTTTCACAAAAACTGTAGATACTTGTAGCAATAATAGAGAAAATATTATTTTTAATATTTTATATGTAGGTAATTATTGTTATACTTTAATATTTTCATTACATTGTATAATAACAAAGACTAGTCGGCCTATTAAAACTGAAGTAATTACGTATTCTAGTCTTGTACAGGCTTAATTTTCAAGTAGTTAATAATAATTAAATAAAACATCCACAAACATAACACAATGGGAAAATATATAGCGGATTCCATTACAGCGACGTATTCAAACTGTACAAACATAAATTTCTAAATTTTTATCTAGTTATAAACAATTCCAATTATACATGAACGAAATTAATTTCATTACTTTTCATGAATAATCAAACAAAATTATCCGAATTCTGCGGTTACAATACCGATGAAACAAAGTGCTCAATTCAATGAAATACGTGCATCAAATACTAGACGTACTTTTAATAAAGCCGAGGGTAACTTCGTTAAAGATAATCCGAATCAGAATGCAGTAATTTTAAAGTTCCTCTTTAGGTTAGGGGCAGGAATATTATGGCTGATACCACAAGCGTTTTAAAAAGCTGCTTTGAAAAAATTCAAATATGTTATTTAATAATGACAATACATAATATCAATATTATCAAAATATTATTTAAAATTAGAACATATACTTCGATTTTTATACAGAGAGGATTCCATAGTTATGTGTCATCTACTACTGATACATGATACCCTGTCGGCGATTTATACAAATTTAGTGCTTGGCTGCATAGTATTCGGCTAAATAGATATGCCTATTTTGAATATTTGAATAAAAGTACACGTACTGTAAATAATATGATTAACAGTTGCAATACTTTTTTTAAAAATATATTTATTTAGACAAATGGTATACACGTGCCCGACAGCGTGTATAATACTTTTATAAACGTAGTACTTTCGAAGCAACAAGTCAGTGCAGACGAATCAAGACATGAAACACGTTCTTCTTTCGCATCGTTCAATGGTACAGATTAAAAGAAGATAGTATGTAGAGACGTATGTGAATGTTGAAAATTTATTATAAATGATTCATAGCTTTGGAATCCTCTTTGTATAAAATTTTTATCAGGTATCCAAATGTTCAAAATTGTACAATTTTTCACTCCCGTGAACCTCCCCTCTCTTAAATTGTTTATTTAAAGGTGTTTCGGATTGTTTAGATAATTTGTAAGTTTAGGTTTATTAAGACGTATTTTTATAAAAAGTGTTTGGACACGGACTTCACATGATCCGCACCCATTTAAAATTTTGTTTAAGTGGCATCCGTTTTTTATCATTAGATTAGGATTGAAATTAGAAATTTTATTTAATTGTTTAGGTTTACTATGAAAAATCAAACAATATAATATTATTTTTTTTTAATTGTTTCGGTGCGCCAGGCTAACTCATTCACACCCATTTAAACAAATGTTTCGATTACATTTGTCATTTTTTGTTGTTAATTTTAAAATTATTATCGATGTTGGCGAAAATAGTTAGTGAATTGTATAAATAAAATACATAAACATGTCATCATGGATTATTACCCATTGCTGGGTGAGTGCGTGCCAATCTGCTTTGTACGCAGTTATCGGTAATGATGATGAAATGATATATTCGTAATATGCGGGCATTTATCAGGCGTCACCACACGGGGACTCACTGGTGGCGTGGAGAATGCAACACAGGGGTCACTTTTATGCTATTTAAAATTCTAAATATTTTTTTGTGTCAGTCGGGATCGAACCCGGGTTACCTGATTTGCGACCAGACGTTCAGCTTTATTTCGGGTTTGTGCTAAACTACATTTCGGGAAATGGCCCGACTAAAAAAAATGTATGTATGTAAATTTATTATCGTTTGTAAATGACAATGGTATTGATGCATTATTGATTGAATGCAATATGAAGGTACTGCATTCCTCTTTAAATTAAATATAGTTAAATAATAGCCAAAATGTCAGGTATTTAATTACTGCATCCAAGTTGATTATTATTGACATAAAACATTAAATTTAGAACTTATTTAAATCAATATAAAGAGTATTTCTATCCTACTACTATTTAATTAAACTCTGTCTGCTGCCAAACAACAAAAACAATAAATTACCCATGTGTCAATCAAGTTGGCGCAATAAAACAAACTCTGCTGTAAAAACAAATGAATAATCCCCGAAGCCACCCTAGATCACAATCTCAATCTACATTCCAGTGCTAGTGTCCACATCCACATCCATTGGAGTAGAGGTCGTCATTAAACGTGGACCAGGAGTCTCACTGATAAGGGGACAATTCAATTTCAAAAATCTCATCCAGAGGGCAGCACAAGCTGCTCGTTTCCTACCAATTAAACAATCATTTACCATTATCTCACTGCCGAATTTAATTCCGAGTGACAAGCGTGCCAGTGAGGGATTTATAGTGCAAGAAGAATGTGAGCTGGGGATATATGAGATAATGAGAAAGAAAATAGAACGAAAGCAAAAGTGCAGTAAAATAGATGTAATGGGTAAATGGTTGCACTGCTTGCTACGATAAGCTTTAAACTGAACAAAAAAAGAAAAGAAATGGATTGTCACCATATTCACTAATTGATTTCAGAAATGGTTAATGTTGGTTATATTAATACTAGACCTTAAAACCATACAGTAGCAATAATCATCGTTTAAAAAAAGTTATTAGTTTTGAAAACATTCGAGTTTTTAATGCCCTTCATCTACGGCAAAATTATTACTAAAGTCTAGAATACCCACCCTTCAAGATTTTTATGGATATGTATAGTTACACTAATTTCCACAAAAATTATGGCGTGTAAAGCAATATTTATAATAATTTTGGCATTATTCTAGAATCCAGATTATCCTAATTATTACTACTTTAAAACGTAGAGTGCCAGAATGCTAATGCAAAAATAGGGGCCTTCTGGCCAAAATATTTTTTTTAATTCTATAGGAAATTATGTAATATTGTAAATGCTATAGGTTTCATTCAAAAATTTACAACAGTTTTTGAATTATGGCACTTTTTCATGTGGGCCCACATTGGCGATACGTGTTAATCAGACGCAAGCCAAGTGAACGTGTTCTTCAGTGTATACAGTACATTTTGCAGCGTATCGTGGCCTCTCTGCCGTGCCACGTAGTTTCACGGAGCTAAAACTGTTATGACGTGTGACAACACATTGGATCGACGCGGCCATTAGGTCCGAAAACGCGTGGCGCCGCGTTGAGCCCATATGGCACTCTACGTGTTAAATTCTTCTGTTATTGCCTTTTTGAAACTCATGAAACAATGTAAATATAATATGTAGATAATTTTTCGTTGCGTTTATATAAAAATGAAAGATACCTATATTGAATGACATGACATAGAATGCCAATAGCAATCAAAACCTGGACTATACAGGGTTACATGTTTAAGTGGCCACCATTGCGATCTCGAGAACTGTAAAAGATACAAGTTGGTAAAATTAGCAAAAGAATTTCTATTTTACGTGGGTATTTCAATGATAAACTGAAAAAAAATTTAACCAGTGGTTCTTAAAATATGTATACCAACTTTTATTTTAAATGGAAACATATACTTTTTATTTTCTCAGAGCCCTTTATTCTGAATCCAACGATATATAACTTTCATAACCTTACATAACAAAATTTTTGAGAAATTTTTTGTAAAGTTTTGAATTAATTCCCTCAAAATATGATATTTAGAAGAGTGTCGTGACTGAAAAAAGTGAATATTTTGTTTATTGCTACTTCTGTCAAATAAGAAAAATCATTTTTTCTATTTCGGTGTTCTTATGTTTCTATAAAAGCACTGTTTATCACTGAAAACACGACGTTTAGAAAATCTATAAACGTACTGTTTTTGGCGCCTTTCATGTTCTATAGGTGGTAGTCATGCTTTCATAACTGACAGATAACCTTAAAATGGTAAATTGTTTGTGTTGAAATATTACTTCTAATTGTGGATTTTTATCCTTTCACTAGGTGATAGGACTAGAAAGAAAAGAAATTTATAGCTATAGCTGTGTTAGTTAAGAAAGAATAAGAATCTGTGAAGTTAAAATTTCAAGTAAAAAATTATGAAACAAGAAACAATGCGCTCAGGTTTACTTTGTCAAAATAATTAAAACGGTAAGTTTTATTTATTACAATTTAAATTTATGGTAATGCAATTTTGAATCTAATGTATTGTTATTCCAGGCAGGTTATGAAATGTATGATGCACGTTACTTGAAAATGTTAACACTGTACTCAATTTGTGGCGGCTACTAGCAAACAAATATGAAAAGTTGACGTTTTAATCCATGATTTGCAGTTCCACGTTGTGGCGAACTATCGAATATATGCCATATATGTTTTATATTAAAAATTGTAAGAAAAGCTGTTGCCGTTATCTGTGCAACTGAGCAGTGAGTGTTGTAAAAATGGTGGAAAGTAAAAGTCTAAAGCAATAAATTGTTCATTAAAGTATTTCATTATTTAAAGAGTTTTATTTATATGTTTTCTCAATAAAAAGGTTTGATGGTCCACGTAACGTCCTTCAATCCCATATTCAAGTTTTATTTATGATAATAACCAACACGAAACACCGATATGTCAAATCAGGATGGTTCATTAATAACCTTGGAGTTCATTGTATGTATTGGTTTTCCTCTTTCATAATTGTATAATGCTTGATACAATGTTTTAATGTAAACAATCAGACAAAATCACAAGATACACAAACTGTCAAAATGTGAAATTTCAATTTTTAGCGGGAAACGCTACCAACATAACTGATAAAAAAACACCAACTCATATTTTTGACAACTCCTTTTTTTAAAAATCTAATTGTAAAATTACCTCAATAGAAAAAATAATATAAAAAACATGTATCATAAGGCCTGTTGATGCACTCGTCCTTTGTAAACTTGGACTCGTACGTTAACAGATTGCCTTATGATACTTGTGTTTTAATGTACTATTAATAAAAATGGTTCAATTCATACACGACACAAAAAGTCGCGAAAAGTTCTTTTTTTCAGTCATGGCACTCTTCTTTATATCATATTTTGGGGGAATTAATGCAAAAAAATTGTTATGTAAGGTTATGAAAATTATCGCTGGATTCAGAATAAAGAGCTCTATTGAATGAGCAAATAAAAAGTACTTACATGTTTCCATTTAAAATAAAAAAGATTGTATCCATATTTTGTGAACCACTGGTTAATTTTTTTTTCTGTTTATCATTAAAATACCCATGTAAAAAAGATATTCTTTGCTAATTTAACCAACTTCGTATCTCTTATAGTTTTCGAGATCTCAATGGCCACTTAAAAATTAAATCCTGTATTATATATACGTCGTTTTTTTATTAATTACTTTATTAAATTGTAAATTATTGTATACTCGTATGTATAATCCCATTCAAGACCTGTACTAAAAAAGGTGCATATTTTTTGTGAAATTATAAAAATAACACCAATTTTAAATATTAAATATTAGCAAAATTTTATTAAATATAGAACTTTTCATTCATAAACTATTCGCGTTATAACGGTATGACGTCACAACTTCCTAACTGCAGGAGCAAGAATCGCTCAAAGATACAGTCCTGATATGTATATGATACAAATCTCATGAGCTGTGAGATGCGCAGATCAAGAAGAGAGACAGCTAAAGAAAAGGTCAGGCAATAGAAGAAAGTGAATCCTAAAACCATTCATTTGAACGCACGCAATTTAAAATATGAACATTGGAACAGCTCATAGCTCATGAGATTTGGCACGGCCTATAACTCATTTTTTTAATAATCATGTGTTGGATATAAATTTTGTAGAAAAGTATACGGAAATATTTTAATATAGGAGTAAATATTCTACAATCCTAATATAATTTGCCTATAACCAAAAATCGCTTCATGGTTATATTTAATATAAACAATATCATAATAATATTGAAACCTACTTCTACGAGTACCAGTATTTGTAAAATCATATACTATTAATATAACAAAATTTATTATTTTACATGACTAATGGTAAAGTACCTGACAATATTAATTACATAATTTACAAATTAATTAACCGCCCTCATCATTCAGATATTGATATTAGTTTCAACAAAGAGTAGGATGTAAAATGTACATATACACATACCTACTCGTAATTACAAATTATATTAATACCTATCTAATTTATTATATAGCAATACATCAAATAAGTTTAATTTATAATGTAAATCAATAATATGTGCGTCATAGTATTGTTTTTTTAAATTTCATGTTTATAAGTATACGTTAAAGCGAATTTAAATAAACATTTGTATACATATTTTATATTTATTTCTTACCTTCAATATTGAATGTTGCAAGCCTTTTTCCTTCTTGAAGTACAATGTATAAAATGTACCACTGTTCCAAACTATCAGTTGCAATGTCACTGTAAATTATTTACATTAACAAAATCCATTCACACTATAATTTGAATGTTGTATGTACGACAAATGTATCTAGTACCTACATTATAATCCATAACACTGTACAGTAAATTACATTGCAACTATTATTCACGATTCACGAACAATGTAATATCGATAAACATTAACACTACACTACACTGTCTTGCACTAAACATTGAACTAAAACAAATGAGTACGTTATCGCCATAACCTGTCGAGTTTCGCATTATGTAGCGAGTGCTGCTACCTAACAGGCAATTTATTTAGTTTAAAATTATAAAGTTTGATCTATAAAATTAAAATATGCAGAAACAGATTGGCACACCCAAATATAAATAATGAGCAGTGTTGATATATTTATTTTATTTATAAAATTATAGTATTTTTACCTCTCGCTAAGAGAGATATTGAATTCATGCTAAAAATCGCATATCCAGATTTTAGTGAATAAGCACGTTTTAAGGTCCATACAATCCAATCATAACATTTTTACGATGATGTCCGTAAGTGTGTGTGGATGTGAGGATGTGTGGATGTTGGATTCACGATTTCTCAAATACTATAAGACTTAAGACATTTTTAACAACGGATTCCTCATTCTAACAATAATGAGAAGAGTTGATTAAGTTTTGGTAACAATAGGACAACCGGAAGTAGTAGTTACAAGAAAAAAATCATCTAAATATTATTTATTGAAAATTTATGTAAATACTTATATTAAAGAACGTTAAATTCTTTATTCGATAAATATAAATTCATTATTATATCTATAGATTTAGAGATAAAGAAATGCATATAAAATAATTTGATGTAAAAAATCTCTGATCAAAGTACTTCAAGACAAGAAATTCAAATGTTTGTAATTGACACATAAATGTCACTGTCAAAAATATTTGTATGCCATTGTCAAAAATATTTGTGCATCATTATGAAGATTATGAAAATTAAAAAAAATAACAACGCAAAAGAATATACGTAAAAAAGAATACAAAAGGAATTTGCGAAAAAATGAAGATAAAGAAAAAGAAAGTAGAAAAAGAAAATTTCAGGATATTGAATATTAAGAAAATGTATGTATTGTACATAATTTATATTAAAATATCCCATAGATTTTGCAAATATATGTGAGAATTATTTTGTAGTGAGACATGAATATATGTATTTGTATTTAAAAATATTTTTCGTTTTATGCGTACAACCAGGTAAAATATCTGGCGAGAGGTTGTGTGCTGGTCACATCAGATTTTTTTATTTGATTACACATTGGTTTGATTTTCTGATGTGTAATTTATCATTTTCATAATTTAAATTTAATGTGAAATGTTGAAAATTTCACAAAGCTAACAATGACAATGAGACCAATGACTAGTTACCTATATATTTAAAATATGAATTTAAATATAATAATGAACAGATGCAAAATAAGAGATATTAGCCAATTTTTATTTATTAACAAAATACATACAGGGACGTTTCGAGAGTAAATTACGATTGAATTGAAATTCTTTACAAGTTTAAGTGTACTCAATGTCACAAACATTTTTTATAATATGATTTTTTTCGATTTAATAGATAATATTGTTATCAATAAAAAAGTATAACCAATATTTTTCTTCGTTTTTACATACGAGTAGCTGAAGATGGATCACTATGGTCCGAAACGTTTTTTTTTACTACAAACCTTGAAAAATTCTTTGCTCCTTCATGATCAAGACTCTAAGATAGTTATCTATATAGATACCTACAATTAATTTATCTTCCTTTAGCCTCTAAAGATTTTTTTAATTCCCTGAGAATACAAATTATATTATACTTTTTTTTTGCAAAATTTCAACTTTTTGTTTTTTTTTTTAATGTAGAAAATGACATTTTTATGCACTAATGTTTTTATCTGCCACTTTTCACATTCATGCGAAATGATACGAATCGGGGATATTGAAGAGGAATTTATACATTTTTACTTCCTTGTACAAAGTAAATGAAGTATTGTAATCGCGGAAAATTTCGGTATTCAGATTTCAACCGAAATATCCATTTTGACCATCCCTGAATCCATTCTGACTAGTTTCGTCGTGATGTCTGTACGTACGTACGTATCTCGCATAACTCAAAAACGGTAAGCCGTAGAAAGTTGAAATTTTGTATTTAGGACTGCTATAACACCTACTTGTGCACCTCCCTTTTTGGTCATTACATAATTTCCAGAAATAGTTCTTTATTTGAAGCCTATAATAGATTTTAATGAAAAACTATATTAAAATATAATCCAACACTTTTCAAATTTGGTATATAAGACTTTTATGTCAATTGGAATAACATAGTAGATTTTGGTTAAAACAGGCTAACCGGAAGTGATATATTACTTAACGTTGTTAACAGTTTTTCTTGAATAAATGCTTCAAATAAGAGTTTTAGAGAATTAAATTCTGCGTCTAGCACATCAAGTATTATTAAATTAGCCCTTTGTATAAGCGAGATATGTAAATTTACAACATATACTGTTTGGTTTTTGTAATGAAGCTTGCTATGGATTAGGACAAAAAATAACAAAAAAATAAAAAATAGATGTTAATGTCAAATTACTTCAAATACGTGCAATTTTATAATTGAGTCTATACTTCATATTAGTCTTGCGTACAAGGAAGTCGTGTGGTGTCCACATCAGATGTTTACATTTACAGATTATGATACAATCGAAAGGAGAGCGAGAACATAAACGTGTCTAGAGAAGCTCGGTTAAGTATATATAATGGAGTGCTAGTGCCTGTATTAATGTATGGAAGCGAATATTTGGCATGGATGGGAAAGCATAAAAAGAGAGTGACTGCCGTGGAAATGGAGTATTTACGTGGTGTATGAGGATATGTAAGACGGGATCGCGTGGGGAATAATTTGATGTATGAAGAATGTATAGTTAGGAAGAAACTGAAAGTTAGAAGCGCTGTGAACAACTTTAACTTCCAGTTAGCTTTAATCAAAGGTGGTAAAAACAATTTTGCAACAAAACCATTAGTTATCACTAAACTAGCGGACATTTATTTATTTATGTGTATATGAATTTATGTTTATGAATCTGTAATATCATCTTATCTTTTTATCCTGATGAAGGTGTAGGTACCGACATTACAGATTCATCGGTTTTTTAAGAATAAAGAAGTCGTAAGAATGAGATCACAAGTAAATATTGACACCTATTATATTTTTATTATAAACTTGTTATCTTTCTCAATAATGTATTATCATCTTTCTGTAAAAGCTGTGACTGCAACAAATGACATTAGAATCCTGAACGCACAAAAGCTCTTTGAAAATTTCCGTAAAATTAGTTTCATCTGAAAATCCCTAAAAATTAATTCACCAAATTTCGTCGTAACCCTCTTTAGGGTAGGAAGCATGAACGCGCACCCTCTAGTGTAATCCTCGCACGTTAAGTCCCCGCGTTTCTTCCTCGGCGGCTGAAATGCATTTCAAAAACCGAATGGACTTATTTTTCATGCGGTGCAGGGATTTGTGTCAGAAGGGGATGGTTTAATAGGCGGCCATGGAATTGTATTTCTTTTTCCTTTGTAATTTGAATGGATATGCGATATTTGAATGAACGCTGGAGCTGACAGAAGGATTTGCTGTGAAGAATTGTAATTAAACTTGAATTAAAAACAAGCTTTGTTGAGATTTCTTAAACGGTTTTTTGAACGGGATTTGGAAAGTGACAGATGGAATTTTACAGTTTTAGCATCTGTTTTGATGGACATTTTTCGCAAGATGAACCAGCTTATTGGAGTAAAATATACAATAATTTATTTAACAAAACACATACGCTAGATTTACTGAAAATAAGAAAACTAAAATTTGCACTGTCATTTTAAACACTTATCTATTATCTAATAATGATAATAATATATCATTACGGCATATTACCCATTGCTGGGTGTACCAGGCTAACATATTCATACCGTGCGGGCGTTTACTAGGTTCCACCACACTCATTACTGACATGGAGAATGCACCACAGAGGTTACTTTTGTACCATTAATTTATCTGTTAATTGTAAAAGTTAAGCTAGAAAATAGTTAATCATTTTTTAAAAGTATCGGTGTGAGAGTGAAATATGAAATAAATCAGAAAGCATTTTCAAATCATTACTTATAATTTGACAGCTTTGACAGTTTTTAACTGTCCCAAATATCAAAATAAATATTTGTTTGAAAGCATTACAAAAGAAGTGTAATACAGTTGAACAGATCTAGTTTAAACATATTTAAAATAATATTCTAAAAAATTTGGACTATGTATTCTTCACGTAAGAATAGCCAATGCAAAATAATATTTCGTTTATAGGTAGTTTAGAAATATTTCAATTCACTTCATAATCTGTGCTGACACCTATTAGAATATTAGGAAACTATTTTTTTTTAAATGCAGAGAAGACCAAGAGCTGTAAATGTTTCTTTTTCTACAAATCTATTAAAAGTGGGCTTTTTAATGTTTGTTTTTAGCGTTAAAAATGTCATTTTGTGACACTAGTGTTAAAAGTGACAGATCATTGTTACTTTTGACACTAGTGTTAAAAGTGAATGTCAAAAAATTATTAGAAATATAAATTTCAATTAAAAAATAGTGTTTGTAGAAAAAATAGTGTATGATATACGTGTTAAAAGTGATTTTATTTTGTTCGAAGGTTTGGATCACTCCGCTTCGCGTCGTGTTCCAAACTTCCTTCTCACAAAATAAAATGTCACTTTTAACACTTATATCATAAATAACTATTGTAGCACTAAAACGAAAGTTGTAGCCTGAGTCTTACGTGGAAAAAACTATAATGTGTCGGATTAAAGTATGGAATATTAAAAAAACAGCAAATTCCACAATTTTTTTTAACGCTAAAACATGTCGATTTTAGTTTTTAAAAATACACATTAATATGTGCGATTCACCTTCCGACTTTCATTTGTTTTTAAGCTATGACGTCATCACAAAAAAAATTAAATGGCAATATAGATTTATCTTCCCATTATGATCATGCAAATAAATCATAAGTTTGCATAACAAAAATTCTGAGAAAAATCGAGCTGAAAATTCGATAATAATGAATAAACAAGATACTTATATTTCATTTTTCAGTTTAGAATTTTTCGTTTATCATGTTTTATAAGTTATAAGTACCGTAATACCAACATTAAATGTTAAAGATTTAAAAAAATTATCATATATAATATCATAAGTGGTAAATTTTTGCCGGAAAAATTTTCAGATTGTTACGAGAGCCGGTTGCCTAGCAATTTATTGAGTGACATTGACAAAAAAATCACGAGTTGTCAAACGAGTGATTTTTGATCAATGTCACGAGATAAATTGGCAACAGGCTCGAGTAAAGCAATCGGAAAATTTTTCCAGGATAAAATTTAACCACGAATGGTATTCGGATGACTATTTCCCAAATAAAAATCAGGTAATCATTTATATAATTTTTTTCTTGACAAAAATCTTGTAATTTTAATTGTGTTTAGAGGTATTATTTCAGTTTGCTTTTTCAACGTTTTAAATAGATTCCTGTACGAATCGACTCGTTTTAATAAAAACTGATAACACTGAAATTATACAGACTTTGACAGGTATGTAAACAATATATTTCTAAAACGTCAAAAAAATTTCGCTTATCAAAACTCACTTGTAAAAATACGACATCTTATTGGCTTAAAGGGTGCGAAAAAATTTTCGTGACAGTGTTTTATCGAAGTGAAACTTGGTAACTAGGTAGAATCCTGAATTTGGATTGGTTTATATATTTATGAGCGAAATAGTCGACGAAAAATTCTAAACTGAAAAATGAAATCCAGGTATCTGGATTATTCATTATTATTAAATTTTCAGCTCGATATTCTCAGAATATTTGTTATGCAACCTTAAGATTCATTTACATGATCATAAAGGGAAGAAATCACTATCGGATTCCACTACTAAATATCTATATTGTCATTTTATTTTTGTGCAGTCATAACTTAAAAACAAATGATAGTCGGAAGGTGAATCTCACATATTAATGTGTATTATAAAAACTAAAATCGACGCGTTTCAGCCTTTTTTTAAAAAACCGGTTGAGTTCGCTGTTTTTTAATATTCCATATTAATCCCACACTGTATGTAGCATAAGTCGATATATCACAGAGATAGCGATTTCTTTTAGGGAATAAAACTGTGATATGCAAATTTATTAAGTATATGCCAATTTTACTGCATTATAAAAACTAAAATTCTCTACATTAAAGGCAGAAAAAGTAAAAATAATGTTTTATTTAGGTTTATATGGAAGAAGATTTATTTTTAAATATATATGAAAGTTTTATCTCACTCATTTTTTGAATAAAGAATTATAAAGTGAATAAAAATAAAGGATTTAATTTCCATTAAGAGCTTTGCTATTTTAAAAAGTTTAAATAAAAATTACTTCACGAGTATAAGCCTATTATAAAATATAAAATTTTCTAGTACAGCAATTTTAAATCTTCACGTTTTTACCTTGTTTATATTTTCACTTTAGCTTACATAAAATTCTATTAAAAACACAACATTCCATTTAAGAAATTGTTCATAAAAACAAAGAAATTGTTAGCTGTCATTTGTTAAATAAAATAGATATAAATGTTCTACATTTGTTAAATTACATTCTTTTTCATTTATGATCAGCACAGCATGTAGTTTCTGCCATTTAATTTAAATTGTGAACCACCTATAGTTGATGAAATCGGGAATGAAATAGAATTTAGATCTCATCAAAGCAAATATCATTAATCTATTTTCAGATCTCCACTTTATCAGATATTCACTTAAACTATAAAAATAAATTCGAAAAAAAGCATATTCCTCTACTCGTGTAAAACAATACATACCTATGTATATGCATAAAAAATATTAAATAACAGTATAACAATCCAAAGGATTGAATTATTAAATCAATCACTACAACATATGTAACAAAATTAATTGATATCGTTAATTATTATCGTCATAAAAAATTATACCCAACTCTGATATGTGTAATTGAACATTGAACTATATCAAAAATTATTGGATTTACACATTCATTTATTTTTGTATAGGCAAATAGTGGTAATATATTATTCGTTGAACAGGAAAACATAATTAATTTATAACTCCATAAAATATAGAATAATTTCCAACATATTTTCATATTTTTGTAATGGACATATCTGAATCAGCAAATAATTTATTATGTTTTTAAATTTATTAACATAGGTATCATTTTATATTTTGGTACAGAATTTTATTTTTTATTTTGCAGCAATTGTAATTATTTCCAAATATATCGAAAAATAAATTAAAAACAATTATTAATCAGCATTTTAATAGTTACTTGATACTTGCTGAACGCATAAACGTTATAAACCGATTTCGATATTGGAATATTTTAGTGTTATCAGAGTTTACTCACAGGGTGTGGAAATCAAGAAAATATAGAAGATATATTGTCAGCCAGATTATAAAAATCTGTCTTTTTATAAAACGCCTAATTATTTTATAAAACGCGGCCAGACTGTTAAATCTTCGTTGATTCATTATTTTACAATCTGGCTAGGCGTTTTATAAAACGACGGAAAATTTATGTATAATGAATATTTGGATATTTTTGTTTGAAATTTCTCTAAATATACCTCAACATAAAATAACCTAACGCATAAAACTTTTGAGTGTTTTGTGAGTTAGAGTTATATTTGGAGAAATATATAAGCTAAGTAAGTTCTTTGTCGTTTTATAAAACGTCTGGACGTTATATTAACCGACTAGTAAGATTGTGATACGTTAAGTCAACGAAGATTTGACAATCTATCGGCGTTTTATAATTTCACAATTTTGCTACGACATATGCACTTCTAGAACTCTTCTTGTTCTTCTTATAGAATCCATATACTCATCTCCCCTTAACTGCACTACGAAGAAGAAAAATCTGATGTGCCTAGCATATTACCTTCCGTCAGTTCCATATATTTTGTACAAATTCCACACAGAAAATTTTTTGAGCAATATTCCATATTTCAAGTACATTACCTAGTGTCAGTTCTATGTATTTTGTACAAATTTCATACAGAAAGTTTCATGTACTTAAGAGATTCTATACGAGCCGGTCCTGGGTTCAAATCCCGAATAAGGCATGGCTGGTGTGTGCGTCTTTCATAATTTCATCTTCATCAACTACGTGCAAAATGTCGGAAAATATAAACAATATAAGGAAAAACTGTTCAATCGTCATCAAATCACCACTTATATACAAAATGTATGAAAAAGTGTGTAAAATAAATAAATAATCTGATGTGTCTAGCACATTACCTTCCGTCAGTTCCATATATTTTGTACAAATTCCACACATAATTTTTTTTGCACAAGATTCCATATTTCAATTACATTACCTTCTGTCAGTTCTATGTATTTTGTACAAATTCCAAACAGAAAGTTTCATGTACCTAAGAGATTCTATACGAGTATTTCCAGTGAAATTATAACACAAACATGTCAATTGTACTTGAGACTAACATCAGTCAATCAGCATTTTCTTAATATAGTAGCGAATTCCATGGTTATAGCATAGCTATAGCTGCTTTATGAAATTTTATTTCTTTATAATTTTTTTCTCTATATCCATTGAATATGAAGTACAAAATGCAATCAAATTATATAGAGAATAAAATATTCTTCAAAATTTATAACAGTAAATATGGAAAAATGATATCTAACAGTGTTTTTTCAAGAAACTATTAAAATCTTAGAATTAGGAGTTGAGCAATTATAACCAAAATCTAATCATCTCTTCACATGGATGTAAAGAAAAGGAATTTGTAAGAACTATAATTTTTGGAATTGTAGTATTTCAGTTATCGGATCTGAAAAAATCGTCACACACACACACACACACTCACACACACATACACACACACACACACACACACACACACACACACACACACACACACACACACACACACACACACACACACACACACACACACAAATATATACACACATATATGCACACATAAATACATACATCAGACATCATCGTAAAAATAGTAAAATCTTATTCCAGCGACTCTAAAACGTGCTTATTCATCAAAAACTCTGCACCGAATTTTTTAACCAAAGACAAAAAAAGAAAACCTAAATTTATTTTTCTAGAATCGTTGCAAAAAGTACTATTTTTGTTTTTCTGGAAGAGGAAACAGTTTAGGAACTGGGTGACACTAAAATATTTTGTGAGCTTCGAAGAAACCCAAGTACTATATCAAAAAATAAAGCGCATTTTTTATTGTAAAACCATCGAAAGAACTACCGTTGCATAAGTTAGAATTAGTAAGATTACCATTCTTAGCAAACGTTGTTTTTCACCTCCATTGAATTTAATTTGGTGGGGCGTATGCGATGTGACGGGTTGATGTATTGGGTATTCGGAAAAAGTGCTCGCACTTATTCCGCACGAGGTGGTATTAAATAGTTCAATAACAATTCCAGAAGTGACGGATCTTGCTCCCTTAGGATCCCATGCTGCACCAGCGTGGAATAAGAATATAATGTTTCCTGCCACGCTTACTTATGCAAGATGAAAAGGTCACGTCTCCACAAAACAGGACCACACTCAGGAAGATTTTATACTTACTAATCAAAAATATTAAATTGGGATGTTTACACATTTTTATAAACGTTGGATGTACCACTGAATTCATTGAAAATTCTGTTGTGATTTTGGGAACACAGATTTAAATTGATTGATTTAAAAAAATCTGATGTGGACACCACACGACTTCCTTGCACGCAAGACTAATATGAAGTATAGACTCAATTATAAAATTGCACGTACTTGACGTAATTTGACATTGACATCAATTTTTTTATTTTTTTGTTATTTTTTGTCCTAATCCATAGCAAGCTTCATTACAAAAACCAAAAAGTATATAAGTTTTAAATTTACATATCTGGCTTATACAAAGGGCTAATTTAATAATACTTGATGTGCTAGACGCAGAATTTAATTCTCTAAAATTCTTATTTGAAGCATTTATTTCTAAAATCAAAATGAAACCATTTTATTCAAGAAAAACTGTTAAATACTTCAGGTAATACATCACTTCCGGTTAGCCTGTTTTAACCAAAATCTGCTATGTTATTCCAATTGATATAAAAGTCTTATATACCAAATTTGAAAAGTTTTGGATTATATTTTAATATAGTTTTTCATTAAAATCTATTATAGGCTTCAAATAAAGTGCCATTTCTGGATATTATGTAATGACCAAAAAGCGAGGTGCACAACTAGATGTTATAGATGTCCTAAATACAAAATTTCAACTTTCTACGGCTTACCGTTTTTGAGTTATGCGAGATACGTACGTACGTACATACGTATGTACATACGTACGTACGTACGTACAGACGTCACGACGAAATTAGTCAGAATGGATTCAGGGATGGTCAAAATGGATATTTCCGTTGAAATCTGGAAACCGATATTTTTCGCGAATACAATACTTCCTTTACTTTGTACAAGGAAGTAAAAATGTACGTTCCCAAAATAGAACTCGACCGGTTTGGGCAAAAAATGAAAAAAGGAAGACAAGAATAGAATTCTAGGTAAATAATCATTCGTACTGTCCGTGCAACAGATTGAATAACCGCTCGGCAAACTACGCTCCTCTTCGTTCCGAATCGTGCTTATGAAAGATATTGATAGGTACTATGCTTTATGCTTGAGACTGTACAAGTACAATATGTATAATTTTCCTTTCACTTTGCCACTGCGTACTTTGAAATAAGTTGCTTTACTTGGAATACTGTATGCGAATTACGAAACTACTAGTATGGCCGGATTTATAAAGAGAAGGCCCCTCCCCCTTCCATAAATTAAATTGCTAGATCTGTGCTTAATCTCGCAACACTAATTCTAATTCACGAAAAAAAATTAAGCCGAAAAGTACTTGTATCTCACTTTAATGCTGATCTAAAAAGAAGAAAGATTATTTTCTTTACCAATTTTATCAGATTAAATCAAAAGATCTCAATTATAGTTTAAGTAGGGATAAGGAAATGTATATTTCATAAAATAACAAAAATCACCAACTTAGCTGAACAGTATAGCCGGTCGCGTGGCTCGAAAACAGTGCTCGACAGGACGTCATCGCATGCACCGTTCGCCTTCGATCAAAACGCATGATCTAATTGAAATGACAAATAAAAACAACAAAATCTCACATTTAGCGAAAATACAATGACTTGAAACTAGTACAAATAGAAATGATACAATAGGAGACAACACAAAAGAAGATACGGGCGGTAACGCGTTAAGTATAATATAGAATAGAATCGGAAGCAAATTAGGCTAAATTAAGTACATAAAGAAAATGTTTTTCTGTCACAGAAGAGCATAAGAAACAAAAAAGGACAAAACACTGATATGGTAGCAATTTGTGGCGACCAACTTTTTATAAAATGTTAATATCCAGCCACATACATTAGCGATTTACGTTATTCACTGGCTATTTACATTAAAAACTTAATTATTGTTGTTAAGTTTTCAATTTTTAGAAAATATATGTTCTAATAGTTCATTTACTCTACGCGTTTTATAAATCGGGTGAAACATCACTAAAACAACAATGGTTTGACATTCTGAATAGGTAGTCGTTTTATAAAACGACGAACTGTTTACTTAATAATAATAATAATAATAATAATAATAATAATAATAATAATAATAATAATTTTATTTGTCCAAAGATCATTATACATGATATAGGATAAGTCAACATTTCATATAAAGGTACATATTAACATGGATTATACAGAAATTCATGAACAGAATAATAACAATTTAGTAGTAATTTATGTTTTAATATTTTTTTAAAAGATTTAACATCATTACATTGTTTTAACTCTTCCGATAATTTGTTGAAAAAAATAATGCCAAAATACAGTGGATCATTTTCATAAAAGGCTGTTCTATGATGAGGAATTTGTAATAAGTTCTTATTTCTAGTTACATAATTATGTACAGCACTCATTTTCGGAAATTTACACATATTTTCTTCAACAAAAACTAATATATTATAAAGAAACAATGATGGAACAGTCAAAATATTATTTGCTACATAAATATCTTTACAAGACTCATTGTAATTTAGTTGAAACATATATCTTATAGCACGTTTTTGAAGTTTAAATACCCTCAGTAATGAAAAGGATGTACCCCAGCATATAATGCCATATGTACAGAATGCTACAAATTTTGCGCAATAAAAAGATAAAGTAATATTTATATTACATAAATAGCTTAATCTGTGAATAGCAAAACATATTTTTGACAAATTAGCTTGTATATTTCTCAAAATATAACAACAATAACCTAACTTACCGCACAGTCACGCTTGGAAAACTCGGGTCGAGTTTTGTACGTTGTTGATTGTGAAATTACCGTAGCTGTCAATAAGGGATATTTTGAAATTACCATACATGATCATAGAGAGGTTTTGTAAAAGAGATGTTTATTTATTTTATCATTTTTAAAAAGGACCACAAAGTGGCCCTCGGGTCAATATTTGTGCACCCCTTTGTTAAGAAATGGAAGTACGTAATTTTAATTAATAATTAAATTTGAAAATGTTCTTATTTACTCGATAAAAATTACTCCGCAGCTTTACAACTCAGTAAAAAAATATTTAACTTGAACTCCCAGTAGTGTTGTCTCATGATGTTGGTATAAAATATTTAGACAAATCGTCAGCGAGTCCAGCTGAAGTTTTTTTCTGGTGCCAGACGAGAGAAAGTAATACTAAACTTCCGGCAACAAATCACCCCTAAGTCCGGGCCTGTGCAGCGCCGGAGTCGGCGTCGCGTCACATCACAACCCCCTTGGGCAAGTCCATGATTCCGGAGGGGAAGGAGGTGTAGCACAAGTGCAAAAATAAAACATAGGGGTGCACTATACTGTCACATACAATAGTGGATGCGCTATTGTTGTTAGGAAGAAGGGAGGTTAGGTAGAGAAAGAGATGTGGTGTATTATTTTAGAAATTGAATGAAAGGATACTAAAAAAATTATCTGGGCAGTACAATACTTTCCGACAATTTCATTGTATTGTAAGTATCGGACCAATATTCTTTATATCTATTTTTACATGATTATAATTATAAAAAAAATCTGATGTGGCCAGCACATTACCTTCCGTCAGTTCTATGTATTTTGCATAAATGTCATACAGAAAGTTCCTTTCAAAAGATTATATTTCTTGTACATTACCTTAAGGCAGTTGTATGTATTTTATACAAATTCCATACAGAAGTTTCTAACTAAAGATCCTATATTTCCAGTAAAATTATAACATAAACATACTGTCAACTGCACTTGACACTGACACCTTTCAATCAGAATTTTCTTAATGTAGCAGCTGTTTCCAGAGTTATAGCAAAGCTGACTAATATATATGATATTTAATTTTTTAACTCTATGTCCATTTAATATGAAGTATAAAATGCATTCAAATCTTATAGAGAATAAATAATTTTTTAATATTTATAATAACATTAAATGTGAAAAAGTGATATTTTACATCGTTTTTTCAAGAAAAACTGTTAAAATCTTCAAATGAGGGTACTTCCGGGTGACCAATTATAACCAAAATCTAATCAGCTCTTCACATGGATATAATGAAGAGGAATAAGAAAGAATTATAATTTTTGGAATTGTAGTATTAGAGTTATCGCATTAGAAAATTTTGTCACACACAGACATACACACACACACACACACACACACACACACACACACACACACATACACATACACACATACACACACACATACACACACACATACACACACACATACACACACACATACATCATCGTAAAAATAGTAAAATCGTATTCTAGGGACCCTAAAACGTGCTTATTCATCAAAAACTCACCACCGAATTTTTTGACCAAAGACAATACCTTCCTTACCTAAGGTGACGGAAGGTAAAAATAGAAATAGGTAGGTATATAGTGGTGGAAAGTTAAGAGCAGTTTGATTTTGTTTGAATGGATAAGATCGGGATATTATCCAATCAAAATACAAGATCAAACTGCACCTATCTTCCACCACTACATTCTTCCACAAAATAGAGTACACTCGTATTTAGAAATGCTAGTAAATGCATTATTTTGTGCATATGTATTTTATTACTTATTGTTCTAAAACTGCATTTATTTACGTATTTATGTATAAATCTGTATATTGCCATACGATAATTAAAAATAAAATTAAAAAAATACACATAATTTCCTGACAACAAACGGGAACAAGCGAGACGCGCTAAGTCACGGCAAGCCTCCTTATCCCACGGCGCAAAGCATGTCGAGTCACTAGCCAGGCTAGGCGAGTCCCGCGCCGTGGGATAAGGAAGCTTGCCATGATTTGGCGCGGCTCGCCTGTTCACGTTTGTTGTCGGTAAATTTGACACGAGTCAAAGGAGTCGCGCATGCCAAGGGAGCGTCTTGCGCACGTGTTCGATGTTTCCCTACGCTTGTGAATTAAGTAGCGTTCGAATATCATAGACGGTATTGAGCCATCGTCTACGGTTTCTTTTCTTTTTTAAAATTTCAGTTGCATTCAAAAAATAGAAAGCAGCAACGCAAGAAGCTATCCGCTCTTGGCGATTATTCATGTTTAAGTATTTTAAATTTAAAAACCTATTTCTACACCAATGATTTCGCTTCGAACAATTTCGTTTAAATTCGAAAATGCTTGGTAAGCTTGCAAAAGTCAAAGTTGACGAGCCTACAAACGCCGTGGGATCGGTTTAGACTCGTGATTCGAAGCTTTGCGCGGAGCTCGGCAAATCTAGATGGCTCGGTGAGCCACGGACCGTTGGTAGCCGGCTGTATATTTAAAACGATTTTGTAACTCATATTTATCTGTCAATTACATGTATTTAAATACACTGTACAACCAAGCATTTAAAATTTAGTTTTCTCTAAATTAAATAAATTGTGTAGATTGTCAATTGTTGATATTTCGCTAATTTTGAATATTTATTTATGAGAACAGTACTTTAAAATAGTTCATATTTATTTGATTAGTATTTTTTATATTAATGATAAGTATTTTCTAAAATAAGTGATCAGTTACTATGAATAATATGCCCAGGTTAGATTAAGTTACGTTAGAAGATTAAATTACATTTTTATAAAGATACTAATCATTTGATACTGATCATTTAGTAAAAATACAGTGTTGTGACTGATTTAAATCACTAATCTAGTTCATTTAGTATATTTTTTGATCTGATTTAGATCCTTATATGTATTCAGATCTTGATATAGAGACTATAATCCATGATCTTAAAAAAAGATCAAATATACGGGAATCTAACGGAAACTTGGATAAAATTGGAGAAGACGAAAATTATTGTTATATACTTCAGTTTAAGCCATGAAAATCAGAAAACAAAAGTGAGTTATATTTAACTCACTTAAAAAATTCAATGGCTTATAATGATTGTCTGCCCAATTGATAAGGCCTACCCTAATTTATTACATTTCAACAATTCTAATGAATAAAATTTTTATTTTCTATTTCTAAGTTATTCGTTATTTCAGTATGTCTTAATAAAACTAAGTATCTATGTATCTAATTTTTCTTCCCATGTGTAAGGCATATGGCTAGGTACATATATTTTTTGTAATTAATTTACTTTTTGTATTCCTATTTAATAATAAGAAATAAAAGCATTTGAAAATCGTTACTTTTTTATGATCTAAGAAAAATAGATCACCAATTCCTGATCTGATCTGAAAAAAGATACGATTATTAATTATTGTAAAGATCTTGATCTTGGTCTAGATCTTTTATTAATAGGGGACTACAGCACAATTGATTTAAGAGAAATTAGGAAAAAATATTGAAAGTGCTTAATAATTAATATTAATAAAGAAATAAAACGACATAATTGAAATACTTTGAAAATAAGGGGATTTTTGTTATAGCAGCTCGTCACTCATATGAAATCCATATATATATATATATATATATATATATATATATATATATATATATATATATATATATATATATAAGAAGACAAACTTTAAAGCGGGTTTTTGACAGTCAAATTGAAATTTAGTGGGCAGAAATAATTTCGACACTCTTTTTAATAAAGTCAAGCTTTCGGTTTATTTAAAACCATCCTCAGGACTCTAAAATTGTTAAAAAGTTTTGTTGTACAATGAATTTTGACAATTTTAGTTTAATACTTACATTAATTTGAGATTTGGAAGTAAAATTTTCAAAACCAAACATAATATGCGAATTTAGTGTTGGACTTTAAGTTTAACATTGTCATAGTTAATAAAATTATAAATTTTGTACAAAATATATGTCGTTTTACATTTTAACAAAAAATTATTACAAATTTTGATGATGGCTGCGAAACAACAAGAAAAAACCAGAAACTTTTCAACTGGTGGTCATATGTATATATATATATATATATATATATATATATATATATATATATATATATATATATATATATATAATATATCAAAGACGGCCTATAAATATATAACGAATACCCAGTTAGGGGCGGAGCGTACTGCAAATGGAAATATAGAAATTCAAATAGCGGAGGCGTGGCTATCAGTCCAGTACTGCAATTCTCAAACAGTTTTTATTTGAATATATTTTGCATTAAACTAATAAATTAAATAGATTTCCAATTAAAAATCATGTAGACTTGTACAGTTTAATAATATTCAATTATTTTTTATAAGTATAATTTAGCATATACTTCAAGAACATTTAGGTCCACGAAGAATATAGTTTGATATAAAACTTACATTCGCGACATCACATCTATATTTTCAAATTTTGGAGGACTATAATAACTCGCTTATTAATAGGAATTTTTTCACCAGATTTTCACCGACAGTCTTAGTTTTACTTATACGTTCAGATGAAATTATATTTAAAAAATGGCGAAATCCCTATTGATCTATCACAACACTGGTTACGTGTATCTCTCTGTATTTTGTCCTTAATACTTTTTCAGGGTGGGCCTGGCGTATCCAGGATTTAGTTTAACGCTGTGGACAGCTCTATTAACAGAAATCTAGATCTTGTATTATACGTCAAAAATATAATTAGCAGCAAAAATAAAATGTACCTACCAACTACATTAAATGATATTAAAAATTTACGTAATTTATTTCCGAATACGTTCATTGTTTAACATTGATCATAAAAATGTACATAAAAATTGATCGGGTTATTCAAGTTTGGTAGTTCACAATTCCAATATACATACATCTATGTCATATACGGATGTAGCTAGCGTTGAACTGAACATTTGTATATCTATAAACATTTCACGTATGTTTGGAATCATGGCATAATAATTAATTTCAAATAAAATACATGTAGATTCATATGGGCGTATGCAAACCAAATGTTGTAGTAGCTAATACCGAATAGCTGCGTCAGTAAAAACTCCTACACCAGTGGAATAATTTACTCAGTGCAGCAATCTGTTTTGCAAACACAATTGCAACGATCCCGACTACCTGACGCTGACTTGGTTGGTATGGCAAACACACCGGCATTGCAAGTTCGCAGACCAGAACTTGCTACAAACTATTCAATTTCAGCATTATGTCGAAGTTTCCTAATTCCAATTTATCCACCTTGCGATAGCATTCCTTTCCTACATACACCTGCTAACGTTCGGCCAAACATGCACTAAAGAACTTCATTTTCATGAAGAACAACTTTCTGCATTGATCCCGGGATACCAACTACTTCTAAAGTCTATATTTACTCAACGAGTACCGCGCTGAGGATATTAAAAGAATCAATCCATTATCAAATTAAACATTTTAAAGAAATTACTTGAACTAATATTGGAGTTGACCTGATCTGTTGTACTGCAAAAAGAATAAAAGTTTTCACTGCAATTACATGATGTTTGAGAATATAAAGGTTACTCAAAGAGGGTAAAAAGTATTAAGAGAAAACTTATATTAAAATCGATTAATTAGTTAATGAGCAAGTTTATTAGAAACATACTTTGTTACACTCTATTTTGTCAATTCATAATCAGTACTGTTATATTAGAATATGTAATTGGAGCAATCAGCTCATTGTTGTTATATTGTTGCAGAACTATTTTTTTATATAGTACCATTTTTCGATATTTTAGTTGTTTGAATTGTTGTCGATTTGTTGCAACTTGTAATTTAGATAATATGCGTGTACCAACTGGCATGGAACCCACGTTTGAACTGGGACCATTTCGAAATGCTGTAGATGTAAATACGCTGTGCTCGAAACTGGGTTATTGGGTCAGGGTTCAACATTCTTTTGTACTTAATAGTTTACTTTTTTACAACTTAGTTTTTGTTCTACGCTTTTGTTAAAATCTTGTACAATTTAAATTTTTTGCAATTTTCACATGCCTTCTGCACGTTTTGAATTCAAATTTATTAAATTTTATTTTATCAACTCATATCTTTTCTTTGTTGGACCTCAGTCGTTTGCTGGCAACATAGTTCACGGTAGGTATAGTAATTTTTAATATCTTCATTTTATACCGCCCTTTTCCTAATTTTTCGGAGAAAAATTAAATGTCGCCTTATCCCTTTTTAAACCAATTTTGTGGTTTCAACCCAGTCCGTCTTCACTGCCTAAAAACTGGCGGCCTCCCAACAGAACATCTATGTGGAGTATTAGTGACCAAAAAAATCTTTTAGGGAAAAGTTACGTCACTTTATATTTTCTTATTGACCAGTAAATAATTAAATTCTGAATTCAATAATATAATATTTTTTACCTTTCGACGAAAACGGAAATAAAGTTTTATAATTTTATTTAAATATGATTATGATAAGAATGCCACGAATACAAAAAATGAATACATGTTACATTTGTTACAAACAATTAGAATGCCATGAAAGAAATTCGCAAATATTTCGTTTCGTTAATAGGGCTGATGCAAGAATTTTTATATGCCTTCTAAGTATTAAATTTAAAAAGATATCATTCTTTAAATGGCCTCAAATTTGAAAATATCACGAAATCATTAGATATTGTAGAATTAATTTTTGTAGTTTGAATAATATTTTGAAAAAGTCACCTGATCTGAAACAGAATGTGACGTCAAAGTACATATATTGCCTACTTTTATTTATTTTTTCCTATTGGTTGTGAATGACGTAATTTAAGGACTATGGCGTCACAGGAGTGGGGAGTTGTTTTTATAAAAAATTTGATGCCATACTTTCTATTTAATTTTTTATGAAAATAAGAAAAGATAATTAAAATAAAAATTATTACTCTGGAAAATATTGCATAAACTTTATTTTAAAATACTTTTTGAAAAATGTGAAACAGGCTCATTGATTATATTTGTTTATTATTAAATATCAACCAAATTTGGATAATTAATAACGACTAGATGTACGCGTATATATATAATTATATATATATATATATATATATATATATATATATATATATATATATATATATATATATATATATATATATATATATATATTAAAAGTATGCAAAATAATTCAACATAAAAATTGACACTAAAAATGGAAACATACAAATTGATCGTTTCAGGCAGGCTTAAAAGGTGACACTGTTGGCTTGCTAACAAGATTGAGCTTTTTTATTGGAGGTTATAACTAAGCTTAGCTTTACTGTCGTCCGAATTTTTTGTTTGGTGTCTTTTCGCGGCATGAAAGAACAAGAATGTATTATGTAAAAATATTAGTATACTCGTTCACAAAAAAAAAATATATGCATTCTCTTCAAACATGTGCTTTAGTATTACTAAGTATCGTTACAATGTAGTTACTCTGGTTATACTGTCTGTTAACTGTCAATTATAAGAATATATCGCACTGAAATATAATCGCAAATATCGAGTTTACTTTCTTTTCTGAGTGTTCAGTAATTTTTCCAATCCAAATACAGTCCTTATCACTTTGTACGATGTTTCTTACAGTATTTATTCCAGAAAAGAAATACATTCGAAGTTGTAGTTCAATGCTATTAATTTTAGAAAGAATTTATTTAAGACTAGTTTGAAATTGGTTTGTTTGGAGCACGTGAGATTCTCTAGTAAACAGGTTGAAAAAAATGACCAATTTAAGCCGAAACAAAACCCAGTGGAACACGAAATGAAAGAAAAACAAAATTGGAAGTTCCTGAGCACGTTAACGGCGGTAGCAGCTGTTAAGGTGAAACACTAAAGTTCTAATATCGCACTTGAACGAGCACGATCTGTGTGTATTTGGATGCTGACTGCTTTGTAATATGACTGGGAATCGGGCAACCTGCACTAGACTAGCCACATATCACCCAGATATGGAATAGGATCTCTCTTATTGCCTCTGTTAATCTAATGCCGCAAATGAAATCCACGGTCTCTGCTCTTCCTATTGGCGAAGATTATAGCCACTACTTTTTGATAGGGAAGAAATAATTGCTTTTTCGAGATTACCTACAGATAACAACGAATTCCACAAGATAAATGGATAGAAATGTAATAAAACTAAAACATTTAAAGAAAGTATTTCAAACGGTTCAGTTATATAATAAAATACACTTTTAGACAGGGGATTTAAAAAGAGATGTTACAGATTAAAAATATAACCAAATAAAATAAAAAGAAAGATATGAACCAATATTAATCAAAAAGAGTTTAAAAGGTGCTATAAACTTTAAGTTTATTTCACACGCTAAAATTTTACGTGAAATTTATTCATTAAAGTGTGTGAAATAAACGTTTCTAAATTATAATTTCAATAACTATATTTCAACTCTGTTTATATTTGTAAGTCAAAATTCTTCTTTATTAATTATTATCATTTTTTCAACAACTGTATGTTTAGTCCAGAGTCCAGGTGTCAGCAGTCTAAACATTTATAGTGTTAATAATTTAGTCTGTAAGTTATTGGAAGCCTATATGTAGAGTTGATATTTGGTTATGAAGGTTATGGATGGCATTATGATACTGCACCCTGCCTTTAGGTATCATCTCATGAAGATGATAACATTTCAGTTTTTAGTCGGTCTGTGTTTGACCCTCAAGAGACATTAGAGTCTGTTTTAGATACTCATGTCGAAGACATATACGAGCCCAAACTCATATTAGTTAGGCCGCTTTACATTTTCAACAAATAATAAAATCTACACAAATAATTAGAAAATTCTACAAAATTCTTTCGGCTACTTTAAATATAAACTTACAACTTTAAAATAACTGTCCAATGACTGGTGATAATAGTTCGACCGGCATTTAAAGGGTCACCTTCTAGTCTAGATTTAGCTTCTTCCGAGACCCTTTACTGTCACAATGAAAAGAAACTTCGTAAAAATTCAATGCGTTCAGTAAATTCTACCTTGCGAGACATATGGGACAATACTCACAAGAAAATTTGCAGGACTTAGGGATCAAATACCTTCTAGAATTAAAGCTGGTATTACTAATATATTAGAAAAAAAGTTGTTGGAGAAGCAGTCTTGGTAAAATGATTTTATTACAAAGTCATGTATTTAACAATTCCGACGTTTCGGTTCACAATGAAACATCATTTGGGCTATGTTAATGTATAGCTGGAAAAATGACAATTATATTACTAAATTAAATACTACAAGGATGAAGCTATCGTCATACAATTTACAGAGTGATAAAATACGTGCATACATCAGTGATACATAAATTAAATTAATTATTTTATCACTGATGTATGCTCGCCTTTTATCACTCTGTAAATTGTACGACGATACCTTCATCCTTGTAATATTTAATTTTCGTAATATAATTGTCAGTTTTACAACCATACATTAACATAACCCTGATGATGGTTCATTGTGAACCAAAACGTCGGAATTCAGTGCCGGATTTATCTATAGGCTAAGTAGGCTATAGCCTAGGGCGGCAAAATTTAAGAGGCGGTAAATATGTATAAGCTAATTTTTCCTTACATTTCACATAAACGTCACTACGGCATCATTGACGTATATTGACTAATAAATATTTTTTGCTTATTACACAAATAAATCGTTTTGGTGATAACTTGAATAATTCTACTTCTTATTCAAATTTAATTGTTTCGCATATTTTTGCATTTTCTCATAATTAACATATTTCAGTTTTTTAGTACTTACCATTTTAAGTTAGTAACAAGTCAGAAAATATGAAAGTCAAAAACATTAAAAAACCTGATAGAACTTATGTTTAATTGTATATGGAGTAGCAGAAAGCCAGAACAAAAACAGGTCAAAACTTACAATTTGTTGGAACAGCATTATGTTATATTTTTTTAATTATTTGTTTCATTTGATTTCTGAATTTGGTGGTGACTGTATCGTTGTTTATCCGTGAATTTTTAATATGACTGATAGCAATAATTGGTAGAAAAGGATAGGATTTCGTAACACTCTTTTGAAATGATTTTTTTAAAAATAATCACGTAATTTAATTATGATTTAAATCAGGCCAACTCGACTATACATTTGAATTACCTTAAAATTACTTAATTTCTATATAAAAATTAAGTTGAAGTTGAAAAAGCTTTATTTTAAAAATTATTGTTATTCGTTCTATATAAACAATAGCAAAATAACTTGTACGTTTCTGAGATGTACCTAAAAAGTACTAAATCTCTGTTTTATTTAAAAACGTTTTATTTCAAAGTACGAAATATTGACATTGGTTGTTTTTGTATTATCACAGATTTATTCTACAATTTATCGATCATAAATGCATATTTCAAAAAAAAACACTACCATCATCGATAGAAATTTTACAAAAAGTTGAAGAACCGAACATTCAAATCACAATGATTCACTTTCTTAATATTTCTCGATCCAAGTCAAGTATTCGTAGGTACTTGTACATATTGGAGTGGAGTAATAAAACTCTTTCCCCGTTGTTGTTTTTGGCAATAAAGTATCACAGCCATCACGTATGCAGAAATAACGCAGTCATCATTTAGATGGGAGAGGTTGCCGAGGCCATTCTAGATGCCCCATTATTCCCATCTTGAAATATTCATCTTCAGAGAAAATGCCGTCGCGCAAATCGCTGTTATTACTTCTCCATGTTTTATTGCACAGATATTGAGATCTATGCGCAAATGCATCAACACTAACGCGATCGAAAGTGCAGGTTACGGACACTAAAGTTAAATTTGCCATGAATAGTAGTACCTAGTTTCCAGGAAACATATTTTTAGATTGAGTTACAGGACATAAATTGAATATATTGTTGCAAGTAGCGTCATTTTATTGACACCAGGAAAGCAGTAAAAAGTATTAGTATTGAATTTGATATTTTATGATATTTATATTATTATTAATATTATATACCTCCCGCAATTTACAGCCCGAGTCACAAAAAAGATTATGTTAATCCTTATTTTTGAATTAGCGAATTTTACTCTAATTTTGACAGTTTATTTCTTAAAATATAGTCTAATCTAATCCAAGTTACTACCTTTTTAAAACCCCTCAACATGATTAAATCCCAATTAAAGAGTGGGTTCACATTCACACACATCCATGCCTTAGTGGGATTCGAATCCAGATCCCCGAGGGCACTCATGACATGAGGCATTGCTCTTACCATTGAGCCACCGGAGCTATAATAAAATGAAGATTAAATTTTAAATACCGGGATAGAATAGAATTCACTAATCCAAAAATGAGGATTAGCTTAAACATTTTTGGGAATCGTTAATTTTATTAATCTGAATACATACCTACATATTTACTTATGCTGGAAACTGTATTGAATTCCTTTTCTATTTTTTTATTTACTTTTTTCTTTTTAAAACGTTATTAGTATTATTTTGAAATGATTAGTTCTTTAATAGTGACATTTATCTGTCAGTTGTATACATTTGAATATCTGCGTTTTATTTGTTTAAAGCGTAGTTCTGGGATTTAAATTATAGATAATTTTATAAATTTATCCATAAAATATATAGAAAAAGTATTAATGCAAATCTATAAAAAAATTAATAATCTTTAATTTTTATAACATTAATATCAAAAAAAATAATATTTAAAGGTATTTTTCGAAGAAAAACTATTTTGAGCTTCTAGTAAAGTGCCATTTCCGATTATCCGATTTTCACCAAAATCTAATGGGCTCTTTTCATTACAGAAAAAGTTCGAAATACAAGGTTTGAAAATTTTCCGAATGATAGTATTTGAGTTAAAGTGGAGGATTCACACACACATACACACAGACATTATCGTGAAAATGTTAAAATTGGATTCTAGGGACCTTAAAACGTAGTCTTTTATCAAAATCTCAATACCAAGGGTAGCGGGAGGAAAAAAGCTAAAAAAATATAAATTCGAAATGAATATGTCCATTTCAGTAAAATATAACATACAGGGCGTTCATTTTATTTTGTCCACTATTGCTATCTCGAGAACTTTTAGAGCTACAAGGTCGGTTAAATTAGCAAACAATTCCTATTTTATACGACTATTAATAAGAGCGAAACAAATTATTTTTAAAACCAGTGGTTCTAAAAATACAGTATACAACTTTCTTACTTTAAATGGGACACTCTACATATTTATATACTATATATATATATATATATATATATATATATATATATATATATATATATATTTGCAATCTACGCAAAATTACGAATTCAACGATATGCTTGATGTGAATTTTTATTAAAGAAATAAATTACAAAAACCTAAGAGAAAATTATGAATAATTAAGCTACTAAGCCATATCAGGCAGGCTATGAAAACATTTGAGATAATATTAAGTAATACTGAAGTCAATTGTTTAAATAGTAAGTTATTATGTATTTTGTTACAAAAAAATAAACAATTTGTTATCACAGCCTACCTGATATGGTTAGTTTATTTATAGGAAAACAATTTAAGTACCTACCCATATTTTTAGACGATGCTGTATCATTATTTCAAAAAATTTCCAAGTACTGTACTGTATTCCATCGTTTATATTTATATCATATCATATTCTTGTTAATTCGTAACTCAAATTATCCCCAATCCAATCCGTACCCTTGCTGTTGTGAATAAGAAAGCCTATCACACAAATATCAGTCTGCTAATGAAATTACACCGGAGTAACGAGTCCGGATTCTGTCTCCGCTCCGGGTTGAACTGTCCCCCGGACTCCGGGCGTCTCCGGGCTCACTGTCGCTGACGGGATAATCGAGTTAGGCACGCATGGCTGCCCACGGATCGCAGTAGGCAACGGCAACGTCTCCAGATGATTGAAAGTTACACAGCTAAAGAGTTGGCTTTTTACCTATTGTTTATAAAACAATGTAAATTTTGTTTTATATACTATTGTTGTGCGAAAGTGTGATTTATAGCTTCAAGATGAAATATTTGTTTAATTGTTCATTGTTTCATAACCTAGATTTTTATTTTGTTTTGGTTTGTAGTATTTACAGACCAGAAAATTTATCATCGCGCTTCTAACTTATTTCTGGTAAAATAAATCATTTTCTTATACTCAAATATATATATGAAGAATTCAATTATATAAAGTACTCCAAAAAGTAACTAATGGAGTTTTTAGAATCGTAATAAAGAAAGAAAAAGTAATGATCAGAATTTTGCCGTTGATTGGTTCCTAAACAGAAGATAGTTAAAATAATAAATATTAATATAGTTATGGGCTCGCGTGGTTATGTGCGTTAGGTAACCGGTTATGATTAGGAAGATCCGATTTCGATCAACGTCAAATCTGAAAATAATTCCAATTTTAAAACACCTGAGGTGCTCTCTCTACCATAGCCTTTAACGGTACTATAAAGGGTGAACATAAGAATTCGTGACAAAGGCGTTTAACATGGGATAACAGTTTTTTTAAAATAATTATTATAACGCAGCGTCACTGGTCGGAGGCGAATATTATCGTAAAATTTCAGTTGAATTCGGAGGAACTAGACCTACTATTCGTTATTATTTTTTTTAAATAAATCAAATGTATCACCCTAGCAACAGTTGCGCCATTTTAACCTTTTCGAAATATTTATATATATATATATATATATATATATATATATATATATATATATATATATATATATACATATATATATATATAATATTTATATATATATATATATATATATATATATATATATATATATATATATATATACAGGGTGATTCATCGGTCTGTCCTCTCTTTATAACTCTTTTATTTTAAGTCAGATAGAAAAACTCTTCAAATATAATTTATATGATATAGTATTATCTATCTACGTACCATATCCATTTGTATACAGGCTGCTCCATTTAAGCGCAACAATATGTAACTTTATATTTCTTAATGGAACACCCTATATTTATTTATTTATTTTGATAGTAAATTGGATTCCCTTTAAAAAAACATTTATTATAATTTTGCATTATTTAGTCTGTCACTAAATTTTAATAGCTTCTTTGGAATTAGTGTAATGTTTAAAATAAGTATTAATAAAAAAGGATCAAAATTTTGTATTACATATTATGGTTATTTCCACTCTGAACTACTTTTTTTATAACGTAAATAACTTCTTAATTTATAATTTTAGACTCCTTATTACTTAATGCTTTTTTAAAGGGAATCTAATTTACTATCAAAATAAATAAATAAATATAGGGTGTCCCATTAAGAAATATAAAGTTATATATTGTTGCGCTTAAATGGAGCACCCTGTATACAAATGGATATGGTACGCAGATAGATAATACTATATCATATAAATTGTATTTGAAGAGTTTTTCTATCTGACTTAAAATAAAAGAGTTATAAAGAGAGGACAGACCGATGAATCACCCTGTATATATATAATATTTATATATATATATATATATATATATATATATATATATATATATATATATATATATATATATATATATATAGGCTTCTCTTTTTCTAGAATACTTCTATTCATGAGTGTCGGCTTGCACGCATCGATCGGAGGCTCGCGACCAAATGTTGTAGATACTCTCACACTACAATATTATTTATTTTAAATATATTTCTTTATTTTTGTATTCATTACATATTATTTTATGGGGTATCGTGGCCGCATGCCTGAGTGTCAGGTCGTGAATCTGGGGAACCGGGTTCGATCATGACCGACACCAAATATTTCAAATTTTAAATGACACAACTGACCCCTGTGGTGCACTCTCCACGCCAGCAATGAGTGACCTGGTAAGAGCCCGCACAGTGCAAATATTTCATCATTGCCGATATCTGTGTACAAAGCAGATTGGCACACCCAGCAATGGGTAATAAGCCGTGATGATATATTTGTTTATTTATTTTACATATTATTTTGACAAGAAAAGAAGTTTTAATAAAAATATATGAAAATGTACACTTAATGCAGACAATGCAGATATTTTTTTAATGGGATCCTCCACATAACAAAAAATAATAAAATGCACACTTTATACTTAAAGTAATACTCAATAGATAATGATTAAGATAAAAAAAACATTTTTTTTAATAATTACTTTGCGATATATTTGAAATTTATTTTCAGTGACACTGTGACGTCTGACAATTTTATCTTTCTCTTATAGCTTACTCATAGTCTATTGCGAGAGAAAGGTAGCAATAGGTGCCGTCATGACGTTATATTGACATGAAAAATCAAATGTAATTAAACTAAAAACGATTAATACTTTTTATTACTTTCATTTAAAATAATGAAAAAATGGGAGTGAAGGACAAATACTCCTACATTTTTATATAATATCAGAAAAAAATATAAAAGTGTACATTATGACATTTCTTTTCGAAAGTCACTAATAGTATATTACTAACCGAGGTGGAAAGTGTTTCATTGTCGAGGGCGAAGATAGTTAACCGAGGCGCGAAGCGCCGAGGTTAACTATAGCCCGAGACAATGAATCTTTTCACCGAGGTTTGTATACTATTTTATTCACAATCTGAAATAAAAAATTAATATTTGATATTTAAATAATAATAATAATAACCTAACATAAATAAACGAATGGTCTGAGATTGTTCATTTGTCACATGAACTGTCACTTTAATTTCTAACCTTAAATATTGATTTCATTCATTACTTATATTATTTACAAGTTTATTCCATATTTTTATCATATAAATTATAAAGATCCTTTGTTTATATGTAAATACCCATCATTGATACGCATTGATCTCTCAAAGCGGGTGGAAGCTATTTCCCGCCTCGAGGTTGGAAAGTATAGCATGGGTATAGCTGAGGTTGGAAAGTGTCAACTTTCCAACCCCAGCTATCTTCACGTTATACTTTCCAACCTCTTGGAATATGATTTTAACAATAACTAACTTCCCAACTTTTTAAAAGTCAGAAATCGTCATATTACTAACCGATTGTGAATAAAATTGATTTATCTTTCTGTAGAATAAATTTATTTAAAACATTTCCTCCCGGAATCAATTTGTACAGTATACAATTCAATTCGGAAATGGATTGAATTCTCAGCAAGAGCATCAAACATCCCCAAACTGTCCAGCACTGAATTCACTTTCCTTTCGCTTGTCAGGCTTTCTAATTGCCATGCGGATGCGGTTCCCCTTCGGAAGATGGATGCACGTCGCACGTAACATTGTTACTAAGCGATTGTCGCTGAATACCGACGATGCGTGGATAAATAAAGATACGTCAACCCGGCCCGTGCACAATAGACTCTCCCCTACCAGCCAGAAGAGACTTCTTTCTAGTCCTAATGGATGCAGGGTACAAATCTTACTAGAAGAATTAACATCGCTCCTTTGTGGTAGCTAAGTGAGTGCGAATTGCTTCATTATTTTCTGTGTTTATCATAGGACGTTCCACGCTTCTTTATTGTATTAATCTTAATTATGAAGGGGGTGGTTTTAGAGGATAAGTCGGGCCGAAAAGACAATAGACCGCGAATTGAGATAAATATTTCATCGCACTTTGTGTGAAATTTTTGTTTACAAAGGGATTGTATTCTAGTAAAATTATTTTTTTTTTTACCTTTCTACTTTATCAAAGTTTAAATCCTGCGTAAGTGAACCATACAAGTTTCCTCGTTGCTAAGTATTTCTAAGCACATAAGTGCTGTAAAAATTTATTTAGATAATCAGCCCAATTCTGTAAAAAGTCTCAAACATCCTTAATTTTAACATTTTTACTAAGAAGTTACTCTGGTAGCAACTACCATGATAACTGAATACATATTTTGTAATTGTAATTATTTTTTTAGTAAAGTTACTACTTAAGTAACTTAACAAACTGAGTTAACCCATAAGTGCATGAAGCTGTCTTTTACGTATTATTAACGTTTTAATAACAGAAATCTATTTATTTGAGTCAATAAAAACATATCCTCGTAAACAAATATTTTTTTTAAATTGCCAGATTTTTGAAAAAGGTATGTCCATTTAAATAGACGCTATAAAGATTCTGCGTTCAAATAAATGTCGTATATTTATTGTTATAATAAATAATTATACATAATTATTATAATGAAACAAAATAAATACTTACATATTCAATAATATAGTGTTAAAAATTATTAGAAAAACATTCGTGTTACCTCGTTGACTCCATCCGTACTCTTGCTATGGAGTACTATAATTTCTAGCTTATCATTATCAATGAGATTTCTTGATTTGATTTCTTTGCATTATCCAAAAAATTAGGAGCCATTATAAGGAACATTGCATTGTTGATTAAAAATTCCGTTGGATATACGATTTGAATTTGCAGCTTCTTCATCGAAATTGACATTGTCCTCTTTTGTTTCATTATTTCTGCTGACTTATCGTCGGGAGATGTAATATAAATCATAGAAGGCTGCTGTGCATCATCATCCGCCTCTAAAATCTCTAATAATTGATGCAAAAATAATCTAAACAAAATACAATAATTTTGCTAATTCCATTTTCTAATTCTCTTTTGTCTGTCTATATATATATATATATATATATATATATATATATATATATATATATATATATATATATATATATATATATATATTAAAATATTTACTAGATGTTATATTTACCACATATATAAAAATGATTTTTCTACTTTCATTACAATACTTAACTATTAATAATGATATTATCACATTATATATTATATTTTTGTTGTAGTCGCACCGCTTGATATTGGTTACGAAGTAACCGAAACCGGTCGCAATAAATAATTAGAACAGTGTGAATAAGACTTTATTGGTTTTTTAAACCATTTATATTATCCTAATACAACTAGATTAGTTTTTAGTTCATCTGTCACTTGGCTAGACCGCATTGTGGCGTCACAAAACATGGTGGCAAAACTAACTTGAATCGTGAGTATCCAGAAAGCAATCTGGTTCAAGCTGACTTGCCTGAACAGGTCTGAACAAGTCTTGACATGTTTCGTATGCATAAATGATCCGAATAATTTTTGTTATATATTTGGCGTTAAAATCAAAAATCAAGACAAAACTTTTGGTATCCCAAAAATTGCTTTTCACGCTGTGTTGTTATCCTAAGAAATTTGTTGAATGGGAAGAACACTGCTACTCCTATGCAGTTTGGAGTTCCTATGATAAGGCGAGACAAAACGGACCATACCATAAATTGTTACTTTTGCTCGAGATTTTGATTTACAAAAATTTTCAAAATAACAACATAACAATTTGAACTTTAAAACAAAAATAAATTACACAGGTAATTTAAAAAATGCTGTCCTTTTTAATATTATAGTATATTACCAGACTTACTTTATTATGTGCTTATCCCCAGTTCAATAAAAGACAGAATAAATTTACTTCCATAGTAAATTAAAAAAATAAAACGAATCAATTTTATTCATTTTATGGCATGTATAACATTATTGTCAAAAGTTCCACTGTTATTTAAAGAAATAAATTTTATTTACTTTGGAAGTAAATTTATCTGTCGTTTATAAAACCGGCCGTAAACCTTTTGTGCAGACAACAAAAAAAGTTTAGTAATTTCGCAAATCTAATTAACGTAATGCAACCCGAATTTGTAAAAGTAACCAGATTAGTTTTAGTTTTTCATGTTCTTTATTTAAAAATAGCGAAAACACACAATATATTCAAGGAATAACCGTCTAATATTATGATTAAACTGTATGAACAATACTCGCACATAAAGGAAACTATTTGAAAACAATATCATTTAATAAAGTCATTACTCAACAAAATAAATATGACAATATTATACAGCTTATTCTCAAGTCCAAAGTGTATTGATTCCCAATATCACTAAAACAAGTTTACTCTAAATCGTACAAGTAATTCCAGTTTATTCTTCGCAATTGCTTTCTATTTCTTTCTATTTACTGTTGATAATCCATTTTACCTTCCGTCACCTTTAGATAAGGAAGGTATTGTCTTTGGTCAAAAAATTTGATGATGACTTTTTAATCAATAAGCACGTTTTAGGGTCCCTAGAATACGAATTTACTATTTTTACGATGATGTCTGTATGTGTGTGTGTGTGTGTGTGTGTGTGCGTGTGTGTGGATGTGTGTGTGTGTGTGGATGTGTGTGTGTGTGTGTGTGTAACAAAATTTTCGTCTGCGATAACTCTAATACTACAGTTTCAAAAATTATAATTTTTTCGTATACTTCTTCGTTACATCCATATGAAGAGCTGATTAGATTTTGGTTACAATTGGTCAACCGGAAGTACCATCATTTGCAGATTTTAACAGTTTTTCTTGAAAAAACTATGTTAAATATCATTTTTTCACATTTAATGTTATTATAAATATTAAAGAATATTTTATTCTCTATACGATTTGACTGCATTTTATACTTAATATTAAATGGATATGGAGTTAAAAAATTGTAAAGAAATTAAATTTCATAAAGTAGCTATAGCTATGAAAACAGCTACTATATTAAGAAAATTCTGATTGAAAGATGTCAGTGTCAAGTGAAATTGACATAGTGTGTTTGTCTTATAATTTTATTGGAAATATAGGATCTCTTGCTTTCTGTATGAAATTTGTAAAAAAAATACGTACAACTGCTTTAAGGTAATGTACAAGAAATAATAATAATAAATCTTTTATTTCTGCAGATATATTACACTGTATATAGAAAACGTCACAAAATAATAATTTAAAACATAAATTTTCTGTATGAAATTTGCATAAAATACATGCAGCTGCCGGAAGGTAATGTACAAGAAATAGAATATTTAATTTAGCAAGGAACTTTCCGTATGAAATTTGTACAAAATACATAGAACTGACGGAAGGTAATGTGCTGGCCACATCAGATTTTTTCTGTAAGTAGTAACAGATAATTCTGCATTTAGCCAGAATAGTTCATACGAAAACAGTAACACTACCTCTGGCCTAGGCTAAGCTCAAAGATATTCGTATTTCAATTTTCTTGACAATAATTATATCTATATCAAATTTTATTAAAATTAAAAGTGTAGTTAGAATATTATATGAAAAAATATGGGTTAGTTTAGTTACAAAACCGACAATTTCTCTAATTTTTGTGTTTTAGGAACACAGGAAGTTTACAAAATAAAATTTTAAAAATATATTAAATATGTACGAGTATATGATGTATAATTTTTTGTAAATACATAGGCCTGTATTCTCACCTCTTTGAAGTAGCGCTACTTCCGAAAAATCACTACTTCAACTGTCAAATGTCAACTTTAATGTTAAAAATTAGAGAAATAATAATAAATTAAATTGTAAATTGCACTTATTTCAAATATTATAGGTTTCATTATCAAAAATATGAAACCTACTCTTGTCTATAAATAAAATTTATAAAATTTAAATAGCGTTACTTCGGAAGTAGCGCTCGTCCAAGACGTCAAAATACGGGACATAGATTTTATATAAACAAACAGCGTGTCAATATCTTTTGTCGTGTTCGAGATATTATGATTTAAAATTATGTTCCTACAAAGAAATCTTCTAAAAGCAAATATATTTTTGCAAGAAACGAAGCAGACATCTCCGACAAATCAAAATTATTGAATCTGAATGTCTTTGGTCGTGAAAGATGTTTTCTTTCAATGATTGTACATGAGAATGGATTCGACATAAAAACATCGTGATTATTTTTGAACAGTATGTTTTTCCATGATGTCTTTCGCGTCGGACAGCATCAGTCTGGACTTTTCCAAAGCAGTAAAAACGAAATCGTTTTTATCGATGTGATTTTTGAGAATAATTTTATTTGGAAACTTGTTTTGTTGAGCAGTTTTATTGACAGTTACTTGGAAAGAGTTTAGTTTTTATTCCGCTTTTGTTGGCGATTGTCATTTTATTTCAGCGGTATGTGCGATTGTTTGGTGTTTCCAATTTTGTTCTCAACTACTGCTCTTGTTTACTACAAACTATTCTTAGCAAAACAAAGTGTTCTACAGTTCTCCGAATTCCGCAAGCACAGAAAGTATTCTTTTGCTTGTATTACGGGTTCTATGAAAGCAAAGACGGGGTCATTTTGAAAAATATAGCACCAACGATTGCCGCAGCTAGTATGTAGGGGCTATAATAGGTTTTGCGGAATCGATAGAATAAATAGATATATGCTCCGACAGCTATATTTCTTTCTGTAAAGATCGGATTCATTACTCTGATAACATTTCTTATTTTTCATCCCTTTTTGTACTTATTTTAGAGGTTAGAGGACAGGATATATTCGGTTTAATATTTTTACCTCGGTTGCTTAGAATTGGCGGGAATATGAAAACTTGGACTCACCTGAAAAAGAATAAAAAGAAATTAATAATATATACAATGAATTCAAATCTTATTAATAAATATTATGTGGTAATATTTACTCGTATTTATCAAAGACCATGTTCAATAGTACTTAGCGCTTCTAGCGGTGAAAAGAAAAATAATGTCGCAGTGTAGTGTCAAAATGACAGTTGGTATATTTTATTTTTATACACATGAGTTATTAGGTTTGTTTCTACAAGACTTTTTGGATGCATTTATGTATGCATTCATTAACTCTTTTATGCGCATGTCTTGTTCATGTACTCATTCAGACATACGTAAGAAACTTTGTATGGTTGGAATGGACAACAAACTTGTCATATCATCATAATTAATTAATGTCTTTTCTGCAGAATAAATATCAGTTAATAAATTATCTAAAAACAAATATGAATTATTTATCGTATTCCATACCTAAATAATTACTGGTTCTACCTGCCGTCTTCTTTACGTAAGGAAGATATTGACTTCCATCAAAAAATTCAATAATACTGTTAAATATTATTTTTTCATATTTAATGTTTAAAAAATATTAAAGAATATTTTATTCTCTATACGATTTGGTTACATTTTATGCTTCATATTCTATAAATACAGAGTTAAAAAATTATAAAAGATTTTTATTTTTTCATAAAGCAACCAGCTATGCTATAACCATAAAAACATCTATTATATTTAAAAAATTCTGATTGACAGATGTAAGTGTCAAGTGCAATTCACATAATATGTTGGTACTATAATTTTACTGGAAATATAGTAACTTTCTATATGGAATTTGTGCAAAATACATAGAACTGACTTTATGTAAGTTACTGGATATATGGAATCCATTGTAAGAAATTTTCTGTGTGGAATTTCTACAAAATACATAAAACTGACGGAAGATAATGTGCTAGCCACATCAGATTTTTTATTTGAGGTATCGAGGTTGGCCAAAATCAAATCTATTTCTTCATGAGATCAATCAGATAACAATGAATTTTGGATCAGATTCAAATTCTAAAATTGTGGTGCGCATGTGCTGACAAATGGGACATACTCGGGTACATATCACAGACCAGACCAGTGAATGAATCTGATACAACGACCATATAGACTGATCTGATCTGATAGTCCGCGAATACGTTCATGTATGCGTCCGAAGTCTGTAGAAACAATCATACCAAAAATCCGATGGACTGCAGAAGTCGATAGGAACGATATTTTTAAAATGCGCATGCTTCTGACGTACATATTATAGTTCGGACTAGCTGTAGAAATAAACCTATTTTGAACTGCATTGCAGTATATAACAATTTTGTTGACACGAAATTAATGAAAAATATAAGGAGAATGAATCTTGTCAACAAATAAGAGCAATCGGCCATATTTAGTAATCCTCGACCTTTCTTTATAAATGTGAGGTTGTTTCCGCTGTATTATTATTGGGAAAAAATGATAGACATAATTTGCTACATTTTCCCAAACCTCACATATTCAAACTATTCTATTTATTGATAATAACATTTAAAATTACCCTTAACTTTAAAATGAAGTAGTTAAACATACATTACACAACTACATGTCAACCATACCAGAGGTCCTAATCTAACAACCTTTTGCTCAGTGAGCGGTTAAAGTTACTCATCAACTTCTAATTATTATCGTATTGGTACTGTCTTAAATTTATATATATATATATATAATAATATATACAGGGTGCAAATGAAATAAGTGCATTAAATTTAACCAGTAATGTAACTCGTCGAGAGTAACAATTTTTCTTAATATTTTTTTTTAATCTTCTAGTTTTTGAGTTAAAATTCTTTAAAGATTTGTTTGTTGCTCTTTTAAAATATTCCAAATTGTCGTATGTGACATATCAAACTGTGATAATAACATAAATTTACGAATATTACGAAGAGGATGATTTTCGTTTAACTTCGTTGACCTGGAGAACTTCACCATAGGTAATTACAATGTCTGTGTATCCGCTATTCACAAAAATAAGCATTTTGCCAGAATTATACCTTATAAACAAGTTTATTACTAATGTTAAAATTTAATTGCAACAACTGACAGGACTGTCAATTACTAAAACAAAATTTTTCATAGCTATTGTTACTGCATTCAATTATTACAAAAAATATTTGGAACGACTCGTCAATTTACGAGGTCGTAAAAATGTTTAAAAAATATGCGATTTCAAGAAAAAGTTATTAAGAAATATTGTTGCTCTCGACGAGTTATATTACTGGTTAAATTTAATGTACTTATTTCATTTACACCATATATATATATATATATATATATATATATATATATATATATATATATATATATATATATATATATATATATATATAATAATAATAATAATAATAATAAAAATGTCATATTCGTAGTAAATTGACCAATCTTGCAGGTAGACATTCCCTCGAAAACAGTAATTTTTCAATAAATTAATCCTCGTATCTCATCGTATCATAAATCACAATTTATCCCTGTTGTGTGCGGCATACAAAACAAACATCCCCAGCCCCAGGCCATAGCAACATCTATAATTGCATAAAACATCAGTGGTGGCGGTGGAAAGGAAAAACGCTGTCGCGACCGTCAACTGTTTCCTCCCAGCCAATAAATCGGCAGCGTGTCACAGGCCAGCGGCAGCGAACGGATATGAACCGGAAGATATCGCCAGATAGTCCGGCAACGCTGTTCAACTGTTCCCCCCACCATGGACAGGGATGGTGAGATGTCTTACAGCAGATGTCTCTAGTGATCATGGGGTTAATTGTTGATAGGCGATTTGAGGGCAACAGCAGCTTTGAACGAGGGATTTATGAAAATGCAATATGTATTTTTGTTTGTATAGAAATTATTCATTGTATATCTTTGTAATTTTATCTTACTGTGTTAATTTAAATAAACTTCTTATTAACACTATGTAAATACCACTGGCTTTAATTTATGTGAATTATAAAGTAAGCGCACGGTTTATTAAAATAAATGTACTAATTTAAATAAAGTTTTCATTAATAACTAATATATTGCAAACTATTTTTATACAATTATTTTTATAACATTTCTAACCGTGAACGATTTTTTTTATACTTGAATCGTCCACGGTTCTGATTCTTACAAAAATGACTGTAAAAGCAGTTCGTAAATATATACTTAGTAAGATATGATCACGTAAACAACTAGGGGACTAAAAGTGTTAATACCGGCGTATTATAAACGTTCAGTTAAATATAGTTTCATAGTACATAATATTAAATAAATAAATGTAACAACAATTTTAAAAGTACTGATTTTAATATCATATGAACATAGAAAATGATTCAAATTTGGTCATTTTTTCCGCAGAACTGACGCAGCCGATGTGTACTCAACGAGTACACACTCTAAAAGACATCTAAAGAATTCACTCTTGTCAAGGACACTTTGTAGGTTTGTAGATTCTTCGAGCATTAGTTTGAGCACAGTGGCGGATCCACCGAGGGTAAATCGTTTAACAATAGTTAAATAATTTAAAAAATTAAAGAAAATTTTTGTTATATTTTAATATTAAAAAAAATCATTGTTACAATTATGTCAGTGTTACATTACTTCAGTTGACTCTTTATATTGGTTAATCAATATGACCGAATTCCTACTTTTGAATTTACGGCGGAAAAAGTTCGCGCTTCGTGCATGCGCATGCGCTGAACAGCATCGCGTTACTTCACGTGTACAGGCATAGCCACCTCTAATAAAGGCCGCGGCCAGGTAGAATTGGCAACGCAGCGCACCAGGCTGACATTTCGTATATGAACTTGTGTTAATAAGGGAAGTTCACACTTTATTACCACTTTAACTGAGGAAATACATAAATATAAGATTTAATATTGTTATTATATTAAAATGAAGGTATTTAGAGCAAGTGTAGAATATAGAAAATATTTGTCATGGAACTTTTCATGATAAAATGCGTGTTCCTAAATAATATTTTAATGTTATAAAATTATCTGGTCTGCTCACTACTAAGTTACAAATTTTTGCTTTTAGATGCCAGAAAATTATTGTATACCGAATTGTAAAACCAATTATGACAGCAATAAGTCTGAGGGATCCATTCAGTGCTTTCAATTTCCTAGAGATGACATATTACGCAAAGAATGGATTCGGACCATGTTTAATAATTTATTAGAAAATTCTAATTCTAAATATTATATACAGTTACCGAACAGCCCAATTAAGACATTTTTAACTTTTGATACTGTACATGTTTTAAAAAATATTCGCAATAATTGGTTGAATCGAAAAGATAATGAAAAAACTTTTTGTCTCCCAAATTTTGACTCTAATGATATTTTTTTAAAAGCAAAATTTAATGATATTCAAGTACTTTATAAAAAAGAATGTAAAATGTTGGTAAAATCTGCTCCGAAATTACATTATAAGTCATTATATCCTAATTCATTTGAACGTCGGCCCTTAAAGTGGTGGACTATAGTTAATATTAAAAGACCATTAACGGGTCTTTTAAAACTAAATTATTTCGCTAAACCATTTTACAATATTGATGATTTTCGAATAATTTTTTTTGAAAATTTCTTACAATGGTTAAAAGAATGGCAAAATTTCAATAATAAAAACAACTTAAATGGTTCTTTAACTGCAGATACTTATAATGCTAAATATCACAGTACTTTTGTGCTAATTGAAATGATTAAATACTCTATTCAAATAATAAAACCTAAATATGTCTTAACAGGCAAATTTCGGACTGATAATATTGAAAATCGCTTTGGCTGTTACCGGCAAATGACTGGTGGAAATTATAACATTACAGTTACTCAAATTCTAGAGTCGGAAAGAAAAATTCGTGTCAAAAGTGTCCTTGGTATTCATTCTGCTAAGTACGGAACTATACAGTTTTGTACCAAGATATTAGACGGCAATGGTACCAATAATGATTTAGAATATTATATATATGGTGATATTACCAGTAATGAAAGCATTCCTGAACATTTCTATGATGTTTTAAATCAAGACTTTTTACAATTACAAAATAATCATCTGGATGAGTCAGCATTTCATTACATATGTGGTTACGTAAGTTTCAAAATATCAAAAAAATTATCTTGTTCAGATTGTGTTAATACACTTTTATCAAAAGAAAATTGCGAAGATCAATATTTTGTTTCATTAAATAGAAGTGGCTTGTGTGTTCCCTCAAATATTGTAATTCTTGTAGCGAAACATGTGATTGGTATCATGCAAATATTAATTACAAAACAATTTGAAAATCAATTCCTTTTATCTAATAACCAAAAAAGAATTTTGTGTCTCTTAAGTGAAACTTCATTCATTGCAAATCATACTTGTAGAATGATAATAAATGATAATTGTCATTGTGGACAAAGTAATTTACAAATTTTTAGGTATATTATTAATTCAATATCAAACATAATTTTAAATAATTATTCGAGAATGAAATCTGAGAATGTTTCTCATCACAATAGTAATAAAAAGATAAAACTCAATATCTTGCAATAACTGTTCTGTTTGTTCTTTTATAAAAATGTTGTTAGGTAATGAATATATTTGTTCTTAATACATAATTATTATTATTATTTATCTTTAATAATATGTATTATACTCGTATAATGTTTATTGTTGTTTTTTTTTATTTAACCATAATTTAATTTATGTTATTCATAATAAAGAAAACTTATTAACAAAAATGTTATGTAAAGTTTTTCCAAATCTATTTCAATGTAATCTAAGTCATGAACAAGTAAGCCGGGTGACGTCACACGATGCGGCGTTGCCATATCTATGGCCGCGGCCTTTATTAGAGGTGGCTATGGTACAGGTGTCTCATTTTCGCTGTTTTTTTTTTAGGTATCTCGGGTAATATTAATGATAGATCAAAACCGTTTGCACCTGTAAGAGATTTTTTCATTTGTTTCTTAATAATTTCCAATATTTTCACCCTAATAAATTAATAATTCGTCTTTTATTAATGTTTAAAACAAAAGAATGTAGACTTGTTATATATCATTCAAAAGCTTATAAACTAAGCAAAAAGACGAGACTATTTTCAACATAGGTTCCCAATTAAAAAATGATAAGTTTGTGTTATATCCCGAGAATTATTAAGTTTTCAAAAAATCTAATTACGCCATTTTATTCAATCTATATAGCGGGGAACCCCCACCCAGGTGAACTACCCACTCGGATTGAACACCAACCGCTGGCCCTGCAGACGGACATTCAGATTAACACGGACAATGTTATTCTCAGATATGCGAAATCAGGTCAACGTAGAACTGAATTTTTAATTCAAATTTTGTATACAGGCTGTAAAATGGTGGGCTAACTGTACACAGGCGGCTTCTACGACTAAAAAATAAGGAAAAAAATATATATAAACATATGTCCTAAAATGGTTTGTTTCTGAGTTACAGTTACTTGAGTTTTCTCAGTTTTTTCTATTCAAAAAGAGAAAACGGATTTGGTTAATTGAAATTATAATAAATTCTCAAATCAAAATTACTTCCACGGGTAGCAACACACTGCTGAGCTCCGTTTTCTGTTATCTTTTGGATAAAAAACTGAAAAACCTGAAGTGGCTGTAACTCAGTATATAACAAACCATTTTAGGACATATACGAGTACTTTTTTCCTTATTTTTAGTCGTAGAAGTCGCCTGTGTATAGTCAGTCCACCATTTTTCTTATACCCTGTATATAAAATCATAAGTATAAGTTTTTTTATATTAGAATTTATTTCTTAATAATAAAAAGTTTATTATAATTTAATTTTATATCAATATTCAAATTAAATTAAAGATGTAAAATAAAATTTATTTCTACATTTGATTTTCTTACATCCCTACATAAACCTAATGATCCCCCCCCCCCTTAAAATATTGGCTGGATCCGCCACTGTTTGAGCAGCTATATAAAAAGTATAATAATCGCGCCACGAACCAAAAGAGTACTCAGAATTAAGTAGGTAAATAAAGTTTAATTTTTAAATCCACATTAAATAAATAAAAACAGTTCTAAAACTTCTACAATTTCACCAAAAATATTTATACGTAAGTTTGGAATGTATTCGTAAAGTCAGTAGTTCCCAAACTCAGATTGCGACCCAAATTAAGGTCGCAAGTGATTTCAGGTAGGGTTGCTTAAAAATTATATTTAAAATTATTTAAAGCAAAATAAATAGTACGTTTTACCCTCTAAGGTGAGTTGAATAGTTTCAATGAGTGACGTACGCGCTGACACCTACATTTTTATTTGAAATTAAAGCCTATATTAAAAAAAAATATCTACAATATATGTACACAAATGGAGTGAATACACTGTTTACATATACTGTATTGCATAAATAAAGTAAAATTAAGTTCTCTCTTTATTGCATGTTGTATATTTCCTATCCATCTATTTCATATCCTAGGCTATTCCTATCGGTCGTATAAATAAAATGTGTATTGAAAACGGATGCAGCATGTGTCTCGTACTATCTCGACTACGTCTACGGTATTGTCAGCAGAAAACTGCATCAATAATGTTATTGATTTCCCAATACACTGCCTCTGAGACTTACGTCAAATCATATATTAAATAAACTTATCGTTCTAGCATGGAAAATAACATGCAGACGATATTTCCAAAGGAAAAATAAGTCTAAGCAATATACGTGTATCATAGAAAACAATGTAGGTAGATAGGTATTAAAAATGAAGGAAACATATTGAGAGAATATCACATGCAACAATTTAAGATACAAGCACTTTTCGACATTCATGAATTTGAATAGTATAAAAATATATATTTACATGGGAGTTAGGTAAAATTTCTTGACTGGGAATGGATGATGAGAAGAAAATATATTTCTGGACTTCAGTCAACTTTTATTTATCAACCCGACCGTCGAAACTGGTCGGGTTGATAAATAAAAGTTGACTGAAGTCCAGAAATATATTTTCTTCTCATCATATATTTACATGTTTTACATCAAGGGAAACATATGCATAATTTTTCTAAGGTGACAAACAAACTATTGTTGTAAAAAAATTAAAATTATCTCAAGTTTCAATTAAAAATTTTTAAATAAAAAGTATTGGAATGGCTACCTTCAAAGAAAAAATTCCTCAACCGGCTTCAAGAAAGCTTGTTTAAATTTAACTCATTGTGAAATTTAACGTCTTAAATTTTGAATTATGATAAATTTACAAGTGTTATTAATGTATATAAAGTGTGTGTCTGTAAATACATTCTAAATTAAATATTTGTTAAGTATGCATACGATAGACACAATTGATTTACATTTGCAATTGAAATTAACGATGGTGGCGTTGATTTTCGAAACAAGATGTCCGCCATACGATTGGTTTGACATATGACAGTTTATTTATTCACTGTGTTCTGTACTGTGTTTACTGTAATACAAACCGAGTTTTTAAAAGTTATTTAGATGAATGTGATATATTTAAATATTTCATTATTCATTATTACACTCTACTCACTCAACTGCCACTTATTCAATATGGCGCTTCTACGATTGCTTTCCGTAGTCCCCATATGCTTCGCTAGAGTGCAAATTTTAACCACGATTGCGAATATACTATTGTGACTATACTTCGTTTCTCGTAAGAAAATAGTGATGTAAAGATAGTTGCAGTTTTTTGATTGGAGAATATCCCGATATTGTCCAATCATAAAACAATTTCAAACTGTACCTATATTCCCATCACTATTTTCTTACGTGAAACGAAGTAAAACAAAATTTGTAAATTTGACATAATTAAAATATGTCAAATTTAACACGTTAAATTTAACAATGAGTTAACATTTTATGAAACCGTGCAAAATTTTTCAAATTTTCTTTAATGAAATATTTTTAAAACCGCCTTCATTATTTTCATATTACCCAAAGACTAACAACTTTCTGTAATTTTTTCTTTATAAATACTATGACTGGTTGTATTTACTCTTAATCAGAGGGTTATTAAGCTATTGGCATGTATTTTTAAGATCGCAGCGCTGTGGTGGCAAGTTTTGAACTACCGGTTGAACGAGTATAAAGTTAGCCTACTGGTAATTGTAAAACACAAAATTTATCGAATTGTGTATTTCTCATTGTATATTGTATTATATTTAATTTTCTTTTTATATTATTTTACAGTTGGTTTTATTTTATCCATTAAAGGTAAATTAACGTAAATTCCTAGTGCTCATTCATAAAATTTTAACTAAATTTCTTTTTCAGATGATATCTTCAAAAAGAATAATTAAAATAGCCAAATTTTATGATTATATTTCTTATTCACCCAAGAACATTAGTAGAGGATGTATTCGGGCAGGTTGTGAAAGTGAAAATAACTTATATGGATATTTTTATGAATATATGTAATACTAACCTCTTTTTTAAACAAATATAATGAATAAATCTTCAAAGTATTCAAGACAGGTATATTCATTTATAATTTTCTGATCCACGCACTGGAATTATTATCTTTTTTCATTCTGTCACGCATATTTTTAAACACTCAGAGGCGCGCCGTACTATTTTGTCGCCCGTGTGTCAATGGTCATCTTGATGCCCCCAAATTCACCAGTTATAAAAAATAAGCATCGGCATTCGAAAGAACATAAAAAAGTGGCTCAAAAAGGAGCAAGCTAAAAATCTAGTTCTATTTCACATTTTGAAAGTATGTATTCACAAAAAAACTACTAATTTTCATTTTTGCCTATATCTAGTGACCTACGGATTTTTTCTCAAATAACGACACCACTAAAATGGTGTTCTAACGGGGTAACAATTATGTGAGCACGTTAACTTGGACAGCCTGTGTACTTTTTCATAGTTACCATATGTTTTAAATAAACCACAATAATTGTTTTTACCCTGTAAAATTAATAATTCTTGCATTTTCTGTTTGAAACATAGATACATCGTTGGAAAGCTAAAATAAACTCTCTTTCAATGGTATAATTTTGCCACTATGGAAATTATTAGACTCAATTACTTGAAATCTAATAGTGAAAAAAATCTGAGCATCGTGTCGTTTGAAGGAAAATAAAAAAGGATCCTTAAAGACGTCCAAACCAAAATTCCACATAATTTCATATTTGGAAGTTATTTGTGAATATAAAAGGAAGTGGCAAAAGTACCGAACGCGGGACCGTGTTCAAATAATTAAGATCTCAAACTGACATGGTTTTCGCAATTTCTTTAAATATATCCCAACATTACCCAACGTAACGCCCAAACTCAGATTTGGAAAACGCGGGCCAAGTATTATGCGTTAGGTGAGGTTATTATTGTTCTCTTTAGAGTATCATACAAGCAAACTTGTAAGCTATTCAACAACGGTCCCGCGTTCGTGTTGGGATTTGAATTTTTAACAACGGTAAGACACGTCTCTTCGACGTTTCTAGTACTAAACGAGGTACTAAATCACGCCATTTGGAATTTTGTACAGTAACCATTTGTATGCATTTTTCAGGAAAAACAAAAACATCTTTAAAATAGTCTACTAATGGCAACTTTGCCCTAATTTCATTGAGTTCGTATCTCTTATAGTTTACGAGATCCCGATGTGAGCCTTGAAAACCGGGCATATTACATTAAAAACACAAGTCTTATTACAATTTTGCTCGCCGTGTCGCCCCTGACCAAGTGTCGCCTGTGTGCGACGCACACATCGCACCCTGTGACGGCGCGCCCCTGTAAACACTCACTTTTTGTTTAAGCGGGAATTAGTGACAACATGATTTTTATTGTCTTTCTCTCATGACAATGTGCACCAAATAAGTAGCAATAATTGTTACTCATATTACAAATTATATGTCGGTTTAAATACGTAAATGTGTACAGTATTTAACAAATTTTTAATTAATATTACACACTTTAATAACAAGTAGAGCTATAGTCAAGCTGTAGTTCATTATTTTGCCACCAGATATTATATCGCTTAGCAATACATGCCAATGACTAAAATAACAAATTCAGTTGTTTTTTATTCATCCCAATGTATTTTTAAATGGTAGCCGTGGTAATTAGTCACATTCTTAGAGTGATTAAAATTTTGAGTAATAAATAAAATACGAAAATCGTTTACTTTACACATTGTACCAAGTTTACTCATCGGAGAATAAAAAACAATTATTACATGATGATAACTATTTGTCAACATTTTTATCCATATACACAAGTAAGGAAATGACTGTACTTTATGAGTAAATAGCAAAATATCCTGTACAGTACATTCAAGCCAGGGGTTCTTCATATTCATTCATAAATAACTGGGTGCGCGGTAGTATTTTGCCACCTCTGCAGAATTACGTGCGAGCACTTCCGGGGTAACACATGTTCTCTATCTGCGGTTTAAATTTTCCGGGAAATATGATCCAGGCTTGTCCGAGTCATCTATTTACTATTTTTATCTTCGCCCGCGCACCGTAATGCTTTATTTCCCACAGAATAAATAGTGACCGTTTTGAAATATATGGAACGGACTTGCCAGAGTTATTGGTACTTAGCGCTGACTCAGACTTATTGTGGGTTTTACAGCCACAAGGGCTTATTTTTTATTTTCTGCTTGTATCCTTCGGAATATTTATCTGGAGGAGAAATACTCTTACGAAGAATTGTGAGATTTTCCACAAAGGTAGAATAAACTTGAAATGGGGTGTTTAAACTGGAAACCGTAGCGCGCATCTTTAAAAGTAGTCAAGAGAAAAGAGTCTAGTGCATTGCATTTCATTTTTCTGACTTATTTAATGACTTCGTTCGTTAAATGTGCAATTTTTTTATATGTTAAAAGATTCGGTTATTTTGTTCTTATAAGTTGGTAACATTGTATTTTAAATTATTATTTCTTCCATTATCGCACGCTATTCACTGAATTGTAATTGTTTTTATTGTTTGTTAAATGCAATATAATAACTACACTGTTCCATTTAAGCCATTCAGTAGATGGAGCTGGCAACAGCGCAAACTTGAAGTAGGCGAAATTACATTAGGTAAACTTGTCTCCTATCTCCAATTTCAGCCAACCAGAGAGGTCAAAACTATTCACTATGCTCTGCAATACAGAATGGCTTAAATGGGACATTGTCGATTGAGAAATCGACAATGTCCATTTGAGCTCGAAACATACAATAGCTATTTGTGTATTAAGAGCGCAAAATGGGACATTGTCGATTGAGAGGTTGTTGACGCGCGACGCAGGAGCGCGGCATTCTCTCGAAATCGACAATGTCCATTTGCGCTCGAAACACACACAAGATTTTTTCTACAGTCGTCACAATGGGGTCCTCCACCATAACAAAAAATTATTTGTTTCAAGTACATTAAACTAGTGCAGTGGAAAAGTGGATGTCCATTGGAAGTGTTCACGCCAAACTTTTGCTGGTGGCAGCACAATTGTTCACGTACGTAACTCAAAAACGACGCCCGGCGTCGCGTCGCGCATCAGCGTTGGCGACTCGGGACACGCTCACAAGTCGACTTCCGAAGAGTAGATTTCAATTTCCCACGTAACTCAAAAACGACGCCCTGCGTCGCGACGCGGATCAGCGTTGGCGACTCGGGACACGCTCACAAGTCGACTTCCGAAGAGTAGATTTCACTTTCCCACGTAACTCAAAAATGACGCCCGGCGTCGCGACGCGTATCAGCGTTGGCGACTTGGGACACGCTCACAAGTCGACTTCCGAAGAGTAGATTTCAATTTCCCACGTAACTCAAAAACGACGCCCGGCGTCGCGACGCGGATCAGCGTTGGCGACTCGGGACAACGAAACTCAAAACGACACTTTATTTGGTTTTCATTAAGAATGTAGAAAAGTGACATTTCTCACCATTGTATAGTTAGAAATTTGGACAGCGAGCGTTTATTCTACTTTGTCGCTCTAGAGCGGCAAAGTGACATTTTGCGTTGACAAATGAGAGCGCAAATGGCTACTTTGTATATAGACTGTAGAAAAAAGATTTTTTTCTATAGTCGCCACAATGAGGTTCTCCACCATAACAAAAATTTATTTGTTTCAAGTACATTAAACTAGTGCAGTGAAAAAATGGATGTCTATTGAGAGCGTTCATGCCAAACTTTTGCAGATGGCAATTCATTTTATATTTAATTTTAATTTATCGTTATTTTCCATTCTTTTTTAGCTATTGCTTGAATCTAATCTAAGCATTTTATACTTTCGTTTTTGTAAACGAATGCCCTATTTTATTTTCACGGCAGTGCGACATTTTTTTTGGTTATGTAATATACCGACAGAGCATGTATATGTCACATTGACTTGTGAAGGTGGTAAATGTGTAGCTACAGTGCTATTAGTTCCTGACTAAACGTTTCCATTAAGAATGTAGACAAGTGACATTTCTCAACATTGTATAGTTAGAAATTTGGACGGCAAGCGTTTTTTATACCTTGTCGCGCATGAGCGGCAAAGTGACATTTTACGGTGACAAAAGAGATCGCAAATGGCTACTTTGTATATAGACTGTAGAAAAATCAAGTAAAAGAAGTTTTGGATATGGACTTATGAAAATATTGAAGAAATGAAAGAATTCAGATATTTAGGATATATATTTCTGAGAAACAATCAATCCATAAAGTACTTAGAATATCAAAGAAATAAAGCAATTGCCGCTATGAAACAAATATGGAGTTTAGGGGAAAGAAAATTTCAAAAAAATCTCAGAATAAGATGGATGATGTTTGAAGCCGTAGTCAAAAGTATCTTACTCTAAGGGGCGGAAATATACGAATGGACAGAAAATAAACAATGAGAGATGAAGGCATTAAAAATTAGAGTAGAAGCAGGAAAGAGAGGAGCGAATAAGAAACAACAAAAATTCAATTCTGCAAGAATGCTGGCAGGTAATAAGACAAGGAGAGGAAAAGAACAAACTAACAAAATGGGAGTAAGCAAAAAAAGCTTATTACGAAAGAAATGGATATTCTACGATACAAATAGAGAGGCTACGCATAAATGGAGAAAACACATATTGCGAGCTATATCAGAGAGATTGAGACATACAACAGCAAGAAAAATAATGTAAGATAAACAATTCGAATTACAATAAACTATACAAATCAATGCAAACGACATCAATATTTAATTTAATTGACGAAAGAAAAATATCAAAATGATTGCCAGATTCAAATGTGGTAATGAAGAGGAAAACAACAAATACTGGTTGTCAAGTGAAGAGAGAAGGTGCAGGCTATGCAGGAGAGATGAGGAAACATTCAGGCATCTAAGGACATCGTGCAGAGAGGTTCAGAGAGAAAGAAGAAATGAAAAGGTTCTGTTAGACGACTTAGGGTCAGAACAAGACTGGATGAAAGAAGTCATCAAAAAACGGCGGGCTAATTTCATTTAATTTGATGTATTGTCAATATAAAATGTATATATATATATATATATATATATATATATATATATATATATATATATATATATATATATATATATATATATAATATATATAATATATAGATTCTAAGCCAATTTGGCAAGAATAAATCTAATCTAATCTAATAGACGTTTTCAATTCAAAGAGATAGAAAATATGCGCAATGGGATCTGCACATACTGGGTGAGATAGTTATCGGTACCGATATCACTATGGTTACATAAAAAAATACATTTTATTTGTCAATGATGACGTAAGTATGCCAATCATCTTATTAAAAATACGTTTCCATAGTGATAACGGAACCGATATCGAACGAGTTACAGAATCCTACCCATTAAACCAACAAATGGCGGGAAAGTCTTTGATAACTTTAAAAACTTTTATTGAAGCTAAAATACCAAACGATACAAATGTTCACCAAGGAAACAAGGATTTTAATGTTTAATATTTTTGGCATTTCGTTTGACAACCTAGCTAACAATTGCAGGCGCCATTTCCCTAATAGATGCAGAGATAGAAAGAGATAATTGAAAAGGCCTACTATTAATTTTAATAACGTTTTAACGTAACTTATAAGCCCGTTTGATACGGTAATTTTGTTAATAAATTTAGTAACAAATTTATTTAAAAAATTTGTGATCGTGTCAAACAAATATATCATAACTTATAATGAAATTTGTGATGGAATAGAATATCCTATTTGTAATAATATTCCTTTCCCATTAAACATTTTATTACCTCAGTTATTATTACCAAATTTGATAACAATTTATAGCCATGATAAAACTGGCTTTACGATTGATGTTTAGTTACTTATTTATACCTAAATTGTGATGCGATAAGCATAAAATTGATTACATTCGATTAGCTGTCGATCAAGCTGTGTGTATGGTTCATTTGACCAAAAACCAAAGATCAGCATTAAACAAAAGCATGCCCCCAAATTACGAATAGAAACCTGAAATGAGAATCAACATCAATCCAAAATTAAAAATAGTATCGCAGATTTTATAAATAATGTTGCACATGGTTCGACTTTCTTGTTATCAAAATTTAGCCAGTGTATATGGTAATAAAAATAATTATTAAACAAAGGCTGCTATTTATTGATTAGGTATTTTGAATTAAACTGTAACTGTAACCTAGTCTAACCTAAATTAACCTAACCTAACGTGAATAATTGACTATTTATTTAATAAAATATTGGCCAAATAAATAAAAGTGTTAAATAAATATCTTTAATGAGACAAGTTTATTAACAAACAAACAAACTAAAAAATGTTATCAAAATGAGAAATTTTTTCCTAGTATATAACCCTGGGATTTTACATAAAACTTATAAAGACGTTTAATCGTTTTATGTCGATACTTTGAGTTTTGATAAAATCTATCATAAATTTAAATTTAAAATATGAAATTTTATGTCAAATAAAATTGCTTTAAATATTAAATACATAAAACCTTAATAAAGTTCCCTTTGCGATTAAGCCATGTTTGCAAAAGTTCATTAATTCGTTATACTAATAGATAAAGTTTATAAGACATATTAAATGTCATAAACAGACAGAACTTGTTCGATCATATTTCGCAGCCAGAAAGTTCAAAACGTTAAACTTATCTTATCATAGCAGACAAAAGTTACAAATATCAATAATTTTCTATTTCAATTTATCTATTCTATATTATTAAAGCCCTTCAAGGTTTTACTGACATTTTTACCTTCTTTAAGTTTTTAAGTGTTTTTTCTGTTTTATGACATGACTTTGGTTCAATGGATAAGGACTATCGCAGGTTTTTGAAATTTATATATTTATTTTTAACAACTTAAACAGTTTTAAATATAATTCAGTCATACACCCTTGCAATACAAGACAAAAAAAAAACCTCTTGCATATTCCAAGGAGTAAGAACAAGCCGTTGGATGCAATAGGTATTACTAAAGGTCTTCATATTTTTGATAACTTCCTCAAAAAATTAGAACAAAAAGTAATAAAAATTCCTTTAGAAAATTACTAAAAAAAATTCTTTTAGAAAATACTTTTTATTCTATAAACAAATTTCTTTCAAACTGACTACACCGGTCGGATCAGAATTAATAGTTCTCTTTGATTCTATGTGAGTTTTTATGTATTTGTAAATCTGACGTATTCCATACATGTATTTAACTTGTCTAAGGAATAAATAAAATTATTATTATGCCGATTTTTGTAGGTTCCATTAATGTTAAACTTTGTCATGTAAAAATAGAGTCTTAGTCAATTGCACAATCAATCTTATTTTGATCAAAAACTGATATTGGTTGTTCTTGCATTAAGCCATATATATTTAAGATAGTCAACTATGATTCCATCGTCGCGTTCAACTATGATTTAATGGCTAATATATTATTTATATAATAGGGTCCTCCACTATAAATGTTTTTATTATTTTAAATGAAATTTAATTTTGAAGCAACTCGTAGTATTAAAAAAGCATAATTGTATTCAGTTCAACTGTATTTGATTTTTAACAAAACTTATAGCTATCTTTCTCGCATCAGTTTCTTTAGAAGGCTGCGCGAGAAAGATAGCAATAATTGTGACGTAGATGTGTAAAAATTAGTGATGCACGACGAGGCGAGAGTACTCTCGCATCTCGTCTCGTCTCGTTGCATTATACGAGACGAGAACGAGAGCGAGATTGCAATTTAAAATTCTAGGCGAGATCGATATAACAACTGCGAGAAGCGAGAAATCTCGCGAGATTCTCGCGAGAGTCTCGCAATAAAAAGTATTTGTAACTTTATAGCTTAGATTCATAAATTCAATGAAACATGCACCGTAAAGGGAGTGGAGTCAACGGTAATTCGTGCATAGAACACGTGAATGTGACAATTATATGAATTACCTATATTTTTTGAGTCTTTCTAGAGGCGAATGATATCGATCGCAGAGCGAAGAAATACAAAATAAAGACTAAATCGGTTTTGCATCTAATAGAACTAGTTTTTCATCCCAGTTAAAAATACGGTTAATAAAATTCGTGTCGTTCCTGAAAAGTAAAAAAAAAATGTATTAACAGATGTTCGTATTGAAATAATTTGGTGACTAGAATTTAGTGTTTCGTTTCTCTATTATAGTTATACAACTGTATATACACGGAATTGGTGCGCACTTGTCTTTTGTTGTTCAACTGATACGTAAATACCAAGGTAAATACGTAGTGCGCGAGCGCTTATTTTTACAGCGAGAGTCTCGCGAGAATCTCGCGCGAGAACGAGACGAGACCCAAAAAATGTGCGAGAACGAGAGCGAGATCGAGATTGCAGATCCGAAAACGAGACGAGATCGATATTTTATATTTCTCGTCTCGTCTCGCCTCGCGTGCATAGCTACTAAAAATACAGTTTAACTTAAATTGTAGAAATATAAATATATAAGAGAATAATTTACACGTATTTATTTTACAAAACTAAACAAACTTATCAGTAGTTACGAAAATAAAACATATATATTATTATTATTATTATTATTGAAATATTAGCCGCCTACTCTTTTCATTATCTTAACCAGGTCAAGGTATGGCTACAGATGTATAGATGCTTAAAATCTCAAATATTTCAAAAAAATTTTCGTCTCAATCATGATTTGTTCTTATCTACTTTCAATATTTTACTCATTTTTTTTATGATGGAGCCTATTATCCCGTATCGAATCGGTTGATTCAAACTCGGGCACCTCATATACAGTGCCATTACGATACTAAAAAAAAAAATATTAACTTGGTCAATTATTTTCGGTAGGAATCGAAACATTATTGCTTTAGGACTTTTATTAGGCTATTACATAACAGCATCGATTTCCCAGGTCGCTAGAAGCTAGTAGGATAGCGTGATAACTCGGCAGTAAAAAATGAAGCGATTTTGGAGTTTCAATTTCTCGTTAAAGCGCTATAACTCCCCGTGTAATAACTGGTCGGGGCTGCGAATCGCGCGCTCGTGCGTTAATAAGACTGATATGCGCGATTTATGCTACAAATAGTTCCATTTAAAACTTTAATTGCTACAATAACTTACCAGATGTAATCGACTCCAAGATCGAGTCATTACACTTTACCCAATTCCAGAAATAAGATACATATAAACATGAAATTGAGATACTTCGCTTTATCTTAAAAACACCATTTTCTGTTGGCCACACAGTTCTAATTTCAACTTTCAGTAGTAATAAATAACAAACTACGTTGATAAGAAATTGAGGGGTCTCTCACAAAAATCGAATAAGTTCATATAAGTTTGAGTTTGAGGATTGATTATGACATTCACTGTATCATTCGGATTCTATTCACATTATGAACAACAAGATTTCAACAATCTAGAAGTTAGTACTAGGAAAAGTAAAATAAATTATCATTAAAAATTATTTTATTTTTGAATATTTGATCGTAAAAAATAAGATATATAAAAAATAATAAGATTGAAATTCAAATAATGAATTACATATACGAGTATGTATATATAAAAAAGATATATTTGTAATATAATAAGTTACTGCAACTATTTAAATTCGAAAGGTTAAAGCAGAAATTTGTATTTAAATTGTACCGTGTGTTCAAAAAAATTCCTAACTCGGAATAGACTATGAACAGGTAAACCTGTGTCAAAAGTCAAGTTGTCAAAATTGATCTTGAAATGTAATTTAAGGAGAAAATGCAATAAAGAAGGATACAGTATATTGACATTCACCGTTTTCTAATTTGTATTCATTTTTAAAATAAGATACAAGAAAAAAAGCTTTGATTTCTATAGATAACATTTTTGAAAATATCTTATGTGAAATAGACATTTAATTAAATATTTTTAAAATGATATAAGTTTTTTTGTTTATAGTCTACTCCGAGTTAGAAATGTTTTTAAACACACTGTATAATACTTGCGGTTGTATGAAATAGAATATCTTCAAATAATTCGTCTATTTTTTACAGATTTTTGCAATATACCTCAACCGATAGGAAGCACTTATTGCCCGTAATACTTAAATAACTACTAACACAGTTTGTTGTGACTATATCTCTATGTAAAATTTATTTTGAATGAACATGGCTTTTGATATAGTAGCTAGTCTTTGTTAAAGTTTTTTTTTTTTCAAATTAAATATAAGTATATATGCGTTTAATAATTTCTTCACTCATTTCAATATAAGTATTATGTTATGATGTCTAATATTCATATGCGATAGACAGAAACTGGAAATAACTTCAAAATTTGATCTCTCTCGTAAAATGTCAAAATTGATGCTTCCCTAAAAATTTCGAAGTATATATAGTTGTTAGAGTTATAGAAACTAACTGTTTTATTGTTGCCGTATTTTCTTATGTTTACATAATTATGTTTTTATATTGTCACGTAGGCGTCGACGAGTTAGTGCAGTTCAGTTGTCACATAAATATATATTTTTTTGATATGTAGTTGTCAGATATAATTCTCGATTCTGTTTCAATAAAACTCGTTTGTATTTGATACCTGTGCCTTAATTTATTACTTCCACACATCACCTTCTCAAGACTAACATTTATTACTATCGGACACTAACAAATTAGACATTTATCACTTTAAATTTAAAGCTAAGATGCTGCTTGCCTCATTACTCTTCCGCCACTTACTTTCACTTCTACCCAATTACTCCATCTGAAAACTTGCGAAGAATAGAAAATGACTCTCGTAACATTTGTCAGTGACAATCCGGTCGCCCGGGAATCAAAGGTAACAACATGATACAGAGCAATTAGTACGCGTTCTTAACAACCCTACTCTTTGTTGCGGTTCCTTCGCCTTGTAAATTAAAACGCTTCAATATTAGATGCAGTGTGCTGTGTTTTACTCACAAGCGCAGACAAAAGACATCTCTGGAAGGGCAATATCCTCCCCTTGTACACTCCGAGAGGGAAGTTTTTATTACTGGAGATAACGGGGCACAAATAGTTTGTTTCTTATTTACAGGCATTGTGGATCGATTCGATTCCTGCCATGGAAAGCAAGTTCTAGTGCGGATTTTGTCACTTAACGTGGCTTTACGCTGTATTTATGGCTGCTACCTTTTAGATACAAATTGTGTAGAGGTTTACTGCGTATTTCAAACGGGATATATTGGGAGGTGGCTCTGATACTAGGAAATAGAGTACTTACTGGAAACAGGATGGTATAAAATATAACGGTGCTAAAACAGCCAATTACCTTTTCTTTCCAGACGGAATGATTCAATTCCATCGAAAAACGCTCGTTTTATGGCCACAGACATGCATTGTTGTTTGGAAATCTGTTCGGATAGTTATCTTCAAATAGACATAAAATATCGTAAGGAAAATTGGATACGCATTAAATATAAAACTTTAAAAAAGTGATATTAATTTTAGAAAAAAATATTACTCGTAGTTGAAAGTACGAATCTACTTTTTTAGATTACGATAATAACGATTTTATCTACTGTATTGTTTATTAATAATTGACACTTTACATACTTATTGTGGAGAATGCAGTACAGGAGTCAAAATAAAAAGGAAGAACTTATGGTCCTCCATCACAGTAACAAATTAGAAAATTGTTATTAATTTGTCGGCTCCGGTGGCTCAATGGTTAAAGCAACGCCTCTTAGTAGTAATGCACGCGAGGCGAGACGAGACGAGAAATATAAAATATCGATCTCGTCTCGTTTTTGGATCTGTAATCTCGATCTCGGTCTCGTTCTCGCACCAATCGCGCGTCTTCCGTGTATTTACAGTCGTATAAGTATCAATATAATAAAGAGACGAGACACTAAATTCTGGTCACCAAATTATTTCCATACGAATATAATGTTTATTCATTAACGGTCACCAGAAAATGTGATAAGTTGGTAAATAATTTAATTTACCTGTAAAATATCCAATTTATCACCAAATTGTGATCTCTAAACTATTTCAATATGAACATCTGTTAATACATTCTGTCATCGGTAAAACGAATTAAAACATTAAACAATTCTTTTTTGTAACTTTGTAAATCGCCGGCAACCAATCACTCCGCTTCTTTCCGTTTTGGCTTCCATCGACGCTTAATATAACATCCTTTACTTTTTAGGGGCGGAAAGAAAATGTTAACCGTGGTTTTAATTGGGGTGAATTAGGAACTGAAATATTGGAGAAAACTAGTTCTATTGAATGCAAAACAGATTTTGTTTTTATTTTGCATTTCCTCGCTCTGGGACCGATACAAATCGACTCTAAATAGACTCAATAATATAGTGAATTCATATATTTTTTTCGTATTCTATGCATGAATTAGCGTTGACTCCACTCCTTGTACGGTGCATTTTTCATTGAATTTATGAATCATAGCTATAAAGTTACAAATACTTTTTACTGCGAGACTCTCGCGAGATTTCTCGGTTCTCGCAGTTGTTATATCGATCTCGCCTCGAATTTTAAACTGCCATCTCGCTCTCGTTCTCGTCTCGCATAATACTACAAGACAATACGAGATGCGAGAGTACTCTCGCTACCTCTTAGTCATGTGTACGCTCGGGGTTCTGTGTTCGCATCCCAGTAAGGCATGTATGTGAACCCACTAATTGGTATTTAATCCTAACCAAGGATTTTTTTTTAAACTAGATTTTAAAATAGTATGATAGGCTACCAAAGTTAAAAAATATAATTTTTAAAAATATTCGAGTTTTTATTACCGTTAACATATACCTACGGCATAGCAATTTTCAAGAAAATGAATGCAAAAATAACGAAATAAAAGTAAACTAAATTTATAGAAACCACGTGCTTTTGTTGAAAATAAAAGAAATGTTGAATGACATAGATAGTAACATCGTGCCAGTGACAATTAAAACTTGGACTATAGTAGTTTTTTTTATTAAATATTTTATTAAATTACTAACTACCCAATCTCATTTCCACTTAAAACGACGAAGGTTATTTTACACATAAATGTTGAAATAAATAAATTTAGGTGACTCCAATGGGGTATTCCGGTGATATGGAAATAATGCAAAATAATAGCTTTTTTCTATAGTTTACATCTTCATAAAGTAGGAAAATATAATAAAACATGTATATTAAAAACTTTTAATTCATAATTTAATGTTAGAAAATTGGAATTTTTACAGCTCTAGAAACGTCCTTGAAATTTGTGACGTGAAATTGATAATTTGTTGCTCATTTCACTGTAGATATTTACGTTTAGAATCATAGATGGTGCCAGTAGTTAACACGCGCGTATATTTCTTGTTTGACATTTCGTCCACTTTATTTGCAGCAATTCTCGAACAAAACATACCTTCGGCATTTAACATTACGTATTTCTGCACTCACGTATTGTGAGTTATGGAGAAAATAATTATTTACCATGGCAGAACCCAAAGTAGGTTATCAGAATCAGTCTTTGTATAATCAGGTTCCATAATTATGAAATATTACTCGTATTTTTACCACAAACAAACACTGTAATACACGCTGCTACTGAAACCATGTGTAAAAAAGCAAATGGCTGTCATGAACATGTGAATTTAGACGCTGAAGTTTGTTGCAGATGTCACTATCGATTTGACGTCATAAGCGCGCCAATGACAAGAAAATTTGAATTGCGATGAAATTTTTAAAAATTCATATCTCACGTGATATATTCATTTTCTTACTCAAAATTAGATATTCAGAGTCCTACTGGTATGTACTAATGAAAAAAAATATTTTTAAAAAATGTCGGAATACCCCATTGTTAACAAATAGATAGATAATTTTAAAAAGTAGGTACCTATATTACTGCTTAACAAAAACAATTAAGACTTTCTAAAACCATACATCCACAGGTGGCAGTAATGCATTACATATAATGACATTATGTAATTTGATTACATTTTATTCTAATAAGTAATTATATGATACTATTTTCATTACATTTATATCCTAGTAGTTTGTAATGTACTGCATTACTTTTTTACAGTAATTTGTAATTGTACATTACAATTAGGTACTAAAAATGCGCATATCCTAGATAAGAAATAACTTGTTCGACTTATATGATCGTAAACGATTTTGTATGAACGATAACTCAGTAGAAGTACATGATTTGCTAGGTGCTGTCCATTAAATGCCATATTCTTTCGCTGCATTGGATCAGATCACGTCTAAAGAATACAAGTATTTGTCGAAATCAGTTAGAAAAATGAACCTTAATTTTCTATATTTATCATTGTTTATTCTGGTTTAAATTTCTTCTGTAACCTTAAATGTAACGCCTTATCCTGATTGACTAGCATAAAATATGACAGATTCTTCCGCTGTTTCCGCCATTTTTGATCTGATCTTTCTAATCCAGGTTTTTGTTGGAATAAATGGTAATGATCTGGATTACTTAGTCTTGGGGTGAGGATACTAATCAGAATTCAAAAGAACATTCAATTTACTGATCCATGTAGCACGGATCTCATCCAATGCAGCGAAAAGAATACGGCTAAAGTCACCGTCATTCCTCTATGTTTTTATTTTGTTTTCCTACTGTTATGTTGTGTTTACCATTCTTCATGTGTAGTTAAATGTTAAACAACTTTTATGGATACAACTTAAGTTTTTGATTTAAAATCAGATAAAGATTAAAAAAAATTATATATTGCAGGACTCCATTCCCATTTCTTATTATCTTGTTATTGTTACTTTAGAAAGAAGTATCTTCAAAATTGTGTACAAGAAAATAAGTCAATTGAAGCAGTGTTATTCAATAAATATGAGAAAAGAATAATAATAGTCGTCTTATTTTATAATGAAATTTGTAGTTAGCAATTTTAATAGAGCTGGGAATCGAAAGAAAATTGTTCAAAGATCGGAAGAAGATTTAATTTTGATAGAAAAAAAGACGAAAGTTTCACTAAGTCGAGATTGATAAACAACATAAGTAATATGTTATATTAAATTGTTTTCATTTGCATAAAAAAAATATATGCGTATAATACTGAGTAATAGTATATTTACAGGAAATGTTATTGGCCATTAAATCTTATTAAAAAACGATCTTGGAGACCATCAAATCATTGTGGCAGAAACTACAAAATATGTTTTTAACAAAATCCCTCATATTCAAACCAGCGTAAGAATTCTATCTCCCTACTCATTCTTGGAATCAGTGGTCGTGTTCGCCCCCTTGTCGCTAGGGTTGCTTTGCTTGGTCACTCTGCTTAGATTGATTTCATCCGTTATCGCGTGGTGAGGCACGGGCCATCGCCTGCAGGCCTAGGGGCTTGACCGCGACAGAGGGAAGCCAGATGACGCCGCGATTCAAGGAGTTAATCTGAGGTTAGGAATTGCAGATCTTGGGAGATTGCTAGCGAGGGAATGTCATTCGGGGATACTAATGAAGGATATGGAAATTAAGGGATGAGAGTGTTGTTACAGTTGTTGGGTTTGCTCAACTATGTAGGATTTTTGTTGGTGATACTTGATTTGAATTGAATTGCAGTACAGTAACAGATTGTACAAGCCAAGAAAAAACTCGTAGTAAAAGGGCTGTTCTCTTGATGTTGAGCTAAAGGTGCATACACACTACTATCATGTTACGTAAACTCACATAATTTCAAATATCAAGTGCCAATTGTTGAGACCCATTTTTCCCATTTATTTATATTGCGAGAAGACATTATTGTCATTTGTTGCATTCATGTAAAATCACATGAAAACATGTGCAAGCAATATAAATAAATGGGAAATATGAGTGTCAATAATTGATATTTGACACGTGAAATCTAAATAAGTTCTAGAATATATCTTTGAAATATTGCCGGTATGTTTTGGGGCACCCTGTATAGAACATATACAGGAAAGAACGAATGTAGAAAAATATATAATATAAATAAATATATCATCACGGCATATTACCCATTGCTGGGTGAGCCAATCTGATTTGTACGCAGAAATCGGTAATGATGGTGATATATTTGTACCGTGCGGGCGTTTACCAGGCGTAACCTAACGGGCACTCATTGCTGGCGTGGAGAGTGTACCACAGGCGTCAATTTTTGGCCATTTAAGATTCCAAATATTTGGCGTCAGTCGGGATCGAACCTGGTTCCCCAGATAAAAATAATGTGTGTATTACGATTGTAAAGTGCCATTGTCGCGACAAAGTATCACTTTACGCTTTTAATATACCAATGCATTTTTAACAAGTAGTCCAACTGTTGTTTGAGGAGGCTCCGTATTCTAGTCTATGATTTAAGTAAATAAAAAATCTGATGTGGCCAGCACATTACCTTCCGTCAGTTCTATGTATTTTGTATAAATGTCATACACAAAGTTTCTTGCAAAAGATTATATTTCTTGTATATTACCTTAAGGCAGTTGTATGTATTTTATACAAATTCCATACAGAAATTTTCTAACAAAAGATTCTATATTTCCATTAAAATTATAACACAAATGTACTGTCAATTGCGCTTGACACTGACACCTTTCAATCAGAATGAAGTATAAAATGCATTCAAATCTTATAGAGAATAAAATATTCTTTAATATTTATAATAACGTTAAATGTGCTAAAATGATATTTAACATCTTTTTTTCATGAAAAACTATTAAAATCTTCAAATGAGGGTACTTCCGGTTGACCAATTATAACCAAAATTTAATCAGCTCTTCATAAGGATGTGAAGAAGAATTATAATTTTTGGAATTGTAGTATTAAAGTTATCGCAGGCAAATATTTTGTCACACACACACCCACACCCACCCACACTCACACGTGTTTATTCATATATAATATATCATAAGTGGTAAATTTTTCCCGGAAAAATTTTCAGATTGTTACGAGAGATGGTTGCCTAGCAATTTATTGAGTGACATTGACAAAAAAATCACGAGTTGTCAAACGAGTGATTTTTGATCAATGTCACGAGATAAATTGGCAACAGGCTCGGGTAAAGCAATTGGAAAATTTTTCCAGGATAAAATTTAACCACGAATGGTATTCGGATGACTATTTCCAAAATAAAAATCAGGTAATAATTTATATATTTTTTTTCTTGACAAAAATCTTCTAATTTTTATTGTGATTTAAGATGTTATATTTAAGTTTGCTTTTTATACGTTTTAAATAGATTCCTGTCCGAATCGACTCGTTTTTAATAAAACTGATGACACTGAAATATACACACTTTGACAGGTATATAAACAATACGTTTCTAAAACGTCAAAATTTTTTCGCTTATCAAACCTCACTTACTTGTAATAATACGACATTTTATTGGCTTAAAGGGTGCGAAATTTTTTTTGTGACGTTGTTTTGTCGAAATGAAACTTGGTAACTAGGTAGAATCCTGAATTTGGATTGGCTTATAAATTTATGAGTGAAATAGTCAATGAAAAGGTAAAAATATATCATCCCGGCTTATTAATATTTTCTGAATGTGCTAATCAGCTTTTATACACAGATTTCGGTTATGATATGGGTCGAATTCATCACTCCTCTTTAACTAAACAAAATTTTCTAAAAATAACAAGATAAAGAGAGACATGCATTGGTATATTAATAATAATCTAGTTACTAGAGACGATCACTACACTAGCGAAGAAGGCTGAATTCGGCCCAATATATACCGCAAATAATCGTTCTCCAATTACTCTATAAAAATCTGTTTGCTACATACAACCCTATAAATTAACAAAGACTCCACTGGAACTCTCCTTTCTGACTGGTATGCATTTCACGGTGCGACACAAGGCAGCCAGCAGTGTCGCGTCTCCTGCTGCGTCCTGCTGGTCCTGCTGCGCGCAGCCAGCGATAAAAAGCCGAAAGTCAGCAGACCGTTTGATCGAATTCGTGTTTGTTGTTTTTTCGGATTATTTCTGATGCCGTGAATTGAGTGTCCGCTTAATTGGTGTTTGCATTTCCGGCAGACTTACGCACTTGTTTGTTCCATAGATTCCATGTTGCTGTTGTACGCAGGAGTATTTGGTTGTTTGCTTTTGCGAAATGAAATATTTGAGAGATGAGAATGATGTATATATTGTAAATATCACGTTTATATTACCTGTTCGGGAAAAATGGTTAAAAATATAAAACCGAAAAGCAAATTGTTTAAACATAACTGAACGTATACTATTAATTTTCAAATATCACTTTCAAACGGTATAGGTTTTGCCTACATCGTACTGTTACGAGGGCTGTTTCTTTAATTTCGAACCTAATCTTATATAGTTAATATATTTTTGTGTTCGAAGGAAACCAGTTTCAAAATTTTTCCATGTTTCTGGAGGTGTATCACTTGTCTCTTTTGAAAGCATCGTCATCCTCATTGACCAATGTAAAACGCAATTCCCGCAATTTGGGCTTATGGAAATAAAAAGTTGCTGGGAGTCACTCAAATCAGGATATATATAGTGGATGGATGTCCCATCAATTCAATATTTTGAAAAGTTAAATACACTACTGTTTAGGCGGATGTATGTGACGCAAAATAACGTTTCCTCCAGGTCGAGTAGGACTACAGGCAAACACACCTTATATCATTCAGAACTAACGATATTTCGAGTAAAATCATCCAGTTGCAACATGTGTTGTGTAGTAAGTAAAAAAGTAGCAACTTTTGTTGGGGCAGACTCGTTTTGAAAGAACAAATCAACCGACTGTGGTTTTTTTTTTCTTTGGGATCACACGAATCGTTTCAAATTTTGACGTCTGTTTTGTTACAGACAGGACCCGCCAGCAAAGCGTACGAGTGCAGCATTGCATCAATTAGTAGGAGTAGATGTTACATTATGAGGAATTCTGCGAGCACATAGCTTCCGCGTATACCCAAATAATTGTTCAAAATGGTGTTACAAGCTTTCACGGCACTGTCTAGGGTCGTTTGAATCTATTGAACAGTAACTTAACGGTTCTCCCCTATAATGCGGATTTTGGACAACCTGTACAAAGCTCATCCTTCAAAGATCAGGAGCAAAACGAAATAAATTGTACCAACGCTATTGATCATTATTCACAGTCAAATACCTTCTTAAGTTCATCAAAATATTCTTCACCCACACTTTGAATTGCAGAAAATATACAACTCGAAAATGTTCGTTGTTAAATTTCATGGTTTTTCCAAAGAGGTATTCACTTTCAATAACTATCTTTCGCTACAATATTTTTTCTATGTATTTATTTTTTGGAGAAATGACAAAGTTAAAATGTCACAATAAAATGTAACTTTACTCTGCAAATCACATCCGACTATTTAGACTTAAAGGAGCAGCTTTCGTAATTTCTTTATCCAGCACCGACTCATAATATACTTGTTACTATGTTTATTTGAAATATCTAATGTACAACATTAGTCACTCCGTGAGAGAATATTTTAGAAGTCACGGAGGAATTATTACTGATTTTTGTGTTTTTTTTTATATAAATAAAGAACAATTTTATAAAATTATTTCATTATTGAAATAATTTAACATTATGAAATTTATTTAAATTAATATTATCATTTATGCTAAGATAGGTCACTTATCTTTACACAATGACAGCTGTCATACAGTTGATGAAACAAAAACGAGAAATGAGTTAGTGGTTACTTGCTTTGGAATTAAATTCAAAGATGCTGATGCTGCTTGTGCTTTTAAGTGAATACGTTTTAAAGAAAGGTCCTCATTTTCACACATTTTAATGTATTTTTTATTCAAATAATTTCCAATGACAGACCATAATTATTAAAGCAATTTTTTTCTCTATCAATATAACAAAACCATAACAACCATTCACTAGCTACTTTGTAATTTAAAATACTACATCAATTGACTTGTCAGTGTCAAACGGTGAATGAAAACAAAAAAATGATTTTTTTAAAAAAGTGTTGGATAAAACGTTGTATTACACTCGTGTGGAATGTATATTAGTCACTAAAGAAAATTTCGTGACTAATATGGTACATTCCACACTCATATAATAAATAACTATTACGCCTTTGAATTTAAATGGTTTAATTCAATTATACTCGTAAATATTTAGAAGGTTTTTCTGTTGGTTTATTTGAGACATAGCATCTCATATCATTTCCTTCGTATTAGATTTATTACAAATCAAGGCAATATTTATCTCCCATATCATTAACCACGTTCCCCAATTTAATCATGGCGTAACACGAATCTGCTTTTAAGATTCTCTTTCATCGAAATAAAACTCCATGGTGGGTCTTTGCTTGTACATGTATAGGGGAACCAGACACGATACGATACGCCATCATGTAGCACGTGTGCACATATTGGATCGGACGGAGCTGAAGCTCTGGATGTAGTGTACGTCAGTCTGGCTTGGCTAGTGTCTCAATTCATTGAGTTGTTGCGATTGGAAGTACATGAAACGGGCAGGTTGGAGGAAAAGGATAGCGCATCTGGATATTGTTTCAGAGAATGGAAATTAAAGAATATAAATATCAATACAATCATTTTTGATTTTATTAAAATTTCTAATAAATATAAAGTACACAAAAAATATTTGCTAAAAATTTCTTGGAAATGAAGGAAATTAAATCATTAGCTAAACAAATTTATGATTACAAAAATTTAAATTAGATACAAAAATTAAATCTACGCCAACAAAAAAATTCTTACTCGTCTCAAACTGTTACCAAAGGTTTTAGATAAATTTAGTTTTCTAATGACCTGGGTTCGTTCCCGACTGATGCCAAAATTATTTCGAATTTTAAATGGCACAAAAATGACCCCAAAATCTGTGTAGCATGCAGATTGGCACACCCAGCAATGGGTAATATGCCGTGATGATAAATTTATTTATTTAGTTTTCTATATGAAATATTTTGCAACAAATACTAGAATCAATAATTAATTAATGAGTATTTACTCACATGTTCATATAGAAGAAAATGAGAAATAAATATAGAATTATTTGTTTAGCAAGGCGCAAAAGTAGCATTTTTGCCATGTTCAACGAATAATTATTTTACCGATTGTTTAGTATTAGAATATGAATTTTGATTATTTTCAAATTTACTTAATAACATGACACTGGTGAAGAAAGTTACTTTCACTGCCGCCGACTGAGAAAAAAACATTTTCTTGTTTACTTTCTATAAAATTATTCAAATTTGTGTTTACACAGCACCCATATGCAAAATGATGAAAACAACAATGGCAATAACATTTACAATACAATAATAATTATAAAATTAATATTACCTATATCTAAACAATCGAAGATAAAATTACGTGTTCAATACTACAAAATTACATATTCACTGCATAGGCTAAATTCAAAAATTCTGATTCACCTCGTCCACCGCCGCGAAAGTAAACATGTTATTTTTTGCATTCTTAAAAAATTGCTGAGCTTTTGCTGTTCATATGACATCCCCGGATAATCCTAGCAATTTTTTTCCTTTTTTGGTAATAAACCTAACATTCCTTCATAACTCCACTCCACTCCATAGAGTTGTTAGGATCTCCGGCATAGTTAACATGTTGAACAATCCTAATTTCTGAAGGTTGAAAAAAATATTCGGAACTGCAGTCAATTATTTCTTTATTTTCAACTACGCCGACGTTTCGATAGTACAACTATCTTCTTCAGGGCTCTATAAATATATTTCACATATACAGAGTACTATTTTAAACCAACAAAAAACCAAAATACTTATAGTTGGTTTTGGTTTTTTGTTGGTTTAAAATAGTACTCTGTATATGTGAAATATATTTATAGAGCCCTGAAGAAGATAGTTGTACTATCGAAACGTCGGCGTAGTTGAAAATAAAGAAATAATTGACTGCAGTTCCGAATATTTTTTCAACCTTCATATCCCATCAGTCGACTATCAACAACCTTTTCAATCCTAATTTCTCTTTACCCTCTTAATATGGTTTCGCGTAAAATTTTACTACTGAAAATAAACTTGTCATATATTTATATTTATTTAGATTAACAAATTATACAATACAAACATGAATGACATTTGTATTTTTAAACTCTGTTTCTAGTGCTTGACAACAACAACTGTTTCCTAAGTTACTTAATATGAATAATATCAAATACCTTACAGAGCTCATTAATACTATGTTCCGTAAGTCAACCAAAAAACCAGTATCTTGATTGCGGGTACACCATGGTTCCTGAATATTTTCATCTATTTCGGGACAGATTGACATTGAATCATATGATATTTAAAATTGACACAACCTAACAATAATAAGAATTAACCAGATGAATGATAACGTTGAATAATGCCAATAAAAATAACACAATCAACAATGTATCAAATATAAATAATGTTTTCATACTTACATCAATAATAATTGTTAGTAATACCACTAAAAATGCGGTTTAAAAATTTGACTTTGACGGATATCGTTTTATTTTGTTATGATAATGTTTGAAATTTGAAAGTAGCGGGAGTGGGGGTAAAAATACAAGAGAAACCAGGATTATTTCATGGTTGCCGTGGTTCGACTTTTTACCAACTTTTTTCAGAAACCGCGTTCCAAATAGTAACCGGTACATAATTTCAGGAATTACGGAACACAAAACCGTAAATCTGGTCGAACCGGTTGTGCTACGGAACATACTATATTTAAATTAAATTATTTTTAAATTACAGGTAATTATTAATTTTATTATTAAGTAATGGATGCTGAAATACTCGCATCGCAAAGAATCATAAAGTAGAAAACGAAATAAAATATTTACATTTTATCCAAAAATGTAATCGCAATCCTTTTCAAAAAGCCTGTACAAATATTTTATTTTGCAACCAACATAATTTTACGTTTAATTGTCCACATTTTTAATTGCAACAATAAATTCCATTTGGCAATATATCATCCCATAAATTTCAGAATATCACAAATACATTTTTCAACAAAAACTAACCTCACAAACAACAAAACCAATCGATCATTCAAGTATTGGCATATTTATGCAAAATACACATAAGCTCTCTTGTGCTTCGTCACTGACAAATATTTCTCTGAGGGAGAAAGAATCGCTAAACGGATATTTAAGCATTTCATCAGCAAGAACGTAAAGCGAAGCGCCTGCCGCCTGCCTGACGGAAACAATACTGAGGCTAAAACGCCACAGTAATTTGTTTTCAGAGAATTTGGCTCTGTATCTGCTTCCCAAGTACGTGCTTCGTCTTCATAAGTTTGATGGTCAAATATTTCGCGAGACGAGACGAGACTCACTTATTGTGATGCACGCGACGTTGTGTTTTCAAACGCTCGCAGTGGCAACATTGCACAGTCGATAAAGACTTTAGGGTTAGCAGCATTGTTTTCACACAAGATGAATGAATTGAGAAATTGTGTTGCATACTGTTTTGTTTAAATTTAAAAGATGGGTTCTCTAGGTGACGTATTTGCACTCTAGTTTATACCTGCAGCTTTACTTTTTCTGAATATAAATTTATATTTTAGATTCTGAAAATATTCAACTTGATCTTTCTTATATTTAGGTTTTCAACAGAATCAATAAAGAATGCAAATTTTTATCTATAAGCAACTTACAGATAGAACAAATATCAACAAATTTTAAAAGTATTTATATGTAGCACATATTTATTTCTACAAAATTTTTGTTACCTGGATAAGTAATTCTTATAAATTCCTTAAACGAAATTTATTATAAATATACATAGAATATACCCAGAGAGTCCGCTCTCCGGAATTCTAACGAAGTGGGACGAAAAATGCCGAGAGAGTAGAATAGGAATGTTCGAGCAGTGATGATATAGTTATTTGTATCACCAGGCCAGAAAATGAACATTTGCGAGACCGAGTTTATTTTGACAGGCCTCGCTTTCAGCTCGGCCTGCAAATACGAGATCTCGCAAAGCAGTTTCTGGGCATGGGATACACAAGATTTTTTGTACCGACTTCTCCATAAATTCTTCGTATACTTCTGTTACATAACCTAAAAAATTAACATATATTTTTATCGGTTTTGCATTGCAAGTTTAATTATAATTACTTACATTTGAAGTTAAAATGCGTAATTATTTTATATCTATTGAAAATATAACATACAAACATTAATTATATATATTTTTATAATTTCGCATATTTTTAATGACAGATGGCGGAAACTCAATTGTATCACGTGAAGTTAGTTGTAGTTACAAAACAAACTAGTCCTAAAGTTGGAACTTATAATTAATCTATACGAGATGTCAGTAATGACAGCATATTATTATTTTTATGACAAAATTCAGTTATTTAAGTTACAACAATTAAAGATTTAGTCCTAAAATTTGTAAACATTTTGTTAATTCTTGTGTTGAAGACAATCTTAAATTGACATATCCCCAGAACAGTAATGCCAACTTTTTTACCGGCCTAGGTCAGCAACAGCGCATTTCTGGACGATTTTGAGTTCTGTAATACTAGTGAAAATGGACGGAGGTAGGAAAAATTTATTTTTAGGTACAGTAATTTAAAAACTAATGATTTTTGACAATGGGCCATAAGTGAAAATTTCTTATTAGTCCAGTCATTTGGTAGTTATAGATGGAAAGTTTAGCCGAAGTTTTGAAAATTGGTAGACTTATAGAGTTTGAGGTACTCTAACCGAATTTCTTGTATTTTGCGACCTTGCACCGACATGGGAAAGACCGCCATTTTAGGTAAAATGGCACCAAGAATCGGTTTTTCAAAAATATATCCTTACCGGTTGATTTTTAGAGAAAAATAGTTATGTACAAAATTGTTCTACAGGAAATATGCAATAATTTATGTCTTATTAATTTTTTGGTCATACGAATAGTTTCGGTGTACGATCGCCGCGAATTGAACCGCAACATGTCTGACTAAAAAATAAATAAAACAAATTATTGAAAATTTTCTATAGAACAATTATATACGTAACTATTTTTCTCGAAAAATCAACCGGTAAGGAGATATTTTCGAAAAACCGGTTTTTGGTGCCATTTTACCCAAAATGGCGGCATTTCCCATGCCGGTACTAGGTCGGAAAATGAAAATTCGGTTAGAGCACCTCAAAATCTATAAGACTACCAATTTTCAAAACTTCCGCTAAACTTTCCAAGCAAACCCCTTTCTGAGCACAAAATAACTGGAATATATAGGTATTAAACAAGATATGATTTTGTCGCGCGTTGAGTTCGTGACGTCACGTGTGTTCGGAACTGGAACAGTGGCACTGAATTACATTTTGTCAGTCCTAATTTATAATAGTTAAATTTAATACAAACGAAATTCAATTTCTTTTATCAGTTGTAATTTATTTATTTGATATTCAAGTAAATATAACCTTAAATACCAACCAAGCAATGAAATGTGATAGTGACAATGTGACAGTTCATAGTTATTTTTCCAATGCGCACTATGGATTTACACGCGAGATTCGCAGCTCTCATATTTCTGGCTAATTGAATCAAATAGGATATACGTGTCGTCACAATGGTTCGTACCACGAGCACGGTTTTAACTAAAACGCTGTTTTAAGAAATGTCAAATTCAAATTTCAATATTTAATTTCGCCCTTATGTATAATGTACGATTTTTTAAAAAAATACTTGTTTGATTATAAACCATGTTCTACTTTAAAATCATATTTTGATAGATTTGTTATTATTTATTATAAATATTAAATAATGTAATTTGACATTTCTTAAAACAGCATTTTAGTTAAAACTGTGCTCGTGGTACGAGCCAATATACTTAATTCGTTATAACTCGTTACTGAATATTGTTCATTAAGAAAATGTTGCTTTACTACTTTAGCAAGTAATTCATGATTTTAATATAAATTTGTTGCATTTCGATTATGGTTTATGAGCCCATTTTACTTTCTACAAAATTTTCTTATGCTGCATGCTCTACTTTCTTATTAAGTAACTATGTATAGTGCTTAGCAGTAAATCTTAGTTGCCTGGAAATCTCCTTCTCTGTTTTGGAATAAAACTGACATAATCTAGAACGCTTTATTGATGCTAGAAGGAGCTTCATGCTTAAACGATTTTTAGTGACATTTTGTTAATTGAGATTGGTAAGACTGCATTATCTTTTCTACCATAAATTTCATTTAATGGAAATTATGCAATATTTTTATAAAATAATAAGATAAATGAAAGCCTAAACAGAGAAAATAATATAAAACACTCCTTACAGAAGGCTATTCAATCACTCGTTCGTTCGCCCATTCGCCGCTGCGCGCTCGTGTCCGAATTTATAACTTATGCTAGGAAAGATTGTTTGCTTTCTGTAACTTGTGACATTTTGTTATTTGAGACTGCATTATCTTTTCCACCAAAAATTTCATTTAATGAAAATTATGCAATATTTTTATAAAATAATAAGACAAATGAAAGCCTAAACAGAGAAAATAATATAAAACACTTCTTACTGAAGGCTATTCAAGCACTCGTTCGTTCACCCATTCGCCGCTGCGTGCTCGTGTCCGAATTTATAACTTACGCTAGGAAAGATTGTTTGCTTTCTGTAACTTATCTTTTAACATACTATTCCAAATTTAAAACTGAATGATCAACAACTTGTAAAACGCTACAAATGCAGAATTGCCACACCCAAAAGATTGAAATAAAGCTTGATGATGTATTTATAGATCGACAGATTTGAAATTCATGTGCGTTCGGTAATAGATTTGTATGTTTATATCCAGGAAACGGTAAAGGCGTGCTCACCACGCAATTGTAGGAAATATATTTAAATGTATTCTGATTCGAATCGGCCTGGAAGGAAGTGTGTTGTTTTTTGACTGCTGTTCATTTGTCTCGATCAAAAAGATCCGCATCGCATTGGCCGCTCCCTTTTCCACTGTTTCCATAACCTACTATGAAATGAACAGATGAAACATTTCCACCTTTCCATTCCCTTAAAACAAAATGCGTTGGAGAATTTTGATTGATATTAATTTTGACAAATAATGTTTAATTTTCGGGAAACAATATTTGATCATTGATCCATTAAAAGATACAAAACAAATTTAACTTGTTATCGGCAATCTTTTGTTGAATTTGGGTTACCCGATATTTGAATTATTAACATTAAAATTTATAATTGCTATTTGCGGTTTTAATTTAATTTACTCGTACACCATGTTGAAATAATAATTTTCTGTCACAAACTTGTTATTAAATTGTGTATATATTTTTAATTTTCCTTTATATCTGATGTTTTGCGATAAAACTTCAAGATTACTTACAAAAATGAGCAAGTTTTTGATATACGAAATGAAATTACGTTAGTTGTGGTTATATCCTTTACACTCTCTCATACGTTTTGTGTTTTGCGCTGCTGTTTTTGTCTGCGAAGTTAGATGTAAGAAACTTCGTTTGCAGAAGTCGTTGACTTGTGATAAAACAGAAATCTTTAATACAATTTATGAAAGATAAAGGAAATTATGAAAAACATCAACACATTAAAGTTCAGATATCATAATTTTTGTTTTGTTTGTGTAAAAATATATTCTTCTCAAGGGAAAAATATTTTCCTGGCATGTAAAATAAATTATTCCATAGATAATGTTATGCTTCTTTTTTTTTATTTATTTTGGGTATAAAAATTTAATTAAGCGTTTATTTTCTGGTCCCAAATATGCCTTAACGTAGTGGTTTCTATGACCAACAATATCTTAATGACAACTTGACTGTGGTTTCGATCATATTGGATACAGTGTGAAGCTAGCAACTACAAACACTGATTCATTAAGCATGGGTTGAAGTTAGCTTCACTATAGCCATCAAATAATAAGTATGGACTGGGGATTTCTACACTGATGCAAATTCAGTGGCAATGTTGAAAATGCAAAGTTATGAAGAAGCGGCAACACTGCAGGGCAAGGGACTAGGGAGAAGGGAAAAATTAAGCATCAGTCCATACTTATTTGTCGGCGAGTATAATATATATATATATATATATATATATATATATATATATATATATATATATATATATATATATATATATATATACAAAGCAGAAAACAGGTGACAGTCAGCTATATCATTTTAAAAACAAAACAAGTAATCTAAAAAGTATGTTTCTGAATTTTTACTATCTTGTTGTAACGGACAACAACGGAGTTTATAAGCCCTGTTAGCGAAGGCATTAGACAGTCTGATATAAACAAGCATCGTGAAGTGAATAGTTGGTAACATAAGCCAGCAGTCGACGAGTAGTAAATATAAATAAATGTAGTTATATAAATAAGTGAGATAAATATTGTTTAAATAAATAGTGTTAGTGGTTAAAAGTTTTATAATTAGTCTTTAAATTAGTATTTAATATTTGTTTAACTATAGTGATAGTTATTTTAATTATCTTTTTAATATTCATTTATCATTTAGTAAACTTTAATATTAATTAATAATAATTCTTGAATTTTTACACTTCACCCATATAAATAAAAATGTTAAATTATTTTCTTAGTAGAAAAACAGAAATGGCCGAAGAGTATCGCTAATGACGATTGCCAACTTGTAGGTACTTTTTTTTAAAAAGCGCTAAAAATACATTTATACCCTTTCTTGCAATTCAATGAAATTATTAATATTTTTTACTGTTTTGGCTCATCTGTACAAAAATAGTACATTAAAACACAAGTATCATAAGGCAATCTGTTAACGTACGAGTCCAAGTTTGGAAAACGAGCCGCCAGGCGAGTTTTACAAAGGACGAGTGCGTCAACAGGCCTTATGATACATGTTTTTTATACTATTTTTTCTATGGAGGTAATTTTACAATTAGATTTTTAAAAAAAGGACTTGTCAAAAATATGAGTTAGTGTTTTTTTATCAGTTATGTTGGTAGCGCTTCCCGCTAAAAATTGAAATTTCACATTTTGACAGTTTATGTATCTTGTGATTTTGTCTCATTGTTTACATTAAAATATTGTATCAAGCATTATACAATTATGAAAGAGGAAAACCAATACGTACAATGAACTCCAAAGTTTATTAACGAACCATCCTGATTTGACATATCGGTGGTTCGTGATGGTTATTATCACAAATAAAATTTGAATATGGGATTGAAGGACGTTACGTGGACCATCAAGCCTTTTTATTGAGAAAACAACATATAAATAAAACTCTTTAAATAATGAAATACTTTAATGAACAATTTATTGATCTAGACTTTTACTTCACACCATTTTGTCAACATCCACTGCTCAGTTAACGGCAACAGCTTTTCTTACTATTTTTAATACACAACATATATGGCATATATTCGATAGTTCGCCACAACGTGGAACTGCAAACCATGGATTAAAACGTCATCTTTTCATATTTGTTTGCTTGTAGCTGCCACAAATTGAGTAGACAGTGTCAACATTTTCAAGTAACGTGAATCATACATTTCATAACCTGCCTGGAATAACAATACATTCAATTCAAAATTGCATTACCATAAATTTATATTCTAATAAATAAAACTTACCGTTTTAATTATTTTGACAAAGTAAACCTAAGCGCATTGTTTCTTGTTTCATAATTTTTTAGTTGAAATTTTAACTTCACAGAATCTTATTCTTTCTTAACTAACACAGCTATAGCTATAAATTTCTGTTCTTTCTAGTCCTATCACCTAGAGAAAGGATAAAAATCCATAATTAGAAGTAATATTTCAACACGGACAATTTACCATTTTGAGGTTATCTGTCAGTTATGAAAGCATGACTACCACCTCTAGAACATGAAAGGCGCCAAAAACAGTACATTTATAGATCTTCTAAACGTCGTGTTTTCAGTGATAAACAGTGCTTTTATAGACTCATAAGAACACCGACATAGAAAAAAAATAATATCTATTCTGTTTTAATTTATTTATTGTAAAATATGTAGGTACATATAAAAAAAGTCATACTAGTAAAACTGAATAGGCCTATTGTCACTTGATTTTTGAGAATTCAGTATTAAATACAATGAATAAAACATAAATTCTGCAAAAAAATTATTGTCTATGTCTATATTATCTTCTGTTTATAAATTATCTTATTTTCTCGTGTTACCATTTAATATCATAATTTTAGAACGTTGAAAAGTTTATTTGTTTACAGTTTAATAATTCTTCTGGGAGTCCTTATTTTTGTTCATACTTCATTAATTATCCTTTAAAGTAAAATGGTTCTTCCAAAGCAAATTCGTATAATATTTGTAAAGTAAATAAAAATATGAATTCTCTTCAAATATATGAGACCCGTAGGAACGGCATTTCCATAAAATGTTTATTTTCTTCCTTGAAATTAAGTTAACATTTGCCAAGATTTTAATTAAACGTCACTTTTTATATCCTTTTATTTCCTGTTCCTCTATAAACGTATATTACTCTTTTATATCTTTTTTATGTAGACATCAATAAAAGAAAAGAACTTGTATTCTTATGACGAATCTTTTGTATAAAATTTCACGTAGTTCGATACCCGTCTCACAAATCGGTCCCAATTGGGACATTAAATAGGAATTCCACCTGTTTCTCAATACATTCTACTCACTTCTAGCAGAAAGATGAAATTTGAACCACTTTGACAGCATTGATTATTAAACTGTATTTAAACACTATTTTATTGTTATCAAAAATATGTGCTATTATACAGGCTGGTTGAAAATATAGATACAAATGGTTACTTCCTTTATTATTGATTTTAGACTTAATTTAAATTATGGTGATCTTCATGAATCCACACAGGACTCTATTAGTGTGGTGTGTAAGTATATCGAAAAAAGAATATACAGGGTGTAAATGAAATAAGTGCATTAAATTTGACCAGTAGTATAACTCATCGAGAGCAACAATATTTCTTAATAACTTTTTCTCGAAATCCCATATTTTTTTAGCATTTTTACCACCCCGTAAATTGACGAGTCGTTCCAAATATTTTTGTGATAATTGAATGCAGCAGCAATAGCTATGAAAAATTTTGTTTTAGCAATTGACAGTCCTGTCAATTGTTGCAATTAAATTTTGAGATTAGTAATAAACTTGTTTATAAGGTAAAATTCTGTCAAAATGCGAGTACACAGACATTGTAATTACTTACCTATGGTTTATTTATTTATTTTTTACTCGTATCTGTACTACATGTTACTTGACATCACGGTTCTCATAAAGACAGTGTCATGGAGTTGCCAACGCATTTACACGGAGCGTTTCCAAACCATCACCAAATCATTCTGTTCTTAATATTCGCACATTTGTTAATCTTGTACATCTTTATCACAATACGGAGTGTCACATATGACAATTTTTAAAAAAGCAACAGTTGTATCCATACCATGTGCAAAAAGTTCAATGTTTTCAGCACATAACAGACTTCAATTTTGGGAATGGCTCATAATGTTCATTCATGAGACTGAATTTACTTGGGAAGGTGTATTTATTATGCACAATACACATCTTGACAGACGAAAATGCTGTAAAAATTTACATTAAAAATTGTTTGGGGAACAATAAATGGACGACTAATTATTGGTACTCATGTACTTCTTTTAAATGGACAAAAGTTTGTACTTACATTTTTTGAATAACGAATTTAAACTATTATGATTTGTCGACGATAAATAATTATCTCATAACCTAATAACTATGCTTTTTCTCTTCCTCTAGTTACCCCGTCCCTTCTTGTCTTCCTCTATTCACACTATTCATAGGTGATAAAAAGCCTGTTTCAATACACAACTTTATAATTTTGTTATCCAAAATTTAAATTTATTTATTTTAAAAATTGTATTATTACGTATTAATTAATAATAAAGTTATTTCCCTTGATTCGTTTAATAATTACTGTGACTGTAAGTGTAACCGATAACCGACAATTTTTGAGCTGTTTGTATCCCACTTGAATGGCAGCTGCTCATTTGTTCTCCATGAGCGGGTAACGAAATATGCAGCAAATCTTTAAAGAATTTTAACTCAAAATTTAAAAGACTTAGAAAAAAAAGTTATTAAGAAATATTGTTGCTCTCATCGAGTTACATTACTGGTTAAAATTAATGCACTTATTTCATTTACACCCTATATGTAATTTTCGTCAATTGTCAAAATTTTTGAATGTATTTGGTTTCCGCCACTATTTAATAGTATTAAAATGCCTTGGCAAATTCTTAAACGTTTCGATTTTTGGAAACCAGAAAAGTGATGGGACACGAAACGTCTGATGCAACTTTGTTTAAATGCAAGTGATCGCGTATGATTCTATTAATATAATAATAATAATAATAATAATAATAATAATAATAATAATAATAATAATAATAATAATATTCTTTATTGTATTTAAAGTTACAATGAACTTATTACAATTGATGTATGGGGGTGACGTATTTCTTAATATTTTAATAACTTTTACATTTTATACCTTTCATGGATGAGGATGAAATGATGAAAGACACACACAACAACCATGCCTTATCCGGGATTCGAACCCAGGACCCTTGGAGCGTGAAGCGAAAGCGCTACCGCTACTCCATCTGGGTCGGCGTGATTCTATTAATAACTGTAGTTCCTATCTTCAGGAGGACACTCTGCTCCTTTTTGGTATTAAACAGATTTCCTTTTTCGTTCAAATTCTTTATATTAACGGTAAATTATATCCAAAGAAGGCATCTGTTGATTAAAAACTGAATCTAAATTTTCTTTGCACTCATAAGCACTTAAACTTTTTATGTAATTTTTATAAATCATGATTCGAAAATACTCTCTGGTTAATTCAATATTTTTACTCACAAATGATACTTTAAATATTTTTCGCAACTTAAATCCAAACAAAAGATAAATAACTGTTTAAAATGTTGGTGCAAATTTTGTTGCTCACGGTCTACCTGATTTTATTATTATTCATAATTCTAGTGTAACCCACGCAGTAAGAAATAATTTTGGTTTTCCAATGTTCATCAGAAATAAGGGTCCATTATTTTTAAACCCAGATACGCAATGTTGGCCGTATTTATTTGGGAATTTCAGGTTCAACTTGAACAAATTGATCTCTAATCAACCTGTGTTACTTCCAAATACATTATACAGTTCTCAAATTGCGCGGGTAATTCGAATTCACGATATTTAGTCGTAGTAAACATCATTGGTAGATGTACGTCACGTCAGATGGCCCCATGCCCATTATCAATCTAAAACTTCATGAGAACTTGGTGCTAGGTTTGTGCTAGAATCTTAAAGTTTGTGTTATTTATTTGCGCCAATTATTTACAGTTGAAATGAGGAATCTGACATGACACTAAGAGTAAACCCCTTTTGTTTATAATAATATTTAGACAGCACACAGTTAGTGCTAGGTTTGTGCTGCTCAGATTCAAATTATGATAGTTTGTGCTGTTTATTTACATCGACTATTAACAATTGAAATGGGGAATATAGCATGACACCAAGAGTAAACTCATTTTTTATCAAACAATATTAGGTTAATAGTAACGTCAATAGTTAGTGCTAGGTTTGTGCTGCTCAGATACAAATTATAAAAGTTTGTGCAATTTATTTACATCTATTAAAATGGGGAATCTGGTGTGACACCAAGACTAAACTCATTTTGTTTAAAACAGTGTTCGGGTAAAAATAACGTCCATAGTTAGTACTAGGTTTGTGCTCCATATGTAAACTACAAACCACACCTATCAGTTTTAAGAAATAAAAAAAGGAACGCAACAGTGTAGAAAGAGAGAGTAGACGGGTTGGATCAGAAAATCTACTGGGAGAGTTCGGTCAGTTTAGGATCAGTTCTGTGTTAGTTAAAATGTGACAACTAATCACAACTAACCTACCAAGTTACCCTACAAGTTCCAAATAAATACGGTCATTATCAAGTAAAATATAACATATTTTTTTAAAAAATTCTTAAATTTTGGTTTAAATAAAATGAATCTTCTCGTCTTTAAAACTGAAATGCTACCCCAATAAAATTTTATTTTATCTGCTAGAACTTGGCGACAAAATTTCAGCCACCTCAAAATAACAAAAGAACTCCTTTGCTATACGTCTCATATTCTAAGAACGAATGACAATTCAAAGTTATCTGCTACAAAAACAAAATATTAATATTGCAGGGGGAGATTAGAAGCATAAATCGTAGGTTATCTAGAGTCTAGAAGTCTCCTTGTCTACTTTCAGCCCTCTATTGCAGAGGATGCTGGTGTTTGTTACAGACTGCCACTACGCAGGAAGAAAGATAAAGGATTCCCCTAACATATTTTTGATTAGACAGATTTGGGGGATTTACGAGAGCATATTGCACAACATGAGATTGATTTTCAGATCCGATTTTGGGTTTAGCAGAGATTAACAACTTTTAATCTCGGGGATAAAGTTAATAGAGAAAATATTAAAGTACAAGGGAAGAACAGAAATTCAACGATAATGCAACAGTCTGGCTTAGTCTCAGTTATTGTTAAGATTTACCAGACTAGTTACTTAGCTACGAAGAGGGGAGCTGATGATTAGCTTTCAATAAGCGTGTTTGCACTGAAGTACGAAATAATACTTATTAGCTGGGAATTCCGTAATTAAGTACATATAAATGATGTCCAGGACAACTTTACCAAAATGGGGATCTCGAGAACTATAAGAGTTGCCTCATTACGAGCCCATTTTAATAGTGTTTCGTTATTTGAGAAAAAGTACATACAATTGAAAAATACAATTGGAAATAAGTTGATTATTTTCATTGTTTATTTCACTCATAAATATATAAACCAATCCTAATTCAGGATTCTACCAAATTTCATTTCAACAAAACACCGTCACAAAAAAAAATTCGCATTTCGATTTTTATTTTGGAAATAGTCATCCGAACACCATTCGTGTTTAAATTTTATCCTGGAAAAATTTTCCGATTGCTTTACTCGAGCCTGTTGCCAATTTACCACTTATGATATTATATATGATAATTTCTTTAAATAGTTCTTAAAATTTTATAAACTATTAATATTTTTATTTGGATGATGACAATGACATTTTTAACGCAATTTAAAAAATGTTTCAATGCTATGTATGTTAGAAATAATAAAATATATGAATATTAAGAATTTAAAAATAAACAAATGATAATACGTGACTGATGACTTCATTTGTTTCATTGCAACAACCATTGTTTTTAACCTATAAATTTAGAAATTGTTGTATTTTCGGTGTTTGAAACAAATGAAAATACACAAATTACATGGTTGGAAAGCTAAAAAAAAATTTCTTTTAATATGGCGTCCATATAAAAATTAAAACTTTTGTAATCATAACTTGCTTAAACAGTGATGTAATAATTTAAGTATCGTCATTCGAAAGAATATAAAAAGTACCTAAAGATGTGCAAATTAAAATCCAATATTATTAAACATTAGGAATTTACAAAAATAAAAAACTTCAAAATCCTATATCCTATATCTAGTGACCTATGTACTTTTTCTCAAAAAACAAAACACCATTAAAATGGTCTCCTAATGTGGCAACTTTTGTCTAATTTAACCGACTTCGATCTTTTATAGTTTTCGAGATCCCTATGTCGGAAAAGTTATCCTGAATACCCTGGATAGGGGAGTCCAAAAAAAGTCAATAGAATATTTTCCCTATTTCATGTTTACAATCAGTTTTTTTTCTTTTTCAGGGATTTTTATTTATGAAGTTGGTAATTTAGCCCAAAGATGTTATCATTGCTAATTTAAATTATTGCAATTAGATCTTACTAAGAATATAGTAAGTATGTTTTATAACAAGTTTTACAAATGTCGCTTTACTCACAAGTGGAACAAGTGTATAAAAAACTGGTATCTAAATAATTTAAAAATGAGTCACACTCTATACTTTTTCTACGACTAGAAATTAAGATAGCAGAAATACAGAAACACACACTTTTAGATAAGTTATTTTTACAGAATGACAGGTATCAGGGATGTCAGTGATTGCTAACTTCATGCCTTGTCCAATACCCAATCCGTCGTAACCAGTCGTCACAATTGTGTTTAAGGTATTTTTTTAGCATGGATACGAGTACGTAAAGTTATATTTTAACAACGAGAGTAAAAAAGAATAGTTATTTACATAATCACTTATTTAAACGTGGTATTGTTTGACTCACATAATTTGCAAAACTCGTTTCGCTCGTTTTGGCAAATTTTATGTTCACCAAACAATATCACGTTTTTATAACGTATTATGTACAAAAACTAATTCCGCTAAAATAATTTAAAAACACACAAAATTCTAGGTTTTTCTATGACAGCTCCATGACCATATTTCAAAATCAATTTACTGAAGCGTGGCCGTGAAAATAAATTAATTTAATTTTTTATTTTAATGCTTCTGTCACATAGATCTTCCTTCTTATGCAGAGGAATTAAATGTGATTCAATAATTTATAAATTGCTATTAAAAAAATCATTATTGATATATTTTTGTTTCTTTTATTATCAGTTGTGTAATATCCTATACGTAACTCAATTACGTAATACCAGAGAAACCAGGATTATTTCATGGTTGCCGTGGTCTGACTTTTTACTAACTTTTTTCAGGAACCGCGTTCCAAATAGAAACCGGTAAATAATTTCAGGACTTACGGAACACAGAGTTACAAAATTAAACATTGTTTTAGTGATTTTTTATTTGCAAAGTAGTTATCGTCATAAAACAGTAAACGTAAACCGTAAACGTAGATTAAATATTGAACTTGAATTATAATACTGCTAAACTTTTAGTACAACATAAGCCACAAAGACATTCCTAAAAATGTGGTGCGGGCAACACAATACCTCCCGACATTTACAGTCCGAGTCACAATAAAGATTAAGTTAATCCTTATTTTTGGATTAGCGAATTTAAATGTAGCTTAAAATATGTGTCTTGTTGCTGAAACTAGCATTAGTCATTTTTCCCTTAAAATACAAAATATTTACTATGAAATTGATAACAAAATAATATAAACTTCTAAACTCTTGTTAAAATAAATGAAACTTTGAAATTTAAATATTTTTTTAAGTACCTAGATTAAAGGAAAAAATATATTAAAAAAAAAAAACAGGGACTACAATGTCCATCAGTAATACTCGTAACTCGACTATCAATTTTTTTCAGTTATTCAAAATTTTAATCTTTCATTTCAAGTATGTGGAAAGTGCATAATATTTATACAGATTAGAAACATGACAAAGTTAACCCAACATTAATCCCAGTGTTGTCATAGTGAAGAGCACTTAACATATGCCTGTTTACACAAATTTTGAACATTCTCATCCCATTTTCGCACTTCAGCAGGTAAACAACCCTATTCTCCCAACCTGTGAAAATCTCCGTGCGTGTATTTTGGCGGCATAATAATCCAATGTTTGTACACACACCTTTGCTCTCACTCTCGCATGATCACGTGATGCTTCCTGCTCCCCTAGTCCCGAGGGATGCAGGAATTGCTAGCTGGTGACGGGTGTTGGAGCAGGAACACAATGTATTACAGCAAGCGAGATAGGAATAGGAATGCTACAATCGAAGAGTAGTGCAATGTACTATGCGGATTTGACAATATAAGAAAAATGTAATGAGCTGGTACATTTTTTACCTCCCGCTATCCTTGGCAAGGGAGGTATAGGGATCATGCTACAAATCGCATATCGAGGTTTTGGTAAATGGCCACGTTTTAAGGCCCCTAGAATCCATTTTTACATTTTCACGATGATGTCTGTGTGTATGTGTGTGTGGATCCTCCACTCTAACTCAACTACTCAAAAAATTGTGAAACTTTGTATTTCGAACTTTTTCTATAATGGAAAAAGCCATTAGATTTTGGTGACAATCAGAAAACCGGAAATGACACTTTACTAGAAGCTCAAAATAGTTTTTCTTAGAAAAATACCTTTAAATGTTATTTTTTCGAGACTAATGTTATTATAAAAATTAAAGATTATTAAATTTACTACAGATTTACATTAATACTTTTTCTATGTATTTTATGGATAAATTTATAAAAATATCTATAATTTAAACAAAACGCAGTTATTCCCAGTTATTCAAATGTATGTAACTGACAGATAAATGTCACTATCAAAGAACTAATCATTTCAAAATAATATTAGTAACGTTTTAAAAAGAAAAAAGTAAATAGAACAATAGAAAAGGAATTCCAGCATAAGTAAATATGTAGGTATGTATTTCGATTAATAAAAAATTAACGATTCACAAAAATGTTTAAGCTAATCCTCATTTTTGGATTAGTGAATTCTATTCTATCCTGGTATTTAAAATTTAATCTTTATTTTATTATAGCTACGGTGGCTCAATGGTTAGAGCAACGCCTCATGTCATGAGTGCCCTCGGGGCACTAAGGCATGGATGTGTGTAAATGTGAACCCACCCTTTGGGATTTAATCCTGTCGATGAGTTTAAAAAAAGGTAGTTTCTTGGATTAGATTAGACTATATTTTAAGAAATAAACTATTAAAATTAGAGTAAAATTCGCTAATCCAAAAATAAGGATTAACTTAATCTTTTTTCTGACTCGGACTGTAAATGGCGGGGGGTATTGTGTTGGCCGCACCAGATTTTTAGGAATGTCTTCATGTTTCTGGCTTATGTTGTATTGGAAGTTTAGCAGTATTATTTTACAAGTTTATAATAAATATACAAAGAATATGATTAATTAACAAAAAATTATTCTATCATCAGTAATTCTAAGGTTCGGTATTTTCATTTCAATTAAAAAAAAATGTTACATCGATATTATAGCATAATTTGTAATAATTGCATGTGTCAATTTTTGGGAAGGACATGATATGATACAGAGGTGGGGAAGAGATAGGGCACAAAGGTAGGGACGGGATAGGACACAGAGGTAGGGACAGGATAGGACACAGAAGTGGGGACAGGATAAGACACAGAGGTGGGGACAGGATAGGACATAAACGTAGGGACAGGATAGGTCACAGAGGTGGGGACAGGATGGGATACAGAAGTTGGGACGGGCTAGGACACAGAGGTAGGGAGAAGATAGGACACAGAGATGGGGACAGGATAGGACACAGAGGTAGGGACGAGATATGACACAGAGGTAGGGCCAAGGTAGGACACAGAAGAAGGGACGGCATAGGACACAGAGCTAGGGACGAACTAGGACACAGAAGTGGGGACGAGATAGTACTCCGAGGTCAGGTCAAGATAGGATATAGAGTTACTAAAAAACAATAGTGACATATTGACAATTATATATCGACTCTAAAGCAGCTAACTAAATAATTCAAATTTCAAAGACGTCAAGACAAGGCGCATGATAATTACATCACAGATGTATTTATTGCTGGAATTACGTCGTATAAAATACGGCAAAAGCTACTTGAAAACCTCACATTAAATTTGGATGAAGCATAATAATCAAGCACTTAGTTCCTTGCCTGCTTTGCGAATGAATGAATTATTTTGCATTAATCATGAGATTGGGAGGAATCTAACGGCCGTGTTTGTTTATTTTTTGCTGAATGTCTTTGAGATAAATTGGTTTTAATTATGTTAGAGGGTAAAGAGATCTTTGATGGAGGATCGTTTTAATTGGATTTGAACTATTTATCTCTATTTCAGCAAATTGAAGTTACAGCAAAGGGGAAACTTGCAACACTGCAGTGAGTTTATATTACGAATTCATTTAAGAAAAACTAAATTACTAACTTTGAAAGGAGAGTTTTTTATTCATGTGAATGATATTACTAATTAACGAGAAACTTTTTAATACATATATGTCACCATTCTCCATTTGATGATATTCTTATTTATGTTGACATTACTTTATAGTGCGGACAGTACGCAGGTTTAATTTAAAATATTGATGGAAAATAATATCGGAAATAATTTGAAAAAAAAATCTGATGTGGCCAGCACATTACCTTCCGTCAGTTCTATGTATTTTGTACAAATTTCATACGGAAAGTTCCTTGCTAAATTAAATATTCTATTTCTTGTACATTACCTTCCGGCAGTTGCATGTATTTTATGCAAATTACATACAGAAAATTATTATTTTGTGACGTTTTCTATATACAGTGTAATGTATCTGCAGAAATAAAAGATTTATTATTATTATTATTTCTTGTACATTACCTTAAAGCAGTTGTATGTATTTTATACAAATTCCATACAGAAAGCAAAAGATCCTATACCTATTTCCAGTAAAATTATAAGACAAACACACTATGTCAATTTCACTTGACACTGACATCTTTCAATCAAAATTTTCTTAATATAGTAGCTGTTTCCACAGCTATGGCTACTTTATGAAATTTAATTCCTTTATAATTTTTTAACCCTATATCCATTTAATATTAGGTATAAAATGCAATCAAATCGTATAGAAAATAAAATATTCTTTAATATTTATAATAACATTAAATGTGAAAAAATGATATTTAACATAGTTTTTTCAAGAAAAACTGTTAAAATCTTCAAATGAGGGTACTTCCGGTTGTCCAATTCTAACCAAAATCTAATCAGCTCTTCGCATGGATGTAACGAAGAGAAATACGAAAGAATTATAATTTTTAGAATTGTAGTATGGAAGTTATCGCAGACGAAAATTTTGTTACACACACACACACACACGGACACACATACATACATACACACACACACACACACATACAGACATCATCGTAAAAATAGTAAAATCGTATTGTAGGGACCCTAAAACGTGCTTATTCATCAAAAACTCACCACCGAATTTTTTGACCAAAGACAATACCTTCCTTACCTAAAGGTGACGGAAGGTAAAAATAGGAAAGAATTCTAATAGGTATCTAGATTTGAAACTTTGGTGCGCGTTTTATCTTGTTTTACGTGTTCAAAATCAAAGTTAGGGGTGTTGAAATATAACTGAAAAGATAATAATACACGTGTACATCAAAAACCAAATATTGAGAATAAAAATATGTACTACAGTCCGTGTAAATATTTTGTTCTACTCCTACTTTTACTCATAGGTTTGTTGTGATTACACATCTCAGCTGGTCTGAATATATGCAATATATGAGCACAGTAATAATTACTAGCATTTTCATTATCATCAATTTTCTGTATGATTAGTCATTTACATTATTGTAATCAAATCAATTTTCTTGTGTGTGTGTGTGCGTGTGTGTGCGTGTGTGTGCGTGTGTGTGTGCGTGCGTGTGCGTGCGTGCTTGTGTGTGTGTGTGTGTGTGTGCGTGTGTGTGCGTGTGTGTGCGTGTGTGTGCGTGTGTGTGCGTGTGTGTGCGTGTGTGTGCGTGCGTGTGCGTGCGTGTGTGCGTGTGTGCGTGTGTGCGTGTGTGAGTGTGTGCGTGTGTGTGTGTGGGTGTGGGTGTGGGTGTAGGTGTGGGTGTGGGTGTGTGTGTATGTTTTTTTTCTAATGCGATAACTCTAATACTAGAATTATAAAAATTATAATTCTTTCGTATTCCCCTTCGGTACATCCATGTGAAGAGCTGATTAGATTTTGGTTATAAATGGTCAACCGGAAGTACCCTCATTTGAAGATTTTAACAGTTTTTTTATACTTTATATTAAATGGATATAGAGTTAAAAAATTATAAAGAAATTAAATATCATATAATAGCCAGCTATGCTATAACTCTAAAAACAGCTGCTATATTAAGAAAATTCTAATTGAAAGGTGTCAGTGTCAAGTGCAGTTGACAGTATTTTTGTGTTATAATTTTACTGGAAATATATGATTTTTTGCTAGAAACTTTGTATATGAAATTTGAGTAATTTAGGCGTATACCAATATCAGTAGTAAATAAATCAATATAATTTTTTTCCTAAATTTAAAATATTTCCTGTTCTTAATGGTATTCTCAGCTCGGCCCTATGAATATAAATACTATTAATTTAAAAATATTTTCTCATTCGAAAGAGAATCAATTTCTTGGGGCACCCAGTATTTTAGTCAGAAAAAGCATAATGTAAAGCAGACTTTTAGGTATTTCATTTTGTGTTACGCTACACTGAATTACCGTATAAAGTACCTAATAATATGTTTTTAATTAAAACATTTATCTCTTTTTCAAATCCGCATTCACATGTACTCGTATTTTTTCACGGGGTGAGATTTAGCACATCTGTTGGCGTAATTAAAGCAAGATATTTAATAAGTGAGAGATGCCGGCTGGTGTTGTGGCATATGCGCACCGCACCGTCCGTAATAAATGTGTTTTAATAACGCGGAATTGAAATCGCGATCGTGCTATTGTACTATGTGTGAGAATAGGATAGTGCAGTGTGCATTGGCCGACTGAATAATCGAGAATCGCTTGTTGACAGGAAAATCCAACGGAGCCCTACCTGAATTAGCTCCTGTGTTTTAGATCGGGGACAGAGTAGTGGGATGATGATTGGTGAGTTTATTTAGTGTATATTCCAAAAATAAAATATAATAGCCAAAACCTTGATTTCGGTTGCAGACTAGTTCTAGTCACGTGACTATTATTATTGAAACATTTCGATTACTTTCGCGATGTTGTATCTAGTTTAAGATTGCAGTGATGTGAAAATAGGAGCAACTTGATCTTGTTGTTTGATTGGATAATATCGGGGTATTATCCAATCAGAAAACAAGATCAAACCACTCCTCGCACAGCTGTAATCTTAAACCATATACAGTATAGAATACAAACTCCTAGAAAACATATGCAACCATTAACTAGTTAATAAATAGTATCTAACCACACTAACCTTTAATATCTTACATGTTATGAAAAAGGACACAAGATGTTACCAAGAGAACCGAGGAAAATCCATCGTTGGTGCGCTTCGGTTGCAACCATTTTAATCGGTACATGTTTCATAAATGTACAATTTTTACTATTTGAAATTATTAGAACACTTTTGGTTAACCACGGTTAAAATTTGTTATATTTGAAATATACCCTTGGTGAATAGATGTTACGGGATGCTATTGAGAAGTTGCCATTAGATTTGTGACTAAAGACGATGAATAAATTTTGATTTATAAATTTAAATTTAGAAATATTAAATGTTCATAAATGCATTTGCTGGTTCATGATGCATTTATATTTGTAATTTAGATTTACAAATTTTTATATTTGAAATTTTATTTTAAATTTTTTAAATCACATCAATCAGAATACAATTTTCTTTCAAATTCATAGCAACAAATGTAACTAAATAAACAAAATGATGTGACAGTTGTTCAAACAAAATTACGTCAAAAAATAGATAATTTATACAATAAATGTAATTCATATTGGATTTTTAATATAAATTAGGTATGATATTGATTTGATGTAGAATAACACAGTATTGTAAAACAAGAAAACCACATCATTCAAGATTAACATTTATTTAATTGGATTAATTTAAAAATCTAAATTCATCATGAATCCGTGCACTAAATCTAAATTATAAGACTAAATACTAATGGCTCTATTCTGTAACTTTGCTCTGTGAGACTGTAACTCTATAAGCTCTGTAAGCTATAGAGCTCTGTAAGACGACAGCTTACAGAATGTTAGAATTACCTATTCTGTAACTCTCTCTGTATCAAGTCTACATATACAGTTGTTTTTATATAATACCTAACTTCATTCATGTCAAACTGTCAAATGTGTTATAATCATTTTTTTGACAAGTCGTTAAAAAATCATGAATAACTCCAGTAATATGTAAGTATATATTTAATAATGCATATTATATTATTGAATTACTGTTTATTGTCATATATTTTGATTATTGTAATGGTATAAATAAATTAAATAAATATTATCATCACGGCATATTACCCATTGCTGGGTATGCCAATCTGTTTAGTATTTAGATATCGGTAATGATATCATATTCGTACCGTGCGGGCGTTTACCAGACGTTACATCATTGCTGGCGTGGAGAGTGCAAAAAAAAAACATTTTTCTGCGATTTAAAATTCGAAATAATTTGATGATCCCGCAAAAATCTACTTTCTATTCTCATAAAACTTTCTATATTTTTTGAACATAAATATTTGTGAGAATTATTGATAGTATAATATGCGTATTTACCTTCTGTGATTCACATTTAATAATAAATATATTAAAAATGGTATTCTTTCATTTTCCATCTCAATATTTCTTTTCGTTTGACAGTATGTTTTTTATTAAAAATATTTTTGACGTTTCAATTTGCTCTGTATAAAAACTTTAGTCAAGATTTTGGCGCTGTAGATTTACAGAAATTTCTATAACTCTGTAGCGCTTACAGTACTGTAACTTGGTTACAGAATAACAAATTTCTTACATACTGTAACCAGTGGCGTAACTAACGGGCCCGCAGGGCCCGCATTGCGGGCGGGCCCCCGGCACTAGAGGGGCCCCAATTTACATGATTTATAATTTTGTTACTGCTGCGAAATTTTGAATTTAATAATTTTTTGTAGCAACATACATATTTCTTTAGTCGTTTATTTTTTTGAATGTCAATTTCCAAAAATAATATTGGCTAAAGGGCCCTTTATCCGCTATGTCAAATTAAGCTCTTTATTTTCCACCACATTTCGGCCGGTAGAGTTTCGATTTCTTGGCAAATATTTTCCTGCAACTGATCCAGGGTTTTCCTTTAAAATAACCCCATAAAAAGAAGTTTGGGGCTGTCAAATCAAGACATCTGGCGGCCAATGTGTATTAGCAAAACGTGGGATTAAATAGCGATAAGATAATGATTTTCGCAAAATTACTATTATTTAGACTATATGTTACTGATCCATCTCGCTAATACCATATTTTGTCGCATCCAAGTTCTTTCATTTGTGATACCAAAAATGTAAGAATCAATTCCCTATAACTTTCACCAGTGGACGGTGAAAAAAAAAATAACGGGCCCATCACATTTTCATAGTAAATGCCACAACATACAATGACTTTGGTGGGATGTAAAAGTGCCTAATCTTGGATTTTCAGGCCTCCAATATTGGTTATTTTGCTTCTTAACATATCAACTCAGATGAAAGTGAGCCAAGTCAGAATTTCCACAAGTTCTTGTGGTAATTAGTTCTTCATGATAAACGATACAATTAAATGCGGGCCCCAAATATTTTTGCGGGCGGGCCCCCGAACTCTTAGTTACGCCACTGACTGTAACGTTGGTTACTTACAGAACCTATAGAGCTTATAGAACGGTACAGAATAGCACCATAAATCTAAATTTATAAATTAAATTCATTACCGATCAGGAGTGTACTTATATGTATATTTCTCTAATTATATCCCTTTAATTTTTTTTTAGAAATTTTTCTGATTACAACAAAAAAATTACTATAAAGAAAAATTAATCATAATAAGAAAAATGGCTAATCACTCAAAAATTGAAGACATAGTTTCATTTCAAATTCAAATCCAATCAAATAACAGTTATTTGCCGAGAGAATTTCTAACATTGCAAACTCTGGACTGAGCATGATTTCAAAATATCAATATCTTTGCATTTTTGCCAATATTAATTTTAAATTTTATTAACTATGTCACAAGGCTTAAACCTTTTCTTACTTTTTGTATTATTTTCTACGTGTAGGAATAGTACAATACAGTACAAAATTCACTGAGAAATTGGAGTTCCATAATTTATTTTAAACTTACGTACGAGAAACGAGAAGGAATATACAGGAAAAAGTGAAAAGTATAAAGCCAAGAAAGTCATTTGTCAAAATTATAATAGAAACTATTAATAAAAATAGCGTTTCATATACCAACAAAAACTTGCAAAAACTTGCCGCAAGTTTTTCAGGCAATAAGTAGGTAAGATTAATTGACGGCAAAAATATTATTAAAAATAAATACCGGAAAATTTATTACATTTCCCAATAAATAGAGTGGGTATAAATCACTGAGGGAAGTTCATTAGAGAATGAATTGGAAATTAAGGAGTTTTTTCATGGAACAGGAATGTTTGAAGAGACCGCCAACAAGTCATTCATTTATTCCGCTCCAGGCTCATTTACATTTCGCCCTTCACATGCTCACATCACTCCTCACTAACTTCGCATTTTTGTCATCATTAAATTCAAAAAAACCTATGCTTTTTATACATTTGCAAATAATTTACGACAAATTCTGTCTGCTCTTAGAAATTTATGCACTTTACACATTACAATTGCTATCGACTTCGCAAGTTCAGAGAAAAATTGATACACTTGCATAAAAAAAAATTACTTACAAAAATTGTAATCTGAGATCAGTGTTAAATTAATATATAATATATTTTATCCAACACCGACTCAAAATATACTTGTTACTATGGTTATTTAAAATAACTAATGTACAACATTAGTCACTCTGTGAGAGAATAATTTAAAAGTCACGGAGGAATTATTACTGATTTTTGTGTTTTTTTTAAATATAAATAAAAAGAAATTTGCAAAATTATTTTATTGTTAAAATAATTTAATGTTATGAAACTTATTTATTAAATTAATATTTACATTTATGCTAAATAGTTTACCTATCTTTACCCAATGACAGCTGTCATCTACGGCTAATAAAACGAAAACGAGTTAGTGGTTACTTGCTCCAGAATTAAATTCAAAGATGCTGCATATGCTTCTAAGTGAAATTTTTTTCATTAACAATATAACAAAACTGTAATAACCATTCAATGGCTACTTTGTAATTTAAAATACTATATCAATTGCTTGTTAGTCTCAAACGATGAATGAAAACATAAAAACGTTTTAAGGAATTTTTAAAAAAGTGTTGCATAAAACGTTGTATTACACTCGTGTGGAATGTATATTAGACACTAAAGAAAAACGAATGAAAAAGTTTTTTCTTTAGTGACTAATATGATACATTCCACACTCATATAATAAATAACTGTTATAAAGTTTATTCAGTATTACTGAAACATAAATTCATATGGATCTAAATGTCAAAATAGTTATTTACAATATAAGGCTGGGAAGTTAGTTATTACGACGACGCTATATGACGTGCAACTATCTACGAGTTTTAAAAATTTATATCAAATCAAAACATATTTATTTAACTTAGATCACGTCATCTTTGAATTTTTGTATATTTGTTTATTTTGTATTGTTGTCTTGATTGTCAAAAATGACAGCTGCATATTTTTCTAGCGATATTTGTGATTTATCGATTGAAATTTCTACAAAATGTGGCGAGGCTACGGTGAAGCTTGTTCCCGCTAAGTTTTCGAAAAAGAATAACACGTATTTTGTGAATGCCGGAGTCCACAATTTTTTTCTCTTACAAGTGCTCCGGGCTCTAGCAACATCAAGAAGTTTCCAGCACCTCACTACCACAATAACTACCGATGGGGCATGTGAACTTTCTAATTGCACCATATTAATCGTTAATAAGTTTCAAATTGTGTTAAAATAAATTCTTTTTGTTAAAAATAAATAGTTCGGGAAATATTTCCAGGCAATACTTCCCGGCCCCGGTACTGTAGATAATAGCTGTATTCTTTTTGACCTAATTGTAACTCAGCTCATTACATAACTGAGTTGAGATGAAGTGAGTTGTGACGTGTGCAAAAAGAACAAGTTTAATTCCACTTTATCACTTCCTTCTTTACCGACAGTATTTACTGTAACAGCTGTCAAAATTATTGACTTATTTTCTGATGTATGATACTGTTTTTAAACGAAAAATGGATAATGTTGAAAATATATTACTGTAATTATATATGAATATAAAATTTGTTGCATTATATAACCTTAAAATCCAAACTGAGTGTTTCAAATCATTTTGAGTTTTGTAAACTGGTAGTGTAGCATTGGAAAGGGGAGAAGTGAATTCACTCAGTTTTGTCAAAAAAGAACAACGATTTCCTGAGTGATCTGAGATGAGCTGTGATTTTGTTCAAAAAGAATACAGCTAATGTGCTATTTCCCGGATTGAAATTAGCAACGTAAAGTAGCAGACAGTAGACAGTATGAAATAAAACATATATTTATAAAAAAAAAGCTCTACACTCGTAAGACCAATGTAATGAAGGTGAAATAAAATATTGAAATTTCATTTTGAAAAAAGCGTTGTCAAAACTAGACTTCTGGTGGATACCAGCCAATATTCTCATCTTCAACAGTAAAATTTACGCGAAACCTTGTTAAAAATGTAAAGAGAAATTTGTATTACTCAATATGTCAACTATGCCAGAGATCCTAACAGTTCTTTTCAAAGAGAATGATTAAGATTACTCAACATGTAAACAATGTCAGATGTTGAAACTTGTTAAGTTAAGGCGTCACCTCAAGGGCACTTAATACTGGCGAGGAGAGGGCAACACAAAGGTAAGGAAAAAACTATTTTGATTTTTGATTTTGAACATATTTAAAATTAAATTCTAAAAATTACAAACCATGTATCTTTTTCCCAATAATTTTAATCTAATATTTCCACTTCTTAAAAGCCCAAACCAATCTTCTTTTGGAATGCTTTCAAAATAATCATGAATCGCAGATTGCAGCATAAATAACCAAAAGTCACTCAATGTCAAATCAGGTGAGTTTTTGCTATTTGAAGAAAGTATAATTTCTGGGTGTGTTATTGTGTTACATTGGAATAAGTCACTAGAATCCGCGGTAAAAATATAAGACCCAGTCCGTCCCTGAATATAAGTGCCGAGTTAACATTCATCAATAAAGTTAGTGAACATCCCCTCACAATTAAAACAAGTATCATTTGTTACTTTCAAATTCAAACATTCAACTTCACTTCCATCAAGGTGTGCCATGGTTTGCGTCCAATCCATGAGAAGTTAATTAAGACATGGCTGGTCGTGGTTGATTTATGCTAGGCTCACGTAAAGAATGAGCGAGGTATATTGGTTACGTGACATACGCTAATGAACTCATTTATATGAGAACGATAACCGCGACTGAGAAAGACTCTTCCCCAATCGATAAGGGACACAGGAATTAAAAACCTGGAGAAGGAACCGCGTGGGAAGAATGATAGGAAGAGAGATAAGAGGATGGAGTAGAGGGTTGATGAGCAATTTATTGAACAATGCTTTTGGAAGGCTTTCACTATTTCTCAACCAGAACCAAACAAATAATTGTAAAATTGTATTAATTACCTATTACAAATAATTGTTGAAACTCCCAAACTGCACTTTTTCTGCAATAAATATAAACTTATTGTTACATTTAAAAATGATGAAGATAGATAAAAATTTCGTTTTTCGTCTTTGAATAGGATGAACATGAGAATCCGTGACAAAGGCGTTTATTATTGGAAAACAGCTTTGACAACTATTATCTGTACCTTAAAATTTGATGGGGGTGATTTAATTTACATTTTTGGTAATCGAGTAAACAATTTAAATATGTGTTAATAAAATAAAACTATATCAACGAAAACAAAGCACTAAACCAAGTTATTTTACTTCCCCTGTAAAATTTTGTAAGTTAGTGTTTACCCCTTTTCACAATAACAGGCATAATATGTGCGATTTCATTAAATTAAAAATGAATCGCAAATACCTTCAACAAATGTATTTCATTGCATATACGAGTAGGTATATTATACAGGGCTTAAAAGATTATATTTATTAATATTTGCTGTATTTCAAAATTATAAACTTAATGAATTGAATAATGTTATTCCACATAAATATTACAAAACAATAAAACAATACTTCATATGTACAGTACCATCCAAACACCGTACACCTAATAATTGTTCTCACACCATCCAATGAACTAAATTTTCTTGTTATTTTTGTCCAAAGCTATAGCCTTCATCTTTCAAAATATTAATTTTTACACGATTATTGTTTTCAATAATAAAATAAATATTATTTTGTATAAATATTTGTTAATTTGAAAATTATTAATACCTATATAGGCCAGTCGGCAAAGGGTTTATTCTGGAAATAGTTGGTGGCTAGCTAGAGTAAATTTTATTCTCTTTATTGGGACCTCAAAAAAGACAAACTAATTTTGCACCCTCTAGCGACCCTGGTTTTGCCGCCACCTTGGATCAAAGGTGCAAAAAATGAGTTTTTTAATGTAATGTAATGTTTTGTACATAAAAGGATTCTATATTTTTTACCTAGGATGAACTCCCAAAGATTTATGTTAAAAAAATAGTTAACAGGAATAACAATTTATGACAGAAATTAAAATTACTTAATAAACAAACAATATTAGGTATTTAATACTTAGTATAATATGTTTTACTTTTACATTTGTCGTTGCATCGACAGAAATAAATTATTGATGTTTTTTTTAATAATTTTTTCAATGCTTTTCTACAAATTCATCCACAACTCTCACCCGGTTAAAGATACGATAACGCGTTTTAAAAATTTGAATTCAGCATGAAATTCTCGTTCATGTCATGTATTACACGATTTTTTTCGATGAGCGATACGCGGGTTACTAACAACTTACACTTACATGAACATTTTCAAAAATTTTAAACATGTGCAAATCGGCTTAGTTCTCATTTTTCCATCTAAAATTTTGACACGATTAAAGATAAAGAATATTACGTATTTAATACGTATCGAAATTTCAGATGAAATAGAGATCTAAACCGATTTGCAGATGTTTAAAATTTTAGAGGAATTTCATGTAAGTTGTTGCATACCGCTTATCGGCACAAAAACGTCTAACACATGACATGAAGGAGAATTTTATGCTGAATTCAAATTTTCAAACAGCTTTATCGTATCTTTAACCGGCTCAGAGTTGTGAATGAATTTGTAACAAAGCTTTGAAAAAAAAAATATTCAAAAATCATCAATGTGTTACTTTTTACGATGCCACAACGAATGTAAACTGTTATAAATAGTAAAACCTATTATACTAAGTATTAAATACCTAGTTTAATATTTTCTTTTTAGCAATTTAAATTGTTATTCCGGTTAACTATTTTCTAACATATTTCTTTCAGAGTTCATCCTAGGTAAAAATGTAACAAATCGTTTATGTAAAAAGAATTACGAGCTCTAATTTTGTATTCTTATAAAATTTTGATCCCGGTCCCTGTTTTCAAGAAAATGGCCAAAAACTCATTTTTTGCACCTTCGATCCAAAATGGAGGCAAAATCCGAGGTTGCTAGAGAGTGTAAAATGAGTATGTCTTTTTGTAGGTCCCAATACAGAGAACAAAATTTATTCCAGCTTGCCACCATTTATTTTCACAATAGCCTCTTTTAAACACCCTGCCGACTGGCCTACTAACACAACAATGTAATATAATGTAGGTATGTGACTATCTGTCAAGAAAGTTTAAATCATTTTGTAACGTGAAAGTACATACATTTGGTCCGCGAGCCCCCAGCCAGCGCGTTTGAGCCGACGCCTATGATAGAAGTTCTAGAGTTAAATAGTAAGCGCCAGAAAAGCCTAGTCGTCACGGCGGCAGAGCCCCGAAGTAGCACGATGTATGTTCCAAGCGCTCGCAAAACCCGGGTCGTTATATTAGTTTTTAAAATAAGTTTAAAAAGCAAGTATAAGGACTCGAGTTTTTTGCGTTAAAAATTAGTTTAATTTTCCACTCGGAAGACATCGTGTATCTTCGGGGGCTCTGCCGTCGTGATGGCTTAGCTCTTGTATGAGCGCCTACCGAGTACATATCACGCCCCATACTTCTTATAACTCATACTTCTCATAAGTCATACTACGACGACAGCCGAACACGCTTCGTTTTCTATCGGGAAAATATTTGACATCCGCATTACTCAACTAACATTTTATGCAAAGTGACAGATTTTCAACCTTAAATATAAAATTAACAATATGATGATACGGATATGATGTGATATGTTTCCATTAGTTTTATTGAGATTTTAACAATATTTTAAGAATAATACTAATAATAATCACAATAAACAGTTAAATAAGTGACACATTACAAAAATTAGAAGATCACATGCCATTTTCACAAATATTGGAATATCATCTGGTTAAGTAATCAGCTGGTGGATGTTGCCGTGGTAGCATTTAATTTTCAACAGCGAAATTTTTCTAAGAACAGTACGTTAATTTATTTATATATTAATGCAGTGTACAGCTATAAGGTTCTGATGTTCTGTTTTAGCTCATTGGAGAAATAAACTTTAAAATATTATGTTTTGTAAAATTGGTGAGCTACTATATTGAAATACGAGTACAAAACGTATAACATTGTTTGTAATCATCTACAATTGATTTACTGCAAGCAGAATCTCAAGGTAAATATATATATATATATATATATATATATATATATATATATATATATATATATATATATATATATATATATATATATATATATAAGAATATAAGAAACGGAAATTTCAGATAGTTTTGTACCAGTTCTACAGTATTCGTACTAATGGACTGCCTGCTTCTAATGCTACATAATCATAATATACTATTATCTGTGTTAGAATATTATCGGTGGAAGATATATTTGTTGTACGTATTTATTTATTATATTTGTATAGGTACTACAAATATTTGCCTACCTTACCATTTTATTAATTGTTGAATACTATATTACATCTTCATTCAATTCCAAAAGTATTTAAAATGTAATAATATTTTTTTAAGTATCTGACAGATCGCTAGATAAATTTCTTTTAAGAAACTAGAGAGACATTTATTCTTGTAATGTTGAACCTATCTTTCTATTGCATATGTATTTTTTCCGAGTGTATATCGACCTTTGTCAAGAGTACCCGAGATGAGTATGGCTTGCGAGAAGTACGAATCGTGAAGAGTATGAGCTGTGAGAAGTATGGATTGTGATATGCTCCCCGCCTACCTATAAGCTCCGCCTATTCCCTCACTATTAAACTGTAGAACTTCTATCAGAGGCGTCGGCTCACACGCGCTGGCTGTGGGTTCGCAAAGACACTCTCACGTTACAATACTTACTGCCTATAAACAAGAAATCTAATGTGATGTTTGCAAAATGTTAAAATAGAATGGTAAGTTCTATTGTGTTTTGTAACTTGCATTATGAATTATATAGAGGATACAATTATTTCAGTACACTGGTTTTTAGAAATCAGCATACTTGTGGACGATACTAAATACGCATAGCTTATATAAGGTGCTATTATATTTTTTTTATTTTTCGTAAAATATTGCCGGTATTTATTTATAAAAAATGTGTGCTGTTATAATATCTCACGCCGAATTTTTTTTTTTGGTTGGCGGTAAAAATGACTCACCATGTAAAGCTTTGAGATAGGCCTTCCCCGCATTGATCATCTGGCGTGCTCCAGGGTTGAACTTGTCCAGGATATTCTGGAATAAAAGCAGACATTAATATCTTTTTACATTTCATTCATGGGGCGTCATTAATCACCCGTCGCCAAATCTGCCAATGCGGCCTTGCGTCTGTGCAAGTCTGCACCTGCTGCAGTAGGAACACAAACTAATCACAGCAGGACTGAAAACCAGAATAAAACAGTTTTTTAACAGCGAACAAATCTCTAACTCCAACGTCGATCAATCAAGTTTGAAGGAAACGCCTCTGAAAATGGGAAATGTTTTTCTTCTAAGTCTTAATTAATATACAAGGGGATTTGTTTTTACATGAAAGAAACTTCATTAGTCTTAGAGAGAAGTTTCACTAAAAAGAAAAGCACATTATTCATGGCAATTACCAAGTACATAACGTAGTATACCAATGTATTTATAATAAGTATTGAAAAAAAATCTGATGTGGCCAGCACATTACCTTCCGTCAGTTATATGACGTATTTACGAAAATTCTACCGGCGAACTGTTACCAGTAAACAGCTTTTTATCAGGTTATAGCTACCGGAATCGATATTTTAAGAACGCAACTGGTAAACAGGGTAGATCCATAACCTATGAAAAAATCTGAAAATTTAAAACAGGTTAGAAATTTGACGTAGTTAACAAACTGAGCAGAGCCCTACTTTGAACTCATTTCCAATTTAAACGCGCGCGCTTCGCTTTGCATCACTACCTTTTTTTGAGATTAGATTCTTCATAAATCCGGTAGATGGATCTGGTAGATATTGAACAATTTTCGAACACGGTAACATTTTACCACTCTTGCTTTCGAGCACAGTCGGTAGATGCGGCATCTACCGGTAGAATTTTCGTAAATGCTTATGTATTTTCTATAAAATCCATTCAGAAAGTTCCTTGCAAAAGATTCTAAATTTCTTGTATGTACATTACCTTTCGACAGTTGTATGTATTTTATACCAATTCCATAAAGATAATTTCGAGCAAAATGATCCTAACACAAATATATATACTACGAATATGTCAATTGCACTTGACACTGACATCTTTCAATCAGAATTTTCTTAATATAGTATCTGTTTCTAGCATAGCTGGCTAATTTATGAAGTTTAATTTCTTTATAATTTTATAACTCTATATCCATTTAATATGAAGTATAAAATGCAGTCAAATCGAATAGAGAATACAATGTTCTTTAATATTTATAATAACAATAAATGTGAAAAAATGATATTTAAATTGTTTTTTCAAGAAAAACTGTTAAAATCTTCAAATGAGAGCACTTCCGGTTGACCAATTATAACCAAAATCTAATCAGCTCTTCATATGGATGCAACGAAGAGGAATACGAAGGAATTATAATTTTTGGAATTGTAGTATTAGAGTTATCGCAGACGAAAATTTTGTTACACACACACACACACACACACACACACATACATACACACACACACACACACACCCACACCCACACCCACACCCACACCCACCCACACCCACACCCACACCCACACCCACACCCACACCCACACCCACACACCCACACCCACACCCACACCCACACCCACACCCACACCCACACCCACACCCACACCCACACCCACGCACGCACGCACACACACACACACACACACACACACACACACACACACACACAGACATCATCGTTAAAATTAGTAAAATCGTATTCTAGGGACCTTAAAACGTGCTTATTCATTAAATACTCACCACCGAATTTTTTGACCAAAGACAATACCTTCCTTACCTAAAGGTGACGGAAGGTAAAAAAAAACCGAGAGGGCAGCACTAGATTCACATTTATTTTTTGTGAATTTATGTGAGGACGCCAAAATACATATTTTGAATTTTAAATGGCACAAAATTATGACCAATGATTTAGAAATGATTATTTCATTCATTACAAATTTGACTAATCAGAATGTCTCATTTTTCATTGTTGTTCATTTGAAATAAATGTTTAAATAGCACCTAGCTTTAAAGTGCAAATTTTGAACATTTTGATGGCATATTTAGCCGGATAATTAGTCGCAGAAGCAAGATACTTACACATTTTTTACCGTTACTGATATTTTATATCTTAAAACATGCCGAATTATTCAATTCAAGCAAATATTATTTATTATTTTTTGGAATTTATTTGACAAGTAAAAAAAAAACAAACGAATGAAATAATCTTGACATATACCCCTCGTGGTAGAGAATTGAATTGATTAAATTTCTGGCTTATTTATAAAATTTTGCTATTAAAAAAGTGTTATCGTACATAATAATTTAAGATAAAAACCCTCGACCTGCAGTTTTTTTCAAATTATTATGTACTCAATAGCTATTTGTGTATTAAGAACGCAAAATGGGATTAACGATTGAGAGGTTGTTGCCGCGCAAAATCGACCATGTCTATTTGCGCTCGAAACAAGTAAACAAGTAATAAAATGTACACTTTTTACTTACAGTACTACTCAATAGTTTTGCAGTGAAGATAGGAACCTATTCAAATATGACATTAATGCCAATTTTGTAATGAATATTATGAGTTTTTTGTATAATTTATTTGTTTCAGGTACATTAAACTAGTGCAGTGAAAAAGTGGATGTCCATTGGGAGCGTTCACGTCAAACTTTTTCAGGTGGCAGCACAACTATTCACATAATTTATTTTATATTTAATTTTAATTTATCGTTATTTTCCATTCTTCTTGAGCTATTGCTATAATCTAATCTAAGCATTTTATACTTTCATTTTTGTAAATAAATGCCGCATTTTATTTTCACAGAAGTGCGGCATTTTGTTTGGTTATGTAATATACCGACAGAGCAGTTATATGTGAGATTGACTTGTGAAGGTGGTAAATGTGTAACTACATTGCCATTAGTTCCTAACTAAACATTCCTATTAAGAATGTAGACAAGTGACATTTCTCAACATTGTATAGTTATAAATTTGGACAGCGAGCATTTTTTCTATTTTGTCGCGCATGAGCGGCAAAGTGACATTTTGCGTTGACGAAAGAGAGCGCAAATGGCTATTTTGTATATAGACTGTAGAAAAACACTTTTAAGCAAAATTTATTGCATAGGCCAAACACGTGAAATTTAATTGATTATATTCTTAGCACTCGGGATATAACTATTGATAAAAAATTCTGCGAACAGGCTCTCTCGGCTTCTGATTTTTTTCTTATTCCGCATTTATACTTGTATCTCTTTATTCAAAGCACTGATTAGATTTTGGATACAATTACATATATTTATAAGGTACAAAGAATGATTGTGGCAATGAAACAACTACATTTTTTTGCATTATTGCTGTTTGAAACAAATGAATAAAGATAAATTATGTTATATAGACGGAAAGATAAAATCATTCTCTGCTCAGTACCTAGAGTAACTTTCCACTTTGGTGTCCATATAAATTTATAACTCTACCTCACAACTTGGGATCTAACTGTGATAAAATATTTATACATCGTCGTTCGAAAGAAAATAAAGAAGAGTTCTAAATTCCAAAATTCCATATTACAGCTTTATTCTTCAAAATGAGATTGAAGGACCAGAACGTGAAATATATGTTGTTTTCTCAATGAAAAGGCTTGATGGTCCACGTAACGTATATATATTTAGACATACGGACGTTTCGTGTTTTGAACAAACACATCCTCAGATAATTACAATTGTACACAATGTTATAAACTTATTACAGATAAACTGTTAAACAACGTGGTCCACATATTACGTTGAAATATAATTAGCAGATGATGAGTTTGCTCAAAACCCGAAACGTCCGTATTTCTAAATAAATATACGTTACGTGGACAATCAAGACTTCATTGAGAAAACAACAGCATTTATTCTTTTTCTGTCGTTTCGGTGCACACAGGGTCTATAACATGTAATACACAAAATAATACATTCAAAATAACATGGATATTATTACACTTATGCCCGGTGGCACAAACGTTCATCAACACATTGTTCGATTAACGGTTCATCAAATCGAACAAATTCGAATCAGTTTCCTTGTTCTTATGACATTTAAATCATTGCTGTCAAAAAATCGCGTTGCATTTGTTCGTTTTGATGAACCGCTAAACGAACAACGCGTTGATTAACGTTTCTGCATTACAGTAAGATCTTATAAATTGTTACAATTCATATACAAAGAATACACTTGTACAATTAAACATTCAAAAAGGCACATACTACATATCCTTTTTCTCTTAAAAACGACAACCGAATAAATCGGAACCAAGCTGGAAGTATCTTGCGAAGGCTTCTTCGGTGACATCATAACTACGGACTCCTTTTAGTCGTCTGTCCACCAATAGGATTATATGTTATAGAAAAAGGTGCAAGTGTGCACCGAAACATCGTTGTTATAAAAAGAATAAATGCTGTTTGACTGAGATTTCGAGTAATTGTTAACACCTTATTCACATCACAAGTCGAGAAATTTCCCACAGTTATTTATAAAAATAAAATTAAGGAAACTTAGAATTTGCATTTATCTAGTGAACTATGCAGTTTTGAACTGAATTATAATTAAAACATTCGAGAGTGTTCATTCGATTTTTATAAAAAAAAAACTGTCTGCTTTTGACTTAAAATATAACACAAGTGAATTTATAAGTGAATAATTTGTTAACAGGTTCGAAGCGGACTAGCTGAAAAGTATAATAAATCAATAACACTTAGATTCAAATTTTAAATTAAGTTTGACTATTTGGAAATGTATTTCTTAAAAAATAACAACTTTAACTAATGACTTCTTAAGAAACAAATCTCTCTCTTAATCAATCACCTCGGATGCAGTGGAGTCACTTTGAAACAAAAAAACATTTTTTCTTCGTAATTAATAGTCGGAGGTAATTTTGTTTGTGCAATGTGATAAAAAAGTCCGCTTTACAAAGACTGGAGATATATTGAACTAAGCTTGATGAAAAACTTGAAAATTCGAGAAAACTTTATGTAATTAGCTGGAGGAGAGTCTATCGTAAAAATCATTCATTTTTACTATTTTGTAGATGTGAGATAAGAAAGTTAGGCAGATATGAATTCTCATTCTCAAACTTCAACAAGATAAACATTACTTCCAACTAAACATGATTAAAATGAACACCTTGACAGGCTTTCCTCCGCTTTGAAAGTTTGCTTTAACTACGGGAAAAATTATTTATGGTAAACTTCACAAAAGGCTATTCGCAACCTGTAAAATATGGTGGACTACAACATTGATTGCAGTCAGTGGCGTACCTAGAGCGGGGCAAACAGGGCAGAACCAAGGGGGCGCCCTTTAGATCTCTTGGTATCCGTATGTAACTTGCGTGCCAGAATTTGAATTGTTAAAACTGTTGATTACTGTGCGTATTGACATTTTTTGGAACTGTTGAAGCTCATTATCTGTTTTTTCATCGTCTACGCAACGCTGGGAAATACTCAAAAACGCTATGCCCATAGTTATTAAATCTAAGTCTAAAACAATATGGAGTGCAAAAGTGGAAGCTGCGTGAAGCCCATAAACAACTACCTTGACATCATACTCCAAGTTCTCGAGACTATAATGGATGATGAAAATGAAACGAATGAAACAAGAAGTGATGCTACGCAATTGTACAACCGTATGTTGACACTTGATTTTCTGACTCTACTTGGATTTTGGACGAGAGTATTCATTCCTATTAATAGAGTTTAGAAAATACTGCAAGATATGAACTTTCATGATGGCGCCTTAGATTTGAAAGGTTTAAGAAATTATTTTCGCAATGAAAGAGAAACTTTGGTGACTGAAGCTCTGGAAATTGGACGTAAAACCAAAAAACGCCAATGGCGAAAAATCTTCGAATAGCCATGTAAATAATGTTGACTATTGCAGTTTCCATCGCTAGCAGTGAAAGATCTTGCAACAAATTAAAACTGATCTTAAATTATCTGAGAGTCTCCATGGGTCAAGTTCGATTAAGTGATCTTGCTTTGATGAGCGTTGAAAGAGAAGAAACTGAAAAGATCGATTTCTAGCACGTTATGAATGCCATTTTTTGATCGTAATGACCCCCGGAATATATGGTATAAGTTTCTCGGTCGAGTCGCGGAACACCCGTATATTGATAGTTATTTTGTTATTGTGCTGATTCATTTATGGTTGAAGTTACTTCATAATATTACATGGATATTTCAATAACAATACAAATGCCACATATCTCGCTACACTAAAGCGAGAAAGAAGTAATCTTGATTTTACATTGTTGATAGGGGGCGCAATTACGACCCTAGCCCTGGGCACTATTTCAGTTAGGTACGCCACTGATTGCAGTATTCATAACAAAAGACTGTTTCGTAGATGAAAACTACTGTTTTATGGATATAGTGTATGGACTTTTTGTATGTAAGACAGTGAAAAATAAACACGAAAATAAAGAACAAAATATATGAGGAAGTCTGCTTTGCTTACATTGTACCTAGTGTTGTGTAGTTTATGTTAGAGTTTACAAAGTTAAGAATAAGAAGATCTTAGGTTATCTTTATAATATATACATGAAGACTTCGTTGCTTTCTTAGCAACATTTATATAATATTTTTTTTTAATTATTTTTTTATGGTAGATATGTCCTGAATACTGTCTCTCTAGAACAATACAATACCAGTACAGAACATTGTTATAAACTGGAGTTATGCAGTTATTTTTATAACATTCTGTAGATACAGTTTAATTTTTTTAAGATGTCTGATCAAGGTCATCTGTATTATGAACGAATTGACAAGAAGGGTGCGCGATAAGGATAGACATAACACACTGGTTTTAAAAAAAACACAGCTACTGTTTCGACTAAGTTACGACATGCCATTTTAAAAATATGCATGCTTTCATAAATGAGCTACAACGTCCTCCTGTAGTCAGTGAATTTTTTACTCGTCTTTAATGCTAGTCTTAGGAAGTACATTATAAAATTCTGCATAGGAATCAATAAGTAAAATTAATTTTGCATGATTTGTGATTTGTATCCGCAGAAATTAGATACGGGTCTCGCATTTGTACAATTTATCTTGGTAGTAATTCCTTAATTACACGCTTATATAGCATCACTTTTCAATTTAACCTTTGGTATAATTCTCCTTAAATTATCTAAGTCGCTCGTGGACGAAAATCATTGTTAATAGCTCTTAAAGAGAAGTCTTTGATACGATGCCACATTAGACTTTACTATACAAGAGAGATAATGGTTCAGTTGACGCTAGGGTTGGCGTAGCTCAGTTGGTAGAGCTCCAGACTAGAGATTTGGAGGTCCCGGGTTCGAACCCCGGCGTCAGCTGATTTTTCTCTCGCATTTGTACAATTTATCTTGGTAGTAATTCCTTAATTACACGCTTATATAGCATCACTTTTCAATTTAACCTTTGGTATAATTCTCCTTAAATTATCTAAGTCGCTCGTGGACGAAAATCATTGTTAATAGCTCTTAAAGAGAAGTCTTTGATACGATGCCACATTAGACTTTACTATACAAGAGAGATAATGGTTCAGTTGACGCTAGGGTTGGCGTAGCTCAGTTGGTAGAGCTCCAGACTAGAGATTTGGAGGTCCCGGGTTCGAACCCCGGCGTCAGCTGATTTTTCTCTCGCATTTGTACAATTTATCTTGGTAGTAATTCCTTAATTACACGCTTATATAGCATCACTTTTCAATTTAACCTTTGGTATAATTCTCCTTAAATTATCTAAGTCGCTCGTGGACGAAAATCATTGTTAATAGCTCTTAAAGAGAAGTCTTTGATACGATGCCACATTAGACTTTACTATACAAGAGAGATAATGGTTCAGTTGACGCTAGGGTTGGCGTAGCTCAGTTGGTAGAGCTCCAGACTAGAGATTTGGAGGTCCCGGGTTCGAACCCCGGCGTCAGCTGATTTTTCTCTCGCATTTGTACAATTTATCTTGGTAGTAATTCCTTAATTACACGCTTATATAGCATCACTTTTCAATTTAACCTTTGGTATAATTCTCCTTAAATTATCTAAGTCGCTCGTGGACGAAAATCATTGTTAATAGCTCTTAAAGAGAAGTCTTTGATACGATGCCACATTAGACTTTACTATACAAGAGAGATAATGGTTCAGTTGACGCTAGGGTTGGCGTAGCTCAGTTGGTAGAGCTCCAGACTAGAGATTTGGAGGTCCCGGGTTCGAACCCCGGCGTCAGCTGATTTTTCTCTCGCATTTGTACAATTTATCTTGGTAGTAATTCCTTAATTACACGCTTATATAGCATCACTTTTCAATTTAACCTTTGGTATAATTCTCCTTAAATTATCTAAGTCGCTCGTGGACGAAAATCATTGTTAATAGCTCTTAAAGAGAAGTCTTTGATACGATGCCACATTAGACTTTACTATACAAGAGAGATAATGGTTCAGTTGACGCTAGGGTTGGCGTAGCTCAGTTGGTAGAGCTCCAGACTAGAGATTTGGAGGTCCCGGGTTCGAACCCCGGCGTCAGCTGATTTTTCTCTCGCATTTGTACAATTTATCTTGGTAGTAATTCCTTAATTACACGCTTATATAGCATCACTTTTCAATTTAACCTTTGGTATAATTCTCCTTAAATTATCTAAGTCGCTCGTGGACGAAAATCATTGTTAATAGCTCTTAAAGAGAAGTCTTTGATACGATGCCACATTAGACTTTACTATACAAGAGAGATAATGGTTCAGTTGACGCTAGGGTTGGCGTAGCTCAGTTGGTAGAGCTCCAGACTAGAGATTTGGAGGTCCCGGGTTCGAACCCCGGCGTCAGCTGATTTTTCTCTCGCATTTGTACAATTTATCTTGGTAGTAATTCCTTAATTACACGCTTATATAGCATCACTTTTCATAATATCATAGTTTCGTAATTTCCTACCTCCCTTTCTAATAATTTTAAATAAAAAGCTTCCAATAAAAGTAGTAGAGCCTAAAATTTTGTTGAAAATGATCCATAAAATTTTGTATTACAGTCAATAATAAAAATTATTTTGCATTGCATTTGTAACGGGAGAAATAGGATGTAAAAATGTCGGAAATCACCTCAAAAATAGCGATAAACATGGAATTGAAACAAATAAATTAACAAAAAAAGGTTAACAATTTATCTATCAAGTTAGATTAGTTTATTTTTATTAGGTAGATATTATTTGTAATTTTTGTTTCTGTACAACGAGAAAAATTATTATATGAAAAAAATTAAATATTTAACAAATTCGTTAAAATAAACCTTGTTTCAAATTATTAACTGCTTTCAAAATTTTTGAATAATACAATTTCCCTTTTAACAGTCTACATACAGTAAAATTTTTGAAAGATGTCCGATCAAGGTCATCTTTATCGAATTAACAAATTGGCATATATTTATGTCTCTCACAAGAAGCGTGTGAGATAAGATGTAACACGCTTGCTTTTCAAAAATTCATATTGTTTCGACTAAGTTAGGACATTACATTTTAAAATTGTGCTCGTTGTTGACAATACTTTCGCTGTAACGTAAGTTTATTTAATAATTCAGATATATTACCTTGATTCTTAGCTGTACGAATACCGTTATTTTCTGTCAGTGTCACTAATAATGACACTATGTCAGTATCTTATTTTGCGCATATTTGGTTATACATTTGTTAATAAACTTATCAGTTGACTTAGTTTTGAATTTTGAATTCTTTTAGTGTAACATATATTTGTATAATAATAAAATAACAGTAGTATCTTATGTACCCTAATAAAAACTAACTAAACGACACTACTGAATTTGATAGTACAAAATCTTAATTCTTACAAAAAATTTATTGTACCTATATTTTCTTTTGAAATAACCACAAATAATATACGGTATGTTCAAAAAAATTCCTAGCTCAAAGTAGGCTTTGAACAAAGAAACGCATGCCAATTCAAAAAAAATTAATTATATGTCAATTTGACATGAGATATTGTTAAAAATGTTATCTAAAGAAATCAAAGCTTTTCTTCTTGAATCTTATTTTAGAAATGGAAACAAATTAGAAAACGGCGAATTTCAATACACTATGTATCCTTCGTTGTGTTTTCTCCTTAAAATTACATTTCAAGATCAATTTTGACAACTTGATTTTTGAATTGAATAATGATCAGACATATGTTTCACTGTTCATAGCCGACTGCGACTTGGGAATTTTTTTGAACACACTGTACTACATTTCACGTAAGAAAATAGCAGATGGCGTTTAAGAACCAACCGTTAATAATTTAAATTCGTTGAACTAAACTGTGCCAATACTAAATATTTTTGTCTGTAAAAAATTGTACAATACTTGAATACCTATTACAAAGTCCAAATCAAAAACATGGTCAAATATCATTTTCATACGCCGATGTGTAAAGTTGGAAATTTACGCACTGTAGAAACGATTTTCGTATTTTATTTATTTTACACATTATACCTATAGAGCTACCACCGTCAATACACGTGTGGAACTTAAGTTACTGATCAGTATGTGATGTGAATCACTTACCGATCAGAAGGCGGATAAACGATAAAAATGTCAAAATAATTTTTAAATCTTTTTTAATTTTGTGCCTTGATCGTGCTAAAACGTAATATGCACTTCGGTTAGTAAGTGCTCTGCTACAGGTATTGAATGTATTAGAGATCTCGACTTATCCTCAACCGGTAGAAAGCACTTACTGCCCTCAATACTTAAATAACTATTAATTCTGTCGATTTTATTTGATAACAGACAATCATTATAGTAATATGTCTATTCCTAAACTTTGACAGGTAGGCAAATAAGCCTTACCTGACTGCAATGACAATCTTTTAGGTGGGAAAAGACAAAAAGCGCTTCCAACCCACGGGTTGGGATTGTTTAAGTTGGGTTGCCTAGCAACATTATCATAGATCCCTATAATAAAGTAGGCTAAACAAATTTGAATAGTTAAAACTATTATAATTGCCCCTTAACCTTAAAATTAATTAATCAGAGTTGTTAGGACCTCTGGCATGGTTGACATGTTGAGTAATCTTGACTACTCTGTTTAACTTTCACTTGTTGTATTACTGATGATGAGAACTTAGTTCTCGAAATACATATATAGTTTTTGTTAAAATTAATTTTAAGGCTAAGGGGTAATTATAATAGTTTTAGTTAAATTTAACCTTCCATCTATTATTAATTTTAAATTTGAATAGAACTGTCAAAAAATATTAATAAAATTAAAGGTTATAACTCCATGATTTATTTAGAAAATTAATTATTTAAAAAGAGGGTGATTGTGAATAAAATAATATACATACCTCGGTGGGAGTTTCATTGCAGCCTCAGGCTGTATCTCACCTCGAGGCTTCGTTTCTCGGTAATATAAACAAGCCCTCGGTTGCAATGAAACATTTCCCACCTAGGATGTATATTGATGAATATTGTATTTCGTTCTTGGTGTGCATCCTGAACAATCAGAGGGCAAATTTATATCCCTATCTAAATCAACGCTATTTTCTTACGTGAAATGAGCTTATGACAAAAATAAACTTATTATATTATACAACAAATATTAACAGACTCTTTGCTGATGTATTTATTGAATTATTACTTGCAATAACTTATTTTTCCAATTAGTTCCCCCTATCTTTTAATATTGAAGACTTCATTTTCATTATAAGTACTATATCTATCTAGTAATATTGTCGTATATATCTCCGTTCACTACATCTCTATAACACAATGTATGTGAACTAGAGTTCCTCATCTAGGTTCTACGTAATGAAAACAAGTACGTCGATCGAAGATGGTTCATTTGGTGTAATCCAGTAGTTTTACGAGCATATCGCTTTTGGCACAAGTCCCTAAATGGATTAACTTTGTTAATGTGCCAGTTTCAGAGGGATGAAATAAAACTCCTAAGATATAAAACCAGTGATATCAGAAGAGGATAATATTTTAATCATGTATTTATATGATAACTTCAATATGCACTTAGCAAATTGGAATTTTATGTTATACATATATATTAATAAAATTTATATTAATATTATAATTAAAAATATGTTAACAAACCAATGAATAAATATTTAAATTTGTGTATAATAATAAAATTATAATTACAAATATTGACAAAGTATATTTATAGTTTAAATACATGTATTTAATAATCATGGTCAGTCATCCGAAATATTACAATAATATTCGGTTTAAAATTGGACATGAAATGCATTTATAAAAGTAGGTGTATTAATTAATTTTCTCTATGCTATTATTTTAATGAACAAACTCAATAAACAAACAAATATTTTTACTAATAATTCATTTTTTGACAGGAAACTATGCAAAAAAATTATTAATTTAATTTTTAATTGATTTTACAAAATGATTTTTATAAAAATTGTAATAAACTATTTATTGGGGAGGTCACGCCACGTCGAGTGAAAAATATCATTTAAATTTATGTCCTATTACTTTTAGTTACCAAAATACAAAAAGTGAAAGTTTTATAACTAATAGTTAATTTTAAAATTTTATTAATCATGAGACAGTCGGCATAGGCCGTTTAGAAGAGGCTATTGTGGAAATAAATGGTGGCAAGCTGAAATAATTTTTATTCTCTTTATTGGGACCTAAAATTTTTTGCACCCTATAGCGACCCCGGATTTTGTCACTGGATCAAAGATGCAAAAAATGAGTTTTTGGCTATTTTCTGGAAAACAGTATATGCCAATAAAGAGAATAAAATTAACTTCGGCTTGCCACCAATTATTTTCACAATAAACCCTTTACCGACTTGCTTATCAAGATATTTTTGAAAAACATTTTTTATGTTATGACTGCCCAAGGGCCCCCACAAATCAGGGGTACCTATTAGAAAACAATAAATATTTAATATACTTATATAATTTATTGTATAGAACCCCCTTATCTATTATACATTCGGCCATGGTTATGCCCTCAAAACACAAATACACCCATTTACTTTGGGGTCTCTCGGCCGTGTGCCTGAATCGCGAATCTGGTGACCCGCATTCGATCCCAACCAACGACAAAATGGGCCCGTCCAACTTTTTTTGATTTTTTTATATGTTATGAAGAATTTAAAAATAGAAATTCCGTATTTTTTGTTTTCTTGAAATTATGCTTAATAACACCTCAAATAATTATTAAAGTTTTGGCGCGAAAGTTGTGACGTTAGCGTCACTCCGTCATAAGTAGAGAGAACCGACATACGTTACCATTAATATGGTAATATACAACAAGTGTTGCAAGAATGAAAATACGTATCCATTATAAACTGTGATCAAAAATCTTTAGAGCTAATGGTAATAAATAAACGAGATAGTTATTATACCATTTCAAAATATATATTTGTTTGATTTACTTACATGAATAGGTATAGGAGTAGTGTTAAATGATAATTTATGAAAAACTTCCAAAGTACATTGTACATAAATCAGGTAAGTAAAATTAATAATTTTTCCTCCTTTTCATAATCAGGTTAATCATTCGCTTTAATTAATGTGACTTTAAGACTTTAATATAATATTGAAGGTTTTTATACTCCCCAAGTGCCATTATTATTTATAAATAAAATAGTATTTAAACTATTTTCCATTTATAATTAAATACAACAATGATAGTATTGATTACAATAATCAAAGCATAGTTCATAATAAAAAGTAATCCAACATTTACATACCTATTTACTAAATGATTGCAACAATGACAAGTATCGAGATTACAATAATTAAAACATAAATTATAATATAATTTTATTTAAAAGTAAATTTTCTTTTGATGTTAATAAAAAATGACTCGGATATATTAAATATGTGTATGTTAGAGTAAGTGTAAAGCCAATCGCGAACTTATGAGCAAAATATGCATGATCCACTGTATAGTGACATTTTCACAGGGTAACTGGACGACTGTAATGACGCTGACGTCACAGCATGGCGATCATTTTACGCTAAAAACTTTAATTACATTATTATAGGTATAAAAATACAAAATATATAGCAATTTTTATTTCGTTTTCATTTATTTATATTAAAATTTCAAATGCGACATGTAATTTCTAAAAAGTCGAAGACTTGGACGGGCCCATTATTTCGAATTTCAAATTGTAAAGAATGATCCCTGAGGTCCGTTCTTCAAGTTAGCAATGAAAGCCCATGAAGAAGCGCCTGGTAAACGATCGCACGGTATGAATACGTCATCAATTTTTAAACAAAAAGTTTATTTGCTTCTATCTTCAGTTAAACTAAATATTAATTCATTAACAAATTGGTCTTTTTTGTACTGTAGAAGACTTATTCCCGATAAAAGATCTTCTACCATCCCTTCGTTGATCTTTTATAAAGTTTTATGGTTTTACTCTTTTAGTGTCGTTGAACATTGTTGTAATCAAGTTTTATAAATGTTGTAATCAAGGTTTATTCTTATAGCAATCAAGTACAATCATTGTTGTCATCAAATAAAACAAATATTTTAGCCAAGTTCCTTAAAAATACGAAATAGGTATTCGTTTAGAAAGAAATTTATTTTTTGTTTTTCAAATCATTTGTTCAGCTTTAAACCACAGCTCCTCTATTTATACTTTCCCACACAAACACACCCCTCAAATTTAAAAACAAAAGCAGACCTCATTCATCGCGCGACGTATTTCAATCCCATACATCATTTTCTCCATCAGGGACTTTATAATCAGAATCACGGGTGAATCGGTGCTCGGGTCCCGGAAAGATCAGGATCGCAGTAGCCGTAGCCCTGATCGAACCGAACGTCAAATGTCCGTCCAGTGGCGACGAACCAAACCGCGCGGTAACAGATTGAAATTCTCGTGTGGTGGTGAAAATCACAGTGACCGGTGATTTCACGCACAGTTCAACTGTTCAGTGGGGTAAACATGGATTTCCATGGATAATTGCAATGGGATGACGGATAAAATGCGATGAATTGGCTTGCGTGCACAACATACTTCAAATAGGTTACACTGGTTACACGGATAGAATTGTTCAGCCATGTTATTTTTAATTATACCAAATTTAGTGATAAATTAAATACCTATGTTTAATTATTTCCCTTTTTGTAAAAACTTTGATAGGAACTACTTCTAAGGCGGTCTTCTAACTTCATGTAAATTGAAAGAGAATTGTAGTGTATTCTTTAAATATTCTATGAGATAGATGTTAGGCTAATGTTTTTCTTAAACATTTCAACACAAAAATTATGTTTTTACTGATTTACCAGCATTTTTTATAAAATAATTTGAGAAGCAATATACACGGAAAAACAGTTTTCCTGTGTTAAATGCCTATGTAACAGATTTTGAGCGCCTTGCAGTACATTTATCGTAGGCAGATTGTAAAATCAGTCTTTTTATACGCCCAGGCTTTTCCAAAATGACTAGGCGAATTGCAAAATCAGGGCCGCCGCGTGGGTATATGGCGCCTTTGTGCTGTTATATTTTAGTGCCAGTTCCCCTTATGATGTACAATTTGCAAATTAAAGTTTAAACTATACTTTTTGTTCTTCAAAAATGAAAGATTTAATATATTGATGAAATTTTCTTAAATTCATTCTTGTAATCAATAGGTTATAATCAAAATCGTTTATTGTAATCAACAATTTTACAACAGATTTCATAATTGTATGAAAACATAAAGCATTTGATTCTTCGCAAAATGCTACGTATTAGGTATTTAAATAATGGGATCATTGTTAGATTCATTCTTGTAATCAATATGCTCGAGATATAATCAATATATTCTTTGTTGTAATCAACATTTTTACACTTATTATTTCAATATAACATTGCTAGAAAAATAACGAACCGATTGGTACGATAATTATTTTACTTATAACTAGAGCTCTAATGCAAACAAATTAAAAAATATATTGTTCACTTCTATCACGTTAATTTGTAAGTTGTACAGTAATTTTGTCTTTACGAATAAGATCATTTTATAAAAATTTACTTTTATTTACTTTACTGTCTTGAAACGGTGCCCCTCAAAGTCAGACGCCTTTGTGCATGGCACAACCTGCCCACCCGCACGGAGCGGTCATGTGCCAAATGATGAAATTTTGACTTAATTAGCTTGAGTCTTGGATATTTCTCTATGAATATGATATGAGTGCCGTAACATAACCTAAGCTAATGCATAAAACTAGGTGGTCGATGTTGTTACTTTAAATTCTAATATAGATTTCAAAACAGAATTGAAATTTCCTCCACTCTTTCTCGGAGTATAGATTTAAATTTATACTGGTCTGGTTCAGCCCGCCTTGACCATAAAAATTCGTTTTTATCGTTTATGCTTGACCACGGTGTAGTATCTATAGGTGAGAGCACGAGATGCGTTGACATGGCTAAGTAACTGGGAAACAAAATGGCGCTAACGCGACCCGTTACCATTTGACAAAAAATATTTTGCTACAAGACTACAAGATGCACAACAGGGTATGGATCAAATAAAGAGAAATTTAGTCTTTTTAAGGTGCCAAAATAACACTATAATCACAGAAACAGGTACTAATAGTATATTCCGTAACTTAACCACGACTGTGGTTACGGTTCAAGTGGTCAGATTATGGTCACTGAAAAGTGGTTGTGATTCGGAACATCTTGGTTAATTTGTGTCGGTAAAGCAGGGAACCACCGCGTCATTAGAAATAAGTGACAACATAACTTTTGTCTATCCTTATACTAACGTAAATATTATACATATCAGTATATAGTATATCGTAATAATATGTTTATACAATATTATTTATTATATTATATTAAATAAGAATATGACCTCAACAACCACAAAAAATTTGTGGTCGTCGTGGTCACGAAAAAGTAACCAAAACTTTCAGGAACCCCATTCCGAAATTGAATTGCGATCCTGAAATTATGTTTTGGTTACATTACGGAATGCATAACCAGAACCTTGGTCACCGCGGCTAAGTTACGGAATATACTATAAAGTAAATTTCTGATTGAAAGGTGTCAATGTCAAGTGCATTTGACATATGTTGTTTTATAATTTTTCTGGAAGTATAGAATAGTACATTAAAACACAAGTATCATAAGGCAATCTGTTAACGTACGAGTCCAAGTTTGGAAAACGAGCCGCCAGGCGAGTTTTACAAAGGACGAGTGCGTCAACAGGCCTTATGATACATGTTTTTTATACTATTTTTTCTATTGAGGTAATTTTACAATTAGATTTTTTTTAAAAAAGGACTTGTCAAAAGTATGTGTTGGTGTTTTTTTATCAGTTATGTTGGTAGCGCTTCCCGCTAAAAATTGAAATTTCACATTTTGACAGTTTGTGTATCTTGTGATTTTGTCTGATTGTTTACATTAAAACATTGTATCAAGCATTATACAATTATGAAAGAGGAAAACCAATACATACAATGAACTCCAAGGTTTATTAATGAACCATCCTGATTTGAAATATCGGTGGTTCGTGTTGGTTACTATCATAAATAAAACATGAATATGGGTTTGAAGGACGTTATGTGGACCATCGAGCCTTTTTATTGAGAAATCAACATATAAATAAAACTCTTCAAATAATGAAATACTTTAATGAACAATTTATTATTTATTAATTACTTTCCACTATTTTGTGAACACTCACTGCTCAGTTGCAGATAATGGCAACAGCTGTTCTTACACTTTTTAATACAAAACATATATGATATATATTAGAAAGTTCGCCACAACGTGGAACTGGAAATCATGGATTAAAACGTCAACTTTTCATATTTGTTTGCTAGTAGCCGCCACAAATTGAGTAGACAGTGTCAACATTTTCAAGTAACGTGCATCACACATTTCATAACCTGCATGGAATAACAATACATTCAATTCAAAATTGTATTACCATAAATGTATATTGTAATAAATAAAACTTACCGTTTTAATTATTTTAAAAAAGTAAACCTGAGCGCATTGTTTCTTGTTTCATAATTTTTTAGTTGTTGAAATTTTAACTTCACAGATTCTCATTCTTTCTTAACTAACACAGCTATAGCTATAAATTTCTTTTCTTTCTAGTCCTATCACCTAGAGAAAGGATAAAAATCCTCATTTAGAAATAATATTTTAACACAAACAATTTACCATTTTGAGGTTATCTGTCAGTTATGAAAGCATGACTACCACCTCTAAAATACAAAAGGCGCCAAAAACAGTACGTTTATAGATTTTCTAAACGTCGTGTTTTCAGTGAAAAACAGTGCTTTTATAGAAACATAAGAACACCGAAATAGAAAACATGTTTGTATGGAATTTGTACAAAATAATACATAGAACTGACAAAAGATAAAAGGTAATGATTGAAAATATAGAATATTATGCGTTATATACGAATAATTTAATATTTTAAATATTTTGTGTAAAAACCGGGTCGCAACAAAACCTGCCATCTAGCGGCACACTGTATGAACTAGCCCAGTTAGTTAGCCATTTTTCGTAATGCATTGGAATACGTCGTGCACTCACCTATAGATACTACACCGTGTGCTTGACATTTATTTCTATATACCCCTAATTTAAAAAGTTGGATTAAAATCTTATTTGTAATTATTCTTACCAAATTCTTGTACAATTTGAAATTCAGTAGAATTTAAAGTTACAAAATCGTGACCCTTAATTTTTTCGTTAGGTTACGTTAATGTAGGTTTAAGAAAAATTATAAGCCTATATATGCGTATTGTAAAAAGAATGTCTTTACAATCTGGAATCTGCCTACGTCATACATTTTAATACTTATGTCGATATGCTTTCCAGACTTTTCGCTTACTCAAACAATGTCCTAACACTAACCAACAAATGACCAGTATTATAAAGTTTCTGTTAGAAACTACGTACTGAAAACTAAACTTTATAGAACTATTTCTTTTCATACCAAAAATAAAAGTACTTTAACAGCATTACCACGACCTTGAATCGTCAGCAAATGTTCTAATCGAATAAACTTATTTCAGCTAACTTTAACTTTATGTAACGCTTTTAGTTCTTTTACAGTTTTAAAATTTGGACCCGGGAGCAAAAAAACCTACGCTAACACCTTCAATAGCTTACGACTTACACTTAGGAGTTTTACGATCGTAACTTTCAATGGCTGTTCTTTAATGTCTTCAGGGTTATTATATCATGAAGTCGAAAGTACTATCAATACTATTCGCGGATTTTAAATTCCAAAGATGGATTTCCACCAAAATCAATAGAAAACATTTTATTAAAGTTCGAAATGACAAGCCACTATTGAATAATTTAAAAGTTTGCAAAATAATGTAGAAGTTTTCAAATTTAAAGTTATACTTTGATGAAATGTCGACATCCTAAATGAATATTAATTTGTGAAAATGAAAATTGTAGTCGTATAACAAAGTAGTTAAAATATTGTCAACAAAATACTAACTATAAAATAGTCTGCAAATAAAACATTGCAATAAAATGTTTTCATTTCGCAATGTAATTTTAATTTGAAAATTAAATATTAAAATAAAATATCATATTGCAAGTTTTATTTTAATTTAAAATATTATTCGGCAAAACTAATATTTGCTTATCATATACAAATATATTGTTAATTATTTTAAATATTTTGTAATATTATGTTTAAGCTTATTTTTATAATATTATGAAGGTAAGGCCTCTGGTAAACGCCTGGTAAACGCCCGCACGCTCATAAATATGTCATAATCATTACCTAAAGTGACCATCAGTCCAGCATTAGGCTGGATTGTTCAGCATTTGCATGACTTATTATTATGTCCGCCATTAGCTTTTTTTTTCGTTTATTAAGGAACAAAATAATGTTTTAAGAAATTAATTGGCATAATTGCTTATTTTTAAGAGTTTCACTCATTTTCATTGTTCTTCATTGCTAATTTCCTAATTTAGTCGTCAAAATTGTTAAAGTTTTGTGTATTTTAATTAATTAAAATATTTTTATACGGACGACATATGAAAAATGTTCGAATGCTACATACGTAAAAAATATTAATGAAAATGATGAAAATTAACTTAAAAATAACCGAATTATTATCTTTTCTTGCGTGACTTATTTGCAATATAACACACTTGTACCATAAATAATTATTTTCATACTTTCTTAACACACATCTATGTTTTGATGTACGTTATGTCGATTATTGCTTTAAATCACTAATTTATCATACATTTTCAAACAAAATTATAAAACTAAAACATGGGAATTTATTTTTTTTGTTAACAATAGTATGCAATGTTGGCATATTTGGCAGGGTATATTACTCAGCATTAATTTTATTTTCTAAAATATGGCTTTCTATGACCACCAGTTTTTCTTATTTTACTTCAAAATTTTAGGATATGAGGGGTAGAGGGGGGTATTTTCCTTTATCAGGCCTGTATCTAGAAATTTTTTGGAGGAGGGGCTCTTAAAAAAAGATATACGGATTATTACGAAAGTTTAGAAAATACAAAATTTGTAATTTAGTATCATACGTATCAATTTAAACTAGTTATAGAGTCATTATTAGGAAGTGTTGGATACTAGTATATTATTCAATGAGCATATAATATGGTATTACTCAAGAGAATGAAGTTTGTAAATCATTCGAGTGAGTAATAGCCATTACATGCGAATAGAATATTATACTTTATCCAAAATTGTTAAATAATAACATATCAGTGACATATTTGTATTGAAAATAAGTAGAATTTTTTCACTGACAAATGCAAATATGTTTACATAGCCAAATCTAGTTATCGTTGTTGTTGTAACAAAATTATGAAGTGATTTGACATTTAACAGAAAATCTTAAAATAGACTATTCAGCTACAATTAAAGCTTAAGAAGAAAATAAAAGTATGAAAAATGACAAAACTAGTGTATTTTTGACTTTATATGTGGAATGAATTACCTATTAAAAGTAATTTTGTTTGTACTATTTGAAAGGTAGGATTTAAATTTGACATAACAATTTAACAATATTATTCTATTGAAATGCCAATATTATTCAATTAGCAACAGTAACGAAGGTCATTAATTGATAAAAATCGGTTTAATTATAAGTATATTATTTGACAGTTGTTCAAAAGTAATTTAAATACATATATCGTAATACAGATGAATGATTATAATTTTTGCAAATACGTAATTTAAATACAATAAATTATTGACAGAATGGATGGATAATTCTATAGTTTAATTGATTTTACTTCCAGACTGCAGTTCCAATTCAGAATTCTGGTAAGTCGAGTTAAACACACAAGAAGTAATTAATCCTGAATTTATAACTTGTTGCCTTTCAACTATGTTTCTTAATGTAGGATTCGACCGAACAAACTTAAAAATCGTCTTGAGTTGAATTTAGTTAGCAAACCTATAATCTTAAAATAATCTTCATTATTTTCAACCCCATCTCCCAATCTTCTAAATGTGCTACCCTTTCTTATTTCACTAACATATTTCCCTGAATGTAGTGCGTTAAAACCTCGGTTAAACCCTCATCTTTAACCTAGCTGGAAAAGATTCTTTGACCGGAGGCTATCACTGCTCCGATCCGGGCCATTCTTCAGATTCTGACACGGTAGCCCACAGCGCTGCCGTAGGTACGGTCGCGTCCCAAACTACTCTCGAAGTATTCAAACTTGAGAAGTTTCTCAAGTCTGGAATTTCGCAAGAATTTTCAGCCCACATGCGTGAATTTTGACAATGTTGAAGAGGTTATTAATAAAGGAATGCATGAGGTAATTTGAAAGTTGTAAGAAAATTTCAAGCAATGTGACTAGAAATATTTACTCTTAAGCTTAAAAGCATTGTGTACACTTCTACTAAAATATGACACGATAATTCAAATTAATATGTTCTAGTCATGGGCGTCGTTTATGGGAGGGGGACAAGGAGGGGGAGGCTTGTTCATGTACATGTGTATGTATCTACTCGCGCGCATGTACATTCGCTGCGCGTTCCTTTACCTAGTTACAGCTTAGCAACAACAATTAGCATACCCAGACAAATCATATACACCCTACGACGCACCCTGCCTGTGCTTACGTAAGGTTTTGCGTGGATCTACTAAGTTATATTTATTGAATTTGTCTTCAATTTTGTAAGTTTGGGTCACTTGTATTGTTCTACTTCAACGACTCAATTTCTAATCTGTCTCGACATAATACCAAGATATTCATCGCAACTAGAACCAGTAACAAACAAGTTGCAAGGAGTAGCAATAGATTTGTTGGGTATACAAAAACATATTGAAGGTTTAATATCACCAATTAATGAAGAAAGGGAAAATTCGGAAGGATTTTTTGCAAGAACCCGGTTAAGAAAATCTCAGAGAAGTATGGCATCGAAAATTTGGAAGCGGAATATTTAACGTGGGTGCACATTTGGAAGGGAAAAGAAGTAGCAGAAAATATGAATTTTGCAAAACTAATTCCAGAATAATGTGAATTTTTTCCCATTATGAAAATTGCTTTCCAAATTTTTTTGACAATGCCACCAACAACATGTTCAATAGAGCGTTGTTTTCTACTCCAAGAATTGGCTTAGGTCTATAATGGAGGAAAATCGGCTGTCCGGATTATGCATATTAAGTGTACCTACATAGAAAGAAGGTGGAAGAAAATAAAGAACAAATAATAAAAAAGGTGAAAAATTTGTTTTATTACCTATTACCCTTGGCTTTTGGGTTAACAGCGCCCATGGTTCTAGTACTAGAACAATTAATATTTAAAAAAATACACATTAGGGATAGGTACCTGTCTACTTTTGATATTAGGATTCATTTAAAAAAAAGAATGATTAAAATCTATTATTTGACTTTGATTTTAATCATTTTTACCTCTCGCTAAGAGAGGTATTGTATTCATGCTAAAAATCGCATATCCAGATTTTAATGAATAAGCACGTTTTAAGGTCCCTAGAATCCGATTATAACATTTTTACGATGATGTCCGTATGTGTGTGTGTGTGTGTGTGTGTGTGTGTGTGTGTGTGTGTGTGTGTGTGTGTGTGTGTGTATGTGTGTGTGTATGTGTGTGTGTTTGTGTTTGTGTGTGTGTGTGTGGATGTGTGTGTGTGTGTGTGTGTGTTTGTGTGTGTGTGTGTGTGTGTGTGTGTGTGTGTGTGTGTGTGTGTGTGTGTGTGTGGATGTTGGATTCACTATATCTCAAATACTATAAGACTTAAGACATTTTTAACTACGGATTCCTCAATCTAACAATAATGGGAAGAGTCGAGTCAGTTTTGGTAACAATTGGACAACCGGAAGTAGTAGTTATAAGAAAAAAATCATCTAAATATTATTTATCGAAAATTTATATAAATACTTATATTAAAGAACGTTAAATTCTTTATTCGATAAATATAAATTCATTATATCTGCTATAGATTCAGAGATAAAGAAATGCATATAAAATAATTTGATGTAAAAATTCTTAGATCAAACTACTTCAAGGCAAGAAATTCAAATGTTTGTAATTCACACATAAATATCACTGTCAAAAATATTTGTATGCCACTGTCAAAAATATTAGTACATCATTATGAAGATTATGAAAATAAATAAAAAGTCAACAACGCAAAAGAATATACCTACAAAAGAATATAAAAGGAATTTGCGAAAGAATGACGAATAAAAGAAAAAGAAATGGAAAGTAGAAAAAAATTCAGGATATTGAATATAAAGAAAATGTATGTATTGTACATAATTTAAAATAATTATTTTGTAGTGAGACATGAATATATGTATTTGTATTTAAAAATATTTTTCGTTTTATGCGTACAACCAGGTAAAATATCTGGCGAGAGGTTATGTGTTGGCCACATCAGATTTTTTTTAATGAAGTCTAATATCAAAAGTAGGTTTCTCTAATGTTTAATTTTTTAACATGTTAATCGTTCTAGTACTAGACTAGAACATGTTATTTGAATTATCGCAACTTATTCTAGAAGACGTGTACACAAATGCACTTAATCAGGATTTATGCTATGATAATAGCAAAATTAGTTGTTTCGTTAATCATTAGTTTCTTCAATTATTTTAAAATTTTGTTGTTTCATGTTCTTTCTTTAAAAATGGTAATAATTTTATTAAAATATTATCTTTCAACAAATTAATTCTGTTAATGTGTGTTTAATGAAAATTTTCACCGTATTTTATATCATGAATTTAATAATGGTTTAGCGGATTGAACAATAACAATATATGTATAAATTTGCGACAAAAATAAATGATTGTGAAAATCTTCTTAATATATTTTTAATACATATTAAAATTTGTAAATTTGGAGGAAGCTGCGGTTTTATCGAATTTCAGGAATACGGCAAGTGGGCAGGACGAAGGCACTTAATTAATTCCTCAAATTATTTACGCTCTTATTTTCCTTCAGGCGAAATTCTATTCCCAAATTGCTTGTTGTACAGCTATGTTAGCCACACCCAAGATACAAACTCTTTAATTACTTATTTTCTCGCGAATAAAACGTTATATTAAAATATAAGATTCCAGAGGTAACAAATTCATATAAATACTAATATATAGAAGGGCCAAAGATGCAATATTAATTGATATCTTTATAGGCATACATATATTATTTACAAATACATAAGTGAATAGAATTCTTATTTAGCTATGCTCGTTGCTCGAATATCTATTTGGAAACTAAAGTGTTGGCTAAAATGTCCCAAAGAAATATAATAAAAATAAATAAGATCTTTTATTGTAACTGGAGTCCTTCTCTATTTTTTTATGCTAAAGTGAAAGTGATCTGTAGTTTCATATAGTTTAGTTTTATTTGTTAAATAGTAATAATTTATTTCGCTATTATATTGTCGCAGAATAAAATGTTAATTTTCACAAAGTCGACATGTATTACTTCAGTTGTTATATTTTTACCTCCCGCTACCTTTAGTAAGGGAGGTATAGAGATCGTGCTAAAAATCGTATATCGAGATTTTGATAAATGACCGCGTATTAAGGTCCCTAGAATTCGATTTTAATATTTTCACGATGATGTCTGTGTGTATGTATGTGTATATGTGTGGATCCTCCACTCTTACTCCAATACTATTATTCGCAAAATTTTGAAATCACGTATTTCGACCTGGTTCTAATATGGAAAGAACCCAATAGATTTTGGTGTAAATCGGATAATCGGAATTGGCACTTTACATACTCAAAATAGTTTTTATTTTATTTTGGAATCATAAACTTGTTTATGCGCTCTCAAAAACGAACGCAATTTGGCTTTTATCGCCCGAGAACTTATAAAGTTGCCAAGCAACAGCTATTTAAACCTCAAAATCGTCGTTTTTAGATAAATGTCAGACAACATAATAAATTTGATAAATCACATCACGCATATACGTTTTTCACTTCTGTAGAACCAACTTTATCTGGGTAGAATCAAATTTATTCTATATTTCTTTTGAATAATCGATATCTTCCATTTTCATTTGACACTAAATTAAAATTTGTTAAAAACAAATAATATAGCTAGAAACCACAACATACTTAAAATTCACAGCGCCAGCACATCGATACCGAATATATATAGGGCGCGAGCAGACACGTAACTCCAGCGACTTTGACGTGGTTGGAATCAGCTGATTTGTGTGCGCATGTCATTTTGACAACAATGTCACGTTGAAAATACCAATGTTTTGACTTATTTTGATTTTGAACTGCTTTAATGTTATTATTTTATAATTTTTAGGCAGTAAAACATATGAAATTATAAATAATAACATTTTAGCAGTTAAAAATCAAAATAAATCAAAACATTGGTCTTGTCAACGTGACATTGTTCTTGTCAAAATGACATGCGCACACAAATCAGCTGATTCCAAGCACGTCAAGGTCGCTCGAGTCACGTGTCTGCTCGCGCCCTATACCCATTGAATCCTTGAATTTCGAGAACTAAAATAAAACGTTGTATGTACCATGGGCCTCGGGAAATTTTCTCCCGTGGTATAACCTTTTGATTATGCCCTTAATTCATAAATAACTATTCTTCAAAAAATACCTTTAAATGTTATTTTTTCGAAATTTATGTTGTTATAAAAATTAAAGAGTATTAAATTTTCTACAGGAATGCATTAATACTTTCTCTATATATTTTATGGATAAATTTATAAAATTATCTATAATATAAATCCCGGAGCCTACAATTTGAACAAATACAACACAACTACTTGGTCACACAGTTCATATCTCAAATGCAAGGCACAAATGTATGTAACTGACAGATAAATGTCACTGTTAAAGAACTAATCCTTTCAAATTAATAATAGTAACGTTTTAAAAAGAAAATAGTAAATAGAACCATATTATATGGAATGGAACTTAATACAGTTTCCAGCATGAGTAAATATGTAAGTATGTATATTTAAATTAATAAAAATCAAATGGCCACTTCAGATTTTCTTCTTATGCGCTTCCAACGCAACACCTACTGCACCTGCACATTTGATGTTTTCATTTTATCCATTTCCCTGCGCATGAAAGTTTTTGAACTGAATTTTTAAATCAGCCATTTTGCAATCCAATAAAAAGCAACTATTCTCAATTTAAACAACTAGAAAAATAAATCATAAAAATCTACCAATTTACAAATCCTGTTCACTTCCTTTATTCATAAAGCATACTGGGCCCATAACCTGATACAAATAAGTATCTTTCTGAAATAAGGAAAAATGACCAGAATTAACTTGTAATAACAAACTGCTTTTATTTTATATATGGTACAAAAATGTCAACTATCAATCAGTATAAAAACAATATAACAACTGAACTAATACATGTCGACTTTGAGAAAATTAATATTTGATTCTTCAACATATATATATATATATATATATATATATATATATATATATATATATATATATATATATATATATATATATATATATATATATATATATTACGTAGATGTGAATTTGTTCTCAAAGAGTGGACTTTGATAAGAATTGGAGTCACATAAATTGATTAATTCCGTGGCTTATAAAAATATATAAATAGGTTTCAAATATATTTACTTAATAATAAGAAATATGCATGGATAATAAACATTTTATTAAAATAATTATTAAAAAAATATAATTTGATTATGCCGATTTTGTTGAAATAAATGCTATTTGGTTTAATTACGTTATTTCATTGCTGACAATTAAAAGAAAAATTTAAAATACGAGTAGAATGGTAGAAGATTTTCGTCTGAAAAAGAAAATGACATTGCAATTCTTAATTATTTTGAAAGCATGCTAAAAGAAGATTGATTGACAGCTTTTAAGAAGTGAAAAGCAAGAATGGTAAATTCTATTATTGTTAAAAGGAACTATTTTGAACATATTTAAAATAAAATTCTGACAATATGAACCATGTGTTTTATTGTCATTAATTGAAGCTTGATGTATGTATTAAAAAGCAACAGTAAAAATTAGTCTAACAAATTCTTGTTGTATTTACTTAAACCAAGATAAATGATTTGTTTTATCTTATTATGTGCTCAATTTTAGCTTCAATTGCTTGTTTGAAATTAACTAACTAGCAATTTACTATTCCAAATCTTCTATTTCTGCTTTAAGTCTATGTCACGGTTAACATCCCCAGCTGTGAAGCAGTTCCTGAGCGTTTCTCGATAAGACTACAACATTGCTTCAGGAGTGATTCACATTCACAGTATTCACACTATGGGAGCAGGATTGTATGGCATCCTGCAGCAGGAGAACACACAAGTTCTCAGTATTAGAGACACATGAATCCTGCAGAGAACTTTAAGGAATCTGGGAGTGACATGACGGTTACAGTTGCAGTTGCAACTAAATAGGAACTAATTTGTTGTAATAGAACGTATTGTAAGGGCTTAGGATGTGATTTAAACTGTGTAACAATTAACAACGTAGCTGTTGCTGTTTCTAGTAATTATACACAGACACAAATCAGTTCATTTTTGAATGAATGAACAAACTTTACAACACGCAGACAGTGTTTTATTTCTTGTTAGTTTTAATTACTTTTTAATACAGTTTACGTTATTTAATTTATTTATTTATTTGTTGTTTTATCTTACTATTTATTCTTTTATTCCTTTTTTGACGATAATATTTTAATTATAAATTTTAATACTCTTATGTTGTGTTTTTGTATTTTTACAACCATTTTTGACATTGAATATCCCTGAAGGTGGTTATGATATGATCGAAACGTCGGTTTAATTAAATAAAAAGTGTTTGACTGCAGTTCGGAATAATTTCTTCAACCTTATCAACTCCAAAAACAGTCGATCATCGGACGCATCAAAATTACTAAAATTATAGTTATGATGAAATGTGTAATGAGGCTAATGTATGGTAATCATTCATTTCGAGTTTTTTGTATATAAATTCTATTCCAAATTCTTGGAACTTTCAAACGTCTGCCTTTGTCTTTCTATTTATAAATAGCTAAAAACGAACATTAACGAATCAGGTGAGTATAGAGGGAGATCCACTACTTATTTTTCACCAAAAAATTTGTTATATTGTTTTTAATCTCTACTGAACACTTTGATCAAACATTTTTACCTCCTAGAGATCGTGCTAAAAATCGCATATCGAGATTTTGGTAAATGAGCACGTTTTAAGGTCACTAGAAACCAATTTTAACATTTTCACGATGATATATATATATATATATATATATATATATATATATATATATATATATATATATATATATATATATATGTGTGTGTGTGTGTGTGTATGTGTATGTATGTATGTATTTGTGGATTCTCCACTCTAACTCAAATACTATCATTCAGAAAAAAACCTTGTATTTCTTTTCTATTCTATTCTATTATGAAAAGAGACCATTAGATTTTGGTGTAAATCGGATAACAAGAAATGGCAATAGTTTTTCTTCGAAAAACACCTTTAAATGTTATTTTTTCGAGATTAATGTTATTATAGATATTAGAGATTATTAAAGTTTCTACAGATTTTCATTAATATTTTTTCTACATATATTATGGATAAAGTTATAAAATTATCTATAATTTAAATCCCGGAGCCTACGCTTCAAATGTATATAACTGACAGATAAATGTCACTGTCAAAGATCTACTCATTTCAAATTAATAATAGTAATGTTTTAAAAAGAAAATAATAAATAGGACAATAGGAAAGGAAATCATTACAGTTTCCAGCATAAGTAAATATGTAGGTATGTATTTAGATTAATTTTTTCGAGATTAATGTTATTATAGAAATTAAAGATTATTAAATTTTCTACAGATTTTCATTAATATTTTTTCTACATATATTATGGATAAAGTTATAAAATTGTCTATAATTTAAATCCCGGAGCCTACGCTTCAAATGTATATAACTGACAGATAAATGTCACTGTCAAAGATCTACTCATTTCAAATTAATAATAGTAATGTTTTAAAAAGAAAATAATAAATAGGACAATAGGAAAGGAAATCATTACAGTTTCCAGCATAAGTAAATATGTAGGTATGTATTTAGATTAATTTTTTCGAGATTAATGTTATTATAGAAATTAAAGATTATTAAAGTTTCTACAGATTTTCATTAATATTTTTTCTACATATATTATGGATAAAGTTATAAAATTATCTATAATTTAAATCCCGGAGCCTACGCTTCAAATGTATATAACTGACAGATAAATGTCACTGTCAAAGATCTACTCATTTCAAATTAATAATAGTAATGTTTTAAAAAGAAAATAATAAATAGGACAATAGGAAAGGAAATCATTACAGTTTCCAGCATAAGTAAATATGTAGGTATGTATTTAGATTAATAAAAATTAACACTTCGCAAAAAAGTTTAAGCTAATTCTCATTTTTGGATATGTGAATTCTATTCTATCCCGATATTTAAAATTTAATCTTCATTTTATTATCAAAAATGGTAGTTACTTGGATTAGATTAGACTATATCTTAAGAAATATACTCCCCAATTTAAGTAAAATTCGCTAATCCAAAAATAAGGATTCGCTTAATCTTGTTTGTGACTCGGGCGATAAATGGCGGGAGGTATTGTGTTGGCCACTCCAGATTTTTTAGTGTGCGATTTCGCTATAACCTATAACTGTATTCTGTCCACTCTAACTAAATTAACTTTCGAAGCTTAATTTCAAATGGCAGATAACTTTTTAAAATGATACTGCAAATTTTGTTTTCCACGGCTTACCTGATTTTCTCTTTCTCAATAATTCTAGTATGACCCTAGTAATACGAGTAAGTAGATTGCATATTTTTAATTAGCAGATCTGGATAGAAAAAGCACCGCTGGGGTTAGTTTATGCTAATCAACCATTATTAAAAATAGTAGTGGTGTTTGACAGTTTGACATCAGTTATTTCAGAAGACCGAGGATTAGTCAAATGATTTGACAACCATGACGTAATTCGGTAAGATGAATGACACTATAGTACGTAGCCCATGGGGGTCAAATCAGGTGATTCATAAGTCTGGTGGTTGTGGAAAAAACTGTTATGTAAAAAAATAAAAACCTACCATATCTCAGAACCAGTTCATCAAGTATCTTACATTTTTTTTTAACACAATGTATTTATTTACCTGTCTGTATGGTAGGTACTAATGAAATGAAATATTAAAATTGCAACAGTAAAATTAAATGTAACAAATTATAACTGCATTTACCAAGATCTAATTACGGTCATCAGAAACATAATCTTTTTCAAAATTTGCTTAGCAAATTAACTATGTAATAAAATAATTCCTACAAATTCTAGTCATAATTCGCCTTAATTTTCATAGCTTTGCTTTAAATTCATCGCAGTAAACATGTCTAATTAGAAGCTGCCATCAAAATGACGACCTCATGGCATTCATTAATTACTCACACGCACACATTCTTGCATCAAATATTTTCTCTTTCACGGGCTTTATTCACTGCTGGCCCCAACCGAGTGAATACCTAATCCCCGAAAAGAACAACAAATTATTAGGTATTGAATAAAAATTTTGTATACAGCCCTGGCGGGATAAATGAGGTCGCTTTTCATACATCGAATCAGTTAAGGGACGATCATTAGCCGGGATTTTATTTTTGCCTTCCACCTGAAAAATCTGCATCGTTAGCAGTGATTAGCCTAAGTGAAGGAATGGATGTTGCGATAATTGAATTAAATTCGTGAAAAAGGATTCAATTTAAAATCGCAGCAAGCTAATTGTTTCACTCTTTAGGGAAAATGGAATTATGATGTTTTTGCAACTGTGTAGACATTTATTGCCGATAGAGACTATAGGTTTTTTACCCATCTTTCGTGTAGAACTTCATTAAGCAATTGTACTTATGTTTTAATCTCTGTGTATATTAATACTAAGTGTGTAACTCGCTTGTTAGTTATCGGTTCCGTTATCACTATAGAATCGCATTTTTTATAAGATTATTGACATATTTACGTTATCATTAGCTGTATTTTTTTTTCGACCCAATTAAAACTCAGCTCAGTACATAACTGAGTAGAACTGAAGTGTTGCGATGTGTGCAAAAAGAACAAGTTTAATTGCTTTTCGTCATTCTCTTCTTTACCGATAGTACTTGCTGTAACAGCTGTCAAATTTATTGACTTATTTTGTGATCTATGATACTGTTTATAAACGAAAAATGGATAATGTTGAAAATATATTACTTGTAAGAATATCTGTATACGTGAATATACCATATCCTTTATATATTTCCCATTTTCTTAGCTACATCATGTTGCTGAATCTAAAGAGTTCCTATTTATTTTGTTTTTATTCGTCGGCAATGATTTTGCGGTATAAAACAAATTTTTCGCGAACACCGGTTTCCGCCATGGCCCAACTGGCTTGGAACATAACGGACAGTTAGTGTTGCCACAAGACGAGACGAGACGAGACTTGAGGTCGGTGTTGTCTTGGTCTTGACTATGTCTCGACTACCTTGGTCTTGTCTTGGTCTTGTCGAGACGAGACTTGCAGTCATCTCGTCTTGTCTCGAGTCTCGACAAGACTCTCGACTCTGCGTCAATCAACAAATTGTTTATAATTTTATATAATAGTGCATGAAAATCTAAGAAAATCAGTACAATCATGTTTAAAAAATTCTAATAAATATTTGAGATATTAATTTTTAAAGTCTTCTAGGATCATTGTCTACTTGATCTCTTCAAACAATTAATATGAAAATTTGTGTACATAGTGAGTTATAGTATTTATTTACCTTTACGTATTTTAAGTAGGTGAAATACCTAGATATTGTTTTTAAATTTTACAGTTAATATTTGTATTCCCTAATTCAATATATCGTTTTACAAACTTACTTGCTTATTACGGGTTTCAGCATTCCCAAATCCGAAATTATTTCTTATTTTTTATTTAATTCTGCAAGTGTACACTTTTAGTGTCACTGGTCAACATGAAATATGTATTAAAAATAATTACGAATTTATTTTCTATTCAACGTCAGTTAGGTACGTTATTAGATAATTCATTATTTTTAATACAAATTTCATGTCGGCAGTGGCGCACTAAAAGAACACTGCAAGAATTGAATACATAACAAGAAATAATTTTCCAAATTTTGGAAAAATTCTTTTCGATTGAGAATCAGCACAGCGAAATATGTATATCCTCAGAAAAAAAATTAAGAGGTAATCTTAATACTAGGGTTTTCGGATAATTAAAAAGAAAGCCGTAGCCAGATTTGTCAGGGCACTTTCCCCGACTGGTCGACCAGCGTCTTTAATAATAACGGTGTGGGTGCTCTAACCCACTGTAAAATATTGTATATATTATTATTGTTGTTATTAGTGTAAATAGTTAGTTGTAAACAAAATGCGTGTCGCTGTCCTTATTTTCCCAAAATTTCTTTTCATTGTCAAAGTCACGTATATTTTTTATACAACATCCCTTGCAGTGACCTTGGTAATCTCAGGCTCCAAAAAATCCACTTTCTCTTAAATTTTCTAAGAATTCGTACACCCCTACAATGTGTTTTCTCCAGGTCTCTACAAGCCAGTTCATCTCTCCAATTTAACTGTTTAATTATTTATTCTATTATATATCAAAATCTATGCAATTAATGCTCATTTATTTCTTTACGTATAGATCATAAATAGGAGTATTTTGCTTATTTTGCAATATTTACTATTTAAGCCAAGTTTCAAACCCAGTTAGTGAATTTACATAATTATAAATGATTAAAAAACCATATCTCTCTTCTTTTTACTAATTCTCAAACAATATTTATAGCGTTACTCTTGAGTTGTGAAGCACTTTTAGTAAATATATTCCAAAAAATACCTACAAACTGAAGTCGAGAGTCTTGTCGAGACTTCAAGACTTTCTCGACAAGACTCGATACTGGTCTCGTCGCGTCTCGACTTTTCAGTCGAGACTAAAATTATGGTCTTGTCTCGACAAGACCAAGACGAGACGAGACAAGACCAAGACTGGTCTTGGTCTTGCGGCAACACTACGGACAGTGGTGACCGCCATGGCGCTTAACCTATTAAAAATGTTTTTACCTTGAAAAAGGCAGCAATATGCTGCCGAAATGTTGGTTTGAATTAAGATAAGCAGAAGGTAAACTGAAAGGTTGTTTTATTGTTATATTATGAGTTCTGATTTTTTTTAATAATCTACATTTTTTTGTTTTAAACATGAAATATTAATTTATTGGTGTGAAAAAATAAAAAAATATTATTAAGAAAAATTAAGCAATTTAATTGACTGTTTTTATGAATAGAGAGAAATGAAAATATTGGAGAGAGCAGTCAGTTTAAAGAAAAATCTCAACAATATCGTCGTTTCGGATTCTAATAAACCATTTTCAGGATTAAGTTGATGTTTTTAAACATAACCTTGAAGATGAATTATTAGAATCCGAAACGTCGGATTGTTGAGATTTTTCTTTAAATAAACAATCAAACAACTGACTGCTTTCTCCAATTCCAATATTTTCACTTCTATGTATTATTTGAAATAGCACAAAATTGACCCCTGTGGTGCACTCTCCACGCCAGCAATGAGTGTCCGTGAGGTGACGTCTGGTAAGCGCCCGCACGGTACAAATATTTCATCATTACCGATATCTGTGTATAAAGCAGATTAGCACACCCGGCAATGGGTAATAAGCCTTGATGATATATTTATTCATTTATTTTTTTTCTGTATTATTAAGAAACAAATCAAAAATCACTTACAGATCATCATTTATACTTAAACTCAGTTGGTAGACCATCCCACTCATCCAACTAAACACAGGAATGTCCTGGGTTCAAGTCTCAGCGAAGTCCATGAATTTTTCACAAATTTTTTCATCGGTTCAAAATATATTTCAAAAATCAATAAGCAAAGTCAACCACTACGATTTCTATCCCATCTACTCATCCACATCTACGTAACCTTACATAACCTCAAATAAACATTTCATCCCTATCCTACACTGCAACACTATCCTCTCCTCCATGTCTTGTTCGTTTTTTCCTTCCTCTACGTCCACGTCTCCTCCTCTTCGGTCTGACAGTGCTGGTGAGTTGTAATGCCGAGTGTTGATGGAGTTTTTGTCAGCCTTGGCACCCCAGTCTAGCCGTAGCGTCGTAGCCAGAGCTCATAGCCCTATCTCCAACCCAACACAACACGCGGTGATATTGTTATCAATGATTAATACGAGGGGGCGAACCATTCAGTCAGAAGTGGAGCTATTTATGTGTGTGTCTAGTCCATTTGCTCGGGATTAAGACGAGGGATTTTTTCTAATGGGTCTGGAATTGAATTCTAATACGTTATGGTTCTGGTGAAATATTGGCTTTAGGAGGTGGCGAATGAAGTATTGTTATTATTTATTACAGGGAGAAGTACGGGGGGCAAACTTGAAGTATTGAGCCTAAGATATATGGTACATATTTTTTGGGATTTTAATTAACTTTACTTTCGCAATTTAATTTCAAATGACATATCAATAACTGTTTAAAATGACATGTTTTTTACCGGTTGCACCGCCAGTGGCTATTATTTTTGAGAACAGGAAAGGCGACAAAAATGGATAGCATCGGTTCGTCGAATGACAAGTATAATTACTATCTTATCGATTTCGGTTTAATAACCATCTTCAGAGAAAATACAAAACAATTATAATTGTTTTGTATTTTCTCTGAATATGGTTATTAAACCGAAGGGTGTCTCATTTTCGATGTTTTTATAAGGTATCTCGGATAATATTAATGATAGAGCAAAACCATTTGCACATTCCAGGGCCAACTTTTCCAGAAACGTTTAATAGTCACCACAGGAAATTTTGATCTTCTTTTGTTTCTGAGCTACAGGCAAAAACTCGTTTTTCGTTCATTTTGAAAATATCTAATATCTTATTTACCGTTTTTTAAATAGAATAAAATGGCGTAATTGGATTTTTTGAAAACTTAATCATTCTCGAGATATACCACAAACTTATGATTTTTTAAATGGGAACCTATGTTGAAAATAGTCTCGTCTTTTTGCTTATTTTATAAGCTTTTCAATGATATATAACAAGTCTTCATTCTTTTGTTTTAAACATTAATAAATGACGAAATATTAATTTATTGGGGTGAAAATATTGGAAATTATTAAGAAACAAATGAAAAAATTTATTTCAAATCATCATTTGTTTATTTTGATTCAATATCTATTAATTTTGTTCTCAAAATTATTCTTAACCTATTATTTTCGGGTTAGTTAAATTACTATTTATCGACGTTACAGTTGGCTTTGACACGATCTGAACAAAATGGTTTAATACGCTTTTGAAGTAAATAAATTGAAAAAAAATAGTAAAACTGAAACAAATACTATTAGAAATATGCAAATGATGATCTGGAATAGATTTTTTCATTTGTTTCTTAATAATTTCCATTATTTTCACCCCAATAAATTAATATTTCGTCATTTATTAATGTTTAAAACAAAAGAATGAAGACTTGTTATATATCATTGAAAAGCTTATAAAATAAGCAAAAAGTCGAGACTATTTTCAACATAGGTTCCCATTTAAAAAATCATAAGTATGTGTTATATCTCGAGAATTATTAAGTTTTCAAAAAATATAATTACGCCATTTTATTCTATTTAAAAAAAAAATTTTATAAAAACATTTTTTCTCTAACTATTATAATAAATAAGGTATGACATATTTTCAAAATGAGCAAAAAACGAGTTTTTGCCTGTAGCTCAGAAACAAAAGAAGATCGAAAATTCCTGTGGTGCCTATTAAACTTTTCTCGTAAAGTTGACCCTGCAATGTGCAAACGGTTTCGCTCTATAATTAATATTACCCGAGATACCTTAAAAAAACATCGAAAATGAGACACCCTGTACAGTTGAATTTCATTAAAAATCTGATTACAAATTTCTCAAGCAAATAACATGGTTTGAAAGTTTACATATTTTGTGGTTTTGTCAAATAAAAAATTTACTTCAATAATTATAACTTAGGAACAAAATAATTTAATTCAAAATACGTTATGAGTACCATTGATAACAATGATGAAAAATAAAACAAAATATTAATGAAATATACATGCTATTGAATATAAAATGTTTAATTGTATAATATTTATGAGATTTACGATAAATTATTATTAGTAGACAACTATATACAAAGCGCACGAAGATAATCTTTATACTGACCTTGACAGAGTATACGTCAAAGTTCAAGATACAGATGTAAGTAAATGAAATACAGAAATTGCATATTAACTAAATGCTCTTTCAAACCAACAAAAAATATTTTCCAAATTATCGTCGACTGAAAGCGCACAGATACAAATACTGACAGTATAAGAAATATATGTCGACGACGCCTTCAAAACCACAACTCATGATAATATACATATTTTCTATTTCAAGTGGTGCTTCAAATATATTTTAAACTGACAAAACGGTCCATTTATATATAAAATTCTATTCTACACGTAAGTAATTCCACCCAACTTTACTTAACGGGAAATCCGTCAGATGGCGCGGCCAGCGACACGGAACAGCTGTTTGGATAGCCTATATTGCTGTCAAAAGTTCAGTTTGCATTTTTTTGTTTAAGCTTAGTTTAAAATCCAAGTGCCAGCAGTACAACTGGACACCCAATTTTTTTAAAATTATTATTGCATCAACAATTCTTAACTTTTAAGCAACAAATTGAAATTTTTAGCAGCAATGCAGAATAATTCATTTGATATTTCATTTGGATGCAATACTGTCTATTTAAGGAACGCTTAAAATTTAACTTGCGTTTTTGCAACCAGTCATAAAATGACATATTTATCTACCAATTGAAATATGAATACCTCGATTGTGTAACCAAGGAGTTGTGTTTATCTTCAAATTATACGCTATGATGTATGCTGCATGATTTATAAAAATGGTTTACGTATTAAACTTAAGTAAAAGATATATCTATGTATAAAAAAATGAAATTCTATAGAAAATTCAATCTTTTAATTTTTATTATAAGATAAAACGGAAGAATTTGGAGCTCAAAATAAAGTGTCATTTCCAGTTTTCCTATTTACGCCAAAATCTAATGGATTCTTTCTATATCAGTAAATAGTAGGAAGCTAAGAATACAAGATTTAAAAATTTTCTATATGATAGTATTTGAGTTACAGCAGGATATTATTTTAAATATTTTACTTACTCAAATAGTTCTTCGTTCTAATTATTGTAATCTAATGAAATAGTGCAAACTATATATTTTTAAAATGTTAAAAGTAATCTATATAATCCTGTTCTTTGTTCAAGTATTGTTAATTCCAGAAAATTTCCTCCCATCAGCTAATATCTTCATTACATCTTATCTCATGAAACAACTCCCGTTTTCATCTCCAACTGTTCTCTCTTCTGCAGCCCGTTTGGCATGCGTGATAGCCGGGTCAACGGAACTTTTATGTCTGCCGCGCGTTCCTGCGTTTGCGTTACCCGCTGCGCTACCCTTCCTGCCGCGCTACCCAACCCACTACACTTACATTCCCAACGAGGACGTGACCCTATAAACGCCTACCGGGCTCCTTTTGTTTTTTTGTTGCAAATTCGTAAATTGTATTAACAACGGAAAGTGCCTGCTAAAACGAAGGTTTTATTTTTTCAATAGTAATTTGTGAAGAATAATGGCTTTAAAACTAGGGAATTTATTGTTGTTAATGTTGGTGGAATGAATGGGATAGTGAATGTATCACTACGAATTAAATCATTATGAATAATGATACAAATTGTAGTAAATTGTTGCATATTTGTTTTGTTTTTAAATGTCGCAATAAATAAATAGTCTAAAGTACTCGTATATCACCAATATATTTTTCATGTCTTCAATTTGATAATATAAACTGCAATTAATTTTTTTGGCAATTTTGAAAATATAGGGTGGTAACATGAACAAGTAATTAAATGTGTTTAGCGAGGAGTTGATTAGCAGTGTTTTAGGTCTGTTAATCGTTAATAGATTATTTTAGAGAAAAATACTTTAAATAAAAGTTGCGTACAATTAATTTTTCTATAACTGTTATTTGAAGCTGTCGCCGTTTACCCTTCCAACCTGACTCACCAAGCCGCAAAGCTTTACTACACAACACACACACATTACTTGCAAATTGGAATGGGCCCGTCCAAGTCGTCGACTTTTTGGAAATTACATGTCGCATATGAATTTTGAATATAAATAAATGAAAACGAAATAAAAATTGCTATATATTTTGTATTTTTATACCTATAATAATGTAATTAAAGTTTTTAGCGTAAAACGATCGCCATGTTGTGACGTCAACGTCATTACAGTGGTCCAGTTACCCTGTGAAAAAGTCACTGTACCGTGGACCATGCATATTTTGCTCATAAATTCGCGACTGGCTTTACACATACTCTAACACGCACGTATTTAATATTAGGGATCTGCTATATCGGTCTTCTTGGCCGATATCGGTATCGGCCGATATGTAAACCACGATATCGGCCTATATCGCTATCGGCAAAAAAAAAATATAAATTGCTTAATATTTCAGTTGCTAAGGATTTTTTAAAGGAAATTAAAACAGAAATATTAAATAAAAAACAAATCAAGTATAGGTATTCTTATTCAAAATTTAGCAAAAAAAAAAAATCATTAAAAATGTAGAAGTAAAGTTACACACTAAGTTAAACAAATTAATATTTAAAGTTAAGTTTTGGCAAGTTGTAATGTAACAAAATTAAGCTTTCCGGAGTTAGACGATTTCTTGCGCTTTCATAAACATTTCCAGCTGAAGAAAATAGCAGTTCACTAGCAACACTACTTGGCGGTGGTGCTAAATATATTATTGCAACTTTGTACATCAATGGAAAAATGTCTTTTTTTGCATTTGCTCACAGTATATCATTATAAATCACTTTTGCCTCATTTATACAGCAAAAAATTTACGACAAAATATTATGGCCGATATCGGATATGAGTATATCGGTATCGGCCGATATCGGTATCGGCCACAAAAATTCATATCGGTCGATCCCTATTTAATATATCCGAGTAATTATTAAATAAAAAATTATAATTTGTTTTAATTATTGTAATCTAAATATTTGTCATTGTTGTACTCATTTAGTAAATAGAAATGTAAATATTGGATTACTTTTTATTATGAACTATGCTTTGATTATTGTAATCAATACTGTCATTGTTGTATTTAATTATAAATAGAAAATAGTTCAAATACTATTTTAATTACAATAATCGCAGTTGGTGAGTATGATAACATTTAATATTATATTAAAGAAAGTCTTAAAGTCACATTAATTAAAGCGAATGATTAATCTGATTATGATAACGAGCAAAAATTATTAATTTTACTTCCCTGATTTTTATTTATATATAATATGTACTTTGGAAGTTTTTCATAACTTATCATTTAACACTGCTCCTATACCTATTCATGTAAGTAAATCAAACAAATATATATTTTGAAATGATATAATAACTATCTCGTTTATTTATTACCATTAGCTCTAAAGATTTTTGATCACGGTTTGTAATGGATACGTATTTTTATTCTTGCAACATTTATTATATATTATATTACCATTATTAATGGTAACGTATGTCGGTTCTCTCTACTTATGACGGACTGACACTAACGTCACAACTTTCGCGCCAAAACTTTAATAATTATTTTAGGCGTTATTAAGCATAATTTCAAGAAAATAAAAAATAGAGAATTTCTATTTTTAAATTCTTCGTAACATATCAAAAATTCTAAAAAAGTTGGACGGGCCCATTGCATTACCATTACATTATTTTCAAGAAAAAGGCTCGGAATTGTACAGTAGACATTACTTTTTTAAATTGTGATAAAAGTAATGTAATTACCATTACAATTTATTTATAATGCCATTACACATTACATATGAGTGGAATTTGATTTTATTGTTTACGACTTTTATATTTATATGTATGTAATTAAAGTAATAAAACAAAAAAAATACCACCTTTTTAAAAACTAATAGCTAATTTCTTCAGTGTGATTATGTTGATAGTATTGTGTATGTCTATGAATTTAAAATACAATTGTAACGATGCTATTTGTCATAAGATAAAAAAAAATGAACTATTACCTTTAAATGAGTTGTAAAATTTGTGAGTCTCAATACCGAGTGTCCAATACCTATATAAATTTAACTTGTGGTAAACTCAATATTATGCTAAAAGTTAGAAGTAAAATAATTAAAGAATATCATCCGATTTATTTAAAAAGTAATATTATTAATAAACTTAAGTTGTATCAATAAAATATGTTTAACATTTAACTAGATATTAAGAACCGTAAATACAACAGAACAGTAGGAAAACAAAATAAAAACATGGAGGGATGACGGTGACTTTAATGGACAGCACCTATTAAATCTTGTACTTACTCAGTTCTTGTTCGGACAAAATCGTTTATGATCGTAAAAGTCGAATAAGTTATTTCTTATCTAGGACATGCGCATGCGCATTTTTAGTAAATATAATGTACAATCACAAATTACTGTGAAAAAGTAATGCAATACATTAAAAATTACTAGGATATAAATGTAATGAAAATAGCATCATAAAATTACTTATTAGAATAAAATGTAATCAAATTACATAATGTCATTAAACATTCACCTCTGTTTTACCACTGCCATACTGCCGGTGGGAGTTCAGCCATTGCTACATTTGTTTAAGATATAAGTGCCCAGTTTATTAGCTTACAGCATCCGAGTGTGATAAATACAATCGATCGCACGGAACATGATTCAGGTGACTGCATTGCGAGCTAGAATATGTGCACTAAACCGCTCGGCCACCAAGCCATCACTATTTTTATTTGGTTATCATTTATCAAAAGAACTTAATTAATAAATGATAACCAAATAAAAATAGTGATGGCTTGGTGGCCGAGCGGTTTAGTGCACATATTCTAGCTCGCAGTGATGTCACCTGTGTAACAAATAAACCAAGTTTCATATTTTATCAGTAACTGTTTTCAAATTAGAGAGCAAAGTTTACATCTCTAAGGTCATCTTCAAGAGGTAGGTACTCCTGTAGGAGACAAGGGGTAGTATTCTGTAACTCGTCCGTTATCAAATGGTTCCGTTATCACTATGGTTACATAGAAAATGACATTTTATTTGATAACTATGACGTAAGTATGCCAATCATCTTATAAAAAACAAGTTGCTATAGTGATAACGGTACCGTTTGATAACGGACGAGTTACAGAATCCCACCCAAGGTCTGGTATGAGTTTATTAAAACTTTTTGCTTCAATTTTTTTAAAGAATATGTGATGTATTCCTGTATATTATACTGACATACAGTAGTTGAATAGAACTTATGAACTAAGAAGGTAGTAGATAGTAGAACAGATAATTCTTATAATAATTGAAAGCACAAAGCACTACATCTGTAGGTAAGCAGACAACCAGTATTACTGCAGTGAATACAAATCATGATTGTATTAGGATTTTTAATATATAAAAAAAACGCTAACTAACGGCGAATATTAGAACTACACATAATGGTACACATTTGACATTTACATGAAACTACAACTATATGACTAGAAAAAACTCTATTATACATACATGAATTATAAATAAAACATACTAATAAATGAAAGAATAATACGAAAACTAAAGAAACACAATTGGCAGCAATGCTACGATTACAAATGTCAACAAAAAGTGTACCATTGCTAATGAGATCAGCGCCATCTCTTGATACATGAAAATCCCAATACGGTATACCCATTTTATAAAATGATTCAAGTGAAATTGGTATGATACCAATTCAACATTTTTTAATATTATATTTACCTTATAAAAAGCGTTTTCTCCCACATTTGATGGCCACTTCAACAATTGAACAGAAACAATATTTTTTTATTTTCCTACTATTGTTCCAGAAAAAATAAAGGAATATGGGAATATTAAATGCATCAGTGCAGTTTATTTTTTATAGGGTGACATTGTCGTTCACATTCACATTCAAAGATATTTTTTCTTCTCTTCAAATTTAGTAGGGGAGAGCAATTTATATGAATTTTTGACTTTTTATGGACCATGAAAATGTAAGGAATGACATGCCGATTTGTCATCAGGGGGCTTTAGAATAATACTACGCATTTACCAAAAGAATAGCGAAAAGGACACGGATACACTACAAGAATATTTATACAATGTTCATGGATGATAAAACCTGCTTTGAAACACTTATGCAGTTTTTTCCAAAATTAGATTTTGAATTAATATAAATAACTTGTACCCAGGTACTATTTTCAATCTTTACAATACATTGACTATTTCTATGCACTTTGTACTTGTGTCGTGAGATATAAAACTTAGTTATTATTATCAATAAAAATGTAACAATTATTATAATCATTTCTTTGTCTGATTAGTCATTTTCATTATTGTAATTAATTTTTTTATTGTAATCAAGCATTCTTTGTTGTAGCATATATAATCAGAGGGCAGTGGCGGCTGGTGATATCTTTGCATGGTAGGGCACAAAAATTAAAAAAGTAAATACAATATAATTAAATTAGTTAATCTTTATTTTTTTGCGTGAATAAAATGTTCACTTTTTTATTGTAGGGCCAGTTGCATAAAACGTTGTTAGCTAATCATGTGTTTAACTACACATTGTAACCATGGATATATACGTATCAAAAATACATTGGAAAAAGAGCCTTGTCAAAATTAACAACGTGATTAAAGTTAACAATATTTTATGCAACTGGGCCTGTCTTTCCATCTTCGTAGTTCAGTGAGTACTGTGGAGTACTGAGTTACTGAGTACTAGATGCTAGATGATAACAATACAACAATAACCTCGAAAAATGTTGGACACACTCGGAAATCTTCGTTTCAATTGGGCTCTGCCCGGATCAGGCTTATTGCAGACATATACAGATCCGCGGGCTCCGCTGCTATTGGTCAAAACTCGAGTAAAAGTAGTCGGAGACCGGGGCTGAAATATTTGTGCCCTAGCTTCTAGCAGCATATCGGTATGAGCACACATCACAAAGTATATAGGCTATCAAGCTACCCGCAGTGTAGTGAGAATTGCATAATAACACTAGTAAATAAATAATAATTCATGTATTCTTAAAATGTATATTATGTACTCGATTATTTATGTTCCTTGTCTTTTTATTTGGTAGGGCTGCGCCCCTGTGCTCTATAGCACAAGCTGTCACTGTCAGAAGGTCATATTATTATATTATAATAAAAACAGCAATTAATATAATCAGTTTTCGTTTAATTGGTATAGTTATTTAGGTATTAAGTGCAGTAAGTGCTTCCTACTGGTTGAGGATTATTTTAGAGATCTCGACTTCGTCTCAATCTCTAATACATCCGATACTGGTAAAAGAACACTTACTGCCCTTAATACTTGAATAACTATACCAGTCAAACAAAAACTGGTTACATTAATTGCTGTTTTTATTATAATATAATAATATGACTCTCTGATTGCCTATACATATGTACTAATGTTTTTTTTTTAAAAAATTGATTACAGCAAAAAAATGCTTTATTAACATTAGACTTCATTTATCGAATTTTCTTTTACTCAGCAATTTTGTTTTAGTAGGTATATTTATTATATAATCATGTAGTCAATACTTTTTTTATTTAAAATAATAAAACAGAGAAAATAAAATTACACCATTAAAAAAACTAGTGCACAATTCTGCTGATAAATATAGAATTCTATTTGTTTAATATTACTATTTGGTAATTAGTACTATTCTATACGAAAATTAATTTGTTTGCCAGCGCATTAAAATGGCTCTGTCGCAATAAAGGCAGGTGATATGAAAATGAATATGTGTATTAGTATTACTAGAGCATTGTGAGGTGTGAGGGGCTTTTTGTTATTAGCTCTAACGCCGCAGGGGCGCCAACTATGCGAGCGACTCTATTGATGGGTAAAGGGCTTCAAATTTTATTAATTAATCATCGGAAATTGAGATTGCAGTTCCAGTTCATGCCCAGATACGATGTGAATTAGAGAGTATAAATCAACCATTGTTAGACGATTTTATTTGTTAGTAATAGCTTGTTATATGGGAAATATGGGATGAAATATCGGAAATTGGATTCACTGACCTTGAAAATGAAACAGACGTTTAATTAATTTCAAAGTCAAATTATATTTTCATAGCTTGTATTTTAGGTTATACATATAACTCGACATTTATACGCTTTTTTAAAAATTTAATGTAATGATAGTTTTAGCTGAATATGAGCACTTGAGCAGATTTTATTATCTCACAAATTTTTAAATTTTTGTCAATTTTCAATTATTTTTGCGTCAATGAACAATAACAACTGTAAAAAACAACATAAATATATCAAGACTAATCCCTCAAGAAAACAGGAAAACATATTTTAGGCAAAAGTGTAGTTGAACAAAAGACTCTATTAATTAGTAAAAACTAAACTAAAATATAGAATGGAGGTGATAACATTGATGATGTCACAAGAGTCTGGAATGTCTGGATTCATGGCGGAGCTTTTTGGGCAAACATATCCAGAACACATTGTAAACTAAAATGTAAAACAAATTCTAAAATATATTAGGTGAGTGTCTATTTTATAAAAAAATTGACTAGGATTAAACCTTAAAAGGTATCCTCTATAATTATATGTATTGTATCAGATTGCTTAAGATGAAGGCTATTGGGCCTTCGAAACGTCCAAAAATAGTAAAAAAGTAAAGTTCAAAAATAAAATTCTTCCCAAAAAGGCCGAAAGAAGTCTATCTCCTTAAATATTTAAATGCAGTAGTATGGAAACCCATTTATCTAAACTTCAAGATTCTCCGGTTTATTTTTTTTTTCTAATTTCATCACTTTTATTTATAACTTATAACCTTTTGCAGAACGATGATGGAATTAGAAATGATTGATGATAATACCAAGAAAAGTAAATATAGATATTTTGCGGTAATTGCAACAATGGATTTCAATAATTGCTTCAGTTTTAAATCTCGTTTAGTCTATGTTGCTAATAGAAATAATTTAGAGCTTAGAAAGACAATTCTGGATATATGTTAGATTTTTTTTCCTTCCAATCACTTTTCCAATAAAGAAGTATTGCAGCCATAAGATAATATTGGCTTAAGTTAATTTCATTGTTTCTAAAGACTTCCAAATTAATAGTGCCCTTAAATTCTGGTTTATTTCTTGTGCGACATACATATTTATAATTCTACAATGTACAAAAAATTAAACAACCTAATTAAAATTTAAGTAAATAATGTAAACATATGTCGGCTCCGGTGGCTCAATGGTTACAGCAACAGCTCGTAGTCATGAGTACGCTAGGGGTTCTGGCTTCGAATCCCACTAAGGCATGGATGTTTGTATATGTAAACCTCTCTGTAATTGGGATTTAATCCTGTTGAGAGGTTTTTTAAAAAAATAATAAAATAAATAAAATATTGTACACTAAACTTCATAAATGCTTCGTTTCAGATACATTTGCATGAGAGGTCGTAACTGAAGCATTGCAATAGTTACTTATAACCACGACTTACACCTTATGAACAGTATAATATAATAATAGGAATTAATCTTAAAATTTTATTGTATAAAATTGAATATCACAAATTTGTTTTACAAAATTTGCCCAAAATGATGTCCTTGAACTTTCAAATAAGAATATCCCTGAAGGTTCAAAGGCGACATAATGGGTGAGTTTTCGAATTTTTGATTTTTTATATGTTAAAATGTTTTTTTTAAATCTTAAGCGATTTTACTTTTATATTTTGTAAAAAAAAAAAATATCGGAGAAAAAAAAATGTGAAACTTTTGCAATATTTTCTTCCCGCCATTACGGCTCCATAGGAAGAGACAGAAGCAAAATATGATGGCCACCTGTTTATGTTTATATTTAACACATGACAATGTTTATTGTATTTTCTAGGTTTTACATTTACATATTCAAAATCGAATAATTTGCTTTTTGCGATTTGACGATTCAATCAAATATAGAACACGTTCATCTTTTAATTTTAAACTAGTGCTCGTAGCGGAGAACTACGGCGAACCAAAGATGCTGCATACGTCCAGTGCCGTAACTAGGGCGTGGCAAAGGTGGCGCACGCCACGGGCGCAAAATTCTTAGGGGCGCTAAATTTTTAGATAAAATATTTCTAAAATCTATTTTCTAAATTTAACAAATAATTATCTACAGATAGGCCAGTCGGCATCGGTAAGGTGTTTATTTGTGAAAATAATTGGTGACAAGCTGGTGTGAATTTTATACTCTTTATTGGGACCTCCAAAATGACATACTAATTTTGCACCCTCTAGCGACCCAGGATTTTGCCGACATCTTAAGTCAAAATTTTACAAGAATACAAAATTAAAGCTCGTAATTTCCTGTACATAAAAGGGTTCATAAATTTTTTGCCTAGGATGATCTCTCAAAGAGTTATGTTAAAAAATAGTAAACCAGAATAAAATTTATGATAGAAATTTAAATTACTCAAAAAATTAACAATATTGGTATTTAATACTTAGTATCTATCTTATTCCATTGAAACTTTAAATCACGCAGTATTTGTAGAGAATTGAGCATAGATTTTAATTCTCTGATTGGCTGAAATTGGAGACAAGAGACACGTTTACCCAATGTAATTTCGTCCACTTAAAACTGGCGCCATCTTCTGAATGGCTCAAATGGAACAGTGTATAATCGGCTTTACTATGTATAACAGTTTTTTATTGATCATTTTTGAATAATTTTTTCAATTCTTTCTTACAAATTCATCCATAACTCTGAACCGGTTAAAGATACGAAAACGCTGTTTGAAAATTTGAATTCAGCATGAAATTCTCCCTCATGACATGTTTTATACCTTATCCCATTTTAGCCATTCAGTATTGTAGAGAATAGGGAATAGTTTTGACCTCTCTGATTGGCTGAAATTGGAGACAAGAAATAAGTTTACCCAATATAATTTCGGCTAATTAAAACTGGCGCTGATGCAAGCGCCATCTGTTGAATGGTGTAAATGGAACAGACTATAGATGATATTTGCCGTTGAGTGGTTCGCGAGTTACTAACAACTTAAACTTATATGAAATTCCTCTAAATTTTTACACATCTGCAAATCGGTTTAGATCTCTTTTCATCTGAAATTTTGACACGTATTAAATACCTACGGAATATTGTTTATCTTTAATCGTGTCAAATTTTTAGATGAAAATATAAGAATGAATCCGACTTGCAGTTGTTTTAAATTTTAGAAAATGTTCATGTAAGTTTATATTGCTAGTAACTCGCGAACCGCTCATCAGTAGTTTAAATTGTTCTTATTTTTTTGATACGTAGGGGCGCAAATAAAAATTTTGCCACAGGCCCTCAAAACCCTAGTTATGGCTCTGCATACGTCATCGTGTTGCGGGCAATTTTATTACTTTTATTGCATTAATATAATATTGCAAGTATAGTATTGCAGTAATGTAGAAAAATCATTAGAATTCAACATTACTAAAGTCCCCCATTTAACACATTGGCTGCCGCTTTATTTTAGACATTCTTGGCCTGATCCCACAATTTATTTTACTTTTACTCGAGTGCCCGCTTACATACACGCACACAACTGCTGTCCCGAATGCGAATAAAACGCTTATGTGTCGGTAGCACCTTCGCAGTATATCACCGGCTAACTTAAATTTACATTGGTTCATATTTAAGATGTCTTGAAAAATTTTATAAATGAAGTTTTTGAAGGATATTTATTGGAATCCCAATCGGACACCTAACGCACACAGCCACACGTCCTATACTATGAAAATAATCAAAAACTGAATCTCCCTCATCGCCAATATCCTCCGTGACTTATCTATGCTTGGTAAGCATTGTAACCTCACCGCGCGTCTTCCTGTCTGTCTGCGCCGGCAGGCGTCGGTCGCGGCGTCGAGACGCAACGTTCGCGCTGACTTCAGGCGGAAAATTAATCGCGACCCGGCGGCCTGTGAATGTCGCTGCTACTACTCTATCCGAGCCCAGCCAAATGCACACACTATAATTAAATTTCCTACTCACTACAGTTATTTAACTCGGAGCGTACGAGACTAGGGATGAATATTTGTATGACTGTATTATGTGGGTGGTGGTTGTATAGTTTTTGTGATACTTGATACAGGATAAGGCATGGGCATGGATGCTAGATATTGGGGTGAAAAGTATTCGTTGAGGTAATTGACATATAAATTTTCGATGGCATCAGAGACTCTATTAAAATTAAACTAATTCTTTATATTGTTTTTGTACATTAAGATTCATTCGCAATTAAGGGATGACTAGCAAAAATGACAAGGACTGCCATCATCGTCATACTCAATTTCATTATTGTAATCAATTTTCCTTGTTTAATGGGGACTTATACAATTCAAATTTTTTGGACGCCGTCTAGAGAGTTAATAAAAAAATTCAGTGGCCAACTAGTGAATAAAAAAGTATTTAATAAGTAGTTATGTATTGAACAAGATTTAGCTCTACAATTTGACATTTATTACGTAATCCACCACATGTTTATTTCCACTTTTCTTCAAACCCCGGCATTCTAACCATAGTAACCATCGTTTCAACTGTAAGACGGTATGGTCTTCAATGATTTTAAACACAAATCGTGTCCCCGGTCCCCCGGTTCATCGTATTGTATTGTGTTAAACTCATTATTTATTTGTGATTTGCGAACTTTGGTTTTTTAGTGATATTCCTAGGATCACTACACTTTAGTACAAAGGATAATTAATAACAGGCACTACACAAAATAACATAACCAGACTTTGCTGATTAAATAACAACAAATGATGGAATCAACGAGAAGAAGTGCTGAAGGGAAAAGCATTTGAGCGACTCGGCCATGGTATATCATCTCGCTCTTTCCAAAAATTTGTTATCCTTTTCTAAATTGCGTGGAGGGAGATCCGCCACCGATCCGCCGCGGATGACGTCAAAATTATAAGTCCCCATTGAAGGGATTATAGTCAACAGTTATATTTTAGCAGAGCCGTAAATAGGGCTTTGAGCGCCTGTGGCAAAAAAAATTTAGGCGCCCCTATATCAAGAAAATAAAATCAAAATAAAGTTCTGATGAGCGGTTCACGAGTTATTAACAACTTAAACTTGAACATTTTCTAAAATTTAAAATATCTGCAAATCGGTTTAGTTCTCATATTTTCATTTTAAATTTTGACAGGATTAAAGATATACAATATTACGTGTTTAATATGTGTTGAAATTTCAGATGAAATGATTTGCAGATGTTTAAAATATTAGAGAAATTTCATATAAGTTATTAGTAACTCGCGAATTGCTCATTGGCAAAAATCGTCTAGGTATACACTGTTCCATTTAGGTCATTTAGCAGATGGCGCTCGCATCAGTGTCAGTTTTAATTTAAGTAGCCGAAATTGCATTGGGTAAACGTTTCTCATGTCTCCAAATTCAGCCAATCAGAGAATTTAAAAATATATCTAAATCTCTACAATACTGAATGGCTTAAATGGAACAAGATATATACTAAGTTTTAAATACCTAATACTGTTTATTTTTTGAATAATTTAAATTTCTGTCATAAATTGTTATTCTGGTTAACTATATTTTAACATAACTCTTTGAGAGTTTATCCTAGGCAAAAAAATCTAAGAATCTTTTTATGTACCTTATAGGAAATTACGAGCTTTAATTTTGTATTCTTGGAAAATTTTGATACGGGTCACTGTTTTCAAGAAAATAGCCAAAAACTCATTTTTTGCACCTTTCACCCAAGAAGGCAGCAAAATCCGGGGTCGCTAGAGGGTGCAAAATTAGTATGTCTTTTTGGAGGTCTCAATAAAGAGAATAAAATTTACGCCCGCTTGTCACCAATTATTTCCACAATAAACACCTTGCCGACTGTAGATAATTATTTGTTAAATTTAGGAAATAGATTTTAGAAATATTTGATCTAAAACAATATAATTGATTAAAATTTTGCGCCCCTAAGAATTATGCGCCCGTGGCGTGTGCCACCTTCGCCACGCCCTAGTTACGGCACTGTATTTTAGCCACGACTCCCCACCCTCCGGATGTAAATTTGGAAATTACCATGCGCTTTAAAGTTTAAACTATACTTTTTATTCTTCAAAAATGCTAGATTTAATATATTGATAAAATTTTCTTAGTTTCATTCTTGTAATCAACAGATCATATCGGTAGAAAATAAAAATAAAATTATTTCACTAAGATTCAGAATTGTATGAAAATCATAAAGCATTTGATTCTTCGCAAAATGCTAGTAGGTACTTAAATATTGGATTCATTGTGGGATCATTTTTGTAATTAATATTCTTGTGCTATAATCAAAATATCTATGTTGTAATCAACATTTTCACAGTAATTATTTCAATATAACAAAGCTAGAAAAATAACGAACCGATTAGTAATTTTATCTTTACGAACATGATCATTTTATAAAAATTTACTATTATTTACTTTACTGTCTTGAAACGGCGCCCCTCAAAGTCAGGCGCCTTTGTGCGGGGCACAACCTGCCCACCACTTCGAAGAGGCCCTGATAATCAGAAGAAATAATAATATCTAATAATTATAATAATAAATTTCTTTACATTAGTCATTATCATTATCGAAAACAATTTTTTTTGTTGTAATTAAGCATTTTTCTTATTTCAGGAGGACAATACATTCATCACATTTTTATATTGATTTTTTTTAAGTTTGGCACCAATTGTAATATAGTATATTCTGAAGTACGAGTTTTAAATGTTAAGAATTACTAGAAATTTACTCGCAAGAGTTTTTAAAAGAAATGTACAGGAGTCACTGGGAGAAGTACGAACATCAGCATCTACCTACCTACAGTACAGTTAATTGCTATTATTGTTGTGCTAAGGTTGAGTATATTTTCTTATACCTCCTGACTGAGATTTATATTTTACGAAAATGAACTACCTACTTCTTTTTTGGATACTTTTGTTTTTAAAGCTATAACAGATAGCAAACAATAATTTTATATCCTACCGCTGAGCACAAGTTTTATATAACAGTTTGCGAAGTACGAACTTTAATAACTCGCTACTGTTACCCGTTTGACAAACGGTTATTTGAATACTTGACCCGAAATTAAAACACTAAATTAATTAATGCAAAACTTAATTCAGATCAAGGGTAACGCTGCCACCACTATCCATGTTATTAGAGTCCGTGGATAGAAAGACTCAGTGCAAAAGGTATGAATTGGTCAAGTAACATATAATAATCCAGAGATTTGGGAGAAGAACCGAATTTCTAACGATTTCCCGGATTCTGGCCTACATGGCATAAGTAACATTATACTTTTAAAAATACTTTTAAAAATACTTTTACAACACGCAATAATTCTTACAAAATGTCAAGAAACTAAACCCATCCCAAAATCTAACAGACTTTAAATTCGAGAAGTAATTTTGGAATCTTACAAAAAAAGAAAATAATTTACAAGCCATGAAAGTTCTGAACGCAAGACCATTGCTAATCTGACGTCCGAATGCAAGTAATTTAAACGTTTAAACAAAGAGGCGTCGCCTAGGCAAACGTGTTACAGAGCTATCAGATTTTTGTTTTTTCTGCTGATTTATCTGTTATATTTTTCTTCCAACATAAGTGAACTTATACAGGATGTAACAGCTAATCGAGCTATCTCAAATAATTTCTATCTTATTAAAGATACAATAAAATAATATGATTTATTTTACAAAAAAAAAAAAAAAAAAAACACTTCTTACGAGTACAACTATGAAGTGCGTAAGTAGAGTGAAACATATGCGATCACGAAATATTGAGCAATAAAGAGAAAAGAAACATTTCTTTATTTGTTTCTTCCATCAGCCACCAATCACCAACAAGCAACACTCTCCTAACCTAACCGCTCCATAACTCCTCTCCGTTGACTCATCCTTCTCCGTCTTGGAGGATATCTAATCCTTGTTAGGAACAAACCCAATTACTGCCGCTCTCGCGTTACAATAAAGATTCCAAATTAACTCCCCTTGCCTACCCAGCCAGCTTTATTTTACACTTATGATAATGAATAAACAACTGTGGTTGCTCCAACGCCCGCTGGAGCGGCGCTGCAGTCGTTCAGGCTAATTAAGCTCTTGCGCGGGAAAACAACAAAAGGTTATGTCATGTTGAAGTGACACAGGAAAAGTATGTTGTACACTGTTTTTAATTTAGGCTAAAATATAGCGAGTATAAGTTGGGATTTTGTGTAGAGTGAGAAAAATAACAGGATAAATTAAATTCATATACGAACGTCCACACGATGTCATATTTTTCATAGTTTTTGCAGTAGAATGTAACTTTATATTCGCTGATTAAAAATGAATGAGATATCTGAAGAATACTTACACACGGAAAATAGTCAAAGTCAAAGTAAAGGCCTTTAAAATAGGCCTAAATTAAAAGATCCTAATAAATGTGTATGTACATCAAAAAACATAAATTAGAAATTAAAATATACGCACTGATTCAGATTACAGCCAGTATCTGTCCTACTTTTACTAATCGGTTTTATCAGTTGTGACTACAAATCTTAGCAAATCCTAATTTTTTAAAAATACGGCAGATAATAATTATTATGTATTATTGTAATTATTTTTTTGTGATTAGTCTTTTTCATTATTGTAATCAAAACAAGCATTTCTTAGTTATAATCAGAAATATTTTTAAGTAACCTGAGAGGAATATTTTTTCATTTAATTATCTGCAATCTTCTTGATACATATACAGGGTAAGTCTGGGAAGACGCCCGCCCCCCCTAACTTTTTTATTCTTCTTCCCAGACTCACCCGTATGTATTTACGATAACCCGAGTGCGAAAAACATTTTTAAGTTTGTTTAGTCGACTCCTTCATTAAAAAACATAATGGACCTTTTTAATTTAAAGAGATAGAAGATATGCGCAATGGAGATCTGCGCATAGTAAGAACAACTAAGATCTATGGTGTTTGTTTCTAAAAAAAAATTAGACGTAAAATGTGAGAATATCTCAAATAACTTTAAATTTCTTTATTGAAATAAGTTATAAAAGCTTTTATTGAAGTTAAGATGTCTAACGATGCAAGTTTTCACCGAGAATACAGGTATTTTAATGACTGCAATATTTTTGACGTTTAGTTTGACAGCCCAACTGGCAGTTGTTCGCTCCATTTTCTTACTATTTGCTGCGATAGAAAGAGATAGCCGTTAAATTGAAAAGGTCCATTGAGGGGCAATAATTCATAAATTCGTGATTGATTACTATTTGTGGTGAACTCAACTTACGACAATTCTGACTTGGAATTGCAGTCTGCAGGGACAAATATTAGTAAAATAAGTGAAACTATAGAGCATTCAAGTAACATTGTTGGCCTTGACAAGCAGATATGGGGGCTCGTATCAGACAGCTAGTAATTAAGTACACAGATGCCAAATTAAAAAAAAATCATTCTAAATATCATGATTTTCCAATTTCAAGTAGATTTATTTTCCTCGGCAAGTAAATTCCACACCCCTGGTGCCAAATTAACCACCTGAAATTAGAAAATCTCGAAATTTTACTTGAAACATTTGATATAATATGTACTCAATATAATTACTGTTAGCTATCGTTCTGACACGGGCCCCCGTATCTGCTTGTCAAGGTCACATGACTGCTCACGCCCTGTAAACAGGGCCGCTCCGTGGGTATTAGGCGCCTTTGTGCTATGTTACATTTTAGCGCCCATTCCCCTCATGATGTAAAATTTGCAAATTAAAGTTTACCCTATACATTTTGTTCTTCAAAAATTCTAGATTTATTATATTGATGAAATTTTCCTAGATTGATTCTTGTACTCAGTAGGTTATAATCAAAATCATTTGTTGTAATCAATAATTTTACAACAGATTTCAGAATTGTATATGCATTTGATTCTTTGCAAAATGATAATAGGTATTTAAATATTGAATTCATTGTTGATTCATTCTTGTAATCAATATTCTTGAGTTATAATGAATATTCATTGTTGTAATCAACATTTTCATAGTTATTATTTCAATATAACAATGCTAGAATAATAACGAACCGATCGATATGATAATTATTTTACTTATATCTAGAGCTCTAATGCAAACAAATTAAAAAATATATAATGTTTACTTCTATAACGTTATTTTTAAGTTATATAGTAATTTAGATTTTACGAATAAGAGCATTTTATAAAAATTTACTATTATTTACTTTACTGTCTTGAAACGGCGCCCCTCAATGTCAGGCGCCTTTGTGCGGGGCACAACCTGCCCACCCGCACGGCGCGGCCCTGCCTGTAAATTTTATTTTAAAATACTGTCCATAATTATCGTCTTAGAACTACATACCTGCAAAATTGTATTATAGTTATTCTTTGTGAAATGCAAGGAGTAGTCATATTTATTTATCAGATTAAAGTTTTCCAATGTATATTTAATTTCTTTTCCATACGTTTTATCGATCTTGTTTTTCTTGTCTTGAATTTTTGTTGTACTCGTACATCCTTTAATACAGCACTTTTTGATGTACATTGTCTTCATTTTCTTTAATTTGCTTATTTTTCGAACATTTTTAAAAGATAATGTTGACCTCATCAAACTTTTCTAATTCGATTACTGATACTTTCTTTGCATAAAAAAGCTAAATATTGTTTCGCAACTTCAATTTCTCTTTAAAATGAGTGTGAAAAGTTTGCGAATCTCTGTTTGCTATGCGGAAACCGCTCCATGTTATGAGCGTGTTTGTATTCAATGCTAATTTCTTACAGGAATTTGATGGTTTTGCTTGTATGTGTGAAATCGACGCGGAATCTTTTGTCTAAACGCGGGCGTGGGTGTAAATTATGTAGATTGAATTTGGGAACGTTTTTTATTGGAGCTGTGATATAATTTTCGTTTTTGACAACCCAAGAGAATAACGCTTATTTTTATTCGGAAAGTAATTGGTTTGCTGTGAACCGTACTGATGAAATTGTTTATTGCATCAGTGATGCAATTTAATAATGTAATGTGGAAATAAATTATTTTGTATATGAAGAGATTAATTATTAAAATGTAAAGGGTATGTTTCGATATTCGGTGGAAGTGGAATCATAACAATTAATATTGAAAAGTGATATTCGCTTCATCATTTAGGTACCAAAATACAGACAGTAACACAACAGTATTAATTAGCGAAATTATGCATGGTTTATTTCCAATAGAAAATAGAAAAACAAAAATATGAACATTATATTTGCACACATAACGACAGATCGAAATGAAATTTAAATATGCTATTTTTCTTGAGATTTTACAATTAGGTTTAAGTCCCACCTCTGAGCTGAGATATTTGATGCTAAAATAGAGCAAAACTACATTGGTCTTATACAGTGGTATTGCGCGGAGAGGTTTTTTTTTGCTTAATAATTAATATAATAAATGACAGAATTGCTTAAAAACTGCGTAACGACAGTCGACGTGACAGTTTATACATGAGACTAAAAAAATGACCAGACGCCAGCTACTTGTATATCTCTTCGAAAGTTGGAAACTTTGTGATTTTCGACGGATTTTCGCATTTATTAATGTCATACAAAAAAAAAAATTGTTCGTTTTTTTTTCTTTGAATTAAACAAGCATAGTTTAATTTATCGATCTGTATGAATAAATTATTTTTTATTTACATTTTTTGTTGTATAAAATCGTTTTAAAGTTTAACATTTTAAAAAAGTCGCAAAAAACCAGCCATGTTGTGACGTCAGCGTTTTACACTGCAAATTCAGACTTATTTCTTACAGCCTTATTGTATCGACACAGAATTTCTAAAAGGAAAAAAATATAGAGACTATAAATTGAGAATTACATATCTAAATATTTGATAGAAATGCTATAATATATTAATATAACATCATTCTATTCATTTTTATAAATATAATTTTCATTTGACCTGAAATTATCCACGTATCACTCAGCTGCTGGTCATTAGTCATTCGTATTCGATTTCCTTTTTCGTCTGATTAACAATTGTTTACGTTGTTCGTTGTGTATTCTTAAAATTTCATTACTACTGCTTTGTCGCATATCAAATCTGTATTTTTCAATACAAACAGTAACTGTTTTTCGAGTTGTGTTTTTTCTGTATCTTGTGGTACTATTAAAAATATTTTCTCACTATTTTTGCTAGTATTTTGACACCATGGCACAAAACAGCATTTCACCGATATGTTTACTTTCTTTAAATGTCTCTTTGACGTTTAACCTAATGTGACAATCAAAATGGCCGCGTTGATGAAACGCTGACGTCACTGGGCAAGAGACGAGGCGGAGAAAATCAGCCGCGTTTTGAACAATGTCTTTTTTAATTGCAATTTTTTCAATATTACAGATCGATTTGAGGAAAAATAAAAAATACGGGTCTATTGTTTTTCATTACTAGGGTTTCATCAAGTCAAGTAGCTTGATGTTTTTGTAAATTACTTGACTTGACTTGAAAATCAATCTTTTCAAAAATTCATTACTTGGCTTGAGTTGATTTTCTATCGTTACTACTTGACTTGATCTAGCAATTTCAAGCAAATTAAAGCTACTTGATAAAGAACCGATTATGTACGAAAACGCACGAATCAGTAGAATCGTAACCTAGCTGTGTGTAATACAGTGTGGCGGCGCGCCAAATGCTATGCTGTTAATTCTGTTATCAAGTATATATGGGCACAGTCAAATATTAAAATTAAGCGGAATCATTGCTAGTATAATTTCATTAATTTATTTGGAATCACTTTAGGGGCGGCCCGGTTAAAATTCGACTTGCCCCGTTTTAAGGTCCACCATAATACATATACTATAAATAGTTTATGTTAATTCATAAATTATACTTTTAAATGTTTTTTTTTTTCATTTTTAAATATGAATGCATGCTTTATTTTTATGAATAAAAGTATAGTTTGGGGTATATTATTGAAATTGTTATTTATAAAACATAAGGAACTATATGAAAATGAAATGCAGTCTTGAAGAACTTCTTGATTTTTCTGGTAATTAAAAAAATAACTAGGTACTTGATTTTTCCAAGTAATTGAAAAATAACTACTTGATTTTTCAAGTACTTGAAATTGTAACTACTTGACTTGACTTTCAGCTACTATTACTTGACTTGAGCTTGACTTGATTCAAGTCAAGTCAAGTTACTTAAATATCAAGTCAAGCCGTGAAACTGTATTCATTATTCTATCGATTAAAGTTAAAAATAAAAAATCGTGCATGACCTCATTATTAAATTATTTTAAGTACTTAGCGAAAGATTCAAAACCAACCAAATTGAGTATTTTGTATTTGTTCGTCATATCGTCATTTTTGGAGTTTCACATCACTAAAAGAGACATGATGAATCGAATTCCACAAACACTCTAAAAGAATTGATAGGAACCCTTATCCGATAGATAGTGCGATCACTTTAATTAATTTAATTTTTTTAATAAAGATTATTAAGTTTGTTTAGTCGAATCCGTCATCAAGAAACCTTACTGAAGGGTAACAAATCGGAAAATCGAGATTAATTAGGTATTATGAATTACGTAATTTGAATTCCGAGAATTTTAACTTGGAACTGCAATCCGCAGTAGCAAATATTAAAATTAGTAAAATCAATAAACATAAATTTTACGTATCAATACTCTCAATAATTGAATTAAAACTAAATACGTTTAAAATTGTATTATATCAATCTTTGTGAAATGTAAAGAGCAGACATATTTATTGATTATTATTACTTTAGAGTATTTTTGTTGTTGTACTCTTACACCTTTAACACAACACTTTTTTGATGTACCTACATTATATTCATTTTCTTTATTTCGCTTATTTTCATACATTTTGAAGAGATATTATAAAATCAAAGCGAAGAACTTATTTTTCTGTTAAACAAAACGATACTTCTTGACGCCATTAATTTCACAATACAGAAAATATATTTTAAACTTGTCAAGTATTATTCTACGACACATTTGCGAAAATTGCAAATTCTAGTCGTATATCCTTACCGTAAAAGTTTATTGGAATTCTCGAGAGAAAAGAGAGCAAAATCTAGGCAAGCGGTGACAACTCGGTCAGTAGAAAAACATCGCCAAATCGTTGTCAATTGACAAACACGAACCTCATAAATTCCCTTGCTCATAAATAACAAAAAAGAAACCCTGTCCAGCACGCCTACTGCGATATAAAACTCTCCCAAACCAACATTTTTTTCTCTTTTTTCCTGGTGATCGAGTGATCTTGAAATCTGATTAGATTGAGACGAAAATCTTTCAACCGTTTTCAAGCTACAAATTGTTTGTTTGCACTAGGAAATTTAAAATCAAATCTTTTTTTGTTACATTTGTGGTATGTTAATGAATTATTGGAATGACAATAGGAAGTCTACTGAAATATTGTAATGTGGTTCGGGATATTTACATTTATATTGGGCAAAAATTTTTAGGTTAGTTTGAATTTTATGTATCAAGGTTTGTTCATTTTCATAAATTGTGGCGAAGATATGTGACATAAATACTGCACTCCCACAATAAAATAATATATTAATGTACATTCTAAATCTTTCTATAATAGATTATGTTGCTAGTCACAATTAATTGCTCCAAATATTTTAAAATACTATACCATCAACACTTATTTGGAACATGGAAGTAATTCCAGTTTATGGACCGACATTTTTTCTTCATAACACCACAGTTTGTCAACTATACCCTAACTTCATTAAACATTAAATGTAACAAATTTCTGGACTGTGGTACATTTCAATCAAACAGAATTATTCTCTTATACAACCGATGTTTCGGTACACTCCTGCACGCTTGCATCTTCTTCTTGGTAATTTGGTGGCCAGTTTGACATACGAGTTTACATAATGCACTGTGATCTGGGTCATATCTACTTGAGTGATATTGATATTTGTACATTCTCTTTTTGAAGAGCTAGGAAGTCTCGACAATGTACAATTTGCGACAAATTTTACGTTATTTGATAAACTAAATCTTTTTTAGAATTTGTTTTTATTTTATCTTAAAGTTGTTTGTTTACTGAAAAAGTGGAGTTAATATTAGTTGAACTTGATCGATGATCGACTGAATATTAGTGTTAGCTATTTTGTTGTTTGATGACTTTGTTTAGGTATTCTGAAGGGTAACCATTGTTAAGAACAGTGTTACAATAAGTATGAGAAATTTTGTGTCGATGATAATCCGGATGAATCAACAATTACTACGTTTACATGCAGTTTTGAGAATGGTTTCAGTTTTCGGTCAAAATTCCACGAAACTGTTTACATGCAATTTTCAAAACAGATTGAAATTAAAACAGTTTGGCGCATGAGCATTTGGCTGATGTTAAGTGACAGATCCTCTTCATTCCAAATTCTTCGTTTTGCCATTATTCCAATTATTTTTTCTACCTTATACCACTACGCACTAAAACTACACAACTATCAGTTTATTTGTATGTTACTAACAACAAATAACACAAAGCTACAGAAACGTTATGCTATGTACGCATGCGCAGTATCGAAACTGAGTTTTAAGTGTTTACATGAGTAGTTTTGAAACTAGTTTACAAATCAATCCCATGAACTTTTGTTTTGGTTTGACATAATTCAAAACCGTTTTGACACTGTATTCATGGCGTTTTTAAAACTAAAAACGTTTTGAAAACTGCATGTAAACTCAGTAAATATTCCCCTGTCAACTAGGGCGTAAATTACTCTTTTCTATATTTTATATTGGTGTAAGATTTAAAATTTAAGATATATATTTTCTATTACTCAGGGTAAATTAACGCACTAATATAGCTTGGCAAAGAAGTAACATTTAGTATACTACATAGTTACTATGTTTTAACTTTTTGTTTAGTATAAACTTTCTTCTTTACATACTAAAACAAGCTATACGGAAATAACATTAATCAAGATGAAAAGTAACAAAAACTAATAAGTTGTACAAACAAGCAGATTTAAATCAAAAAACAAAAGTAATAACCAAGTTCTCATCACTCACTGGACTAATAATTATTCTTCCCCAGCAAACCGTTATTTCGATGCTGACAACAAAAACAAATGTAAATCAGTTGCCGGGAAAAACGCAGAAATGTCAAACCAAAACAAAAGAACACTATATTGGAAGTTCGCTTCCGAGAGCAAAAAGAACATCGAAACTCAATCTCACGTCGAGAGGGCCATATCACCTTTCTTATCGCACCTGAAGTTCCATTTTTTACCCATAGATGTCTCACGAGTGGACAGCGAGGACGTCATGCCTGGAATGTGGAAGTTTTTGCATTTGAATGCAAGGAGCGTTAGCGTTGTTGAGAGCAAGGAAGCATTGAAATGGAACTAACATTCTTTCGTACCGTTTCCAGTGCTGTTATTTTCTTTTTCCATTGGTTAAACAATTGAAAAAGTTGTAGATTGGAACATTCGAATCAAATACTTATACCTAATAATTATAATCAGAAAGATTTTTTGTCCGATTGTATCGCAGACGCTTGTTCCTTAAATTGACAACATCGTTTTTAAACGAAATATCAAATGAGTAAATGAATATTGCTGGCAAATGGGCATTAGTGAATTACAAATACAAATGAACATCAAATATAAGAAGAAGTTTTAAACGTTGCTATTGTTTACTAATTTTAAATAAATTAAGAAGTGAATAAGTAAATATAAATCTAAAAAGTTCTAAATCACTTTGTTTTTGATTTTTTAATCTTAAATACGCACTCGAATTCTCAATCTTAAAACATTGATTGTCTCTTGTGTGGGAGAAAATAAATGATGTTAAGAAAAATAAATGCATAAATGCATAAAATTCGAGTAATTTATACCACATTAGAGAAATTTCTCACATATAAATGGACAATTTTTTTACCTCCCGCTACCCTTGGTAAGGGAGGCATAGGGTTCGTGCTAAAAATTGCATATCGAGATTTTGACCACGTTTTAAGGCCCTTAGAATCCAATTTTAACATTTTCATGATGATGTATGTGTGTAATTCAAATACTATCATTTAGAAAATTTTGAAACAGCAAATGGCACTTTACTTGAAGTTCAAAATAGTTTTGCGTCGAAAAATATCTTTAAATATTATTTTTTTAGAGATTTATGTTATTATAAAAATTAAAGATTATTAAATTTTCTACAGATTGGCATTAATACTTTTTCTGTATATTTTATGGATAAATTTATAAAATTATGTATAATTTAAATCCCGGAGCCTACGCTTTAAACAAACAAAACTGCTTGGTTACGCAGTTATTCAAATGTATGTAACTAACAGTCAAATGTCACTGTCGAAGAACTAACCATTTTAAATTATTAATACTAAAGTTTTAAGCAGTTTCCAGCATAAATGTAAGTATATATTAAAATTAATAAAAATTAAATTGCGGGAGGTATAGTGTTGGCTACATCAGATTTTTTCTTAATTATTTAGCAGTTCAAAATACTTTAATCAAAAACAAATGATACAGCAAATAAACGTCAAAATATTGACTTAAAAACAGTACAAATACAAATGTTGTGGCAAACTTATAATGCATTAATTGTCATAACTAAAAAAATATATAAAATAACTAGATTAATTTTTGATGTAAATTCAAATATTTGGTATCACTGTAAAGCCAATTTAAATTAATTTAAGAAAATATAAAACATTACAATTAAAACGCAACGATCATTTCGCTTTCGGCGAAATCGGAACCAGAACTCATGACTTTTTTTACACCAAAAGTAGCATTTAAGTTTAAGTTTGTCCCAACTTGAACTACATAACTGAAAATTAATAATAATTAATAATGAAGAAAATAGCTATTTGTCTCTATTTTTTCAATCAGCCTGTATATATTTTACTGATACCCAATGGTGAAAACACATATTATATAAAACAATTTATAAACTTTACCTTACATTCACTTGTTCAGTTGAAGTTGAAATCGAAAGTTGAATGAAAAACGCCGACTCACCTGAAAAATAAGAGAAAAAATTAATAAATTTGCAATTTTTATATGGAAAATAAGAAATGAATTAGATTCACTAAAGCTACGTCCAGAGTTACTGAATTATAAATTGCAATTAGTAATAACAAATAGTAATCAGTTGGAGCGTTTTAAAACTACCGGCTTTGAATATACAATACCAATAGTAGGTTATTACATATTCAAAGTTACCGGTTTTAAATCTGAAATAGCGTTTAGAATTAGCACTTAGTGAAAGTGACATCTATCGAAAAATCGATGAAGCAATCTAAATAAATTTTAAAAAATAATCATTTTTATTAAACATTTGTAAATAGATAATTTGTTGTTTGAACACTATAATTAACGGATAAAAATATTTCGGATCATGATATTTTCTATTGTGATATAAATGGGTTAGAAATGATCAGACATATTCAAGTAGGTACATGTGATTCTTTGCCTTTCTACAATTTTATTTATTACAATTTACTGCATCATATACCACATTTAAAATAGATTATATGCGCTATGCGGTTTGACTTTTTTGACAGCAAGAGACAAGATGATATCTCTGTCGCACTAATTGTAGGTAAGTGAAATGTTTGGAGTTTGTATACTTATCTCTTAACACTTACAATTAACGTTTTAATTTTTTTTCTGTGTATGCTAGCGTTGTTTCCCATAAGTCATAGTGCGTGTGTTAATTGTAAATACTAATAATTGTAATTGATACGTAACTGGATAGCTCTGAACGCAGCTTAATCAAACATATTCTTATAATATACTTCTAAATTATATTTTTAACAGAAAGACATGTGATAAAAAAGTTCTACTAAAATTAAGGATACTGTTAATTATACCTATTCTTTTTAAAAAATAAATCTATCAGTATGCAAGGGTAGACCTTCAGAATTAATATTTGACGTGGCCTAAATGCACTTAATTTTATTTACATTCAAGTAACTGCGTTTTGACATATTTTTTAAATATGTGGACAAAAAAGTCCCAATCATTATTTTTGATTCGAAAGGAGTATAGCTTTTTGGCCTTTTATGCGATAGTTTAACCATCTACAATTATCTTAAGAATAATGATTGGGACTTCGAATTTTGTCCACACATTCTCGTGTCATTTTAGTGTATATTCCAATATTAAGTGGATTTTTTAAAGCTTTTATTATCCCGGAAAAAATAAAGTTCCAAAATATGTCAAAACCCAATGTTATTTAAATGGGAAAAATCAAGTTCATTTAGGCACGGTCAAATATTAATATTCAGCGGAATCATTGCCAGCATATTTTTACCTCTCGCTAAGAGAGGTATTGCATTCATGCTAAAAATCGCATATCCAGATTTTAGTGAATAAGCACGTTTTAAGGTCCCTAGAATCCGATTATAACATTTTTACGCTGATGTCCGTATGTGTGTGTGTGTGTGTGTGTGTGTGTGTGTGTGTGTGTGGATGTGTGTGTGTGGATTTATGTGTGTGTGTGTGTGTGTGTGTGTGTGTGTGTGTGTGTGTGTGTGTGTGTGTGTGTGTGTGTGTGTGGATGTTGGATTCACCATAACTCAAATACTATAAGACTTAAGACATTTTTAACTACGGATTCCTCAATCTAACAATAATGGGAAGAGTCGAGTCAGTTTTGGTAACAATTGGACAACCGGAAGTAGTAGTTACAAGAAAAAAATCATCTAAATATTATTTATCGAAAATTTATGTAAATACTTATATTAAAGAACGTTAAATTCTTTATTCGATAAATATAAATTCATTATTATATCTTCTATAGATTTAGAGATAAAGAAATGCATATAAAATAATTTGATGTAAAAATTCTTAGATCAAACTACTTCAAGGCAAGAAATTCAAATGTTTGTAATTCACACATAAATGTCACTGTCAAAAATATTTGTATGCCACTGTCAAAAATATTTGTACATCATTATGAAGATTATGAAAATAAATAAAAAGTGAACAACGCAAAAGAATATGCCTAAAAAAGAATATAAAAGGAATGACGAAAAATGAAAAAATGACGAATAAAAGAAAAAGAACAGGAAAGTAGAAAAAATATTCAGGATATCGAATATAAAGAAAATGTATGTATTGTACATAATTTATATTAAAATAATTATTCTGTAGTGAGACATGAATATATGTATTTGTATTTAAAAATATTTTTCGTTTTATGCGTACAACCAGGTAAAATATCTGGCGAGAGGTTATGTGCTGGCCACATCAGATTTTTTTCTTTAATTTATTTCGAACCACTTTAGAAGCAGCTCTCTTAAGGTCCACCTTGCATACTAATAAATTTATTTTTAACAAGAATAGGTATGCATACAATTAATAAAAAATAAAAAGTTCTTAACTTTCGTTATGAAATGACAAATAAACCTTTGAAATACGCAAACTATTTCATTTTGTAATCTCTGCAGGATAAAATTCCTAACTGCATTCAACTATTCATGAATTTAAACAAATCTCAATCGCCGCAAATTATCAAACGAAATCCTAGAAAACAAAGTCATCAAGCTTCAGCATCAACCTTATCCTCCTTCCAGTAGGATTGCATTCTGAAACTTTTCCTCTGGGGGAAATCTAAGATCGCGTAGAATTTCTATTCATTATGAAGTCAGTAGGAACGTCATTTGAAGTTGCAGCATTTGCAACAGATCGAACTAGTAGGAGTATTCCACTGATGCGGAATGCATTAATATATTATAATCTGGGAAATGAAGAAGCGGACTAGTCTAGTATTGGGTAAAGTTTTTGTGCATAGTTGGCATATTCCTGAATCGTGAAAGAAAAATCTCTGGAGAAGTGTGGAAGTTGTCGGGTCCACGGGATTCCGTCTCATTGCACTGAAACTTTCCCTGGAACTCCTGGAAGCAGGAAAACAGACGGAACGTAACAGGGACACCGGATGCACACTGACAATACATTGATGAAGACAAGACCTTTGAATAGATGAAAATGAAGTCCTATACATACTTACATTGTAGTTAGGAGTGTTATTTTTCTTAATTAGATTACTTTTTCTTTATATCAATCAGTACGTATTATAAATTACCCGATTATAAGATTTGTATATCTTTCCATATAGATTTGCTCATTGCATTTCAAGTGCTTGAATTTTACGTTTCATTGTTCTAGATAATATCCAAGATTTACAGTAGTATGTTAAAATGGATCTGGATATTGACTTCTATACTGTTATCTTCGTTTCGATGTTAATCTCATTCTTTCCTATGAAGCTGTTCTTAATTATGTCAGCCTCTTGTGATCCATTATAAGTATGAACTGGAAATTTCTACACTGTTGCCAATTCATATGGGCAATGTTGTAAATGCTAAGTTATGAAGAAGCGGCAACACCGCAAGGCAAGGGACAGAGTGCGGAAAGAGGAAATAGTTTAGCATAGTTCATATTCATTTGACAAATATTGGCACTTGTTGACTTGCTCTATTTTTTGTGAATTTATCGAAAAATTTATTGTCTCAAGCTCTCTTGGTACTGTCATGATCTAAGTCTTTCTTGTGTTAATTTTCGGATGGTGATCCTAATTTTTTATCACTATTCGATGGGATGTGACGCAGAAAACAAATCTGCTATCCCGATGCTACAGACTATTCTAAAATTATTTAGCATCACGATACGAGTTTTGCTTTCTGTGTCAAAGCCCATCACGTTTAGCATGGACTCTGGCTTGAAATCCAATAGTGATATAAAAATTGTGTCGTCAACCGAAAGAGCTTAAAATATTGTCCTAAAAAAGTGCAACTCAAAATAGGTTTTTTTTAGTAAGCTCCAATATGCTACATTTTACTATTATTTGCAATAGAAATGACTGAAATTACAGTTTTCCCAAAATCTTAAAAAGTGTTTCTACACTATGAAAAGTTATAAAAAGGAACAATATAACACAGACTGCAGTTTCAAGTCAGAACCGTCGTACGCCACAAGTAATAATTAATTTCGCATTGTAAATAGATCTGACAGATCCTACTATTTATATAGACGCTATGAGAGGTGCGCTTACGGCGCCGTCAATGGGTTCGGCAGAACCCAATAGGAGCTTTATTTTCAATATGGAATACATTTACAGCCGTATTCATAGTAATTCTGACGTGGTTTAAACCAGGTCTATCTTAGGTGTAAGGTTTTCCCTTATTCATAGTAACGGTTGACTTAGACCTAGTTTAAACTAGGGGTACGCTCGGTTTAAATTTTTAACTAGGTTTAAACTAGGTCTAAGTCCTGTCATTGTAACGAAAAATAGTGTGCTTTAAAAAAATGCATTCGTTAGACAAATTTTTTATTAATTGCCAAATTGACAATTTTGATATTAAATGAATAAAATTGAGGATATTCAAGATATTTGCGCAACATTAATGAAGTAGACGATGAAAAAATCAGATGTCAATGTTGAAGGTACGTTTATCATATCTGCAAATTTTATATAATTGAAATTTGTATTTAATTTTAGAAAATATAATGAGAGACAGAGATTCAGATGAAGATAATACTGAATTAAATAATGATATATGTAACGAAGCATATTTTAGACAAAATAATAATACGCCCGGAATCGAAAACACTTCAAACCTTTTATAAAAATTAATGTGTTAGACAAATTTGGAGTATAAATAAATGATTTTTAGTTAATTTCACACGTTTCCTGTAAATTGCAATTTGTTTCATACATAAATAAAAGTTCTGATATATTGTCAAACCCAACACCGCCGTTAGCCTCGAGCAATTTTATTTATTATATATTCATATTTTAATTTATAAATTTTTTTCTTCCCACTTTTCCTCATGCATATTCGTACATATGAATACATGCTTCTATAAACCTATTGTTGTACCACATACTATTCTTATTTTAGATAATATTAAGTATTAATTTTTACACTGACAACAAAATGACATTTGAAAAAATTCGAATATTTATGTCTGAAGCTTTCTTTATATTCATCGCGGACCATGTCCAGATGGATACAAGGGTTAAACTTGGTCTACATGGACTAGGTTTAAACTGGGTCTAAAATGAATAAGTCCAGGGTGGTCTAAGTTAGACCTAGTTTAAACCCAGTCTACTTAGATCTAGTTTAAACCAGGTCTATCTCAGTTACTATGAATACGACTGTACATTTTAAATGTAGAATAATTTAAATGTTTCTACACTTTTTGTATGGTATTATTATGTATTTAAATTTATAATTACTGGAATAGCTGTGCTGTAAAATATTATAATACTATGTTGTTATAAAAGAGTAAATGTGTATAATTTTCCTCGGCGTAATTTATGTATTAGTACAGAATTTAGTAATCTTTTAAAACATTAAGCGGATTTCAAATAATGTTTTAATCCTTTATTCTTGAAGTTTTAATCGGATTTAAACGCTCATATTAATGTCATTTTATGAGCTATATTTTGCAAAGATATGATTGCTTGAATGTAAGTACCATAATAAGTTATTTAATGCGCAAATTTCTGAACATAATACGTTAGCACTCTGCCATTAAATTTACTCGTTTATCATCCTAATTATACTTAGTTTCAGTTTGCAGCAATAACATAAATCTATATATTAATATTTTGTCACAGAATGTATAAGCCAGTACAACTGTACAATAATAAAAAAATAAAAATTTAAAAATTATTCGAATTTTATTCATAAAATATACCATACAATTGTCCTATAATGTTATATTCTGATAAGCTTTTATATGGCATATGTATATCTGCTATTGTAAATTCAAATAAAAATGTTATATTATTGAAAATTCAAAAAAATAAATCCGGTTTACACATAGGCACATAAACCGACATCATCGCAAAAAATAGATATTTTATTCAAGAGCACGTACACTTCGTAAACGTGAATTCGAATCTTGATTATTTTAAATAAAAGTAAAACGAAATAAAAATACGTCAATATTAAATTTCAAAATGTATAAAAAGTAATAAAGTGTAATAATACACACAAATTTAGCAAGCTAAAAGCGAATTACAGTGTATATACATGTGTTGAATTTCCATTTCTACCGATTACATTTCAATTTGGTTTAATTTATTTGTCTGGATACAAATTAGAATAAACAACAAATCAATGTCATGCATGTACGCGGCAGAATTGTTACGGTACGTATATAGAAAATATTACAATTTCATCACTTTACAGTGGAAACTGTAATTTAACATTATTTTTCTATTTCAGTGTCTTTATGAGTCTATAAACGCACTGACAACACGTCGTTAAAAAATTAATATACACACTGTTTGGCGCTTTTCGTTTTCTAGAGGTGGTATGAGTGCTTTCAAAACTGACAGATGAATGACATATAACCTCAAATGGCTGTCATCTGTGAAGTTAGCGGGAAACGCTACCAACATAACTTAAAAAAATATCTACTTATATTTTTGACAAGTCGCATTTATTAAAAATCAAACTATAAAATTAACACAATAGCAAAAATAGTATAAAAAACATGTTATCGCACTCGTCCTTTGTAAAACTAACCGCCAGGCGGCTCATGCTTTAACAGATTGCTTTAGACTAGTTGGCGTTTCGAGCGCAGCCGTTTTTACATGTATTAAATAAAGAATTCAAATTTTGGCGCCATTCCTGAATTTAAAAAATTTCTATCTAATTGACATTTTTTCTGTAATTCTGTCTTATACGTATATGTGCTAATCTAATTTTATGCATCCGTACGTTTTTCTACATTTCAGCGAAAGGGGCGTGCATAAATGGAAACCACATTATTCAATAAATTTTAAAGAAAACAACGTAAAATAAAAATATATTTCACCTTTCGGAAGGCCTTCCCTTTTGGATGTTTTTTAAAGGTTGGAAGGGCCTAATACAGGATTTTTTATCCATAATATTAACAAAGAGAACAATAACAAAACTAACTAAAAACTTAGAAAACGCGCACAACAAAAACTATGTAATATGAAATATAACGGCAAAACACTATGAAAATTATATAAACGAAAAGAAAAATAATTTACTTCACAAACAGAACTGTACAGAAATTAATAATATGTAATAAATCGTGTACTAGTGCCTTTGTTGACTTTTATTTATTATATGTCAGACGGCATAACAAATTAAAATAATTGATACAGTTGTCAAGCAAATTTAAATATCGCGTCAATTATTTTGCTGTGTAAACTCGGTTCATATTTGAACCAATCAGAGAGTTAGAATCTTGGGCCCTACCTCACCCAACGCTCTATAGTTAAAACGGATAGAGTATGGTAAATAATACAGGTAAGGTAAATTATTTCTACTGTATTTAATTTCTTAAAATATTATCTACAATCTACGGCCGGTAAGCATTTTTAACATATTTCATACAATACAAAATATTATTTTTTGAAAGTCAGTAAATTTGAATGTAGTCCACTGATTTCAGATATTATGTAATAATTTACAAATTTAAAAGCATAACTTAGGCTACTACCATATCTTATTATTAAATTTGACGATAACAATTGCATTAATTTTATATTGCACAGGAAAATAGTTCTCCTATATCATGAAATCATTTTGCTAAGTACAACAAAGAAACTATAATGCAGATAGACTGTTATTTTATTTAAAAGTAACAGTAAGATAATAATAATAATTCTAGTATAATCAGCATAACATGCTACCCGCAACTCTTGTTATTATATCCACTCCACTACGCGTTAAAACAGGTGGGAATGCAGCTTTAGGAACGTAGTTATTTATCTTATGTTCTTTGAGTTCTTATTACTCCATATTTAAGATGAATAATTATTTGCAATATTATTATAGTGCAGACTAACTATTATTATTTCATATTATTATTATGTTAATTATAGAAATACATTGCATTGCTTCTGTTGATAATTACATTTTGTGATTGTTTTTTCATTTTCCTTGCATGTATAATGTAAATAAATACTTACCGTATATTTATGATAATTATAATATTTCATATTTTTTTCATAGTTTTTATTTGAATTGTATAGCATCTTACATGATACTTGTTTTTTTATGGATATTGTTCTCATTTATGTACCCAACTTTTTTAATGGAGTAAGGTTTGGTTTCAAACCCAACACTAAAATTTCAATGGGTTTTTGCCTAATTGAGTTACTTAAAGTATGTACACTATTTTTACTTCCTTGTACAAAGTAAAGCAAGTATTGTATTCGCGAAAAATTTCGGTTTCCAGATTTCAACGGAAATATCCATTTTGGCCATCCCTGAATCCATTCTGACTAATTTCGTCGTGACGTCTGTACGTACGTACGTATGTACGTATCTCGCATAACTCATAAACGGTAAGCCGTAGAAAGTTGAAATTTTGTATTTAGGACTTCTATAACATCTAGTTGTGCACCTCCCTTTTTGGTCATTACATAATTTCTAGAAATGGTACTTAATTTGAAGCCTATAATAGATTTTAATGAAAAACTATATTAAAATATAATCCAAAACTTTTCAAATTTAGTATATAAGACTTTTATATCAATTGGAATAACATAGCAGAATTTGGTTAAAACAGGTTAACCGGAAGTGATATATTACCTGAAGTTGTTAACAGTTTTTCTTGAATAAAATGGTTTCATTTTGATTTAAGATATAAATGCTTCAAATAAGAGTTTTAGAGAATTCAATTCTGCGTCTGGGTTTTTGTAATGAAGCTTTCTATGGATTAGGACAAAAAATAACAAAAAAAAAAAAAAAAAATTTGATGTTAATGGCAAATTACGTCAAATACGTGCAATTTTATAATTGAGTCTATACTTCATATTAGTCTTGCGTACAAGGAAGTCGTGTGGTGTCAACATCAGATTTTTTAGAATTAAGACTTTTATTTTTACCTGGCTTCTTAGTAATAAATCTAGTGAGTATAATACGACAATCTAATTACAATATTTCTTTAAAATTATAGGTGCGACTAAAGTATTCTTAATTACAATAACAAAGATACACTCATACGATTAGAAATAGTAATTATTAAATCTTATCTGCAAATTTATATAAGTGAACTCCCTTATTATAGTGATCTTCTGAACTTGCCGCTCCTACTTGCCTAATGCGTTGCGTCTGTCTGCCAGTTCTGGTAATTTCTGTATTCTTAAACATTTGTCTTTGTTTATTGCTTACAAATCATTGTTTATAGCACTGTTTGTTATAAATCGTCTGGCTGACCGGCTAAATAAGGCACCGGTAAACCGTATGACTAGTTTGACCTTGAACACTTTCGCTGTAAGTCCGTCGAAACTGCTTACTTCTAACCTGAAAGAAATTTTAATCTCACAAGGAAATATTCATACGTAATATATGATATTCTCAAGTGAAACCGAGTTGCAGATTTCACGAGTCCGAAGTGTGCTGCTTCGGTTTCACGAGCAATATCTTCGATTATTAATCATATCACGAGCTTATATTTAATGAGAGAATATAATGAATTTTTGTGACACATCGTGTGTGCTGCAAACCTAACTTTTAATATATTGTATTACAACATGATTAATTTGACAATTGCCTTATTATTTTCATCATTGTTTATGTCAACCCAACGATTATCGCATATTTTTGTACTCAAAATTAACTGTCAATGTCAAATAAAGAAAACAAATCCCTTAGTAACGAATATAAATAAGGTGATAATTTCTTTGTTTTTTATCATCGCTGTGATAGACATGTAACTAGGGAGATTCTGTATGTTGATTGGCGGAAAACATGTCACGTGACTCATGAATTATATTCTCAAGGATACATTTCTAACATTATTCTCATGTTTATGTTCAAGTAAAAAGATAGTCACTTTAACAATATCTGTCCTCATGTAGATGTCCAACATTCGCCTCCCGATTTGCACCCCCTTATGCGGTTATGATTCTTTTACAGTCGATTCCGCAGGAGGCGAAGGGTGAAGTTTGACGGAATCTTAACGCTAGGTGGACTAGAGCTAGTGACTTGGACGTAAGACGTAAGTAACCCGCGATGCGAGGGTGCCACACCCTCACATATGTTGACGCTGTCTCAGCACTATATGCACCGTTGCGCTCTTCTATAGCGGTAGTTAACCAATACGAGTCGAGGAGGATCTCCCCTATGATGTTGGTGATTGACTTAGCAATCAAAACGATTGTTTGCTAGGAGTGTGGGTGAAAATACTGGAGTGCATATGGAATGTTTGCAATCTATGAGTAACAAATTTTGTATATATTTTTTTACATATAAATTTTCCCTATTTTCATTTTCAAACGGGGGCCAAAATTTTCATCTACATATTTTCATTTCAATTTTTATTTACGAAATACTTGTAAAGTATGATTGATTTTGATTGCAGCATAAAGGGTAAAAAACTTCTTTATTATTATTTGACAGAATTATTTATTTTTATGTAAATTTTTAGATGTCTCGAAACTACTAAAAATGCATGTATAATTTCTATGGTGGTCATAATGTCGTCATTTATATATATTTTTTCAATTAAATTACTTTTATTTTTATAATTATTGAAACACAACACCTGATTATTCCACAGATTTATTTCTTTATGTCACGATCGTTTCGTCCTTTCGGGCATCACCATGCAAAGGTTTACATTAAGAAGACAGGTAGTAGGGGTGAGTTATTTACATCTAATTGCTCGTTGACAATGTTTTCCTTAGAATTTACCTAATTTCTAAATTTTTAAAAGGTTTAATCTTTTATTTATTTAATTTAAAAATTCGGAAAACCGTAAATTCCAAGGAAAACATTGTCAACGAGCAATTAGATGTAAATAACTCACCCCTACTCAACATGTTTGGAACAGATAAATACCTGTCTTCTTAATGTAAACCTTTGCCTGGTGATGTCCGAAAGAACGAAACGATACGAACATAAAGAAATAAATATGTGGAATAATCAAGTGTTGTTTCAATAATTATATTTTTAAAATGTTCCATCAAGTACCGACTACACAAATCCTAACAGTTGCCTTTAATTTTAAAAAAGTAATGTTTCTAAAAACCTATGTGGTAATTAATGTTCTCATAAGCTCAAAATGCCGCGGGAAAAATTCAAACAAGATTTTAGTTTTGTTATAATAAAAGCAAGTGTCATGATCGCCTAGAAATATTATGCATAGCCATCCAAGTAGTAGATGAATAAAATTTAATTACCTCCCGCTACCCTTGGAAAGGGAGGTATAGGGATCGTGTTAAAACTCGCATATCGAGAATTTGGTAAATGACCACGTTTTAAGGTCCCTAGAATCCAATTTTAACATTTTCACGATGATGTCTATGTGTATGTGTGTGTGGATCCTCCAACTTTTTCTGTAATGGAAAGAGCCCATTAGATTTTGGTGAAAATCGGATAACCGGAAGTGGCACGTTACTAGAAGCTCAAAATAGATTTTCTTCGAAAAATACCTTTAAATGTTATTTTTTCGAGATAAATGTTATTATAAAAATGAAAGCTTATTAAATTTTCCATAGATTTGAATTAATACATTTTCTATATATTTTACGAATAAATTTATAAAATTATTTATAATTTAAATCCCAGAGGCTACGCATTAAACAAACAAAACGCAGTCATTCAAATGTATGTAACTGACAAATAAATGACATTATCAAAGAACTAATCATTTCAAAATAATATTGGTAACGTTTTAAAAAGAAAAAAGTAAATAGAACAATAGAAAAGGAATTCAATACAGTTTCCAGCATAACTAAATATGTAGGCATGTATTTAAATTAATAAAAATTAACAATTCACAAAAATGTTTAAGTTAATCCTCATTTTTGCATTAGTGAATTCCATGGGTAAATTCTATTCTATCCCGGTATTTAAAATTTAATCTTCATTTTATTATAGCTCCGATGGCTCAATAGTTAAGAGCAACGCCTTATGTCATGAATGCCCTCGGGGCTCTGGATTCGAATCCCACTAGGGCATGGATGTGTGTGAATGTGAACCCACTCTGTAATTGGAATTTAATCCTGTTGATGAGTTTAAAAAACGGAAGTTACTTGGATTAGATTAGAATATATTTTAAGAAATAAACTGTCAAAATTAGAGTAAAATTCGCTAATCCAAAAATAAGGACTAACTTAATTTTTTTGTGACTCGGGCTGTAAATGGCGGGAGATATTGTGTTGGCCACACCAGATTTTTTTTTTCGTATTTTCCAGAAAAAAATATTACTTGCGACACACGGAATATACGAAATTCCATGCAAATTCCAAAACTTGCTATGTTCATTTCAAAATAATTCATTTCCCTCACTTGTTAAATAACTATTAGACATGCTCATGCTCAAGTTAAAAGAAATACTCAAATATCATTCTTAATTTTTTTGTTAAAAAAAGCAGAAAATGTAATTTGACATTTGTAAAGAATTCATGTTATAGTTAAATTTAAAATTTTAAATACTGTCAATCGGTACCGGGCTCGATTTCGATCGATGGCAAACATGAAACTTGATAATTATTTCCAAATTTCAAAATAACACAAAAGTGCTGTGTTCACAACAGCTTTGATGCTGAGGGGACGGTGCAATTTTGCGGGGTTATAAAATTATTTTTTAATTTTTTTTATCGGAATGACGTAGATTTTCCCGAATACAATTCAAAGTGATGACAGCGTTCCATATTTTGAAATATAGAAACATCATTGCTTGTTGATTTTGAAAAAAATAAAATTCGTAAATTCAGTTGAAAAAATAATTCGAAATTCGAAAATTCGATTTTCGAATTTTAATCTAAATTCGAAATTTCGAATTTTAACAAATTTCAAATTTAATACACATTCAAAATAGCAATTTCGAGTATTTACGAAGTTATAACATATTTGTAAGAGTAAATTAATTGGCATTTATTGCACGTTGCTTTGTCATTATTAATTTGAGAAAAAAATATTTCCAAATTGTACTTCGCGGCAACATGTTAATTAAGAATATTTTACTTTCAAAAAATAAGCGACAAATCTCAGTGTTTGGACTTAGAGAGCAAGTTTAAACAAGTTATGTCATTGTAAAACACGAGTAAATAGATGACGGCATCAACTATCGAATTCCAAAATTCGAAACATATACCGAATTTTGACTTAGAAGTTCCTAATTCGAAAAATTATAAAGCTTATTTTTCGAATATTTTAAAATTAGAAATTCGAAAATTCGAATTTTGTCAACAGCACCACTACTTGTGACACTTGTTTGGTGAACGGGGATTTTGTTTACAAACATTTTATTGATGATCGATGTTCATATTGGTTAACTGAAGCTTCCGCTTTACATTACACTCGTGCTCAACAATTTTAAGAATTGTCATCAGGAAAATTTACGTCACGTCTACAAATAAAATAACATATTTATATGTATTCTGATTATTTTCGACGTTCGTTTTGATTATGAATAAATATCCAATAAAAATGTATAATTCTATGTCGAATTTGTAATGAAGATGTTTTTCACTGTTTTTACGTGAAACTTTCGCTTTATTTCCTAGAAAATAATTACATCCCAAATTAGAAATTATTCATTGTACACATAATTTCAAATTACTTGAAATATGAATTTCACTGCTATTGATGTCAAACAATCAAATCAATCAGTGAAGAATTTAGAAATTCTTAGAAAACAATATCCCATATTTAGAAATCCTAATTCATGAGTAGCTGTAACTTCTCCTCAGACATCACAATGCGCAATATAAAAGGCGAATGAATAGCTATTCCTTCTTTCTAAGCACAACAAATCAAAGTGGCTATTCATAGGTCTCCGTAGTTTACATCCTTAGTCGCTGTCCATATTGGGAGGATATAGTATCTAGTGGACGAAGTAAAGCTTTATAGTGTAATTTTAGGTACTGTTTATGTTTGGTTTATAGTGTACTACCAAGGAATGACGTTGTGAAGTAGATTAAAATATTGATTTAGTTATAAAATAAAAGTTACTACTGTCATTTAATCATGTACTTCATACAATAATGAATGCAACAATGTATGACAAATACAAGAATAGCTATATTACATTCTTTCGACTGCATAATCTCTACTGTCCTATCTGGTACATAATACTTGTGTTGTATCAATAATATTTGATTTATATCTATATATTGTAAGTACCTTTTTTAAATTATAATAATTATTTAAAATTCTAACAACCATTGTTTAAAAATAATTTTAGATTATGGCATTTCTTTATGGGGTTTTATTAGCCGTAGATATGATTGAAGAAGAGGAAAGACGGGAAAAATTCGATTGAATAGACGAACGATAAGGGCTGTGCAAGATCCATTCCGTTTAACTAAATAAAATAAATAAATATATCACCACGGCATATTACCCATTGCTGGGTGTGCCAATCTGATTTGTATGCAGATATTGGTAATGATGATGACATATTTGTACCGTGCGGGCGTTTACCAGGCGTCACCTCACGGGCCATTTAAAATTCGAAATATTTGGCGTCGGTCGGGATCGAACCCGGTTCCCCAGATTCGCGACCAGACACTCAGACACGCAGCCACGAGACCCCATAAACTAATTAGAATTGCTACAGTAGAAACCATCTATCAAAAATAAAATAAAATGTAATATCTCTCTATAAATAAAACTATTAACTAAACTAAGTAATCTAACACACTACTACTAATTAAAAATGAAGATCTATATCAAAACTACTAAATTAATCCTACAACAACCCTAAATAAAAAGCCAATAACTAACACAAATAGGTACTATAAGAACAAACGCACGATCATCCACAGTCAAAGTAGAGTGAAAGCTATCAGATTCAAATTCAAATTGACTGTTTCATGTACTGCCAACTGCCACGTAACGCGGTTGTATAATACCAACATATAAAAATAAATTTTCTAAAAATAGCCATTTCGCTAACTTCAAAATAACACATATCGAAAACGACTGACGTCTGTCGTTATAGCGGATAGCATATGTGGCTATTAGGGTACCTTTATAACCAGGGTATGGCCATGGGCCAAGATCACCGCCATAATCGGTAATTCATTTTACTATTTATTTATAATAAATGTGATATATTATAAAAGAATATTTAATTATCACACTGTGAATTTATAAAGGTAAGAAAAATTAATTTATTTAAGAGATACACAATTATTATTAAGACATACATTTAGAGGTTATGTAGCATATATGGCATGGGTTGTTATTATCACATCTAATTTAATATCTGTAGTTCTTATTTACATAATAATAGCATATTCTAAACGTACATTTTAAAAATTTAAATGATTGTGCTTAATATTTGTAATTTATAGTTGTTTTCAATATGTCAGTAATCTTAGTGGGTATCTTAACAAACTACACTTGTAAATAAAATAAAATATATTACTTACACTTTAAATACATATTAAAACAATAATTAAATGTGTTTTTCATTAAAATAAAACAAATAGCCACGAAAATACATAATAATTTGCGCAAGAACAACACATATAACAGACGGTCCGGTTATGGCGGACGAAACGTTAGCCACGCCATGGCCATACCCTGGTTATAAAGGTACCATAGTAGCTATCCGACTTGCATCCATCTGTTGGCTAGTACTGGATCTTATACAGCGGATAATAATAATAATAATAATAATAATAATAATAATAATAATAATAATAATAATAATAATAATAATAATAATAATAATAATAATAATAATAATAATAATAATAATAATAATAATAATAATAATAATAATAATAATAATAATAATAATAATAATAATAATAATAATAATAATAATAATAATAATAATAATAATAATAATAATAATAATAATAATAATAATAATAATAATAATAATAATAATAATAATAATAATAATAATAATAATAATAATAATAATAATAATAATAATAATAATAATAATAATAATAATAATAATAATAATAATAATAATAATAATAATAATAATAATAATAATAATAATAATAATAAAGAGATTTATTTCTAAAGACACATAATACAGTGTATAGAAAGCGTCAGAAAATACATAAAAAAGAATAAAAATTGCTTATGATATATTTATATGCCGAAGTATTCTTCTAGAGTGTAAATAGTACGGAGGGTTAAATATTTTTAAGCTCTTTTCTACAATGAAGAAAGTTATTAATTTGTTTTATGCTTTCTGGCAGTTTATTGAACAATTTTAGTCCAAATATTTCAGGAGAATTTTTAACAATATTTAGCTTGGCCACCGCATAAAAGTTATTTCTATGCCCAGTATTATAATTATGAATATCAGATGTCTTTGCAAAAGTATTTTTATTTTTGAAAATAAAGATGCAAGTTTCGTAAATATACAAACTTATAACAGTTAAGATGTTGTATTTTTTAAAAAGTTCACGACAGGATGACAAATACCTGACTCCAGCTAAACAACGAATAATTCGCTTTTGGGCAATAAAGACTTTTTTAAGAGCACTTGAATTTCCCCATAAACAAATCCCATATCTCATACGAGACTCAACACTTGCATAATAAAACATAACAAGTTGGCTAGTATTTAAATATTCCTTTAAATGACGAAATTGAAAACAAACTACATTTAATTTACTGACAAGTTCATCACAGTGGGGATTCCAATTTAAGTTTTCTGTTACAGTGAGGCCTAATATACGGGTTGACGTACAACTATCTAAATGATTATCATCGAACTGAATATTTACTTGAATGTCATTATTTTTAGGGCTTATTGTATGAAAACGAATGATATTAGTTTTATTGTCATTTAAGTACAGTTTATTTGTGGAGCACCAAGTGCTTAAGGATTGTATATTTAAATTACACTTATCAATTAGAGACGATTTGCTTTTATCAGAGATTAAAAGAGTAGTATCGTCGGCGTACATGATAGGGTCACAATCATTAGTTAAAACTGCACTTAAATCATTAATAAAGATAATAAAGAGAATTGGAGCAAGCACTGTGCCTTGAGGCAAACCAACGTTAATTTTTGTTAAATCGGAGTTAGCAATATTATTTGACGTATTATTAAAATGATTAATCGAAACAAACTGCAGTCTATTGGTTAGAAAAGATGAAATCCAGTTTAACGCAACGCCACGTATACCCATAAGTTCTAATTTATTAAGCAGCAGCGAATGATCGACACAGTCGAAAGCTTTGCTAAAATCGCAAAAAATACCGACTGGGTATTCTCCGTTATGAATATAATGAATAAATTTTCTATAAACTGAGTATTGCTTATAATATTAGTTTGTTTTAGGAAACCATCAAATCTACTTAGGAAACAGTATTCAAAATTTTTAGAAAACCCAGAGGTCAAAGCAATAGGTCTGTAATTATCCGTATTTTGTTTGTCTCCTTTTTTAAAAACAGATATTATTTTATTAATTTTTAATTTTTCTGGAAAAATTCCGTTTTGAAATGATAAATTGATTATGTGTGTTAAAGGAGCTGCTATCACATGTGCTGCACTCCTTATAACAAAATTAGGTACATTATCAAAACCAGATGATTTTTTGTTTTTAAGTTTATTAATAATAATTTCGAATAATTCTATTTCAATAAAAGGGCTCAAGAATAAGTTACAATTCCCATTGTTATAATTTATGCGATAATTAGCATCTGAATTAATTACGGGAATACGTTTTATAATATTTATGGGCGCTTCTTTGAAATGGTTATTAAATATATTAGCTATTATTTCCGGGTTCTCAATTAGTTTGTTGTCAATTGTGAGTTTTATATTAAGATTAATCTTATTTTTAGAATTATTAATGATATTCCATGCACTTTTAACTTTATTGTCCGACTGAATTATTTTATTCTGAAAGAAACTGGTTTTAGCTTTAGTTATTAGAAGTGAATGTTTTCGTTTTGCTTCTTTATAAACAGGAATAAGCTCAGGATAACTACTTTTTAAGTAAAATAAAGATTTTAGATTATTACTTGAAGTTATTATGTCTAAATTTACCCAACATTTATTTTCACAACTGTGAATATTAATTTTTTGGACAGGAAATTTTTTATTGAAAATATACAAGAAAATATCAAAGAAACTGTTATAAGCCGTATTTGTTTCAGATTCTAGATACACATCACACCACGATTCATTAGAAAGGTCATTAATAAAGTTACTTACGTTTTTCTCGTTAAAAATTCTCCTCTATTTTTTTAAATAAAATCAGCAGAATCTTTATTTGTATTAGTGCTAAGAAGAACTGCGCTATGGTCAGATATAAAATTTTTGTCTACTTCTACACTGCAGTTCATAGAATTAGTATAACAATGATCTAAAATAAAACGTCCTCTTGTTGGGACTTTAACTTTATTTGATAAATTATAAGAGGAGAGTATGTGAAGCACATGACTATATTATATATAGCGGATACCAGATAGCACATGTGGCTATGAATTAGAATAGACCCCCTAACCACATATAATGTCTAATTATTAAATTTGATTTGATATTTAAAGAGTAACAAGAAACCAAAACGTCGATGAAAAAGAAAAATTAAATTTATTTAATCCCTGGACCGACATCCCCAAGAAATTTGTGTCCCATGTAAACCTACATTTACGGCCAAGAAAATTACTTCCTACATTTTAAAGCTTAATCTAGGTACATTTAATATTAATAAAAATTCTTTCAAGATATCTACATCTCATTATAACTGATTGCTTGTACTTTTTGTATCCTTGCATAGTAATATTGCATTTGATGGAAATGAAAGGGACACACACACACACACACACACAAACAGACACAATTACATAAACATCCATACATTACCCGGGATTCTAAACAGTGACCCTTGGGTCGTGAACTGGTTACATTGCCCACTACACCACCGGGGTCGGTTAACTCTACATTTACCAAAACTTCTCTATCTAGATAACTTCAATTTGTGGGAATTACTAGACGCCAGTTCAATTTCCATGCAATGTAAAAATGCAGATTCGCATGGCTGCGGGTAAATCCCGCTAACCTCGTGCTCTCGTTGAACGGGTTCAGTTCAGTATTAATTGGGACTTCCGAGTCGTGTTCCACCGCCCTACCCGGCACAATTACATGGTTAGCTTGTGCGACCTGACTCTGCACTTTCAGCCATGCTAATGCATTTACATCAATTGCAGATAGAGAAGAAGGTGTTGGTGTTGTTATCAGAGAAGTGCTGTTTTACTAAGGGTCAATGTACGAAAATTTCGAACAATTTGATGTATTAAAGTAGTTTCCGCAAATATTATTGATAGCTTGCAAATTGATGAAAGCAATCTATGTATGATTTAACCCGGCCTAAATTATACAGGATGTAACAGACAAACGAGCTACCTCAAATAATTCCTGTATTATCAAAGTTATAATAAAATACTATAAGACAATCTTTTACAAGACCAAAAGGGACATCCGATTAGAGAAGAAAATATTTTTTTAATCCAGTGGTTATCAACTAACAACACAAAGTTATATTTTTTTAATTTTTACCTCTCGCTAAGAGAGGTATTGTATTCATGCTAAAAATCGCATATCCAGATTTTAGTGAATAAGCACGTTTTAAGGTCCCTAGAATCCGATTATAACATTTTTACGATGATATCCGTCTGTCTGTCTGTGTGTGTGTGTGTGTGTGTGTGTGTGTGTGTGTGTGTGTGTGTGTGTGTGTGTGTGTGTGTGTGTGTGTGTGTGTTTGTGTGTTTGTGTGTTTGTGTGTTTGTGTGTTTGTGTGTTTGTGTGTTTGTGTGTTTGTGTGTTTGTGTGTTTGTGTATTTGTGTGTTTGTGTGTTTGTGTGTTTGTGTGTTTGTGTGTTTGTGTGTTTGTGTGTTTGTGTGTTTGTGTGTTTGTGTGTTTGTGTGTTTGTGTATTTGTGTGTATGTGTGTGTGTGTGTGTGTGTGTGTGTGTGTGTGTGTGTGTGTGTGTGTGTGTGTGTGTGTGTGTGTGTGTGGATGTTGGATTCACGATATCTCAAATACTATAAGACGTAAGACATTTTTAACTACGGATTCCTCAATCTAACAATAACGGGAAGAGTTGATTAAGTTTTGGTAACAATTGGACAACCGGAAGTAGTAGTTACAAGAAAAAAATCATCTAAATATTATTTATCGAAAATTTATGTAAATACTTATATTAAAGAACGTTAAATTCTTTATTCGATAAATATAAATTCATTATTATATCTTCTATAGATTTAGAGATAAAGAAATGCATATAAAATAATTTGATGTAAAAATTCTCAAATCAAACTACTTCAAGGCAAGAAATTCAAATATTTGTAATTGACACATAAATGTCACTGTCAAAAATATTTGTATGTCGCTGTCAAAAATATTTGTACATTACTATGAAGATTATGAAAATAAAAAAAAGTCAACAACGTAAAAGAATATATATAAAAAAGAATATAAGAGGAATTTGTGAAAAAATTACGAATATAAAGAAAAAGAAAAGGAAAGAAGAAAGAGACAATTTCAGGATATTGAATATAAAGAAAATGTATGTATTGTACATAATTTATATTAAAATATCCCATAGATTTTGCGAATATATGTGAGAATTATTTCGTAGTGAGACATGAATATATGTATTTGTATTTAAAAATATTTTTCGTTTTATGCGTACAACCAGGTAAAATATCTGGCGAGAGGTTCTGTGCTGGCCACATCAAATTTTTTATTTAATTTTGACGTTTTAAACTGTCATTATTAACTACATATCAACAACTATAAGTAACTGTTTATTTGCTAGTGATTTAATTTCTTTAAGAGAATTTTATCTCACTCTAACATATAATACATTTAAAATATCGCCAGGTACGAAAATAACACTCACCACAGTCTCTATGAGACAGATCAGCCATTTTTATTATATTTCACGACACAAATGACAGGAAATGAAGCTTGTTTATAATTTATAAATAAACGACTTAACGTCTGTCAACGGCGATTGTCATGCACTGCCTACTAATTGATTAGTTTTTTTTTATTTTGTCATAATTAAATATTATAATAAGAATGGTTATTCACTCAAAGAATTTTCATGAATAAACATTATCTTAACTCACTTGGTGCGTAAATATCTATTAATGGGAGCGCATATATTTTTTTAGGCCTATTCAATAGAGTATTTTTATTTGAATTTATATCCTTACATAACAAAACTATTGAGAAAAATTCAAATGAAATTTAAATAAATTTTATTTTTATAGTTATTTTTCAACAAAAACTGATATCTGTCAATTTTAATTATTTAATGCATATTTCCCATTGTTTCAGATAGAAGACTATTTATAAAGTTATCAACAAATATTTGTTTCGTTTTAATTTAAACTCAATAGTTTTTCTTATCTAACCTACTGAAAAATAATTATAAAGATCAAATTTATTTAATTTTCAATTGAATTTTTCTCAATATTTTTCTTATGTAAAGTTATAAAATGATTATATGGTTGAATTCATTAAAAATATCTATCGAATGGGCTAAGAAAATATATGCTATCTCATTTGAAAAAATATAACTTTGTGTTGTAACTTGAGAACTACTGTAATAAAAAAATATTTTCTTTTTACCTCTCGCTTCCCTTAGTAAGGGAGATACAGGGATCGTGCTAAAAATCGCTTATCGAAATTTTGGTAAATGACCACGTTTTAAGGTCCCTAGAATCCGATTTTAATATTTTCACAATGGTGTCTGTGTGTAATGAATGTGTGTATGTATGTATGGATCCTCCACTCGAACTCAAATACTATCACAATAAACTAAAAAACTGAGGAACAAAATATTCATCAGATTTTTATTTGAATATTTAAATATTCACAATTAAATTAACAGCAACAAACATCCTTCAAACAATAATAATAACATAAAGCAATTATTATACATAGCGTCAGCAGAAAGTATGTATGTAGGTATTAATTTAATTTGAAATACAAAGGTTATTAACAGCATTGCTTTCTGCAATAATGATTTCGTTAGCATTTCGCTCAATCATTCATAACCCACCGGAGAACGGAGAACAAGTGCAATAAATTAAAATAATTGCGCAAAAGGGTGTGTCTGTAAGAAGCCTCGCTTAATCGTGACTGGCCAATACCTTCTATTTCTAGGTTTCGTTATGAGTTCGGCTTACAATATGTTTCAAACTTATCGATGTGTTCATCTTAATTGCTTCAAAATATTCGTTCAAGTCATGTTGTATTATTTCGAGCGTAGTTTACAACATACAATATATCAAAAAACTACAGAGAGTATAGGATAACGTGACCGACATTGGGATCTCGAGAACTGTATGAGTTATGAATGTGTTACATTAGTAGGTCATTCTAGTGATGTATTTGTTTTATGTGTGCAGACATGAGTGTGTTATTGTTGTCTAGAACAAAATAATAAAGATGAATCGCACATCGTTGAAATGCAGATCGTTCTTTATTTTTGACAACATTTTTTATTGTTACACTCATATAAAAACTAAAGGCCTGTGTCCACGATCCTAGAAATCGATCCGAGTTCTCGAATCTCGTACGCCGCAAATCGATATCTCGGATCGTGGACACTATCAACTCGGACGCAAAAATAGAATAGAAAACTAGAATGAAAAAATGCGTTCGTCGCATTTTTTCGTACAAGTTGCTAATTTCATTTAAATGTTACTAATTTAAAATCTTGACGTTTGATGTTTGATAAGCTTGAAAATGATACGGTTATAAATTATTACCTAATTCTACTCATTTTTGGTATTGATTATAAGTAATTACTCATAAACAAATTAATATATTCGTTGTAAAAATTTAATTTACTTATTGCCGGGATAATTTCTAGGTTACGTTGTATTAGTTTGTTTTTAGTATTGGTAGAAATGGCTGAAATTAACTTCATAAATTCGACCAACCTGACATCTGTAGTCATACAAGTTCAATGTTTATGATCAAAAAATGTGATCGAGAACTCGGAACGATTTCTAGCATCGTGGACGCAGGCTTTAAGTATACAATAATGATGTTATAGCTCAAAATATAGTTGTAATACAAAATTACGTATCGCTATTCGCAAGAATATAAAAAGAATAAAAAGATTCAGATGAAAGTGTAAAACAAAATTCGGTAAATTAAGAAAGCATTAGCTAATATAATAGACAGTTACGTATAGAGGGTCGAAAGAAAAGGTAAACGCAATACAAATGGACCTTTTCAATTAAACGGCTATCTCTTTCTATCGCTGCAAATAGTAAGAAAATGGCGCGAACAACTGCCAGTTGGGCTGTCAAACGAAACGTCAAAAATATTGCAGTCATTAAAATACTTGTATTCTCAGTGAAAATTTGCATCGTTAGACATTTTAACTTCAATAAAAGCTTTTGTAACTTATTTCGATAAGATTTTTTAAAAGTTATCTGAGATATTCTCACATTTTACGTCTAAATTCTTTAGAAACAAACGCCATAGATCTCAGTTGTTCTTACTATGCGCAGATCCCCATTGCGCATATCTTCTATCTCTTTAAATTGAAAAGGTCCATTATAGCTTGTTGATATGTAAAAATAATATGTGGCTAGGTGGCCATGCCACAAAACAATAAGGCAATGCGGTGCATTGCTAACTATTTGGTTCTGTGAATTGATTTTTAAATATCAAGTTTGGTGGCAATTTCATAAAAATTTCTCAACCAATTCTAATAAAAACTAGTGAAGTTTTAGCGGAACATACAGTGTGTTCAAAAAATTTCCTAACTCGGAGTAGGCCATGAACAAAGCAACGTATGTTAATTTAAAAATATTTAATTAAATGTCGGTTAAAAATCATATTTCTAATATTCCATTTGAATTTTTATGTTTTGTTTACTAGTTGCCGGGCTTTTGCTCTACTTTACCGCCGGTAAGTGCCACTTTACCACCACAGGGTGTAATCTTCCAGTGGTAACTAAGACGTAAACAATTTTATTGCAGTTTTGCGTAAAAATTTATATAACTAGCATTTAGGCACATAAATGAAAAATAGGTCACAAAATTCGCGGAATGAAAGAAAAAATGTGTTAATGCAATCAGTTTTGTTTTTGATTCAAAGTATTTAGTCCGAAATTTCAGTTTCCCTTTTTCTGCGTCCTTGCTCCAAAGCTGTTTTTCTGTAAGTTTGGAAATAAATAAAGATCGAACGGATCTAAGGAGGGTGGTTTAAAATTTGAAAGCCAAGGTCGTGAAGAACAACCAGTGTAATATTATCTTTGTGCACGGGTTTGTTAATTTTCAGTAAGCCAGCATAAATTGTCCAGTTATTGAATCAATAAACAAAATACCCTCTTCTGTATCTCATAAATATAGTATCCGAGATTTTTCTAGCCGATTGTCGCACCTTGAACTTCCGAGGAAGTAGTGTGCCCTTTTTGTGCCACTGTAAGGCCTCCTGCTCGGCTTAGGCTCTTAGAGATGAACCAAAGTTTCATTTCCAGTAACAATTTTGGTCAAAACTTCATCTCCGCAGAAGTCCAAAAACAGTGGAGAACAAACACGTTTTCGCTTTTGAAGCGTTGATTAAGGATATTCAAAATAATTGAAGGTGAGACACCAACTATTTCTGCAAGCTGCTTTTTTTTCAGCCGGGCATCTTAAATTTTTTGATATTTTCTGAAGAAGTGGCCTCCAATAAAAATAAAACAAAATACTAGCTCAAAAAATGTTTTCAATTTTTATTGTTCTATACAGGGTGTTTCAATGAAAGTGTAAAAAATTAAGGGCATATAGTACTGACCAAAATGAGTAAAAAAGCTTAATAAACATAGGTCTGATCTTCAATTGTTTCCGAGAAAAACTGACAAAGATAATGATCGAACAAAATTTTCTGTCAGTAAATAGACTACAAAAAAAAACAATAAAATTTTATATGAAACATTTTTATTTGAAAATTAAATATTGGTCAAGGTCGCCGCAACATTTAACGTAGTACAATTATTTGATTTAAACAAAAAAAAAAACAAAAGCACATGTAAGAATACCTCTGAAAGTTAAACAAAAAGTCTCGTTTAAACAAAGTCGTAACTCTTATAGTTTTCGAGATAGCAGTGGTAAACCCCGTAAAAACTAATTTTTCACTGCCTTATATCTCTAATTCTGGTCAGTACTATTTGCCTTTAATTTTTTTACAGTATTTTTGAAACAGCCTGTATATTGTACAGTGTAAAACACGCTTTACAATTCCAGACGAGAAACGAATTGAAATTATTAGTCACCACAAGTACCCAAGGACGCAAAAGACATTTACTTACCACTGCGCAGATATTAATAATTTTAATCAAGCGATTTTTCTCAATAAATTGTCGGCTATTAAAAGTGTTATTGTTCAGGAATGTGAAACTATTAAAACATTTTTTCTTTATTAAATACCTAGCAGATAGCAACATCAATCAAAGTAAGCCGTAGGATTATGATTGGAATTTATAATTAGATTTAACAGAAGTTGTGTTTTGTTTTGTTTACTGGTTTTATACTTGACAAAGACTGTTATTGTTTACGAGACCTTGTGGTTTGATTTTATTCCGTAATTTTTATTAATAGCTGATTGTATTATCTAAACAGTAATGGAAGTGTAAAAATGCTACTGGTTTTGTAGGTAAACTTTACTACAAGTTTATAGAAATATGCAGTCTAATCTATTTTAAACATCTGGCAATATATAAAACGTCAACTAAAAGTCAATGGAAAATAGAATACATTTTGTTCTCGATATTATAAGGATCGCAACTCAATATTAATAGTAGGGCTTTTGCAAGAATTTTTATAAGCCTTCTAAGAATAAAATTAATAAATATATTTTCTCTATTATATATTTTATAATTATTGAAATTTGTGTAATATTTTGAAAAAATAAATTGATCTGAAACAGAGTGTGACATCATAGTTCATACAGCTTAACATATGACAAACTAACGCCTACTTTTATTTATATAAATAACGTAGGTGACGAAGAAACGTGGGGGGTTGTTTCACATTTTGTATTCGCAAGTTTCAGTAACTAGGCGGTCGGAATGAAAACCACAACCGGTACACATAACGTATTCAGCTACCAAACGCTATAACTGAATTTTAACCGTCGCATTTAAAAAAATCTGATGTGGCCAGCACATTACCTTCCGTCAATTCTATGTATTTTGTATAAATGTCATACAGAAAGTTCCTTGCAAAAGATTTTATTTCTTGTACATTACCTTAAGGCAGTTGTATGTATTTTATACCATACAGAAAGTTTCTAACAAAAGATCCTATATTTCCAGTAAAATTATAACACAAACATACTGTCATCTGTACTTGGCACTGACACCTTTCAGTCAGAATTTTCTTACTATAGCAGCTGTTTCCAGAATTATAGTATAGCTGGCTAATATACGATATTTAATTCCTTTATAATTTTTTAACTCTATATCCATTTAATATGATGTATAAAATGCATTCAAATCTTATAGAGAATAAAATATTCTTTAATATTTATAATAACATTAAAGGTGAAAAAATGATATTTAACATCGTGTTTTCAAGAAAAACTGTTAAAATCTTCAAATGAGGGTACTTCCGGTTGACCAGTTATAACCAAAATCTATTCAGCTCTTCATATGGGTGTAACTAAGAGGAATACGAAAGAATTATAATTTTTGAATTTGTAGTATTAGAGTTATCGCATTAGAAAATTTTGTCACACACACACACACACACAGACACACACACACACAGACACACACACACACACACACACACACACACACACACACACATACATACACACACAAACATACACACACATACAGACATCATCGTAAAAATAGTAAAAGCGTATTCTAGGGACCCTAAAACGTGCTTATTCACCAAAAACTCGCCACCGAATTTTTTGACCAAAGACAATACCTTCCTTGAATCATGAAAGGTGACGGAAGGTAAAAAGTTAGAACAAAAGTTTAAACAAGCTATCGAAAACATGAAAATGGAATAAAATGACACTGTTTTTAAACAGAAAGACTAAAAAAATCCGTACTAATGTGAGAGTAATTACCGTTCTTCCATTAACACACAGAGCAATTTATTACCTAGTTCTTTCTTTTAAAAAAAATCGTTAAATCTCTACTTCCTAGATGTCCTGGCTCTAATTTTACTGTATTCTGGATGTTGATAGGAATTCTGCTGCAAAGTCTTGTTTTTGAATGCTCACTTCATTTTGCTGGCACAAAGCATAGAAATTTCTTAAACTAATTTGGAAAAAATGTCTGCTGCAAACAAACTTGGGCTTCATTTGAATAAGAAAACAAATTTAATGAATATAAAACACCTGATATGACGCCTATTTACATAAAAACTAAGGGAAAAAATAACGGAAAGTTTGCTTTCCGGATATCTTCGCCAAACATTCGTTCGTGCCAATTATCTTCAAAATTTAATTTTCCCTTTACTTCAGACAAATTTAATTAATCTTTTTGTTTGATAAAAACTACTAGCGTTTAATTAAAACAAACTAATAAACTCTTTTCTTTTCACTAATTCACATATTGTGGAGAAAATCAACATTAAAAATCTGCTATGGGTAACACAATTCCATTTTATATTAATTTTCATGAAGATTTGTACAATAAAACAAACAAAGCTATATTCTCAAGGCCTGGTAGTAGAAAAAAATCGTCACTTATACATTCATCGCTTTGATATTATCGTAAAAATAATAAAATAGCTATTTGTGTATTAAGAGCGCAAAATGGGACATTGTCGATTGAGAGGTTGTTGCCGCGCGACGCAGGAGCGAGGCATTCTATTGAAATCGACAATGTCCATTTGCGCTCGAAACACACACAAGATTTTTTCTACAGTCGCCACAATGGGGTTCTCCACCATAACAAAAATTTATTTTTTATTTATTTTTACTTATCGGTATTTTCCATTCTTCTTGAGCTATTGCTTCAATCTAATCAAAGCATTTTATACTTTCTTTTTTGTAAATGAATGCCCTATTTTATTTTCACAGCAGTGCGGCATTTTGTTTGGTTATGTAAGTGGGTAATGTGTAACTAGAGTGTCATTAATTCCTGACTAAACGTTTCCATTAAGAATGTAACCAAGTAACATTACTCAACATTGTATAGTTAGAAATTTGAGGAGCGAGCGTTTTTTCTACTTTGTCGCTCTAGAGCGGCAAAGTGACATTTTGCGTTGACAAAAGAGAGCGCAAATGGCTACTTTGTATATAGACTGTAGAAAAACGTATTTTACGGTCGCTAAAAGTACCTATAAGTATTCCTTGTAACTAACAGGATTCCGCGGGTTCCCGGGCCCGAGGCTTTAAGGGTCAGTCCTTAAACCCTCAGCTTATAATGTTGTAATTTTCCAGATGTAAAGAAAATAAAAAATAAATTAAAAATCTATTTTATTTATGTGCATTTTATACTAAAATTCATTTTAAATAGAAAATATTACAGATACTTAGTTTTTATTTTGTGGCCGCCTTATATGTATACCAGACGCAGAGCTAGGTTCAGAAAGAAATTCTGACGACCAGTCTAGCTAACATTAGGACATACAGAGAGCCAGCAAGCTTTTAAATAATGCTCATAATGAAACACGCAAACTTCGAAATGAATTCTTACAAACAGAAGAAGAAGCTATTAATATAGCAATAAAATGGGATATAAATCCTGAATTTTCGCAAAAACGTTATTTTGATGAAGCAGCAAACTGAATAATTTTTGAAACTAATGAAGATATTTTTAGTCGATGTTTTTTTACAAGACGTTATTATTAATCAATTAAATAATAGGTCGGTTGGTCTATAGCAAATAGCAGCAAAATTTAAAATTTTAGAAACAGATATTTTATTAAATTCCACTGATGCACAAATACATGAAATGGCAGAAGAAATACGTACAATTTATGAGGCTGATGTTTCAGATATGCTATCTCATCAATTACTTAGTTTCCGATCATGTTTTTCTAATGAGCTTACGAATGTAAATTCGGTAAAAGATTTAATAAAATTTATTTTAATTGACAATTATTCATCCAGTAGTAGCTTCACAGATATAATAACGCTCTGTTTTCTTAACTATTCCCGTGACAGTTGTTTCTGCAGAACGATCTTTTTCAAAACTGAAAGTAATAAAGACTTATTTGAGGAACTCAATGGGTCAAAATCGACTATCATCTCTTGCTATACATTCTATTGAAAATGCAAAAGCGCGCTCGCTAAATTTAGACGAACTAATTTCAAAATTTGCGACTGCGAAATCAAGGAAAGTAATGTTCTAATGTGGTTGTACACTTCAAAGGAAATATACATACTTGTTGATTTGTTTTATTGAGTAATATTTATGTTTTTTGATCTTACTGTATAAGTTTTATGTTTTATAATAAATATTATATCAACATGTAATCATTTTCATTTATTGTTAATTATAAGGGGGCCCGATCAGATGGTTTAGAACTTGGGACCAACAGCTCCTTGCTATGGCCCTAAAATAATTTAATCTTACTTGAATATAAGTTTCTGTCATGACTAGCTGTCGTAATAACTTAGTTTTTAGTATTAGTGAACATAAATCCTGAAATTAGAAAAACTATAAATATTTTGAATCTCACGATCAATTATGACACAAATGAAGTGCTATGCTACTGCGCGTGCTGTTTTCAACTTATCTGGAAACTCATTTTAATATCTCGAGTAATAGATCCAGATAATTAATTTTGCAGTTGCTTAGTAGTGCGTAAAGTGCGTTAAGAGATTTATGTTGAAGTTTTCTTGTAAATATGAACATATGTAGTCCCGTTTGATACAAGTTGTAATCTTTCTGTTCAAAGTAAATGAGACTGAAAGTTATTAATAGTTATATTTATCTTAAAAAGGAAATTACGTTGCAAATGTATCCGTGGATGCGAGATTTCTAATATGAAACGCATATTGCAGAGGCAAGTGCATTTGAATATGGATATAATTTATTCCTTTATAGCATACAGGATGTAATATTGCTTTCAATTTTAACAAAAAATTCTGTAATGCGGGGTGATATGATAAAGATAAAGCTCCCCGATTTGCCGCCGCTATTGCTCAGGCGTTGGCCAGCGGAGGCCTAGTTGTGCTATTATGCACAGCCTCCCTTGCGATTGCAATCGTCATTATGGTGTGGAGTAGTAAGCGCCGTGCATTCGTTTTTGAGACATTTTTCAAAAACTTTAACTTCACAGCGATTATTCCGTACACTTTTCAGACTATGTCGACATGCAAAGGTTCCTGACAAGAAGACTATATCAGCATGGGTTCAAATTTCAAAGCATCAGATTCGGCTTTGAAAAGAAAACCGCATGGTGTAGTGCTAGCAGAGTCAGTATTTTTGAAATACTTCTCAATAACGAATGCACGATGATCACTACTCCACGCCATAATGACGACTGAAATGGCAAATGAGGTTGTACAAGATGACATAACTAGGCCCCCGCCACTAACAGCTGCGCCTGAGCAGTGGCGGCGGCAAATCAGGGAACTTTTGAGACAGATTAAAAAAAATGAAAATATAAGTTAACCTACATACCTATTACAAAGTATTAATAGTACATTAAAACACAAGTATCATAAGGCAATCTGTTAACGTACGAATCCAAGTTTGGAAAACAAGCCGCCAGGCGAGTTTTACAAAGGATGAGTGCGTCAATAGGCCTTATGATACATGTGTTTTATACTATTTTTTCTATTGAGGTAATTTTACAATTAGATTTTTAAAAAAAGGACGTCAAAAATATGTGTTGGTGTTTTCTTATCAGTTATGTTGGTAGCGCTCCCCGCTAATAATTGAAATTTCACATTTTGACAGTTTGTGTATTTTGTCTGATTGTTTACATTAAAACATTGTATCAAGCATTATATATAAGAGGAAAACCAATACATACAACGAACTCCACAGGTTTAATAATGAACCATCCTGATTTGACATATCGCTGGTTCGTGTTGGTTATTATCATAAATAAAACTTAAATATGAGATTGAAGGACGTTACGTGGACCAGCAAGCTTATTTATTGAGAAAACAACATATAAATATAACTCTTTAAATAATGAAATACTTTAATGAACAATTTATTGATCTAGACTTTTACTTTCCATCATTTTGTCAACGGATTCACTGCTCAGTTGCAGAGATAACGGCAACAGCTGTTCTTATAATTTTTAATACAAAACATATATGGCACTCATAATGTTTAAATCATATTTAAAAATTTAATATTCGATAGTTCGCCACAACGTGGTACTGAAAATCATGGATTAAAATGTCAACATTTCTTATTTGTTTGCCAGTAGACGCCACAAATTGAGTAGACAGTGTCAACATTTTCAAGTACCGTTTTAATTATTTTTAGTAATATTGCAACACAAACAATTTACCATTTTGAGGTTATCTGTCAGTTATGAAAGCATGACTACCACCTCTAGAATACGAAAGGCGCCAAAAACAGTACGTTTATAGATCTTCTAAACGTCGTGTTTTCTGTGATAAACAGTGCTTTTATAGACTCAAGAACACCGAAAAAGTACTTACAATACCGTGAAATTTTAATAGATTGGTTTGTATCTATTTTTTGGTTTGTCATAGAAAAATATAAATATATCGTGGTGGTTAGGGGTGAACATTAAGATTTTATAAAGAATTTCCTGCTCTCCTATACTTTTTACCGCAAAAAGTATAGCGTACAGAATTAAAAGGCGCATACAGACGCAAAGGCGCGTTTCTACATTTTGTATTGTTTTTGGTTTCTTGACAAATGGCATGTACTTATTTTTTTTTCTAGTTTTCGTAATTTATTTATGAACGTTAATTTGACTTATGAAATACTTATTTTTGTGACAAGTGCGGGAAATTAGTGAATCTGAAACGAAAGCAGCGAGTTTTCAAAATAACTTTTTACGCATGTGTTGCAAACAAGTTTTTTTCTGCAGTCGTTTACAAAAAAGAAAAAAACAAAATGTATTTTAAATATTTTATATATCTGCTACTTGGGCGGCTATGCATGATATTTTGAATCAGTCATTTTCCGAACTCATTTTGAGTTTAATAATATTTATTTCGCACACGTTCAAAGAAAAACAAATTCCGTATTCTTCTAATATTATCCAGTATACCTGTCATAGTTATTGCTTCTAATTAAAATTAAAAGACATTTTGAAATTTCTTTTTAAAATTGCGAAGAAACCAAAAAATATAATAAAAAATGTAAAAACACCTTTATGCAAATTTTAATATTGAACAAATTTGTATCTTACAATTTTTGTCATAAAGTAAACGACAGAAAAGTTAGAACAAGAGTTTAAACAACAAAACATAAAACTGGAATAAAATGACATTGTTTGTACACAGAAAGACTAAAAAATCCCAACTAATGTGAGAGTAATAAGAATCTTTTTCATTTTATTACCTCCCAAATTACTTTTCTTGCATTAACACCCAGAGCAATTTATTACCTAGTTTTTTCATCCCAAAAAAAATTTATTGTTAAATCTCTCTTGCAGGTGTGGCAAAAACTAAATTACCAGCATTCTAACAGCAACAAATCTTGAGCCATCCTACTTTTTGCCGATGAAAACATCAAGTGACCTAGTTAGTTCATCTGTTCATCTGTTTCTGGTCTCGAATCTCGATTAGTGGCACAGCGGGTCCGAACAATCGAACGTAGATTTTCAAAAACAATTATAACTTCCGGAGTAAAATTTCCCTAGGCAGTTGGATTTTTTCGGAGCTGATCCAAGTAATCCCTGACACAGTGCATTGCAGATGATTAAAAATGGCGGCATAGATGATGAAGTGGGAGTTTACTTAAAACTTGTTTACACGGTCGTTTAACTTGTCATTCCGTTTAATATTTGTTTGAGCTGTTACAGCAAATTGGACGAATGGATTGATAATTAATTTCTGCGTTGTGAGCGTTTACTTTGAAAGGATAGAAAGAAACACAAACATATAGGGGTTTTCTGATGATTGAGTTGTAATCGGAAACTTCTTTTCAACAAATATAAAAATTACATCGTATTACCTACAATGCATCAAAAGTTAATCGGGACCATTGATTTTCATTTTGTCAAAAATAACAAAATTTATTTAATTACGCTTGTCACAATAGAACGTCCGAAGACCAAAAAACATTATATATAATGTTAATAAATGCTCTATTAATTTTTAAACAAACATGTAAATTTTATTTAGGGATGATCAGTGGGTTTGGCAAGGTTATCGTCCAATTTATGTGATTATTCCATTCTGTATGATATTTCTTCTTATAACTACTAATATAAATAATAATATTGGGTTTTTTCCCATTAAACCCTAGAATTTAGGTTTTCTGGTTTTCGCTGCTTTTTGCCTCAAACTGATTCATTATTAGTATTTACTGATAAACTAATAATTAATTCCAGGATGATATCAATGGAATTAGTAAAAAATCACTAAATATCTGGTTCCTCGCCTCAATAAGAAATGACAACAAACGTTCCATTACATGTAATAAATGTTCAAATTTTATTTGTAAAACCTACACAATGTCAGTTGTATGTACATACTGCGTTGATACGATTAACTTTTTTGTACTAATAATTTTGTTTCTTATGGGTGTGTTTTATTTGTTTTTAGTAGACGTAGTGTTTGAATTTAAAAATTGACGATTAGAACCCACTACTTTATGTTAATTCTTCAAAAAATCCTCGACTTTCGTTTCGTGATTTTCCTTCACGCGACTAACTATAGGTACATTCACAAATGAAAATTACGCTTAGATTTATGGTTTATACTTTAGATTTAAAGACTTTGGCCGCATATTACGTAATGACTCCATTCACACTTCAGAATTTAGGGTCTCTAAATCCAAATCATAAAGCCAAACAGTGCCAGGTCCAAACTTTAGGTTTATGATTTAGGTTGACGTCACAAACTTCACCAATGAGAACGAGTCTGAAACGATACCCATCTTTACTTAGTATTCACTTCGTGCAATCAGCTTTATAACAAATGTGAGAAGAACATGAAGACTGTCATAACTTAATTGCTGAAATATAACCAATAATGCCAAGCCAATGACAGTTTCACGGCGCACAGGTGTCTTGTTGAGTACTGCCCTATCGACATTTTAATCTTGTTTTTGAAGCATTTACACAGATGTCTGTACATATCAAAACTAATTTTCAGGTAATTTAAACTTACATTTATGAATGACTTAAACTTAAACAAAAACCATAAACATAATTTTCATTTGTGAATGCAGCTTAAGGGTTAAACCTACATAAACTGAATATGTTATTCAAGTATTCTGCTATTTAATATTGGGTTACATCGCCTTTGTTAGTAATAGCTCTATTAGGCATTCCATCCACATCACAACCCTACACTTCATATTTTTCTTTTGGAGTATTGTTCTATATGTTCCCGACCGACGCCAAATATTTCGAAATTTAAATGGCACAAAATTGACCCCTGTGGTGCACTCTCCACGATAGCAATGAGTGCCCGCGGGGTGAAGCCTGGTAAATGCACGCACGGTACAAATGTCATCATCATCATTACCGATATCTGCGTACAAAGCAGGTTGGCACACCCAGCAATGGGTAATACGCCGTGATGATATATTTATTTATTATTTGCTGTATCAGTGCCGGCGAACTACTTTATATTACTTAAAGTAGTCGAAAGAATTTTGTAGAAATTTTTCACAACTTGTTTAGGTTTTATAATTTAAGCAAATGTAAACGGGCCGAACTATTATAAGCTTGGACTCGTACTACCTGTGCCCCATAATAGTTATCATATTCATTGATTATATTTGATTCTAGAATTTATAAACTCAAAGTAACAAAATCATTTATTGTAAAATCATATTTAGAAATTTCTTTTTCGGTTCTTCGATAATGGCACCATGTTTAAATTTCTCACATTCAGAGTATTGTAACAAAAATTAAAAAACAGCATTTCGAAAATCATTTATCATTTCGCGAGTTTTGTATTAGATTTTCTGATTTCCATCCATTGTTATATTTTTTGTGGAAAAGAAAAGCACAACAGGTGCACTTTGAAACTCTCGATTTTTGTATAAATTGCGGGGGCTGATAAAAAGCAGATCACGTACTTGCATGAAAACAGGAATGTGAAGGAATATTCTCAATAATCGAAATAAAAATTACCTACTACTAAATATTTATGAGATAAAGGAAGTACTATTTATATTGGAGAAGGCAAGATGACATGTCTGTTTTAATCTTTCTAAAAAAATGTTTGTCATGCTTTAAGACGTTAATGTGATATAAAAAATTCAAACACTGTTTGATGTATTAAGTAGGTGCGAAGCCTTTTAGGTTAAGCAGCCATCTTCTGCATGACCTTGCAAGGTAGACTACTCTTGGTGAATAGTCTTTTTGCTTTTTGTGAGAAAATTAGCTGCACTTAATGAAATACGTGCTTTTAAAATACAAATTATCTTCATCCATTTATTCATCAACTTGTTATTATCAAATTAACAATGTAAAAATGAGAGCATTGCCTGAAGAGAAGACGAAAATAATAGCAATCATCATTAAAGAAAAAATGATGAATTAGTACTTGGAGTAAAAAGGAAGTAATCAATTTAAACCAAATATTTAATTATATCTGATCTACTTTGGGATATGCTTTATCATTCCAGACAATTCAATCTAACGACACAAATATCTTTGGGCTAAGAATGTAAAGAAGTAAATAATAGAAGCAGTTAAATAGAAGTGTAGTAGCTATGCTAGTTTTACTAACAAGATGAGATTCTAATCTAATACTACTTTTAAAAAAGGATTTAAAAAATACTAAAATTAACGAGACACACCTTTATAAAAAACTTCTTTACAAGTTTAACATCAAAGAATTAATTTCTTCTAATGTTATTTAGTTGAACTAAAAAATGTAGGTAATACAAATCGGTTTTAACGGTACATTAAATAATTTCTTACACGTTAGCCAAGAAACTGTTTTATCTAATTGCATCAAAATTAATTTTTCGTACCAAAATATCTGCTCATATTCACTGAAATTGTAATAACTAAGCCTTCACGCTTCGAGAGTGGTGTAAAATGTTTGCGGCCTAACAGCATTTGATTCACGATATATACATGGCCAATCAACAAATCAAAGTTTGAGAAATGGCAGAAGCTGTGGCTGTGAGCATCTCGTATTAACGGGTTCAAAACATTTTAACCAATGAGTTACAAATGACAAAAATTACTACTAGGTGGGTCTCCCGACTTCTAATGTTTAATCAGCAGAAACGTTTCCAGACGTCGGCTTACTTGATATTTTCTTATCACGCTGATCCTGATATGTTTATATGGAAATATTTGTTACTACCAATGAGACATGAGTTCAGCACTATCAGCGTAAATCAAAGCAATAGTATCAAGAAAGCAATGACGGTGCCGTCCGCTGACAAAGTCATGGCTTCTGTTTTTGTGGGACGCGAAGGAAATATTGATGATGATGAAAATAATTCGTAATGTAATTAAATGCATAGTTTCCATGAAATAGGACACATAATTGATATATACCGTGTGTTCAAAAAAAATCCTAATTCAGAGTAGGCTATGAACAAAAAAACGTATGTCAATTTGAAAATATTTAATTAAATGTCAATTTTACATGTTATATTGTCAAAAATGTTACCTAAAGAAATCAAAACTTTTCTTGAATCTTATTTTAGAAATGGAAACAAACTAAAAAACAGCGAATGTCAATATACTGTATCAGACACACGTTTCTCTGTTCAACATCTACTCCGACTCTTTTGAACAGACTGTATTTATTTCAGACAAATAAATGCTTCAAATAAATTATTACATTGCTTGAATTGTAGATATATTTGGATCTATTCAAGCGTATGATTTATTTGTAACAAATAAATTTAAAGTTCACGTAATTATATATTTTTCTGTGTGTATATTTACACTGAGAAAAATGACTGGTTTTTAGCAAATAAATATTCATAATTAAGGGGTACTTCATTCATTCAATTATTGCAACCTTGCAACAAATACAATTTAATCTTTAATATGAAATGTATTTTATTCATTCAGTTATATTATTTATTTGACCGTCATTTATTTAAATTTAATTTAATTTTCTCAAATAAACTAATATATTTATGTTAGTAATTTAAATTGAGATTTTTAATAAATAAATTTATAATTTTCTGAAATATTTACTTGTTTCTTACAAATATGTAATTGTTTAGAATTAATTTCATAATATACTTGTGTAAACTTTATGTTAATTATAATGAAAAATAGTTTTTATTGTATGAATCTATATTTATTTGTCACAAATAAATATTATTTGTGGCAAAATGATATTTCCATTCAATGAACAATGTTCTATTTGTCAAATGACGATTTTAGGTAAAGTGACTTGTATGGGCTTGTTCATTTGTTGTACGTTGCATCTTGTTTATGGTGGTGCTCATTTCTGACAGTGCTCATTTCTGACAGTGTTCATTTCTGGTGATTTGTTTTTCATTCGTATATTAAAAAGTGGTGAATATGGTTGACGAATCAATGAAAAATATACTACTTGAGTGGAGTTTTGGATATTTGCTTTGCATTTTTCAGTGTATCTTTTGTGCCAAGGCACATGCTACCTGTACAGATTGTGTATTTATAATTTTAAATTTTTTTATTATATGTACATTAATAAACTTAAGGATGTAATTTGTGTGTTCATGAAAATATGGCGTACCAATAAATTATATGTACTAGTCTTTATTTAATTATTTTCCTTCAATTTTAATCTTTTTAGAGTGGACAGGTTATGAGAGGTAGGTATTTACATTTGGTTCAAATAAATTATTATATATCCAATAATAATGAAATAAATTTAGCGCAATTAAAATAATTGTTAACCTAAATAAATGCATAGTTCTCATGAAATAGAAGATATAATTGATCTCAATATATATTTATTTGAGACAAATAAATGCTTCAAATAAATTATTACATTGCTTCAATTGTAGATATATTTGGATCTATTCAAGCTTATGATTTATTTGTAACAAATAAATTTATAGTTCGTGTAATTATATCTTTTTCTCAGTGTATGGTTTCGCAAATTTTGTAATTTTCGTTGAACCTCTCCGACAGTAAAATTATTAAATTGTGATGCAATTTTAAAACGCACTCCATTTTTTAATTCTCTATAGCCGTATTCTTCACATTTTATATTTCAAAGTATAGTTATACGTCTGAAGCTGGATTCAGAGATTGCGTAGTAAACACAGCATAGGAATACACAACACAGGAAAACATAGAAACTTAAAACCAATTCAGAGATTGTACAGAAAACATAGAACTATTGTATGTAGATAAATTCATGTCAGAAAATCCATTCTCTTTTTGTCGTAGAGGATCGGCGACTTCTCCACTAAACTGATTAACTTTATGTCTTGTTCATAAGAATCACTCATTTTTTAAATAATTATAATAAACACAACGGCAATACAAAATAACTTAAAAGTTGTCTTAACCAAACTTCAAAACAAATGTCAGCAAGTTGTCAACAGTAACGCGCTGTAGTAGTAGGCGTGGTGTAACTACGAATACTCACGAAACATAGCGCACATGGCCGAACATGGCAAAACATAGCTTCGAAATAAAATATGACCAATTCCCCATGTTTTGCTGTGTTGTGCTATGCTATGTCTGTAACTATGAATCAATACACGCTTTTCCGTATGTTCATTTTCTATGTTTTTCTGTGCTATTCTATGCTATGTTTACTACGCAATCTCTGAATCCAGCTTGAGAGTACTGTCATAATACGAACTGAGTTCAAACTTTGCGAGTAATTATCAGATAGCTATGTTTGACCTTGTTCACTTGAGAGCAAACTCTCAGAAATCTACTATCGACGAGTTTTACGATACTGCCTGCAAGTTACTCTCAGGAGCGTGTCCACTAGTGAATACTGCTTTCGAGAGCGACTTTCGAGAGTTTTACCCTCACGTGGCCAGGCTCCTTTACAAGTGAAGATATCAAAATTTAAGGTTAGAAATTAAAATGAAAATACAGGTGACAAATGAACAAGCTCAAACCTCCTAAACCATTTGTTTATCTATGTTAGGTTAGTATGAAGTCACAATAGGTTACTATGAATTCACAATAATGTACAATAATATCTGTTGTAATAAATACTATTCATTATATGACTTGGTGGTAGATTTATTGCTACTTGTAGAGTGATCCGTATTTAACCTAGTGGTCATGAATCTAATATAGAGTGACATTGTTTGCACAGACGTTCGTGTGTGGTAGGTAGGTGTCGAGCATGCGCTGTTCACACTAGTATTAATTACACAAATAGGTTTAAATGTAATTGAATTAGGGCAAACATGCAGACACGCATGCTAGGCTGTCTCCGCTGTCCTGCGGCCGAATCCTTTCAATCTCGTGATTACCAGAGGAATTATTCACCTAATTCAATTTGCTGGACACAACGTTCTGTCCAGGACGGTTACCTTTACCCAACACCTACACAGAAAGAGAAGAACAACGAAAGTAGGCTAGTTGGCAATGACGCGATAGACTTATGCTTTATATTCTTATAGGAACAATCGGCCAAACAATTTGTAACAAATAATCTTGTGAACAATAATATGCAAGTTACAAGTGCCAACGTAATAATTCAAAACGCCGCAATAATTGGAAATTAAAATACTCATAGGTTTTATAAGGAAAATGACGTAGTTGCATTCATTGTAAAATCCGTCTTCTATAAAACGCGGGCAAATTGTCAAACCTCCGTTGACTTAGCTATAATCAAATTTTGTAATGAAGCATTTTTTTGTTGCAAGCAATATTTTTCTACTAATCAAGAATCATTAGATATAAACAGAGGAATATTATATTCACCAAATTTATATATTCAAAATTTGAATATATTGGTATTTGGCATAAATTATAAGACGTTACAAATTAGTCCAGTCAAGGAACGCTCAAAAGGAGAATGGAGAATGCATAGAGGGTGTCACAATTTTTCACTTCAGGGTTTTGTTTGGAGTTAGGAGGTAAACATACTAAAAGTCCGCGGACATAGGTGGTGAGCGGGGTGCAGGCGGTACCATAAAGGTATCTATTATTGAATTTTTGCTTATATTTTGAAGACGATCTTAGCAAAAAAGCCGTTATATAAAATGAAAGCTGATAAAATTTACTACATTTTTGCTTTTTAGAGTTTTTTTCTATCCCCTACCGTTTATGAGATATCCACTATCAAAAACCGCAAATTTCCGAGAAAAAATATTTTGCCTTACGTTTTTTTAAACTTTGCGCTCTAACACACTGAGAAAAAGATATAATTACGTGAACTGTAAATTTATTTGTTACAAATAAATCCTAAGCTTGAATAGATCCAAATGTATCTACAATTGAAGCAATGTAATAATTTATTTGAAGCATTTATTTGTCTCAAATAAATATATATATTGAGATCAATTATATCTTCTATTTCATGAGAACTATGCATTTATTTACGTTAAGAATTATTTTAATTGCGCTAATTTTATTTCACTATTATTGGATATATAATAATTTATTTGAACCAAATTTAAATACTTATCACTCATAACCTGTCCACTCTAAACAGATTAAAATTGAAGGAAAATAATTAAATAAATAGTACATTTAATTTATTCGTACGCCATATTTTTATTAACACACAAATTACATCCTTAAGTATATTCATGGATGGATGTGTCTTGGCATAATAGATACACTGCAAACTGCAAAGCAAATATCCAAAACTCCACTCAAGTAGTATATTTTTCACTGTTTTGTCACCCATATTCACTACTTTTTAGCACACGAATGAAAAACAAATCGCCAGAAATGAACACTGTCAGAAATGGGCACCAACATAAACAAGATGCAACGTACAACAAATAACGAGTCCATACAAGTCACTACTTAAAATCGTCATTTGACAAATAGAACATTGTTCACTCAATGGAAATATGATTTTGCCACAAATAATATTTATTTGTGACAAATAAATATAGATTCATACAATAAAAACTATTTTTCATTGTAATTAATATAAAGTTTACACAAATATATTATAAAATTAATTCTAAACAATTACATATTTGTAAGAAACAAATAAATATTTCAGAAAATTATAAATTTATTTATTAAAAATCTCAATTTAAAACACTAAACTTAAATATATTAGTTTATTTGAGAAAATTAAATTCAATTTAAGTGAAATAAATCACGGTCAAATAAATAATGTAACTGAGTGAATAAAATATATTTCATATTAAAGATCAAATTGTATTTGTTGTAAGGTTGCAATAATTGAATAAATGAAGTACTCCTTAATTATGAATATTTATTTGCTAAAAACCAGTCATTTTTCTCAGTGCACCTTATCTCTTCGGTTTATAGAAAAATTCGTATAAAAGAAGTTAAAGAGAATTAAATTTCCTTTAAAATGGTATAAAATTTTCTATGTTAACTTCAACCGATCAAAAGTTATAGCAATTTCAATTTTTTGAGTAAATTTCGAGATTCCGCTGGAAGAATGTACATTTAGTCTAGGGGCCTGAGGTAAGCACGTTGGAAAGTGTGCGTCGACGGATTTTCTCTTCAGATTGTGTTTACAAGGTTGTTAGATATGTTTTTATCTTGTTCACATGATCTGTAGCCCGTCAGTTTTTTTTTCAAAATGGCCGCCAAACATATGCCCGTTTTAATGCATTATGATAAAGTAAAAAAAGGGAATTTATGTCGAATACTATCATGTTTGGTATCAAATTAAAACACTAGGTACTGTCAATTACATTGCCGTGTTAGTTATGTAAATTGACATGCATACAGGGTGATCGGCGAAAGTCTGGCACCAAGAATACTTCATTATTTTGAGTTTTTGAGAGATACAAAAAAAAAGGTTAACAAGCAAAGTTTAACTAGGCAAAGGGGCTCATAAGATGATCGTAGTAAGAATTTTGTGTCACCTCCACATCGGTTTTAGCGGAAATGGGTACCTTCTCGGTCACCCCTGCACACTCCTGTGTCTGGGAACATTTAATATGTTTTTATGTTTACCTCCTTACGGATCCAAACAAAGCCCTGATGTCAAAAATTGTGGCATCCTCCATGCATTCTACAAACCCTTTATTGACTGGACTACATTGGCCGATATAAATTAAAGTTTCAATTCAGAAAAGATAAAAGTTTGATTCACGTCAGAGAAAATAGCAAAATATTGTTTTTAACAAAAAACTTACTAACCAATAAGTTAGGTAGGTACAAGATGTTAATATCTTTATAATTAACAAACATGTTAATAACAAATTTTCAGAAATTATTACAAACAAGAATTCAACAAATGTTGTTACAAAAGTTATTAACATTTTGTAAGTTTATATTTAAAATTCGCGAAAACCTTGTTAATTCGGTCTATTTTGTAGAAATTGGTTAAAAATATCAAGTAGATATAGATCTAAAAACCTAATTTTTGGTTGTTAACCTAATTATTTAGTGGAAAATTTTAACAACTTTAATCAATGAATGAGTAGAGTAGGCTCCAATAAACCGTATAAAGACAGCTTATTTTTTTTCTGGAAATCCCAATAAAATTGTCAGAAAATATTTCTCTGTATAATACGTTTAAAACAGTATAAGCATAGCATTATTTTCTTATGTAACAGTTGCATTTTTGTTAAGTGCGCGTAATTTGTAAAATTAAAAAAATAAAGTTCTTAATGGAAAGAATCTCAAAAATTCTAAATTAATTCAGGTTTTTTATTTTATGCTTTACAGTAGCAAATTAATTTAAAATAGAAAGTCCGGTTATAATGAATTTAAATGAATGTAGTACGTGCAACCATTTAAAGCATTTAAAAACCTTTAATTCTTGAAATACTTGAACATGAACATATGTTTGTGTATGTAGGGCAGGACTGACATCGTAGGCTCAAGGGTACAACATAAGTTTAGTGTTAACGCTACTGTATAATTTGCATACATTTATCTTTCCATTTACGCACATGTCGGTATGTGAAGTTCGTACGATATGTAAATAGGTGTTACGTTTAAATATACATAATTCTATCATTTACGGGACTAATCTTGTGCGATTTTGATGCAAATTGAATAACAACATAAATGTTGTTTTCCAAGTAAATTCCATTTAACTAATAAACAATAACATTTATCATCAATGTGTTGTGTTCGAGGTTGCTGCGGAAATTACGAGAATTGTAAATATCATTACCTATCGACACTTTATTAGTTTACGAGTATGTGTAACTGCAAATAATTCACTTAAAAAACCTACTTATAAAATGTTTCTGACCTTATTTGTAATGAATATTTCTTCGGAAATGTTAAACATATTGTTGCTGTTGTTTACCTGAAAAATAAAATAATATTTTAATATATTTTCCAGAATATACAGGTGTTTCCTTTAAAACAACCAGCGCTTTTTTGGGCGAACTAATGACGTAAGAAAAAAATGTTATATACAAGAAATGATCAAGAATAAGGGGCTAATTTATTAATAATAACAAACCGGAAATTCGACCAGTGGTTCTCAAACGGCAAAACAAAATTATATTTTTTTTAAATGGTATCCAATATAATTTTTTAGCCCATTAGATAAAGAATTTTTTTCTGATATCATCTATATAAATATGGTATAGGGTTGTATAACAATTATTTCGAGAAAAATGGTATTAAAAACATTGTTATAATATTACAATAGGCTATGCAATACACAGGTACGTCTGTTGCCTAGTTACGCTAGTATGTAGTAAACCCATTTTTTATTACATTATTTCTAGTTTTTAATACCACTTTTCTCAAAATAATTGTTATACAACCCTATGCCATATTTATATCGTTGAAATCAGAAAATAATATTCTATTTAAAGGGCTAGAAAATGATATAGGGCGTCATTTAAAAAAATTAAATTTTGTTTTACTGTTTGAGAACCACTGGTTAAATATTCGGTTTGTTACTATTGATAAATTATCCCCTTATTCTTGATCATTTTTGATATAAAACATTTTTCTCTAAAGTTGTTAGTTCGCCCAAAAAAGCGCTGGTTGTTTTAAAGGAAACACCCTGTATATGTACTTGTATTAAAATACAAATTCATACATAACTCAGTTGAATTTAATTATGACGAACACTCACATATTTTAAATTACTTGCCAAAAGAACTTATTGAAATTAAAACACAAAATATCGCAAACAGTCATGCAAAATCCGTAGCATAATACAATATATAATACAGTAAACATTTTGTAATTTTGGGAATAAGTGATTTAAAATCAACAAGAATCCTTTAGGCCCAGTTGCATAAAATATTGTTAACAATAATCGCGTTTGGGAAGAGAAGAAAATTCCTGGATTGCAGTCAATAAAATTTATTTAAATCGGCCTCTACCGGTTTCGGCAACACATTTGCCTTCTTCAGGAGCTATAAAAATTGTACAACAGATTCATTTACGTTTTACAGTGTGTATTACAATTCTAACTTACGTGATTTATTCTATTTTATGCATATGTAAATGTAACATATTAAAAATACAAAAATAACAGGTACAACACACATTTGGACGTCACAGTTAAAAAAATAAATAAATATGATAAGGTAGACTAAAGTCGTCAAAAATATAAATTTGTAAAAAAGTTTACACCCTTTGAAAAATTTTAATTAAGTTTGAACATGTTAAGTTCCGATGTTTTTTAGGAAGGTTTACCGCCATTTATTTAAAAGTTTTATATGTTTTATTATTCTTTCTTTTATTTTGTTTTCATGTAACGTTAAAATTTTAGACATAGAACAAAATCTGCCAAAGCGCTTGACACTAGAAATTTTACATATAAATGACGATAAAAACAATATTAACTTAAAAACAGACACAATTAACCTCAGCAAAATATACACAAACATTTTAAAATTTAACAATAAAAAGAAAAGAAGGATGTCGATACCTATAGGTTAGATTACTGTACAGTTGGACTTTGGTTGTTTTTTATATATTACAAACAACAAGTACATTTTTTCATCTATATACAGTATAATGCTATTAATTTAATTAATACGTTTTTTTATTCTGCGTTTAAAACAGATAAAACCTGTTGCATATTTTCTAAATTCGGTGTTTTACTCATTAAACTCTTATTGGTTGAAACATAAACTTGACAGCCGAAGGATCCGATGAAATGAAGATAGAAGGAATCATTTGATTTCTTGTTAATGTTGTTTATATTAAGTTTCATATTTTATAATTATTGTTATCAGCTAATTCAAATAACTACTATCTCGATTGTTATACTTATATCAAGCAGATTGAATTTACTCTTTTTTCAACTACAGTAGAAGAATCGGAGAATTTATGGAAAACAAAGAAACTCGCTTACATTTTTTTTTATTAAACCGATTTTCATAACAACTGTTTCTATAATCATACTTCTATGCTTTCCACACATTTATCAGTACGAAAAGAAAAATTAGAATAAAAAACATGTCTTTATTTTTTTGAATAGTTCAAATATGGAACGTAAGTAAACATATCAAAAAGTAAATATTTATTATCTGTTACTGTGAAGCCTGTCAAGGTTAGAAATGAACATGCATATAAAACAAAACGTAGAAAGTTCCATACTTACTTCATGAACATATTTAAATTATGGTTAATATTAAAATTTAATTATACTGTTAAAAGTTTATGTAAATTATAATGCGTAGCTACTGTTCAATAACAAAATAAAACAAAACGTTCAAATTGTAATAAAATATGCATAAATTTAACTACATGTATATTTAATTTACTTTCAAATCTAGTATTTTATTTATAATTTAAATGAAACTTTCTCTAATCAGCATAAAGTTCATCCTTATATTTTTCCAAAACTATTTTTTATTTGTTAATTTTTTATTCATAAAATGCTAATAACTTTGAGATTTATTGGCTTCTTTTACTCTTTCATTGAAATGGTAATAAGGTGTAACAAAATCCTGGATGTCAAAATAATAATTCAAAAAACGATGGTCGACTGTGTTAGGGATGGAATTAATAAAGTTTCGGACTAGCAGTCAATATTACAATTTTATTCTCGCCGACCTTTTGACTATAAAATAGTCTTCTTCAGATGACGAGTGTCTGAGTGTCAGGTCGCGAATCTAGGGAACCGGGTTCGATCCCGACCGACGCCAAATATTTCCAATTGCAAAATTGACCCCTGTGGTGCACTCTCCACGCCAACAATGAGTGCCCGTGAGGTGACGCCTGGTAAACGCCCGCACGGTGCAAATATTTCATCATTACCGATATCTGTATACAAAGCAGATTGGCACACCCAGCAATGGGTAATAAGCCGTGATGATATATTTATTTATTTATTTTATTTTTTCAGGGCTAGAATGGTCCAGATGAAGGAAAATATACACATGTGGATAAGCGTAGATACATAAAAGACGGAGATTTAAAAATATAAATAAATAAATAAATAAATAGTTAAAAATCATAGATCACAGAGTGAAAATCGTCAATAATAAAAAACTTCTCCTTGATGACTAATATAAACTTTGCTGAATACAATTTTTTTTAATGGTAACCGTAAAACTGTTTTTTATACAAATAAAATTCCAATAATAATAATAATAATAATAATAATAATAATAATTACGTTGTAATAATTCTTTATCAATCTCTAACTCAATCAAAACCATCAATACTCTTCAATAACCCTTTCTAACCACAATTTTCTGCCTTTGCTTGACAGGTTGACCACTACTGTCACCATCTTTAACCGCAGGGCCGCGGAGTGACCATTGCCAGGTCTAACCGCAGTCTCCGGCTGCTCGAGAGCTCATCCGACTCGGAAAGTGGATGAAGCGAACTTCCTAGCGGTCAATAGGTCACCCAAAGTGAATGGAAGAGAGGTCAGCTGGTGAGAGACAATTTATTTAGAGAATTGTACAGACAATATGGAGTTCTTGATTGAGTATCGAACAAGGTTCAAAATTGGAATCATGGATTGTATGGGGATAGTGTTTGCGAAGTGATGATTACACTAGTTCATTGAGAGTGTTGCTTTGAATTGAAATCAACAAAATTAAGTTAGTTACAATTTAGAGCAGTTTCTTCAGTTTTTAATGAGGAAATTATAAAAGTACTCAGGATATGAAAAGATTGGTACGGAGCTTTTAAAAAGTGGAAAAACGCCCGCATGGTACAAATATGTCATCATCATTACCGGAATGTGTGTACAAAGCAGACTGGCACCCCCACCAATGTGTAAAATGCCGTGATGATATATTTTTACTTCCTTGTACATAGTAAAAGAAGTACTGTAATCACGAAAAATTTCGGTTTACAGATTTCAACGGAAATATCCATTTTGACCATCCCTAAATCCATTTTGACTAATTTCTTAGTGACGTCTGTACGTACGTACGTTTTTCGCATAACTCAAAAACGGTAAGCCGTAGAAAGTTGAAATTTTTATTTAGGACTACTATAACAATTAGTGGTACACCTCCCTTTTTGATCATTACATAATTTCCACAAATGGAACGTTACTTGAAGCCTATAATTGATTTTAATGAAAACTATTTTAAAATGTAATCCAAAACTTGTCAAATTTTGTGTATAAGACTTTTGTGTAAATGGGAATAACGTAGTAGATAAAATCGGATAACCGGAAGTGATATATTACCTGAAGTTGTTAACAGTATTTCTTGAATAAAATGGTTTTATTTTGATTTTAGAAATAAATCATTCAAATAATAGTTTTAAAGAATTAAATTATGCGTCTAGCACACTTAATATTATTAAATTAGCCCTTTGTATACGCGAGATATGTAAATTTAAAAATTATATATCTTGGTTTTTGTAATAAAGCTTGCTATGGATTAGGACAAAAAAGTATAAAAAAATAAAAAAAAATAATGATAATGTAAAATTACGTCAAATACGTGAAATTTTATAATTGGGTCTATATTTCATGTTGGTCTTGCGTACAAGGAAGTCGTGTGGTGTCCACTTCAGATATTTTATTTATTAAGAAACGAATGATTAAGTTTATTGTTGATAAAAATAATTTTTAAAATATACGAACCATTCTCAGTCATTGGATCGTGACTCTCCTGTTAACCAAAAGTATATTAACAATAAATAAGTAAAAGGTAAGTAAAAGCTAATAACCGAATGAATGGATTTTTGTTTGAAACTCTAGACAACTGATAATAATTTATGATAATTTTCATTAATAAGTATACAGAACTGTCAAAAATATGGGTACATTGTACACATGTTAATTAGTTTGACATCGTTTTTCCTGTTATTATATATTGGTGCCATTTTTTGCATTTTTTGTATCTTAAATTCAACTTAACATTAATAACACTTAACAATGTGACATTTGAAGATCTGGGCCTCGTAGAATTCGTAGTGGGAAAAACCCAATTCCGACAGAATTTGAAATCAGACAGAATTTAAAGTTACAAAATCGAGGCTCTGGAGTTTTGATATTCACCCCAATTCCGTAACAAAGTTTCTAACTCTTGCTATAGCAAATAATCAATAATAATTGCAAACACGGAAGAAAAAATGGAAATGACTGGCTTTATATTTAGTTCGAATGCAACACTGCTAAAAACTTAGCAACTTTTTTACAGAATAGGGGTGATTAAAGTTTTAATTTGTCCGTTCTTCTCTGTTGATAATTATTTCAGGCATAAATAATCAGAATAATTGCATTAAAAACATTAGATATCTAGGCAACGAACGATATAAAAAACAAATCACTGTTACCAATCTAAATATTAACCAAATATTTCCTTTAGTGGAAAATATTTAAAAAAATAATGTACCTATATGAAAGCCGAAATTTAAAATCAACAATGTGATTGCAATTTTTCAATCTATCAAAAAGGGTTTGGTAACCGATAATCGACATCGCATAAAAATAAACATCTTTACACGCGATAAAGCGGTAATCGTTCCCAGCAATCAGCTTCAAATCACAGACCAGAATCAATCACCACTCATTCGCCATCCTTGTCTCTCTCCATTTATCTTTGTTCTTCAAAGCAGGACACAATTATTAGTTGATTTCTCGTCCTAAAGCGAAATTCACAACGTTGGCTATGCAATGCATCGAACAAGTGAATGGAATGAAGAGAATGATTGTGGGTATGTAGGTTCATGCTGAATTGTAGGATGATTCAGTGATTGATGGTTAAATGCTAAAGCATGAAAATTGCTGCTATTCATGAGCTGAGCAATGAAGAATTTATGTTTTGATAAGATTAAATTAGAGAAATTGGTAAATTGCAAGCTTTCAGAAGATATTATTTGTGAAATTAAAAAGAGGTAGTTTATAGCTTAAATAATAAATATTCCTGTCGTATTTTTCAACGGAATCTTTAAAAACTGTGACTGTGCGTGATAGTATTTATTACCCATTGTTAAAATTTTGCTTTACATAAATGGTGAAGTAATCATTTCATGTCGATTCATCAAAATATAATTAGTCAAAGTTTACATTAGTCATTTGTAATCAATATACAAGAATCAAATTAATCACCCCCCCCCCTCTGTTTTTCAAAATAGTTTGGATTACCGGGTAAATGCAAAATTCCTATAGGGCGCGAGCAGACACATGACTCGAGCGATTTTGACGTGCTTGGAATCAGCTGATTTGTGTGCGCATGTCATTTTGACAAGAACAATGTCACGTTGACAAGCCCAATGTTTTGATTTATTTTGATTTTTAACTGCTAAAATGTTATTATTTTTAATTTCATATGTTTTACTGCTTAAAAATTGTAGAATAATAACATTAAAGCAGTTCAAAATCAAAATAAGTCAAAACATTGGTACTGTCAACGTGACATTGTTCTTGTCAAAATGACATGCGCACACAAATCAGCTGATTCCAAGCACGTCAAGGTCGCTCGAGTCACGTGTCTGCTCGCGCTCTATAAAATCCAAACAAGTTCAGTTGATTTTACCTTCCGTCATCCTTTCAGGTAAGGAAGATATTGTTTTTGTTGAGTTTTTAATGAATAAGCCCGTCCCTAGAATATGATTTTACTATATTTTCGATGCTGCCTGTACATCTGTGTCTGTGTCTGTGTCTGTGTCTGTGTCTGTGTCTGTGTCTGTGTCTGTGTCTGTGTCTGTGTCTGTGTCTGTGTCTGTGTCTGTGTCTGTGTCTGTGTCTGTGTCTGTGTCTGTGTCTGTGTCTGTGTCTGTGTCTGTGTCTGTGTCTGTGTCTGTGTCTGTGTCTGTGTTTGTGTCTGTGTGTGTGTGTGTGCGTGTGTCTGTGTGGCTGTGTCTGTCTGTCTGTGTCTGTCTGTGTGTGTGTGTGTGTGTGTGTGTGTGTGTGTGTGTGTGTATGTGTGTGTGTATGTGTATGTGTATGTGTGGGTATGGATGTGGGTGTGGGTGTGTGCGTGCGCGTGTGCGTGTTCGTGTGCGTGTTTGTTTATTTTTTATTTACTGATAGACAAATGTCAATGTGAAGTGCGATTGACATAGTATGTGTTATAACTTTACTGCATATATAGAATCAATTCTCAGAAACTCTCTGTATGTAATTTGTACAAAATATATAAAACTGACAGAAGGCAATGTACTGGAAATATAGAATCTTTCGCAAGAAACCGTCTGTATGAAATTTGTATAAAATACATAGAACTGACGGAAGGTAATGCGCTGGCCACTTCAGATTTTTTTTATTTTGTAATAAATTATAGATCCGCAAAAAATCTCAAATTAAATACGTTGACCCCTATTACGAATTAATGCGATCGTAATACGGGTCCTTGTTTTTATGCTTATTATGTGCATGGAGAAAAATTGCCCCAGTTAACCAATGTACTGTTTTTAAATGAGAAGTTTTTTTTTTGTTTGCTGAAAGTTTGAATTTTTGACTACGCTTGGATTCAATATGAAAGATGTGAAAAAATTAATTCATCCTTATAAACATTTAGTATAATATTATTTATTATCATCAATAATATTATTTAAAAATACTTTAGATTGTGACCTGATGATTATGTGAATATTATACCGTCTATTTACTTGAAACCTGTTGTCTGTAAGATATATAATGTTAATTTTCATTTTGCAATAATAGTAAAAGTAAAATATAAAATTTAGATGAAAATTATAAATATAAAACTTGTTCAGAACGTAAATCGATGCTATTAACATACCTAGGATTGGTATATATATATATATATATATATATATATATATATATATATATATATATATATATATATATATATATATATATGTAATAGTATAATATTGTTAAGTAGTTACCATAGATATGGTTGTTATGTACATTACGAGTTTGACAAATATAGAATATAGAAAACCGACTTAAGACTTCCGACTGTATTGTATTAAAAGCCCAAAATATATTGTTTGTAATTGCATCCTGACTTCCAAATTTATTTCTCCTACAACCTCAGAAGTGGGATTACCTAAAATTTAGCTATTTCAGCGGAGACCATAAAGAAGACGTAGACAAATGGATAAGAAAAATCGACATTATACAAAATTGACGACTCTGTCATTTCAGTTTTAGCGACCAACAAATTAGAACACCGTGCCAAAGAGTGGTATGATTCGCAAGCCACTCTTAGCGAACTTCCGTTGCCGAACTTCCGAAACTTCCGAACTGCCAAAGAGTGGTATGATTCGCAAGCCACTCTTAGCGAACTTCCGTTGCCGAACTTCCGAAACTTCCGAACTGCCAAAGAGTGGTATGATTCGCAAGCCACTCTTAGCGAACTTCCGTTGCCGAACTTCCGAAACTTCCGAACTGCCTTTAATAAAACATTTATCTGTCACTTCTGTCAAAATCAAAAATTTTGAATTTCCAGTATTAATTGACAGTGGTAGTACTGTCAATATAATTCGAGAAAACGTGGTTCAAAAATCGAATTTATGTGTAGAACCGGACTATCAGGTGTTCACTGGTTTGGGGATGAAGAATATAAAGAGTCTTGGACGAGTATCTTTTTCGCCTGCTGGCATGAAGATGTCTCAAAAGGACCGTCACCAGAAGAAAACATAATACGGTATAGTCGATCTGAGTACTGCAGTCCTCCTCAAAATTTAAAGTTATGGCCTTCGGATGCAGATTCTGATTCCGATGTCGAATCAGACTCTGTAGTCGAGGACGACTATTTGTCAGGAGAGGCCGAATTGTAATAGTATAATATTGTTAAGTAGTTACCATAGATATGGTTGTTATGTACATTACGAGTTTGACAAATATAGAATATAGAAAACCGACTTAAGACTTCCGACTGTATTGTATTAAAAGCCCAAAATATATTGTTTGTAATTGCATCCTGACTTCCAAATTTATTTCTCTTACATATATATATATATATATATATATATATATATATATATATATATATATATATATATAATTGCCGCAGATGTCGGTTTGAAATCCGAGCTCGTAGAGCGAGGATTTTAAGACATCTTGGCTTGTTAAGTTTCATAACATCATCCAAGGTAAATTCAATAGATTATCAGTTTCAGAAAATGACATTATTAATTAAGATTATTTTTTGAAATTCTCTCATTAATGCTACTTTCAGAATGCAATGATTTCATTTCCATTTTATATATTTCATTTTCACTGTTGGTACATAATCTAATCTAATCTACAACAAAGATTATACAATATTATAGAAATCATCTGCATGAAATCATCTACACTATTTATGTAGAAATTACACGCATATTATTAGCCAGTAAAATAACTTTAGTAGTTTCGCAATTTTTGTATTTATCATTCTACAATTGTCACGTGTAATATTACTTTCCTTTACACGTTTACACAATCTTTTACCCAATAGTTCAATTAGCATTTATAAGTTAGTAGGATATAAACAGCTTCCGAATTAAAATAAAGAAAAAACTTTCAAACTCCTTTTAGAACTATCGTCTTAGTTCTTTTGCCTTGTTGAGTAATTCAAGCACGTAGGCCCTATAAACATAAAACCCAACGACCAAATCTTCGCTGGTGTCAATAAAATCGCAATAATGGCATATTAGCGCAAAATTTCTATTCCCACGGCTGCTCAAGGCACGATTCCAAAAGAAAGACGCAGTAATTGAAGAACAGTGTCTAGGGAAGAACCAGGTTAAATGAAAACAGCAGAATCGAGTGAGCAATGCAAACAGTTGCCTAGAACAACGGTACGACTACTTTCACTTGTTCAGCGATCGGCTCAGTTCCTGCGATAGGCAGATGTTCGTGATATATCAGAGTTCTTCATAAAACATTTTGACATATGGTGTTAATTATTATTTTTAATGAGAATATTGATGGAAGATATTAGATTTGCTTTTAAAGTATAACAGAGTTTGTAGTTTATCTATTTTAATTGGATGTTGAATAGAAAGAATTGGATATCATTTATTTCCTATGTGTAACTAATTATTAGCATGCTTTCACATTTTTACATTATTATGACTAATAATAGAACTTATATTGTAAGTTAGCAATTACAGGACTGAAGTGGAACAGGATAATGAGGGTATACAATATGTAATAAAATTTATACAATGTTAAATCAATTTGAGAAGAGAGAAGATCATATTTATTAAGAAAAGTTAACAAATTTATGATTCTGCTTTGAGAAACTTACGATGTGTCACTTTACAGTCAATTATTTATTACATATTCTTAATAATTTAATTTTTGATATTTATAGCCAAAATTTGTGTTTAACCAGGATCTTATAAGATTTTGTACATAGTCAGTCGGTACATCGTGCTTTCACTAAAACAATATTTCCTAAACGAGAAATGTAAATTTCATTCTCTAAAAGACATGTTTTATAATTATCTATATTAGATACTTGAGCTTCATAAACAATTTTTTTCTATTTTGCATCTGTAACAAAGCTATTACAGCACCCAAAAGAATTCGTTTATAACTCATTCGAGAGCTATAATAGTTTAGTACAATTTCTTTTTTAAGGTTGGTAGCTAGGAATGTCAAAAAATATCAAATTTCAAATAAACGAACACAATAGTATATTAAGTATTAAGAACGGTAAGGACAGTTTACCGATCGAAGACAATTTTGTCTAAGATCGGTAATTCCTGAACGTTCATGATGCTTATACTATTTTTTGCACGATCGACGCACAAAATTAAAAGGAAAATAAGATTTGAAAATTACTTTGACATATAAAAAAAATGTATTTGTCATTTTTGAAGTTGATTTTTGATTTTATTTATTTATTTACCGTCTCGTCTCCTGAACGGTAAGTGAAACACATCACTTACCGACGTGTCACATCACTTACCGTTCAGTAATTTGTAAATAAGACCTACTGTCTTGGAAACACTATCGGTAAATAAAAAAAATAACCAGATCGTGCGAAAACGATTATTAAGAATATTATTTTTTATATAATTATGAATTTAAAAGTAGTAATAATAAGAAGAGTAGAAATAGAGTACTAAAGTTATAAAGAAATAGAAAATATCGTAGATATTTGATGTTACAGAAATAAGGTTACGTTGTTGAAAGTCAATAACGTTATTTTAAACATCAAAATCAAAATTCCTTAAATTTTGAAATTACGATTTTTAATTTAAAAAGCTCATAAAAGGGGGAAAATAAAAAAAATAGTATAAACAACTCATTTCATAATTATCGATTATTTTGTTCGAAGGGTTGGGAGACTTCGCTGTGCATTGTTACCCAAATTTCTTTCTCACAAAATAAAATGACAATTATGACGTTCGTTCTTTAATATAGAGTGATCCAGAATGATTGAAGGTTTCGCCTCGTTCTGATTAGAATATATACTTCCATAAATAATCATTTTAACGTAATGATTTGAATAAATAACAGCTTAATTATAAAGGTAAAAACAAATTGTATGTCAAAAAATTCAAATACATAACGCCACTGACTTTTCCAAATGTCGGTAATATAGGAAACATAATTTGACATTGCCGGTAAATTGATACTAATTGTTTTCCGTGAAAGATAATTTTGATCATAATCAGAACTTTTTCAAGTCACGTGACATTCAATCATTCTGGATCACTCTGTACTATATTTTGATAAAGATTACAATAAATTGTTTTAAAACATAATTAATTTAAACTTTTTATGCTCAATAATTCCTCAATAGATTGAATACCCATTTTTCGTCGACACAAATTTAATAATTATTTTCATTACAAATTAAAACAATTATTGTACTTAATGTTGCTAATTATTCCAATGACAAAACAATCATACTTACATATTTAAATATCTTCATAATATAATGACCTTTTATTAAAAAGTAAAAAGTCGGAGTTTACTATATGAAGGATAAAGAAGAAAACAAACGGAAAAACTTTATTTAAAGTTCTAATTACCGTAATAACCATATTTGAACTACTTTTCATGAAGATTGTAAACTTTCTTCTCTATACCAACCTATATATTTTTTTATTAATTTAATTTATAATTCATGTTGCTTAATGAAAGAACAATCAATGTCAATATCAATTATTGATCAAATTGAGATTGAATATGTTAAGGAATCTACAGAATCGTCATTCAATGAATCTATATCATGTCATAAAACAATGAAATACTTGCAATAATAACCAAAGTAGACATATCAGTAAAATCTTGAAGAGCTTGAGTACTGTAGGCAGTTTAAATCACAAATGAGTTGGTGGTATTTGTAATCAACATTTTGTTGATTCTAAAGAACTCATTCTCAATTGTTAACATTGTTTCTTTTTGTTTTAAAAGCCACAAATTTATTCTCCAGTGCAAAATATGAATTTGTTTTGAAAACACGAATTCAGCAGATTTTTTGCCTTTGGTATTTCTAATGCAAATTTCAATTCATTGTCTTTTTCTCTCTCAAAAATATATTTACATTTCCAGTTGATGTTGCTCATATGCAATTTCTTTGATATAAATTGAGATTTGTTTTTGTCACTCTCACTCTGGTAACCACGGCAACCATCACCTATCCTGTTTACTTTCCGTGAAAGACAATCACATTACCCTGCTTTTCCTCACGATACGCTGTTTCGTTTCTCTCACTACTGAGATCCGGTATCTTTCATCTTTGTTCGCGTGGATCTGTCAAGTGTTAGACGATATCGTGACGTAATTATTTAATGTAATTAACAAAGCGTTTCTTAACTATATCAGCCAATGTTCCGCTGCTTTGATTTGTTTAATTGTTGTAATAAATGCTATTGTCGTTATTATTTGTAGTGTGACAATGTAACAGACAATTAACAAACAAAAAAATAATTTTGTTATTTATAATAGCGTGAGATACACTGAATTTTTAGTAATAAAAAAATTATTTGAAATCAATGTTTTTCATTACATTTTTTTTTGCTACATTAGATTTTAGAAACTTTTTTTAGCTAGCAGATATACTACTAGCGGCGTTGTTCTAACTAATGGGAGCGTTTGGGCAAAGCTTATCGTAGATGGCAGCAACGGACTAGCGACCTACACCCGGGAATATTTGAATTGGTATCATCAAAGTTGTAACTTTATAACATGTGAACTATTCAATATATATTGTATATTTAGTTCATAAATAATATTAATTTGAATAAATATATTATTGTTGAATATTATCTTTTCACTTTAATTAGTTTGTAATAGTTCATTTTGCATCTTCGTTCGTTTATGTACGAAGTTTTGTTGTGATGTTATTTAAATTTTGTGAGAATGTCGGATAAAGATAATTATAATTTGTGGAAATTAGAAACGCTGAAAACTGCATGAAGATGCCGTGGTGCGAGTGTAAGAGGAAGAAAAAGTCATTTAATTAACAGCCAGGTCAATTTGTTTTGACTATGTAAGGTGAAATTTAATTGATTTTTTTTTGTTTTGTACTTCGGGGAAAATATTATTGGCACTGCACCTCCTTGTATTCATGAAAATTTGATTTACAAATAATTAACATAAACAAGTTTTAGATATTTATAAGCCTCACGAAAGTCTTACCAGTATCATAACTTTCTGTGAGGAAATCTGTTTTCTCAAAATGCTGAGAGCAAATAAATGTCGAGTTTGGAGCATATTTTTTTAATTTTAATTCGTATAACCATAACTTTCTTTCTATTCTATCTTTCGCATGCAAGTTTGTTTTACTTTTACAAACACAACAGAACGCATTTTTATTTATGGACCTAACCCCGTTACTAGTGTTGGCGCGAACTATCAATTTTCTTAACAAATTCTGCAAATTTAGTTACACTTTATGCTAGGGCGCTATACTACATGTACGTATTTCACTACACACTTCCAGAAAATATGCTAGTCCAGTGCTGCCATTAATTCGCACAATGGGCACCAAACACTCCCATTAGCATATACATGAAAACAGTTTAGCCCACTTTTTATTTTCAAATATATAATTTTTGAAATTTTTGGTAAAAATTAATATAAGTTTTAAAAATGAAGATCTACCATAGTTTCAATATTAAAACTAAATTTTAGCCAGAAAAAGTATATGTAAAACAGAATTAACTTACGCAAAAAGCCCACTTCTCAACCTTGGGATGGGATTTATACTTGTATTAGCAAGCCTTTTGTCGTGAAGGTAATACTTGATATGATCCTTGGGCTGTTTTCGCACATCAGCAGATTAGCTAGTTTTTTTTAAAGACAGCCATTTTTTATCTTAAACACTTTTCAAAGACACGAGTTTATTTAACAAGAACATCATTATAGCAGCTAATTTTGCGACTAATAATAAAGCAACAAATCTGCAATTTACATTTTCTTACTTTGAATGTTTTACTTATACTATTATATTTTAAATTCATTTCTAACACGAAATATATATGAAAAAGTTATATTTAAAATAAAGGAATCTGTTGCTGATAGTAATAAGTGAGCTGTTGTGGTTCATATCTTGCGAGTTCGAATCCATCTGACTAGAAATTTGAAAGAGTACATATAATTCGTTTGTTTCTTTTTCCATTAAAACTTTGAGAGCCCGTAAGTTGTGACTTCTTCAGCGGCCATGATATTTGTTCCTTCTTGAAGTAATATTTTGTCGTTTATATCATTTTTTTTGATTATTTTTTTGAGCAATTCAATAAAAAGTTAAATTAAATTAATTGAAATACTAATATTTTTTCATAATTCTTGGCAATACAAAATAATCAAAAACAAATAATTAACAGGTAAACGCAAACATATTTCCTTATACGTTTCATCATAAAGAAATGTATAACTAGGTTAATATTTGACGAAAATGCAAATATGTTTGGCATCATTGAAACAAATTACATTATTCATCATCAACGATGATATCGCTTCTGGCAAAACCACAGCAAAAAGTAACATTTAAAATTGCCCCAAATTTGTAATTTAAACCCTAGATCTAAAATTAATAATAAAAAGTAATATAAGTAAAATAACACTTCCGGTTGATTGTTTGTAAACAAAATCTAATTTGTTGTTCCAATAAATATAAAAGTCTGTAATACCAAATTTTATATTATATTTTATAATGTTTTTCCTCAAAAATCTGTTAAGAACTGCAAATTAAGTACCACTTCCAGTTTATCATATAGGTATAGTCAAAATATAATGTTGTTTCAAATTATACACGAGTTTTAAATACTAAATTTGAGAAGTTTTGAATCATATTTTAATATATTTCAGAGCTACAAATAAAGTATCACTTCCGGTTTATTAATTTCAGCCAAAATCTAATATATTGCCGCCCTTTATATAAAAGTCTTAAATACTAAATTTGACAAGTTTTAGAATATATCGTAATAAATTTTTCACAAAAATCTGTTCAGAGCTTCAAATAAAGTATCACGTCCGGTATATCAATTGTATCCAAAATCTAATATGTTGCTCCCCTTCATATTAAAGTTTTAAATACTAAATTTGACAAGTTTTGGAATATATCCTATCATATTTTTCACGAAAATCTGTTCAGAACTTGAAGTAAAGTATCACTTCCGTATATTAATTTTATAAAAAATCTAACATGTCGTTCTCACTTCTATAAAAATCTTAAATACGAAATTTGAAAATTTTTGGAATATATCATAATATATTTTTCACGAAAATCCGTTCAGGGCTACAAGTAAAGTATCACTTCTGGTTTATTAATTTTAGCCAAAAACTAATCAACTCTTTATATGAATGCAGGAAGCTTAAATACGGAAAATATAAATATTTGGAAGACATGGTGGAGGAAAAAATCGTCACACACACACGCACGCACGCATATTTATATTTTTACTTTTTGATCAATGTTCTATATATCTATACGTACATATGTTACTGTTAATGAATATTATTTTAATAATGTTATAATTCAAATTTAATATAAAACGAGAAGAAAAGAAAAATTACATATTGTAAACAACACTATAGCGAATTCATGTAGAAAGTTATAAAAATATTAAAAAACCTTGCCACGTCAAAAAAGTTTAGAACAATTGCATCGTGACTGGAACTGCTTTTGAAGCACTCTCTTTACAGTAATTGAAGTAATTAACACCGGAATTGAAAGAGGAAGAAAAATTTCGTTATTTTTTATTAGATTACTTTTAAAAATGCTGTTACTGACGTATTGATTATCAAAGTCATTGCTATTATGACAAAAACTGTCTTTAGTGTCTTTACTAGTTTCATGCCAGTGTATAACAATCATGTCATCTTTAACAAAGCATCAAACCGACAATTTAACACTTCCGGTTCATGTTACGCTACCGGTAAGCGCTCTACGGGCTGCGGTTCGAGTTACCGGTCAGACATGGAGCATACGGAGTGTGAACATATGGTATGTGCTCATATTAACCTCATCTAACCTAACATAACCTCTTTTTACTTCCAGATAGCTCATTTACATATTGGGTTAATTTGTCTCGCTGTTTCTCTCTCTAATAAACGAATTCAATATTAACTTTATAATATAAATAACGTAAAATATTTTCCTGTAATGTGTGTTTTTGTAAATTTTCTGCTTAGTTTATTTGAAATTATTCTGTAATTAAAAATTAATTCGACTGAAAAATTTTAAACGCGGCGTTTTGAAAACTACGCATATTTTAACTTTAAACACTAAAATTCATTTCAACTCAAAAGAACACATTTTATCATATCTTCTATTTAAATTTCAGAAAAGAAAAATGAATGAGTTTTATTAAAATTATATTTTCAGAGATTTTCTGGTTAATATTATATCATAATGAATACGAAATATATTCGAATATTCATTTAATTTTGGCTGTTTAAATAATCTGCATTTTTAATTAAGTTATGAAAATTACTATTTTCACACATTATTTTAGGTTAGGTTTTCGGATAATTTTTGATTGGATACTGTAGTTCATTTCACAATTAACATAGCTTAATCTTTAACATTCATATTGAATATAAAGCTAGTAGACTGTTTTCTTCTATACGACGAAGTTTAGGTGTGACTCATAAGTCTTTGACAAGTTTTAAATTTTATTTCGCGGACATTTTTTAAAAAATCCTGCGTCTTAAATGTTATCATTTGGGGCTCCTACAAATTGTCGTTAGACTTTTCTTTTAAATAACGCCCAAAAGTTTCTCGCCTGGGTATGTTAGGAGGATTGTTTTCGTGGGAAATAATGTACAAATAGTACTTTTTTACCTTCAAGCACAGCGTTATTGTTCGGGCACAGTTGCATGAAGCTATCTATCTTCGTTTATATGATACAGAATGATAAAATCATGTAACTTCCCCTACACGTCCAACGATCTCTCTGGAGATGCCTGTTTCCCAAAATGAACTTTGCCTTCACTTAAATTCTATATTGAAACTATTGGACGTTGCTTACACGAAAGATATACTACAATCTGCAGCCCCAAAATGAAACAATTAAGGGGAAGAATTTTTCAAATAAACTTTAAATCTTGCCAATTCTTATAGAAATCCATTAATTTTAAAATTATAAAACAAGTATTTAGACGTCTCTGAATTTAAATACATACTTCAATGGAGTCATACCACATTTTACAATATTTTTTTTCCGAAAATACACTTGAAACTACTTACGAAAATATATATCTTATATCACACACATACTTACAGACATCATCGTAAAAATAGTAAAATCGTATTCGAGGGACCGTAAAACGTGCTTATTAATTAAAAACTCACCACCGAATTTTTTGACCAAAGACAATACCTTTCTTACCTAAAGGTGACGGAAGGTAAAAAGTGACAGATCTATTTCTGCACTGTAAAAGCACAAGTACGGGTGTACCTCACTGCCGTGTATTTGTGTACAAAACTGTGACGTCACAAAACCAAACTCAGAATCTTTATAAATAAAATCATGAATGAAAAGTATAATAATATAAAATATTTTTGATGTATACATGCATAATATTTATGAAAGAAAAATCAACATTTTTTCATTTTGGTATGACCCCATTTATATAAAAATATAACCTAAAATTATCTTTTTCTACAACCGTGTGTAAAGATACACTTTTCAAGAACTAGTGCGTGAAAAGTACTTTTCACGCACTAGTGCTCGAAAAGTAAATACGCGTTGCTAGGCAACATTCCAATTCGGTCAATTTTTCTGTCAAGTAGATAATTAGGTAGTAAATAATAATTAAAATAATAAAATTTATTAAGAAATATTAATGTACACTGTATATGAAACAAGTGTGATATTTTTTTTAACAGATTGAATGCTAATCCAATTTTTATTATTAATATTAAGTGTACGATTATAAAAGACTGTCTGAAATTCTTCCACCTGTTTAAGTTCCATTTTGTACAGTTTTATGAGACAGAGCACTAATAGTATTTGAAGATGCAAAACATTGCACTCGACCAAAAAAGTACTACTTTACACACTTGTTGCATAAATAACTATTAAACAGGTAGAATTTCTGCCTTATGTTTTATAACAATTTATTTATCCCATATTTGGAACAGGATATGTTTGGATATAGTATCAAAATATTATAAAGTGACAAGGTTACTCATAACAAATTGTTATTTGTTAATTAAATGATAAACATGTCCTTAACATTTCTCAATTCAAATTTTATCTATTATTGCTTGCTCTATATTTAACAGGTATAAAATGTCACTTGTCTATTATATTTAAATCTGCACATGACTTATTCATGTATTAATGACAATGACAGTTACAAAAAACCAAATTGTATAATTATAGGAAAATAGTACAAATTCTGCACATGTTATATAGTTTTTCTAGATACCGTTACGATGTAGGAATCTTACTCATTCTCTAATCGATTGCATAATTGTTCGACATCAGCTTTTCACGAGTGTAAATGCAAGGAATTCGTATGTGGGTGTGTATTGTAAAAGAAAGAGAAGTATGTAGATCGTGCCCGATATGTACTTGAAAGGTCGAATAAGAAAAAATCTCCAAACCAGTTCGTAGCGAAAAGCAAATAGATAGAATAGCATGTGAATGCGGATAGTGAAATAAATGTTCGAGCTAATTTAGTGTTTATTATGTAGCTTATCATTAATTTATATAAATATTATTTATTACTTGGTTTGATTATTATTATATTTTATCCGTGTTGATCGTTATACGATATTTATTTGTTGAAATGATTGTTTTATTTATCAATTTTTTTACTATAAAAAAAACTATTATACCAATCAAGGTAAGGTATTTGTAATACTTTTTATTATTTACTGAAATAAATAGATTTTCATGAAAACTTATTACCAAATAAACAGATTTTTTTATTGCAAGGCCGTATTATACCGTAAGTTTCAGCTAAGGTGCAACATTTACTATTTACTATGTCACACGCATTACACATACTGCATTGTTCCAGATAAAATGCAACATGGGTTGTCAATGTTAAATGAACTTGCCATCATAATTTACTGATATGTATACTCTATCCGTTTTAACTATAGACTAGATGGCGTTTCGAGCGCGGCCGTTTTTACATGTATTAAATAAAGAATTCAAATTTTGGCGCCATTCCTGGCTTTAAAAAGCTGACATTATTTCCGTAATTTTGTCTTGTACTTACATGTGCTATCTATCTATTTTTATTCATTATATTAACGTAGGGAACAACAACAAAACTAACGAACTACTAACTAAAAACTAAGAAAACGCGCACAACGAAAACTATGTAATATGAAATATAAACGAAAAGAACAATAATATACTTTACAAACAAAACTGAACAGATATTATTATATGTACTATTGACTTTGTTGACTTTTATATGTCAGATGTCAAAATAATTGATACAGTTGTCAAGCAAATTTAAATTTCGCGTTAATTATTTTACTGTGTAAACTCGGTTCACGTTTGAACCAATCAGAGAGCTAGAATCTTAGGCCCTATGTCACCCAACGCTCTATAGTTAAAACGGATAGAGTATAGATAACTTAAGACCATTGATTGATTCTCCAAAATTTATGTAGACAACTGATTAATTTCTTCTATTACACGTACTAAATTATTTTTATTTTCTTCTTTTCACACGATTTTTGTTCTTGCCCTTTTCGTATTATTCTTAACTAAACATCAATTTTAAATTTTGGAAATATTCTCGGAACTGTAGAAGCATTTGGTTTAGGACATTCAGGATATAAATTCGCAAACATATCAGAAACATTTCATAAACTGTAATCAGCATTTTAGCAAGTAACCATTCGAATTTGACAATGAAAACTTTGACAACCAATGTTGTATTTTATCTGGAACGATTCAGTATGTGTAACTAGTATTTATAGTAATACATTAATAGCAGAATAATAAATATTGCATCTTGCTGACACTCACTATATAATAACGGTTTTACACTTAACAATAAATCGTTAAATTTATTGACGGATAAATCGATCAACTTGTTTTACAAGTCGTTGAGAATTTACACTTAACGATTTTCTATCAATTTATTTTTGTTGAAATGAGGACTACCAATTTTTAGTTTTATTTTATATATTTGTGAGGTTAGAGTTTAACCTAGCAGCGCTTCAGTTTTCTTGTAGTTTTTTGGAGTGTAGTTTTTCTTATAGCGTACTTGTTAAAAATGTGTAAAACTAGTAAATATACGTAATTATAACCTTGGAAACATGCACATATGAAATGTAGTTTGAAATGTCAAATACTATAGAGTTGACACTGGAAAAGTAACCAAAAATTCCCTAAATAATCGACGAAAAATAGAACTCGTTCCATTTCATCAAATTATTGATTAATTTATTGTCGTAAATAAATCGATCGTTTTATTTTGTTTTACACGTACCGGTAAATTGAAGATCGCAGTCGATCAATAAATCAATCGGTTTATCGTAATGTGTAATACAGCCATAGTGGAGAAAGGAGAACCCATTTTAAGATACGAAATTCAATTTTTAAAAAAAATCTTATTTTATACTTTTATTGCAACGCGCTGACTCTAAATTTCAAAACGGATATTATTTGCTACGTTTACATGCAGTTTTGAAAATGGTTTCAATTTTCAGGCGAAATTACGCAAAACTGTTTACATGCAATTTTCAAAACAGGTTTAGAGATTGATTTGTAAACAGTTTCAGTACATGCGCATTTGGCTGATGTAAATGACAAATCCTCTTCACTTCAAATTCTTCGTTTTGCCATTATTCCTATTATTTTTTCTACTTTGTACCACTACGACTAAAACTATACAACTGTCACTTTATTTGTAGGTTAGTAACACCAAATAACACGAAGCGACAAAAACGTTATGCTATGTATGCATGCGCAATATCGGAAATGAATTTTAAGTATTTCCATGAGTAGTTTTAAAACTAGTTTTCAAGTCAAACCCATGAATTTTAGTTTTGGTTTTAGATAACTGAAAACCGTTTTGACACTGTACACATGGCGTTTTCAAAACTAAAAAAACGTTTTGAAAACGATTTGAAAACTGCATGTAAACTTAGTAATTATCTCTTTTAGTTCCTGATATACTTGAATTCAAACTTAAGCCCCAAAAATGAAATAACCCAAAAACGAGGATCAGAGCCTACAGATTTCTATAGATTCCGTTACAATTAGATTTTTGTTAGTCTTATACAAAAATATAGCGTTTCTTTTTTAACCAATTACACAATCAATCCATTAATGCATTAACAATAATTATTTAACGACATACAATTTAATATCATTCAGTATCATCAAAGCAATCAACAAATTAACAGCCATGCAATAACCGCTGTGATAAACTAAATATTGACCCATATTTTTACTCTCACACATTGGTCAATTTACTAATTACTGTACGAAATTATCACGGAAACCCAATTTACTCATATAAAACTCCCAATTTCATTCGATTATCACGTTGTGAATCAGGCTTTGCGCGATACCTGTAATGTAATAAACGTGTTTCGGTAAAATACAACACCAGGGAATTGCAGTGATAACGTATCTGCACTGGCCACTCGTTCCCATCAGACAAAGAATGGTATAGAGCAGAATAGAGAGAATAGAGAATAGCAACAAACACATGGATGAGATTGGTAATAGCTAACTATAGGAAGACGATGATGTCATAAACCAAATGTTACTAAAATAACGACTCTGGGATTTCTTCTGCACCAAGTTAATTTTAACAGCCTATTAAAATTTATAACCAATTCACATAATTTTATTAGGTATGTCATTTTAAAAAATTTATTCATGGGGTGTATTCTGTAAGGAAACTGTTAATTTTAAGCAGTGTGTTAAAAATAAACTTGCTGTTAAAATATATTTTCTATTCTGTAACTATCAATTCTATTAAAATTTTAACACGTGTTAAAATTAGGTGTTAAAACTGTATATTTTACCGTCATTCTAATCGACGCTTAAAAATTTTAACATCTGTTTATACTATAAAATTATAAAAGAATTTCAATATGTTGCACTTCTAATTAATATAAATGAAGTAGAAAACGAAAGAAAATTACCGTGGATGATGACAAAAAAAATATCTAGGTGATATTTAATACAATGTACAACTGTTTTACAAAATATTTTATTTAATAGGGTCATCCGTTCCATACTATGTCTTTTGTGTATCACAACTTAGTGCCAGTAGAAATATTTAATTAACATAATTCGAGCAAGATTCACAACTGAACCTTTGAATGGTATTCCGAGAGCAAGATGGCACGATTTAATCATAGTTCTTTATTATAAAGTATTAATTGCAGTTAAAATTATTTGTTCCTGTGTTGTTCGTCAAACCATAACGTAGCTTAATATTGTAGATCGCCAATTCTGAGGGTCAAGAAGAAGAAATTTTTACATACTTAATGATAGGGTGACCGTACGTCCCGTTTTTGTACCATGTACCGGCCGTCCCGTCGTTTTAGTTAAAATAATACATTTGTCCCATTTTAGAAGATATGTCTCGTTTTAAACTATTTATAGGACTTAAAAAAAATAAAACAAAACTTGGTTTACAATTTTTACAAGACCTGGAACTAATACTTTACTGGGTCAGCAAGCATATTCCAGAGCGAGCCATAAAGACTCTTTCAGGTCATGTTGGGTACAATTTTTTTTCCTGTTCTGAAAAAATCTGATGTGGCCAGCACATTACCTTCCGTCAGTTCTATGTATTTTGTACAAATTTCATACGAAAAGTTCCTTGCTAAATTAAATATTCTATTTCTTGTACATTACCTTCCGGCAGTTGCATGTATTTTATGCAAATTTCATACAGAAAATTATTATTTTGTGACGTTTTCTATATACAGTGTAATATATCTGCAGAAATAAAATATTTATTATTATTATTATTTCTTGTACATTACCTTAAAGCAGTTGTATGTATTTTATACAAATTCCATACAGAAAGCAAAAGATCCTATATTTCCAGGAAAATTATAAGACAAACACACTATGTCAATTTCACTTGACACTGACATCTTTCAATCAGAATTTTCTTAATATAGTAGCTGTTTCCATAGCTATGGCTACTTTATGAAATTTAATTTCTTTATAATTTTTTAACTCTATATCCATTTAATATTAAGTATAAAATGCAGTCAAATCGTATAGAGAATAAGATATTCTTTAATATTTATAATAACATCAAATGTGAAAAAATTATATTTAACATAGTTTTTTCAAGAAAAACTGTTAAAATCTTCAAATGATGGTACTTCCGGTTGACCAATTGTAACCAAAATCTAATCAGCTCTTCATATGGATGTAACGAAGAAGTATACGAAAAAATTATAATTTTAGTAACTGTAGTATTAGAGTTATCGCAGACGAAAATTTTGTTACACACACACACACACACACACACACACACACATCCACACACACACACACACACACACACACACACACACACACACACACACACACACACACACACACACACACACACACACATACAGACATCATCGTAAAAATAGTAAATTCGTATTCTAGGGACCCTAAAACGTGCTTATTGATTAAAAACTCATCATCGAATTTTTTGACCAAAGACAATACCTTCCTTACCTAAAGGTGACGGAAGGTAAAAAGAAACAATCTAGAGATAAGCATATAGACAAATTTTGATTTTGATACAACCCCCCCCCCCCCCATTTCGTTTTTATTCTAAATATATAACTACCTAATGATAATTTATTTCAATTTCATAATATTTCTTTTTAAGATGGAACCTAAAAATGAGGCATGATTATGCAGCTGATTTTTATTTATTTTCAGAAGAGTTATTTCACCTCATTTATCTAAAAATTCTAAGTGAAAAATTCCTTTTCAAAAATTTCAAATTGACATAAATTGACAGTTGTTTACTTTTTTATTATTTTTATTTATCTGTGTTATGGTTACTAACAACATGACTTAAGCAAAGACGTGTTGATCACTTCATTCTGGTTTATAACAGACATGTTAAAATTTACGATTTTAATAGCAGCGTCAAATTTTCGCGTAGAGAATACCAAAAAATGAATTTATTTTTAACAGTTATGTTAACATGTAATTTTTTAAAGGTATGTTAAAATCAACATTATTTTTACAGAATACACCACATTGTCTGCTGTTATTTAAACAGAATGTTAAGGAAAAATTATTGGAGGTGCAGTCTTGGTAAAAATGATTTTATTAAATTATTATTTATTTAAAAATCCGACGTTTCGGTTTATAATATACCATCCCCAGAATTCTGAAATACATTTTTTTACATAGTACAAATATTCTATGAAAAATAATATTTCACAAAAATCCTGTTGAAATGACTTATATGTTAATATATAGTTGGAAAAACTAACAATTACATTACGAATATGAATTAATACACGAATGGAAATACGATCATACATCAAAGCTACAAAAGATAAACTAATACATATTGTTGCAGATTTTCCGCAAGTAGCAGTATATGTAGCTGAGCTATTTAGTTATGAAATTTGAATTTAAAAATGTGATTATTTTAGACATTTTACCTTCCGTTACCTTTAGGTAAGGAAGGTATTGTCTTTGGCCAAAGATTTCGATTTAATCAATAAGCACGTTTTACTATTTTTATGATGATGTCTATATATATATATATATATATATATATATATATATATATATATATATATATATATATATATATATATATATATATATTTATCGAAAAAGAAATATCCACCAGATGAAAATAATTCAAATTTTATTTTTTTTATTTTTTTTTATTTTATTTTAAACAAAATAAGTTGTACAAGTCCTAATAACAGTACAACACTAAATACATAAAAAGTACAAAAATAATTTATAAAGAAAAGGTTAACATTATAATAATACGCGCTAACTTCATACAAACGTACTTAACTGACAATCAACAATCAGACATAACCTATTAAACTACATAACAAAAGTACCAATGAAAATACCAAATACCGACATAATAAGTTAATTTCTTTATTTATTAAAATTTCTTATTAATCTTACATTTTTCTATATTATTTTTTATATTATTTTGAGGTTAGATTTTTTCTTATATCTTATTTGACCTTCATTTGTACATTCCCGCCTAAACTCATATTTGGGTGTTTTTCCCTACTTCACGTATCCGGCGCCACCAGTTGAAAAGTTTCTGGTTTTTTCTTGTTGTTTCGCAGCCATCATCAAAATTTGTAATAATTTTTGTTTTAAAATGTAAAACGACATATATTTTGTACAAAATTTATAATTTTATTAACTATGACAATGTTAAACTTAAAGTCCAACACTAAATTCGCATATTATGTTTGGTTTTGAAAATTTTACTTCCAAATCTCAAATTAATGTAAGTATTAAACTAAAACTGTCAAAATTCTTTGTACAACAAAACTTTTTAACAAATTTTAGAGACCTGAGGATGGTTTTAAATAAACCGAAAGCTTGACTTTATTAAAAAGAGTGTCGTAATTATTTCTGCCCACTAAATTTCATTTGACTGTCAAAAACCCGCTTTAAAGTTTGTCTCCTTTTATATATATATATATATATATATATATATATATATATATATATATATATATATATATATATATACATATACATGTGTGTGTGTGTGTGTATGTGTGATGATTCTTTCTACGACGATAAGTTCAACACAACAATTCTAAAAATTATAATTCTTTCGTATTCCTCTTCGTTACATCCATGTAAAGAGCTGACTAGATATTGGTTATAATTAGTCAACCGTAAGTATACCTTCATTTGAAGATGTTAAATATCAATTTTTCACATTTAATGGTATTATAAATATTAACGATTATTTTGTTTTCTATACGAATTGACTGCATTTTATACTTTATATTAAATAGATATAGAGTTAAAAAATTATAAAGAAATTAAATTTTATAAATTAGTCAGCTATGAGATAACTATGGAAACAGCTATTATATTAAGAAAATTCTAATTGAAAGATGTCAGTGTCAAGTGCAATTGAGATAGTATGTGTGTGTTATAATTTTCCTAGAAATATAGAAACTCTTACGTGTAACTTTCAGTTTGGAATTTGTACAAAATACATAGAACTGACGGAAGGTAATGTGCTGGCCACATCCAATTTTTTCAAAGTAAATCTTAGTTACGTTTAGCAAATTGCTTGGGCGTCTCCTTATATTACAAAAGTGCATGCATACATGACCTAAATGTACCAAGTCCAATGATTATAGAAAGTAGGTATACTAACATGGTAAGAAGGTAATTTGCCATTTTATTTCCATCTAAAATATGACATTACTGGAGATACTCGTATTATAAAAATAAAATATTTTTTCGGTAGTCACGGATGTAATTAACTTTTTGCAACTTATGTGAAATTTGAGCTTATTAGATATAAATCAATATATTTGATTAGATTACAGCAATTATAGAAGCTTCAGCTTAAATTTTATTGCTAATGATAAATACTTTTTATGCAAAAGCAAAAAACGTATTGATATTAGATTATATATAACTATAAAAAGTTATTGAGATATTTTATTATAGCAATAAAAAATATTTTAAATAACTTTGCAAGAAAAGAAATAATAATATTTTATATGCTTAACAATAAAAGTAATAATATTTATTAATAGCAAATATAATTAAATACATTTTGTACTAAGAAATTTATTTATTTTCCGAGTAAAATAATAAATGAAAATAATTATTAAATTATTAATATCAATTAGAATAATACAAGATTTCGTTTCAATAGCCGTACATGCCACCTGTCATTGTAAAAATAAATACCCTCGTTTAGTACAAATGTTAATATTAATTTAAATAAGTTTCATAATGTTTAATTATTTCAATAATAAAATAATTTTGTAAATTGTTTTTCATATATATTAAAAAAAAAAAACGTGACTTCTAAAATATTCTCTCACGGAGTGACTAATGTTGTACATAAAAGTAATAATATTTATTAATAGCAAATATAATTAAATACATTTTGTACTAAGAAATTTATTTATTTTCTGAGTAAAATAATAAATGAAAATAATTATTAAATTATTATCAATTAGAATAATACAAGAGTATTCAAATCCATTAATTATTATTAATATTAATAAATATTAGTGATGTGTTACACAAGTAATTGAAAAAATTGGGCCTAATGGCTATTTTCCATATTTTTAATTTTAGACCTATTTAAATTATAATGTTAAAGACTAATTTAAAAGCTACTTTATGCTGAGAAAAAGTTCCGAATTCTACTTCCAGTTTCGCAGAAACCTAACGTATTTAGTTATTAATTATTCAAAATTATGACACTCTAATACTTTATCAGCTTGATATGATATATGCACCTTCTCTTTTTGAGGAAATATTTTTGTCGTTTAGCTGACGTATGAATCTTTGTTTTTCAGCATTTTAAACTGCCAAAAAATTTAGAAAGAATTATTTGTGCGTATTAAATTTTACTTTTTATTGAATCTTAAATTGTTCAAAATAATAAAAAAAATCTGATGTGGCCAACACATTACCTTCCGTCAGTTCTATTCTATTTTGTATAAATGTTATACAGAAAGATCCTTGCAAAAGATTCTATTTCTTGTATATTACCTTAAGGCAGTTGTATGTATTTTATACAAATTCCATACAGAAAGTTTTTTGCAATAGGTCCTATATTTCTAGCAAAATTATAACACAAACATACTGTCAATTGCACGTGACACAAACACCTTTCAGTCAGAATTTTCTTAATATAACAGCTTTTTCCAGAGTTATAGCATAGCTGGCTAATATATGATATTTAACTTCTTTATAATTTTTTAACTCTATATCCATTTAATATGAAGTATAAAATGCATTCAAATCGTATAGAGCATAAAATATTATTTAATATTTATAATAACATTAAATGTGAAAAAAAATAATTACATCGTTTTTACAAGAAAAACTGTTAAAATCTTCAAATTAGAATACTTCCGATTGACCAATTTTAACCAAAATCTAATCAGCTCTTCATATGGATGTAACGAAGAAGAATACGAAAGAATTATAATTTTTGGAATTGTAGTATTAGAATTATCGCAGGCGAAAATTTTGTCACACACACACACACACACACACACACACACACACACACACACACACAGACACACAGACACACAGACACACAGACACACAGACACACAGACACACAGGCACACAGACACACAGACACACAGACACACAGACACACAGACACACAGACACACAGACACACACACACACACACACACACACACACACACACACACACACACACACACACACACACACACACACACACACACACACACACACACACACACACACACACACACACACACACACACACACACACACACACACACACACACACACACACACACACACACACACACACACACACACACACACACACACACACACACACACCCATACATACAGACATCATCGTAAAAATAGTAAAAATCGTATTCTAGGGACCCTAAAACGTACTTATTCATCAAAAACTCACCACTGAATTTTTTGACCAAAGACAATACCTTCCTTACCCAAAGGTGACGAAACATAATTATACATCAGGTAAACGTTAAGCTATTTCCTCAAACAAAGAAAGTTCAAATGTCATGTAATTGATAACTCATTAAAGTAACATAATTTTGAAAAATCAATCACTATACTGTATCTGGTTTAAATTGCAATGATGCAAAGTTAGTTGCAGTATGACCTTGTTTTCTGATTCGATACTATCCAATCAAACAACAAGATCAAACTGCTTCTATTTTCACACCCCTGTAATCCTAAACCAGATACAGATTTAAATTACTGTCTTAATTAAAATTCAAGATCTTTTCACGTCAAAATCGGACATTTATATTCGCTCGTAACTTTATATTTAAACTACAGTTCTAAAATTATTAATAAAGAAAACAGTCATTTGTCCCTAATTTGCATACAACCTGTATAATTTCTATTTTTGTTTTAACCACCTCTAGTTAAAGTGACACTTAGTGATAACCAACGGTTGTGTTGTAAATTTGTTCTTACCATTTTTGGTTAAAGGTAACTGGAAGTTAAAACTATTGTTTGCATCACGTCTAACCTTCAGTTTGATTCTTAACTAATGGTTAAAAAACTCAATTTAACTAGAGGTAGTAGGATCAGGCCTAAGAGACATGAATCGGTAAACTTGAGGAAAAATAAATTGAGGAAAAATATATTTAAAATTATGACGGGATTCAAAACGAAATCAGAAGTAAAGCATTTAAAATTTAAATATCTGGAACACTCGCAATTTACTTCACAATTTTTTAGCTTGATTACAACTGAAGCTTTAAAATTTCTTATCGTTACTTCTCCCAGACAAAAAAATAAATAAAATATCTGATGACATTCAGATTTCGTTGCATCTTGTTTCATCGAACCCACAATCAACTTCAAATTGCCACGGTCCCTTTAAAGTCAAAACGGTAAGCGAAAAAGTTTTTAATGGTATTGAAATTATAAAACTTTTAAATTAGATGATCCAAGGAGGCTAAGTAGCGGTGTCTGGAGAAAAACGCACATTTCCCCCCTCTCTTTAAAGAAAGTCACCCGCTCCCCAAGAGGAAGTGCACTCAGAGCCACCTATGAGGGGAGGAATTATAATCTTTACTCGCAGAAAATGTATAAGAAACTGAAGGACTAAATTTGCATGTTTTCAGTTTTGAATTAATGGAGTGCACTCGAACTTTTTAACGCTAAATGGTTTCTTTCTTGTTTAATTTTTTATTAAATGACCTTTTCTGTCTTTTGATTAAAGTTAAGAAATGGAAATGTAGCAAATAGTAGAGGAAATGAAAATTACACTGAATTAAATCATCTAATTAAAACGATGCTGTTGTATGAAATTATTATATTTAAAGTATAAAGAAGCAAGAATAAGATAAGAAAATACAGGAATCCACCTACAGCTACATCCTACAATATGAAATATATAATTAATACCTAGACTTAGATGCGGAAACGAACAAATAATAACAAATACTGGATACAAGAAGAAGACCGCATTTGCAGATTCTAAGAAAATACGAAGAATATATATTCATTCATATATATCATATTTTATAAATCGCAAAGACTTTCCAAGACAATTCGGTAGTCTATGTCTCACATCCTAGATTAATAGTTATTTATTATATACGAGTGTAATACAACGTTTTATCCAACACTAAGAGAGGTATTGTATTCATGCTAAAAATCGCATATCCAGATTTTAGTGAATAAGCACGTTTTAAGGTCCCTAGAATCCGATTATAACATTTTTACGATGATGTCCGTATGTGTGTGTGTTTGTGTGTGTCGATGTGTGTGTCGATGTGTGTGGATGTGTGGATGTTGGATTCACGATTTCTCAAATACTATAAGACTTAAGACATTTAAATAGTAACGTTTTAAAAACCTAAATATAACAATAGTTATATGACAAGAAACTTAATACAGTTTCCAGCATAAGTAAATATGTAAGTAGGTATGTATTTGAAGTAATAATAATTAAATGGCGAGAGTTATTGAGTTAGTCACGCCAGATTTTTCATTTATAATACTTGAAAAATCAAGGTTGAAAAACATTGCTGCTTCAGATTGTCCCAGTCGAAAACTAGAAGAATGAAAATTTGAAATAGGTATGCGTATGACATACTTTCCAAATATATTTTGGTCTAGAAAGAGTAGTGAATATAAATGATAACATCGTATTCCCGCAAAAACCACACATTATAATGTGTAATATCATAATTTCATGATGAAGCAAGAGTATAACATTTCATATTTCTGGTGACTGGACTGTCAGTGTCACAACACAAACAAACCACTGCAGCGGAAATAAAAATAGACGCGGAGATTTTTGGCGACAGCCGCCATGTTTTTGACAATAATTCAACTAATGCTCGGTTATGTGCAGCGCACTGCGTAGTTATTAACAGCTCGACTAACAAATAAATAACGAATATAAATTTGATAATTTGTGTGTACACGCTTTACTTCGTGCCAGGATATTAATATGTAAATAATGTCTACATGAACATAAAATATTATTAATGTAACGAACCTAAAATAGATTGTTTTAATTGTCATAACTGCCGACCATAAAAATCTCGAATTTTTCATCTGCAATTATTGCAGTAATTGTGTTGCATCATAGACTAATTTATTCATTTACTGGATGCATTTACAAATATATTTGGAAATAATTTACTAATTGGATAGTTTCCAACTTTATCATTTTATAACGAAAATAAAAAACGAAAACTACCTACAAGTTAACAAAGTACACGTTTAACCTTAGTTGCATACTAAACAACTTTTAATTGTCACTTAAAAGTTTAACATGCTGCCACTTTGATTTTTTATTTAATTATTAAAAAAACTTAAACTAAAATATTTATATAATATTTAAAAAATATACTTGACATGTTTCTCTGAATAAACCCTCTCGGTTATTTATTATATACTGGCCCATTCAACCATATCCACATACGCGTTTTACTCTTATTGGAGCTCATCACTTTGGTTGATACAAGGCGACAATCAGTATCAGTAGGTTAAGGTTGAGGTTGAGTAGACGGATGACAAACCATCCCAAAATGGCATGATGCATACAGAGGTAACTATCCACATGCAGAGCCATCTATCGAGAACGCCAGGAGCTTGGCCAGCAATAAATAATAATAAATGTGCAAAGTACAATATACTTTTTCAATTGAAAGAGATAGAAGATATGCGCAATGGGGATCTGCGCATAGTTAGAACAACTGAGATCCGTGGCGTTTGTTTTAGACGTAAAATGTGAGAATATCTCACATAACTTATAAAATCTTATCAAAATAAGTTACAAAAGCTTTTATTGAAGTTAAAATGTCTAACGATGCAAATTTTCACTGGGAATACAGATATTTTAATGACCGCAATATTTTTGACGTTTCTTTTGACAGCCCAACTGGCATGCAGTTGTTCGCGCCATTTTCATATTATTTGCAGCGATAGAAAGAGATAGCCGTTAAATTGAAAAGGTATATTACGATACTAGGTAAAACTACTCTAATATTGTAACGTGAGAAGGTAGGTACTTGCGACACTTGGTCCGCGAGCATCCGGCCAGCGCATGCGAACCGACGCCTATGAACAGAAGCCTTCTAGTAGAGAGGAGGAGTCTAGGTAAGCGATCGATAACACAGCTGCTGTGCGCGGAGGCAGGCGACGTAAGGGGACTACTGTGTAACCAAGAGGGGAGATAAGCGTAGTTACAGGCGCATTGTTATGACGTGGAGAGTTTTCTAGAAAATAGTAGAACTACTATATAAGCGACGTACGTGTATGCAAAGACAGTCACATAGAGTGTTAGTCCGTCAGAAGGACAGTTACATAGAAAGTAAGAAATAAGAAGTCAGTGAGTTGAATAGTACAACAGTATCATGATGAGCGTATACAGTTTAGTGTTACTGGTACACTGGGATAGCTGTGGAAGTAAATACTCGGTAGTTTTGAGAAGTATTAGGAAGCTGGGTATACGGGGAAAGTAACGACGCGTGGAAGTGGATACTTGGTAGTGGTGTTGAAGATTGTGGAAGTTAGGGAGTAAGTCCGTCGATAGGACAATATAGATAGGTAGACAGTTAGTTACATAAATAGACAGATAATGAAGTGAAAGGTATGAATTCTGTCCGGGCAGTTGAATATACAGAAGCTATTGTGTCAGTTGAGTATATAGACGCTGTGGTGGTCGGTAGGTCGGCCAGTTGAAGGTGATATAAATAGTGAGGTAAATAGTAGAAATAAATAATTAGTAATATTGTGTAAATAAATGATTGTGTTAATTGGTCCACTCTACCAGAACCACTGACGCGTTTCGCTTTTATTGGAGCACATCAGTGTGGAACACTGAATTTCTGCGAGGCACTGAGTAGGTTGAGTGGATGAAACATAAACCATCCCAAAGGATGCCTGCAGGGGTAACTAACCATTTGAGTAATTACCAAATTTTATTACTTGTGTTTCATCCATGTTATTAACGACGGCCAGTTCTCAAGAGATGACCGAGAACTTTGTATCAACTTTATCAATTCAGATTCATTTCTAGATGTGCACAAAAAAGTATTATATGTTCCCAAACTTAAAAAAATCGGATTATTTTAAATTAAAAAACAAATCATTTTTATTTTGGAAGATATGTAGATATAAATACTGAAAAGGGTAGAGACATACCTATATTCAAAAGGAAAAATTTAACTTAATTAAATATAACTTTTTCCCTTTCATTCTGCGAATTTTTTGACCTCCCATCGTATAATTAACCAATTCTCTAACCATATTTCACAATAATTACATTATGCAAAGAGCGCCTAATGCTTTTAACTAAAGTTGTACTCAGTGATCTGTGTACATCTGGTTTAGATATCACTTGATATGAATATAATATACTATACATACTTTTAAAATGCAAAAAAAAAACAAATAATTTGTCTTCCTTTGCTTAAATATCTGTGTAATTTCGAAACGAACAAGATGAGCTGCATTAAAATTATCAATTTTCCAGTGTATTCACTGCATATTCAGGTCCTATATCATTTATAAAATCACTAACTGCAAGCATGAGTTCGAGATTCAAAATCGATTAGCATACAAATTTTCCAGCTTGACAAATTTCCAAGCGCTGAGGGTGTCTGTAAGTGAGAAGAAATTCAATTACGGCGCGATAGCCTTGCCAAGTAAGTGTAATAAAATGCATCTGAAAACGATAAATGCAATATACGTGCCGGGCGACAGTCGAACTGCTCTGCTCTCGCCGTAGAGAATTGTTGTATGGAATGATATCGCCACGGTCCCAACCTGCACAGATATTACTCAAGATTTAGGGGCCATATCCTTCCAAGCCACTCGCGAGATTGTACTCTTATTAAATATTATTATTGTATGCACATTTTTCATATAACGGCGATGAAAGTTTCATCTATTTTTATACCCATATTTGTATATCGAAAATTTCAAAATAATTTCTAATGTTAGGTATTATATTATTAGTAGCAATAAATTTTTCAACTTGTATTTTTGGACACGTGTATCTTAGAGCACTAATTCATAAAGATTAATTAAAACTCTTAAGCTACGTTTCCAGCTCTTAACATAGTTACTGTTTTAGTCTTTGTTTTTGTATTTTGTCTTATGTTTTTGTTAGAAGATATTAGCCATTTCCAGCTGTTAACATAAGCACAGTCTTAAGTTTTTGTACTTATAATGTTTGTTCACTCAAAAAAGGAACACATTTATAAAACTCTTTAGAATGCTTCAAAAATTATATAGTTATTAATGATATTAATGATAAGTAGTAATCATTACTCAAATTAAGTAATAACGTAATAATTTTGTATAATTCCAAAATAACATTTGAAATAAAGCACGAAATTAATATGGTGAAAGACCCACAATATTTCTAATATTCCACTTTAAATTTCAATATTGTCTGTATATCCATAAGATATGATATAATTTTATTTGTACGTAAAATATAAAAAATATGATTTTTTTTCTTTCTGTTGTCCATATTTATATTATCTCAACACAAAAATAATAACATAACCACCAAAATAATGACAGATACAACGCGTAGAACTACTGCGCAACATAAAAAGAGATAGCGCATACATCACTTATCTCTTTCCAACAGAACAGCGACAAAGACTATGACGAAAGTATGAAGCATGCAAACTTTGTGTTTATGCGCTATGACAAAGACAAAGACTAAAGACTAAAACAGTAGCTGGAAATGCTCAAGCCATTTTACGTATGTCAAACTTTCAAGGTTATGACAAATAACAAAAACAGTGACTATGTTAAGAGCTGGAAACCTAGCTTTACGGTATAAGGCCCACTTATAGTACAATTGATGGATAAACTAGGATTTAGCTATCGGTGGTATATAACTTTATCCTAGCAACCAGCGGTCGAAGTGATGTGGGATGGGACGGGATGGCATCCCGCTACTTTTTTTTTTTCAACGTGAAACCATCCCACTACTTTCTTTAGCAATGATTAGTATCCCGGAAATTTTTATTTGCTTGAAAAAAACCTTAGTGCAAGGCTTCAGAAAACTTTATTTCAGTGATAATCGTGATATCCTAGGAGTCCAGGAGACTTACAAGCACTAAAATCTGCAGTAAATACATTCAGCAATATGAATTTAATTTTTTTAAGAATCAATCAAAAACGGCTTCAAGTCTAATGTTAATGTTTATAATTATAAAATGGTCCTAGAGTTGACCTGTTGACCAATTTTAGCATGAAGTCTACGTTAAACTTTGGTGGAACAATGGTCGAAGAAACAAATGATTTAAATTGTGAAAAACAATTAATACATAAGCATTCGGATTATGAAAATAACTGGAAATTATTAACACTGCCAGGAAAAATTTCACATTCACAGAAATTATTATTGAGACATTTTAGTTTTACTCTTGTCTTTTGTTGTTTTTAAATAATACCGAGAGGGTTAATGAGAAGTGAAATGATGGATTTAAAATATAAAAAAACAATCATTGTTAAATTGGCGTACCTTATTTACGTTATTTCTATTTATTTTATATAATGAACGGTTATCAAAACAATAAAAATATATCAATAAATTTATTAACACTACGTTTAATAATTTATTTTCGATAACCATCCCGCTACCTTTTTTTGTCCACTTCGACCACTCCTAGCAACTATACTTCCAATAAACAAGATTGTCTTTTACAATACATTTTTATCTCTAAGGGTCAATTTTACAATTCTAGGAGACGCCATGATTATCTTATTCCTCAGATAAACAAAAAAATATAGCATCGAAATTATAACGCAAATTGTCAAATTTGTATGAAGTGTCAAATCCTGATGCAATATTTTTCTATTTTTCTAAGGAATAAGTTATCCATGGTTTAATCGGCAGTTGTAAAATTGGCCCTTAGATAGTTATACCAGGAAATAACGTTAGTATTGATACAATAAAATTATCTTCTTGTTAAACTATTTTTGTTCAATATTGTTATTATTTCTGCCTTCTAATTTGCATTTTTCACGATGTTAGATGATATAAATGATATTTTTCAGTCTGACAGTGATCTTTCAACCGTACGAATAGCAAACGTCGTCTGTGTTTCTATAGTATAAATAAGAACTAGGGATAAAATCCGAGGTTTATACGACCTTAGGATAAGAAATACTGGTGTTTATTCCTAATATATTTTATACCCGGTACAGCGTTAAACAAGGTTTATCTACTGATTGTAAAAGTGGCCCTAAGTCATGTAAGTCTTCCATTACAGGACTACACTGAGATAAAGAAGTAACACATTACAAGACTAGTGATGTATAAACTTTACAAGATAAGTCACGTAATGACTTAACAGGATTAAACACATACAAAATTAAAAATTATAGGCCCATATTCTCACCTCTTGAAGTAGCACTACGTCTAAAAAATCTCTACATACTTTAAATTTCATATGTCAACTTTAATATTAAAAGATAAAAAAATAAAAAAAAATTAAATTGTACATTTCACTTAAATCAATTATTGTAGGTTTCATTTTCAAAATATGAAACCTATTCTTGACTATTCGTAAAATAAAATTTAGAAAAATCGTAATAGCGCTACTTTGGAAGTAGATCTACTTCAACATATGAGAATACGTACCATACTTGGAAAAACAAACATAAATGTGTATACGTTACAAAGATACCAAGCTAATTTAATTCAATATAATTAATTGACAGTGATAATACTTATGATTTCAATTTTCAAATTGATGTCATAACTTATTCGATTAACTAAAATAATTTCCAGGAACGTATAACATGTGCTGTAAGTGTCTTCCAGGTTTCATAGCTTGTGAGAGAACTCTTTCCAGACTAACAGGCCTATTCTACTAAAAATATGTATAACGATATCGTTACCATACAACTATCGCTAAGCATTTGGTTGAACAACTTTAATAACGACAAATGCCAAAAAGTTATTCTACTAATCATATCGTTATCGAGTTATCATTATGATGAGTTTAACGACAATATCTAACTTTATGTTGATTTTGACAGAATAAATTTATATTTGTTTTTCAATTCAAATTTGACATGGATTCAAATTTGAAATTTTCATCGTACATAAAATTATTTATTATTGTCACCCTCGTTTTACAGTTTACACGGTCCATATCTACTTGCGCCGTATGAAATTTGATATAGGTAGTGTATAAAATGATCAACAATTATATTGCAGATTTCTATTAATGATATGATTATTAATGATTGACTTAATACCACATATGAATCCTTTTCTACTGATATCCTCCTTGTTACTGATTTTTGATAGCTTCTATGAACAAAAAAATGCAAAGCTGCCATCATCTGAATTGAAAACAAAATATTGATGTGCATTCATATGTAATGTAATACGCATAAATAATAATTTATAAATAATCTAAAAAAAATTGGCAAACCATCACTTCAACGAGTTCCTCATATATGGTGATATTTGCGTAAATAAATGTCTATATATCACTTCAACGAGTTCCTCATATATGGTGATATTTGCGTAAATAAATCTCTATATGCTTCTTTACGAATCAAAAAAAAATCTCAAATTTTCCTCAGGGAGAGTAAAAGGGCGATTATATAAAATGTCATATTAAAAAATGTAATAATATAATAATAATATCTTGCTCAGCTACAATTAATAAAATATCTTCTTCAGCCATTTTTACTTTTGTTTTCAAAATATATCTAACTTTACGACTTCAACGAGGCGTGTGAACTTGTCGTTCATAAACGACATAAAATAACGATAAGTAACGATCCGTAACGATAAATAAATTAGTAGAATAGGGTTTTGGCAAAAATCGTTATTATAACTACATACATGTCGCCTGGTAACGACTCGTAACGATACATATTTTTTTTAGTAGAATAGGCCTGTAAGTCTGGACTTATAATGAAAATAACTATTAGGTATAATATAAATTAAACAGAGAATCTATATGAATATTTGAAATAAATTGTGAAAAGATTAGGTCAGCCAGCGAGATCTGAACCCAAGCTTTTACTTTGTCGGAGTAACGCTCTAACATTCTGAGCTATGGCTGATCTGTCACGATGGTTGAAATGATCTTCCACTTAGCGTATCCTTTGTCGATGCTTGTAACTTTGCATACACTTTATTAGTATCCTTATCCTTCATCCATCAAGCAGCATACACCAACTTCGACAACTATTAACTACCAACAATCATAATACGGATGTACGGAGTCCGTCTGATCCCCGGGTAGATCAGGTGTAATTACATTTGACCAGTCCGGTCCTCTCGGAAACTCCGGAATCCACCTAACACTTGCTAAATTAATACTGGTACTCGAGGAGGAATTTGCTACATGAACATGAAATTAAACTAAAAGATAGTTTAACTATGACGATTTCGTTAAAGAAAATGCAAAATTGTTTGCATATCTCTATACTGTATAAAATAAAATCCAAAATAGACGAAAATTTGTCTGCTTTTTGGAGCTAATAGCTAATCTTCTTATCTAGAAGGTTTTTATTATATTCTCCATAAAGTATAATTCGAAGAAGGTTTAGGTATATGAAACATCAATCTATGATGATAAAAGTAAACCAAACAGTGATGATTTTAAAGACGCAAGTCGACGAATAAACGGTAGTGCGACTACTGAAAGCGTTTTTTGACTTACGCTGCCTAAATCATTAAAGACACTGTGTTAAAAAAACCTAACTCAGAGTAGGCTATGAACAGAGAAACGTATGTCTGACCATTATTCAATTCAAAAGGCAAAAGTCAGAAAGTTGTCAAAATTGATCATGAAATGTAATTTTCCTGAAATTCATTGTAAAAGGCAGCAAAAGAATATAGCCATTCGCCGTTTTCTAACTTATTTCCATTTCTAAAATAAGATTCAAGAAGAAAAGCTTTGATTTCTTTTATTATTTTCATTTTCATTTCATTATATTCATTGTCACTACTTAAAGGAATCTTTCGTTTTCGTCAAATTACATTGTTGTAATCAACTATTCTATTGTTGTCATCAACAACAACAAAGGTGTTTTCATTTTACTTGTTTTGAAAATAAGTTTAAACGTCAAGAATAGATAACAGATGTTTTCGTTTTTGTTTAAATTTTGTATCTTGGCATCAATGGTTTTTGAAAAAAATTTATTGTTGTTTTCGATTATTTTTACGGTTCCGGAAATTGAAAAATTATAAACAATAGCATATTCGAATGCAGTATATTTTTCTGTAATAAAAATCTAAATAAAATTTTACTCTAAAATAATTAGGGGAGCAAATAATTGTACATTGAGATTTTACCATTAAAACCCCCTATGCTGCGTCGTCCAAGTCATCACCTTGTATAAACACAGGTAATGCATGAAAAAATTAAGGAGTATAAAAACTTTTACAAAAATGTTTGTTTTTGAAAGAAAGTCCACAATAAGCATTGTTTATGTTACATTTTGCAGTAAAAGAACAACATCAAATTTACGTTTATAATAATTTCTATAATAACTTAATCTTTATCGAAATATTTTATTGTTATTTTTTTGAAGTATGTAATGTGCATAAGACATATTTATCTTTTGAAACATGTAATTTGCATATACCATCGATTTATTGAAAGCACAAGATCCTATAATAGGTAAATTCAAAATTGCTCCCGGGTGAAATCAGGGCAGGTCGCTATTAAATAATAAACACATGTTAATAGTAAATAAAATACATACTCGTACATATAGTTATTATATATTTAAACAAGACCTGTAAATTAAATAGAATACGTTACAAGAATTTTCAAAGACACAGTGCCTAATACAATTTTTTGGTTATCTGAAAATATTCTTTAATACCTTGTTATAAAAGAGTAATAATTTAATATAATTATTAACTTGAAACTTATTAATTCACGACAGCATAATAGTCTTGTTAACAACAAATCAATTCTTTTGGCTTTATTTTACATTTCTTGGAATCAATCAAACAGCTAATAATTCCTGCGTTTCTTCAGGCGTCGTTTCGTTCCGTTCTGATTGATCCGTGAAACTGTAAATTGCGGCGCGGCGCAATGCACTCGAGTGCGAGAAATATGATTTGTCTCAACACATTCCAATCTAGCTGGCTGCAACAGTGATTGTACTGTTTGCCTCCCGCAACGTAATCAGCTGTTGGAGATACAGTGACAAAGCTTAACAACGCAAGGATGGTGTCAAATCAGAAGATAGCGACATATATGAATATATTAACATAAAAATAGGCAGGCGCATTGTGATATGAGTAACATATATAAATAGGATAGTTCAGAAATTACGTCATATGTGGCGCGCTTCATTTAAACTACTGTCCTACCGGTAAACAGGTCTTTCAAAGTGAATCTTATTGCCACAGCAAATAAGAACTTGATTATTAAGCAGTTCATTTCGTCGCCAATATCTTACTTAATAAAAAAAAGTTAACTACTTAAGCTGTCATTCAGTTAAGTTTGAATATTACTGTTTCAATTAAACAAAACATATTATCCTAATTTGTAATAACAATTATTCTATTCAAGTTTTAAAAAACTTTGCTTGAAACTATATATTCGTTCAATTTCGAACATGTACGTGAAACATCGTGTGAAGCGGCCGGAAGAGCCTGTTTCAAAGACAAGCGAATCATTTTTAGGTCACAGTACCCTAAGAAGCATATTAACACGACATATTATTAATATATTAAGGTGAAGAGACAGTTATTTACGTACCTTACACTTGAAAAGAAGAAATCAAAATTGCGAAAAGAGCTGATTTGAAAACACTCAAAAACACCAACGAACAAAATCTCAGTGGGAATATCGGTAAACTCTCGGATATGTTTGAATATGCGCAAACTTTATACTGTGTAGTTCAGAATGTGCAGAGTTGATTTATATTGTTGTTTATTAATGTGTATATATTTCATTACGAAGTAATAGAATAATGTTTATTATTTAATGTTATTAATATCTCAAAGTTAACTTCCTCATAATAACAATAATATCATCATCAAATTATAAGCCTTTAAATTCTGATCCTTATGTCTCCTGTCAATAGAGTCTAATTTGAAAGTATCGTTTTTGCTTAGGACAGTGCTTCATATTTCGCGCTGTGCTCTGACGGCACACTATTCTACCCCATTGGATTATTGAACATAATATGTATATTCAAAACATATTTAAATGTATTTTCAGTGTAGCAAAAATCGGTAAAATTCTTGGGCATTTTTCTAAACGTCAATATATTGCTAGCAGATGAGTATTTTTATCTCTCGTAAGAGAAGTACAGGCATCGTGCCAAAATGACATACCGAGATATGAAAATTAGTATAATTACGTATAAATGTGTAGTCCATATTTGAAAGAGTGTTTCATAATTTTTGAATTTTTACCTTCCGTCACCTTTAAGTAAGGAAGGTATTGTCTTTGGTCAAAAAATTCGATGATGAGTTTTTAATCAATAAGCACGTTTTAGGGTCCCTAGAATACGAATTTACTATTTTTACGATGATGTCTGTATGTATGTGTGTGTGTGTGTGTGTGTGGATGTGTGTGTGTGTGTGTGTGTTACAAAATTTTCGTCTGCGATAACTCTAATACTACAGTTACAAAAATTATAAATTTTTCGTATACTTCTTCGTTACATCTATATGAAGAGCTGATTAGATTTTGGTTAGAATTGGTCAACCGGAAGTACCATCATTTGAAGATTTTAACAGTTTTTCTTGAAAAAACTATGTTAAATATATTTTTTTCACATTTGATGTTATTATAAATATTAAAGAATATTTTATTCTCTATACGATTTGACTGAATTTTATACTTAATATTAAATGGATATAGAGTTAAAAAATTATAAAGAAATTAAATTTCATAAAGTAGCCATAGCTATGGAAACAGCTACTATATTAAGAAAATTCTGATTGAAAGATGTCAGTGTCAAGTGAAATTGACATAGTGTGTTTGTCTTATACTGGAAATATAGGATCTTTTGCTTTCTGTATGGAATTTGTATAAAATACATACAACTGCTTTAAGGTAATGTACAAGAAATAATAATAATAAATCTTTTATTTCTGCAGATACATTATACTGTATATAGAAACCGTCACAAAATAATAATTTTCTGTATGAAATTTGCATAAAATACATGCAACTGCCGGAAGGTAATGTACAGAAATAGAATATTTAATTTAGCAAGGAACTTTCCGTATGAAATTAGTACAAAATACATAGAACTGACGCAACTGACGGAAGGTAATGTGCTGGCCACATCAGATTTTTTAAGCATGTTATTGATTTTCAAACTCAACTGAATGGATAGTAGTTTGCAATCTTAAATACAGTTAGAGTATTTCCATGCATTTGTTTGCAAATAATAGAGTTTTAATTAATAATTCAAGAGTTTTTATTTGTCATTATTTGTCTATTTAATGTGAACTACAAAAACGTTATTAATTTGTTAATTTCATGGACAGTTATGGTTCAGTGATTAACAGTATAACAGCGCATTTCCTTCAGAAAATGTAATAGATTATCGGTTACATTCTGCTCACAACCAAATGTACTCACAGTATACGCCCAAGTAATTGAAAACACACTATTAGTTGCCAATATCTTCAAAGGAATCAATTTCCTGTCTTTTGATATGTTTAGAAAAGAGAATAGTCTTAATTATTAATATAGTCTTAGATATAATTTAATCGTAATTATAATAATTTTGAAACTACAAGGTGTCTGCCTGAAAGTATATTCAAATTCATTTCTTAATAGGGTGGTTGCACAGTTTAAAAAAAATAATTTTAATAGAAAGGATTTGGTACTTCATTTACAGTAATTAAAAGAAAATATTTTTTGCTGAAATCTACCCGCCACTGTTATGACGGTATAGGTTATGGTTCTAATTTATATTATTGGTCCGTGGTTCTAATGTTCTAAACTGCATGTGTACGGCAACAAGTCAAGTTTGTTCGTGACATTCAAACGTCTGTCTGAATTGAATTGGATGGACATTTTTTACATACACCATTTTTAGACTTAAAATATTAAACTAGAGTTGTTTTCTCGACAAAATTAACGTATGTATTAGCTCTATTCTGTGGCGGCTCATCAGGGGAGACAAGGGAGGCTAAGCCTCCTCATAACTAATCAGGATAAAACTTTTTCAAAACATTTTCTTTCATGTTGTTCTTCGTTTTGTTTTCATTAATTTTGTATTAGTTACAAAGGTGTAAAATGATCTTAATGCATGATGCATGATTTTTGTGTATTAAACATGTTACGCCTTAGGCCGTCGTGCATACAACGGAAACTAAGCTTCTCTGCTCCTTAAAAGTATAGTTCTTAAAGGCACACTCCACAATCGTGCTGCATACACGATACGTAAATCGACACATTATACCAGAGTATAAGTTAGCACAGGAGGCTATCTTCCCTTGGTCTTCGTGGGTGCTCGGCATGATTCGTGACCGCTGCTGTTAAACCACAGACCATTTATCTAAATCTAAACTTAAACGATAGGCAACTGCAGCGGCGACTACGGCCTGCAGCACAGAGTTACATGTACAGTGTACATGTTCAGTAGGTTATTTTTTATTATTAAAGGTATTTTTTGTACAATTTTAACACCCCAAAAAAAGACGGAAAACCCCCACGTCATGCTTTCTCTCTTCGCATAGTATGAAGTTGACGGCGCATTCCAGGCGTATTAATAATGGCACTGCCTATTCAAAATTCCGTTTAAGGTAACTCTGATAATTTACCACAAGTGGATAGTTAGATGGTTGCCGAATTTATTTCTGCAAATGATTGTTTCACTGCTGCAGACATTAGAGGAGTGAAACAGTTAAGTGTTACTTTGACGTTTGTTCAAAATGTGTTTTGAATTCAAGTTAGTACAAATTTTTCTCACTCGGCGCGTTGCCGCACCTATGACGTCAGGGGACATTCTAAGTTTTATACATTTTTCTATAATTTATAACTCTTTTCACAAATAATGTTTAAGTAAATAAAACTACTCATATATAACATAGTTTTGCGAATTCAAATTTCGTGTAACCATGCACCAATATTAAATGAACTATAGCGGATATCAACGAATATTTAAAATGTGTAATAAATACAATGTTAATTTACCTACAAACCTTGTTCAAAATTAAAACCTACACTATGAGGCTAAAATTAACCACAATGTCTTTTTATTTTGCAGAAATAAAACTCAAAATAAAATTTGCAAATTCCATCATATTTAATTCAGCGCCATATTCAGTAGTTTTCAATTCTAAACAAGTTTTGTATTTACAACCACAGCAAATTATGTATATGTCAATCAATATATTTTTCATTTCCATACAATATGCACGTGGTTTCTGTCCAGCGTAGCATAATATATTCAAATATACATATTATTTAGTTTACTTTCGCTGATTAGTTATGGAACTTGTTAAATGACAATGACATTTTTGCGGTTGGATAGTGACATTTAAGTGGCTCGAATTTTTTCCAGCTAGCAGAAAAGTGGAGTGTGACTCATTTCCTATCTGTGGTGAAGGTTGGAAACACATAATACTAACTGATTGTGAATAAACAATATCAATATACTACACTTCTTTATTTTTCCTAGAAAGGGTTAACTTGTGCTTTATATTTACCCTGTTATAGTGTTGTATATTTTACGCGTGTGCGTAAGTGTTCTCACCATATTACGCGGCCCGGGGCTATTGCTTTTGTCTAACCGCTCGTTATTTTATGAATAATATATCCAAGCGGACTGTTTACTTTGAACTTGAAGTTTCCGTGTTTCGATTTATGCGGCTGAAATGTTGTTACTTTATGCGGAAGCTGTGAAGCAGACGAAACACTAAATGTATTGTGAAATTGAGCAAATTTACTCGCTCAACTTGAAAGATATTAGCTATTTTATGTTACGCGTTGGGAAAATTCTATTGGCTTCAGGCCAGATTTAACTCTTATTCTTTTTAATATATGTATATGATACTGTGCAAGTTTACATACATGTCGCCAATAAATAAATAATTCAAAGGTTAATTTTGTCGTTACATTCAAACGAAATTTTAAAATACATATATACAGACATGTGATTATAAAATTAATATTATCAGAGTAAAGTCACAAATTTATAATTCTTAATTATCAATAAATTTTAATGTCCAAACTATTAATAAGTAACATCATTGACAGATGTATTCTCTTTTCAAAGAAAATCAAAAGTAAAAATCTGATGTGGTTAACACAATACCTCCCGCCATTTAATTTTTATTAATTCAAATACAGGGTGATTCATCGGTCTGTCCTCTCTTTATAACTATTTTATTTTAAGTCAGATAGAAAAACTCTTCAAATATAATTTATATGATATATTATTGTCTATCTACGTACCAAATGCATTTGTATACAGGGTGCTCCGTTTAAGCGCAACAATATGTAACTTTATATTTCTTAATGGAACACACTATATTTATTTATTTATTTTGATAGTAAATTAGATTCCCTTTAAAAAAGTATTAAGTAATAAGGGGTCTAAAATTATAAATTAAGAAGTTATTTACGTTCATAAAGGATAGTAGTTCAGGGTGGAAAAAACCATAATATAATACAAAATTTTGATCCTTTTTTATTAATACTTATTTTAAACGTTACACTAATTCCAAAGAAGCTATTAAAATTTAGTGACAGACTAAATAATGCAAAATTATAATAAATGCTCAAAAACTTGTCCTTCAACTTCAATAGATTTTTCTATTATATTATATTAACCATCTCATCTTTACTAAAATTTGTATTATTCATTTTCACATCAACATCAACAATGATAAACTAAGAGTATTTGGACAACTTGTTTGTTTAAATTCGAAACAATTAATTAATATGATAGAAACATATCATTCAATGAATAAAGGTAAATAACTTCTTAATTTATAATTTTAGACCCCTTATTACTTAATGCTTTTTTAAAGGGAATCTAATTTACTATCAAAATAAATAAATAAATATAGGGTGTTCCATTAAGAAATATAAAGTTACATATTGTTGCGCTTAAATGGAGCACCCTGTATACAAACGGATATGGTACGTAGATAGATAATACTATATCATATAAATTATATTTGAAGAGTTTTTCTATCTGACTTAAAATAAAAGAGTTATAAAGAGAGGACAGACCGATGAATCACCCTGTATACATCCTTACATATTTACTTATGCTGAAAACTGTATAAGTCCCATTCCATATTACTATGGTTCTATTTACTATTTTCTTTTTGAAACGTTACTATTATTAATTTGAAATGATTAGTTCTTTGGCAGAGACAATTTATCTGTCAGTTACATACATTTGAGATATGAACTGTCTAATCAAGGAGTTGTGTTTATTTAAAGCGTAGGCTCTGTGATTTAAATTATAAATAATTTTATAAATTTATCCATAAAATATATAGAAAAATTAATAATATTTAATTTTTATAATAACATTTAAAGATATTTTTCGGAGAAAAACTATTTTGAGCTTCAAGTAAAGTGCCATTTCCTGTTATCTGATTTACACCAAAATCTAATGACTTCTTTCCATATTAGAATAAGGGAGATATACAAGGTTTCAAAATTTTCCGAATGATAGTATTTGAGGTAGAGCGTAAACAGGAACCACACACGCACACACACACGCACACACACACACACGCACACGCACACGCACACGCACACGCACACGCACACGCACACGCACACGCACACGCACAAGCACACACCCACACCCACACCCACACGCACGCACGCGCACACACACACACACACACACACACACACACACACACACACACACACACATTAAAACTTTAAAACTTTTCTTCTCTGATATCATACGTATCTTATCCGTTTTAATTAAGTAGTGCATTAGTCGGTCACCAAATTTTGATTTAACGGCATTTTATTTTCATAATTTTTTTAACATTTCCAATATTTCTTTTGAATGTCTGCAAGATTTTATATCTATTCACTTTATTTTCTTTTAAAAGTTAATTTAAAAAAAACGTATATACACTAAACACACACACACACGCACGCACGCACGCACGCACGCACGCACGCACGCACGCACGCACGCACGCACGCACGCACGCACGCACGCATGCACGCACGCACGCACGCACGCACGCACGCACGCACGCATGCAAGCACGCACGCACGCACGCACGCACGCAGGCACGCACGCACGCACGCACGCACGCACGCACACACACACACACACACACACACACACTCACACACACATCATCGTAAAAATAGTAAAATCGTATTGTATGGACCCTAAAACGTGCTTATTCATCAAAAACTCATCACCGAATTTCTTGACCAAAGACAATTCCTTCCTTACCTAAAGGTAAAAGGATGTTTAAAATATTAGAGGAATTTCATTTAAGTTTAAGTTTACTAAAACAAAAGTTGTTTACTTACATTGTGGGTAGCGCTACCGAAACTCTGGCGACCGAATCTACCACATAAAGACAAAAAACATAAAAATGTGCCGCTGCTTTATATCTTTCTACAGGAAAACATTTACAATGCATCCACCTATGGCAACTCCTGCAGTGAACCCAATTCCAAGTGTAGGCTATATCCACTCGATTACACATTATACAAATGTTTGAAACATTTAGTGATGATTCCCATATCATCAGCTTGAACGAAATCTATAGTGGATATTTTTTATAATTGATGAACCTGCAAACTACAAAATTGCACTTCCCATGGGATTTATAAGTTAGAAAGTTTTTACCTCGAAATTTGCAACCTCGAAACAACAATGATTTTGGTTACTGTCTACTGGACCATTTCAAATACAAATTCTGCTTTCTAAAACATATGTCGATACTTTACAAGAATTAATAGATACTTCATCTTTTGTTGTACCTACGAGTGCATGTATCAAAAAATAACTGAATACAAATATCAATTATAAAATTATTCAAATGTGGAGGTTTTGTTATTGAAGTAAAATCCTAGGAATACATTTCGTTATACGGATATATACTTGTAGAGTATTCAGGGTCGGAGCTAGGGCATTTGGCGCCCTTCCGCAATCTCTAATATGGCGCCCCTATTTTAATATAAAAATATTTATGAAAAATCACCTGATGCTAGAATTTAGTATCATTGTACACTGAACCTGCTGATGTATAATTGATCTACGTTTGATATGTAATGTATTGAAAATTTTAACCAAGGTCATATGTTTGTTGAGGATAGGTAGAGACATCATGTGCAACGGTGGTCTCAATTAGTACTAACGACAAAAAGCAACAAATTCATATTTTAAAACAATTAATACAAAATGGTTTATTTTAAAATATGGAATAAATAATATATGTACAGGGTGTAAATCGAAAAGTGAAACATATGAGTTTAACATGGGAAATCAATTTTTCTTTGCGCAAACGTTACCTAATTATTTGTTAATTAATATAAACAATAATTATAATATTAAATGTCAAATGACATTAACGATAAACAAATATACTTACAATGGGCATTGGGGAAATATACAAACAACACTATTTTTCAGATTTTATTATTTGATACAGCTATATTTTTGTTTTAAAATAAAAATTTGTTGCTTTTTGTCGTTATTACTATTTGCAACCACCGTTGCACATGATGTCTCTACCTATTCTCAACAAACATCTGACCTTCATCAGATCCAGTACCGTAGTTAAAAATAATTATTATCAGAAAACATTCAATAGTTTTTCTGGCTATTGTTCATATGTAAATCAACAAATATAACACAATAGTTTATAATAAATACAAAATAAATGATTGGACTTTTTTTTCAGAGAAGATATACTCGAGAATTGGTTAGCAAAAAAAATCCTGAGTACGTCTTGTGTTATATTAACAAATTATTTGTGGTATGTGAAATATGAGAAGCGCCGGCGCCTAAATACCAAAATAAAAACATTGGAATTTCTTCAAATATTGACAATGTATTATAATTTTTATATTAATTATTGTTATTATATGTATTCTAGGAAGTTATAAAATAAAATATTACACATATTATCCAATTTTTATATTAATAAATACTATATTTCGTTATATCCATTACAAAAGTGTACAAAAAAGAACTTTTTAATTGTTTATGAATATTATAAAGATTAATTGTTAACAATAACTTACTGTAAATATTGTACTTATAATGTAGTTTGTAGAAATAAACATATAATACGAAATAAACTAAAAAATATTATACCTATATCACAATGAAATGACACCTACTGTTTTCTTTCCATTTTTTTGCAATAAATTTTCATTATAAGTTATGTTATATATCAAAAGATTCAGCATGAAATTGTGAGTACAAAAGTATCAAATTTATAAACTATAGTTATAATATATCGTTAAAATCTTATACATTTCATTTGACATACTTATATTTTTTCTTGGTTAAAATTTTCAATACAAAATTTTCATCAAAAGTAAATCAATTATACATCAGCAGATTCAGTGTACAATGATACTAAATTCTAGCACAAAAATACTAAATTAACAATTAAATTATTGCCTTCTAGGCTATGTTTAAGAAATTCTTCCCAATATTTTGTTCTTTCACGTCATCTCTTTGAATTCTGACTTCTGTTAATCTTAGTAGTCTTCGTATACAATTTGGCAACCTTTTGCAAAATTTTCTGCATCGCATAGTACTTTTGAGATACCTGCAGGTCGTTTTGTACGGTTCCCACAAGTACCTACAACATTAAAAATGTCTTAATACTGCTGAATTATTTCATTTATTTGATATCTGTACTGGCTTGCATTCTTATTTGGCTGTAATCCAAAACTGAATTAAGTAGCCAGAACATACAAACAAACCCTGAAGTTCAGTCCTACGATATTTTATCCCGTATACAATATTTTTCGCAGGATAACTCCAAACATTTGTAATGTTTGCATTTAGATGAATCTTGTATTCGTTATACCGTGTGTCTGTCTTAAAGGTGTACATAGGAGATTAACATGGGAAATCAGTTTTTTGCAATTTACTGCTCGCCTAATTATTTTAAGCAAAAATGCGTCAAATAAAAGTTTTAGAGCATAAAATTCTGCATTTAATTCAATAAACAGAATTACCTTTCCATGCATTGTAACGACAGAAATTAAATATGAAATTATCGAAAATTACGTTGAAAATATCGACAGCAATGGAATTGAACAAAAAATAAATAAATGCTTGACGTTTTATTTGTCACAACCAGTCACAACGTAAGTTAACTTATTTGACGTTTCTGAGAATTTGATTTTGTCTCTAGTTTTATTGTCAGAAATGATTAAAAAATGAACATTTATACTTCTTGTTACAAGGCCACCCATAAGTCTGTCCAATCTCTCTTTAAATAGTTGTCTCTGACTCATATACACCATCCAGGACTAGTTCACCACACAATTGAGGCCAGCCGAAGTAGTAACAACTAATATTGCAGAATAAGCAATAATAATATTATTGTTTCATAACTAGGTAATTAGGTGACCCCTCAATTGTTTGATAACTTAGCATTACAGTCATATAAAATGCCCATTGCCGTTATTATTATTACTCCAACTCCCAGCAGCTCAACGGTAAGAAACAGTTACTATTATTATTTATCATTTGGCAGTTAATAAATTGTACCTCCAGTCTGGCAAGAATACACTTTAAATATTATTTGCAATTCGCCTTTCTTTATGAGTACATATTAAAAAACCAAAATAGAAATTCGCCAAAATGAAATAAGCCGCTCGTTTCTCACAAAGTCACATGCGCTAATATAATATACTATTCTATTCTGTAACTATCAATTCTGTTAAAATTAGGTTTTAAATTTTAACATCATTTAAATCGATGCCTTTAAAATTTTAACATCTGTTTATAATAAATTTATACAGTATTTGAATATGTTGCACTTCTAATTAATGAAAATGTAATAGAAAACGAAGACAATTACCATGGATGATAAAAATATTTATATTTTATTTAATACGCTCACCCGTTCCATCGTAAGATTTATGACTTTAACAACAGTGTCAAATTTTTGCATATATATATATATATATATATATATATATATATATATATATATATATATATATATATATATATATATATATATATATATATATAACCGGGTGGCGCTCGAAATCTGTTACATAGGCATTTAACAAGGGAAATAAGAATAATTTGAATATTTGCCTCCCATTAAAACTTATTGCAGTAAAACTTTATACACATGTTTGGAAACACTTATTGCATCATATTAATAACAAATTGTTTAAAATTAATTAAAAATAATTAAGTAAAATAAGAAAATGTAATGGCAATTTTAATGTGTTAATTATTATTTCCTATAAAAGAAAATTTAACATGACAGTGATCGTAGCATGATGGTAGCGTGCTAGCTTTTTGTTCCAAAGATTATGGGTTCAAACCCCTAGCACACTTTAATTTTTTTTAATTTGAATTTTTTCAATTTATTATTGTGTTTTTATTTGTTTTTATTTATTTTTATTTGATTCTATTTATTTTAAATAATAAAATAAATAAAAACACAATAATAAATTGAAAAAATTAAAATAAAAAAAAATTAAAGTGTGCTGGGGGTTTGAACCCATAATCTTTGGGTCAAAAAGCTAGCACGCTACCATCATGCTACGATCACTTATATGTTAAATTTTCTTTTATATGGAATAATAATTATCATATTAAAATTGCCACAACATTTTCTTATTTTACTTAATTATTCTTAATTAATTTTTAACAATTTGTTATTACTATGGTGCAATAAGTGTTCCCAAACATGTGTATAAAGTTTTACTGCAATAAGTTTTAATGGGAGGCAAATATTCAAATTATTCTTATTTCCCATGTTAAATGCCTATGTAACAGATTTCGAGCGCCACCCGGTATATATATATATATATATATATATATATATATATATATATATATATATATATATATATATATATATATATATATATATATATTCATTAAAGAGTAATTTAGGATCGTACAGAATGCCTAAATCTTTGATAGATGTTTTTCGCTCCAAATTAAGCCCGTCGATATAGTACTGTCAGTTTTTATAACGTAAGCCGTAACGTAACGTATCGTTCTGTATAAAATAACATAGAAAAATCACGTTACAATACGCCACGGCACGGTACGTTAAGTTACGACTTACGCTGTACAAATCCAGCTTAACTAACTACATGACATTTTTCTATGTTTAGGGATAAATCGTTCAATTTACAGAAGTTTTGCAAACGTATTAAATCGTCTTGAGATTTTATTTTTTTGAAAACTTCAAATTCTAAGAGGACAAGTGCGGTCAAATATATTATGAAACGTGTTTTATACTATTTTTTTTTATTTTGGTCCTTTTGTCAAAAAGTATTTACAAATAAAGTTACATTACTTTATTTTGAGGAAATTCTATTTTGGTTGTTTAATATGTACTTTTAGAACCAAAATAGGAAAAATGAATTTATTTTTAACAGTCATGTTAAAATGTAATTTTTTAAAACCATTTTAAAATTAACATTTTTTTACAGAAACAAAATGGCAGCTAACAACAATAACAAAGAATTTATGAAAGTTACGGAAATGAGGTTGAAGGAATTAGAAAGGAGAAATAATCTGTGTCCTCCTCATTTGAAGAGCTGTTATCACCCGGAGTTACAGTTAACAAGTCCTGGCGGAAGTCAGTATGAACTTAAGGTATGGACGATGCTTCAATTATCATTGCAACCAAACAACAAAACATTTTAGCGGCAAAATCGTAACAATTTTATTGAGTTTTCTTCACAGTTACAAATATTAATAATTGTTGAATAAATTAACAAAAATTATTTTAGGGAGGTTGAAGTTGGAGAGGTGCTGCAATTAAAACACTTTTTTTGTTTCCTTTCATATTTTTGGCATTTTTTAAACTAATGATTTCAAAATCTGACACAATGTAGTCACATTATTTACCTTTCAATCACCGCATGTATTTTCTAAATATATTTGATAGTTTTCTCAAAATAAAGTACATTGTCGGATTACGTCAAGTGTTTCAACTGAAGCCGTGAAAGCGTCGGTTGAAACAAACCTAGTGTCAATTGAAACATAGGGCAAAACTGTTTGTTTTCACCCCAAAATGAAAGATATTAAAACACAAACCTTAATTTTGAAACGTTTATTATTTAAACATTTATTTTAAAGGTTACTAAAACAAACAATAATTCCAAACAAGTAAAAAAATAAATATAACATTAAACATTTCTTTATAAAACCATCTATTCTGACAAACAATTTAAACATAAAAATTGCGGATCGTCTTTTGCGCAACTACTGCGCGCCCACTTTCCTCCGAAAGTATAATTTTTATGATTAGCTTTCTTCATTTTTCTAAATTTAGTGGATCGTTGGCCAAATCTGCTTCAACTTTTCGTATCTTTTCTTTATTTTCAACTACGCGCTTACATGCGACTATATAAATTTCTTTTGGAGTTCGTCCCCTTTCCGTTTTTCTTGGCCTCTGTCCTCACATTTTCCCTCAACTTTTGAAATATGACAATAAATTTAAGTAAAATTAAATTAAATAAGGAGTTGTACTATATAGGCGTCAATTAAAACACGTTTCAAACGACATCATCGATAAAAATGTTTCAATGGCACCCAACTGTAATTTTTTGTATGTTGCTCACTTATTTTAAAACACTGCAAGTTTATAAAATGAAACAAATCTTAGTACATACCTGGTTTAAAGACGAATTAATTAAGCCTAGTACGATTGCACTAAACGCTCATAAACCGCAAACCATTTGTAATATTACGTTATACAGATCTGTAAAAATATGCTTCATAGAACCCTAGCGCTAATTTGTTCTGTAAATCAGTACCCCCCTTGCTAACTTATACAAGATACAACTTTCGCTATTAACTGATAGATGTCATTTTATTGGCAGTATTTCAATTGACACCTTGTTTCAATTGCAGCACTTCTCCCTATTTATTAATTTATAAATATTGTTTTAAATTTAATTTTGTAGTACCTATACAGATGTCCGGCTTTCGAAAGCCTCCATTTGGATCTTGAAAACTTGTAAGAGATACGACTTCGGATAAGTGGGTCATGTGGTGCGCCTTTGGGGGGCCATATTAGATGTGCTTTTGTTTTGACAAAAATTCTTATAGGTTGATAGAAAATGGCGAAAAACTGAATTTGGTCGATATTTTCATTTTGAAATTAATTCTGAACTAATAGTAAACGAAAAAATTGTTTTCAATAAAAAAGTTTGATATTTTTATTGTCTATCCAGTGGCGTGGTAAAAATAATTTTCGAGATATAACACAAACTTATATTTTTTAAATGGAATTCATATTTGATTTTTACTGTAAAACTATAATTACTTTGTTCTCTTACAATTGGTTATTGGGTTTTAAATCTATTTTACCTTAAAATCTTAGATTTTTCAATATTTTTCATGATAACTACTACTTTTTATTTTTTTGGCATTAATTTCATTAGTTTTTTAAAATAATTAGTATTTTATTTTACTTAAATAACTTATTTCATAACTACCGTGTTTCATAATATAATTTTAACTCTATATTTTCAAATTCACGTGAGTAGTTATAGCAAAATCTAGTATGGGTTCCATTTACAAAATTATAAGTTTGTGTTATATCCCAAAAATTTATTGCTAGAAAAATTATTTTCGTACGCCACTGGATAGACAATTAAAATACCAAACTTTTTATTTCAAACATTTTCCTCGATTACTGATAGTTTACAAATAATTTAAAAATGAAAAAATCATCCAAATTCATTTTTCCGCTATTTCCTAGTAACCTATGAGAATTTTTGTCAAAACAAAAGCACATCTAAGATAGCCCCCGCACCATATATCCCATTTACCTGAAGTCGTATCTCTTATAGTTTCCTTGTATAGGAAACAATTTTTTTTTTATTCGGAACTTGTTGCTAAAGTAATAACTGTACAAACATTCCCAAATATAATTACATTTCCCATGATAACTTACGAAACTATTTTTTGTAGAATACGAATTCCGGCGGTGTCAGTAAAGAAGCTATGACCGCAGTTTATAATCATTCAAAGCAGGTAATATACCGTGTGTCCCAAGCAAATCTTGACAGGCGTTTAACACGGGAAAACGGTTTTTTGTAAATAAAAATAATAACTTTGTAATAAATAAAGAGAAAATAATTAACAATAATTGATTACAACAATTAAATCAAAGATATAACAAAAATACCTACATTATATTTTCTTTTGAAATTATTAAAAAATAACTTGCATTTTCACTGAATTTATAAAAAATAAGTAATTTTTTATTAATATCAAAAGAAAATATAATGTATTTTCATTATATCACTGTTTTAATTGTTGAAATCAGTCCTAATTAATTATTTTCTCATTATTTATTACTAAGTTACTATTATCTCTAAATGATTGTAATACAAAATACAAGACAGATTTTGAAAAGTTCGATAATTAATTCTAAAAATTAAAAAAAAAATGTCTTGTTGGGAAATCGAACCCAAACCTTTGACAAAGTTAATTCCAGAGGCAGCTATGCTGTCCATTATGCTATGAAAGACATGTGAAAGTCTTTTCATATTATGGCATAAAATATTGCACCAATTATTTATTTATAAATTGTTATAATTTATATCAATTAATGCAATAATAATAAAGGAATTAATAATAAATAACGTACAGGAGGTAATGTACTCTTATCCTGTTCAATATCATGGCTTAATTTTATGCCGGACACTTTTTATTTACAAAAAACCGTTTTCCCGTGTTAAACGCCTATGTCAAGGTTTGCTTATATATATATATATATATATATATATATATATATATATATATATATATATATATATATATATATATATATATATATATATATATACATTATTGTGGTCTTTTACGTAATAACTGCCAATTTGCAATGCATAACTCCTAGATATTTTTCCGAGCAAGCACGTTTTAAACTCTCTATTTCTTGAACTAAAAACCAAAATTACATTTTGACTTTCTGTTTATATTTTATTTGACCACTAATCTAACCTATTTATTTAAATTATAGGAGAACTACAAAAATTCGTAGACTATGTCGCGAAAATGAATTTTGACATAGACCCTCTGACTATGAAAAACGTAATATTTTAACGAAAGGGATTACTATAAGGCAAAGTGCTTCATTATCCGGCCCTTTACAATGTACGTCGTCTACACCAGAAATAATGCGTAAACTAAGGCCCTGACGTAAAGAAGTCGAACATAGAGCCAGATCGCCCATCATCGATGATGATGTCATTGAAATCATTGACAGTGAAAAAGAAGAAACACCTCCACTGCCTCAACGATTAAGAAGAATGAAAAAAGATTGTTAAAACTCCAGTTTTAAATGGAAATTAAAAATCGTATATAATGCCAAAGACTTTGAGAGAAAGAAAATGATTTGTTTTATAATGTATACGTTTTTTTATAAATTAACTTCTATTTTATAATAAAATTTGTAAAAATGATATCTGTCTTCTATTTACCTCCCGTCATACCGAAGGTAAGGGAGGTAATGTTAACAGTCCAATAATTCGATGGTGATCGAGATTTCATTAAATAAGCACAAATTATTTTTACGATGATGTCTGGCTGCGTGTATGTGTATGTATGTATGTAAGTGTGTGTGTGTGTGTGTGTGTGTGTGTGTGTGTGTGTGTGTGTGTGTGTGTGTGTGTGTGTGTGTGTGTGTGTTGTGTGTGTGTGTGTGTGTTGTGTGTGTGTGTGTGTTGTGTGTGTGTGTGTTGTGTGTGTGTGTGTGTATGTGTGTGTGTATGTGTGTGTTGTGTGTGTATGTGTGTGTTGTGTGTGTGTATGTGTGTGTTGTGTGTGTGTGTTGTGTGTGTGTTGTGTGTGTGTGTTGTGTGTGTGTGTATGTGTGTGTTGTGTGTGTGTGTTTGTGTGTGTTTGTGTGTGTGTATGTGTGTGTGCGCGCGTATTTGTGTATCTGTATGTGTGTATGTGAATGTATGCGTGTTTTTTTATAAATTTATTTTATTAGTATTATTTTTCATTTTTACAAATACTACATACTAATTAACATACTTCATAATAGTAAATAAATATCTATACTTATTTACTTTGTCTTTTCATTCTACAATATTTTTTATTTATATAATATTTTTACATTTCATAAATAAGTTAATTGGTTTAACATACATCTTATAATTATTACGATATTAATTTTTTTTTGTGCAACCGGACGCGAAATAAGTATTACGCAGCTGCAATACAAGCTGCGAAATTGGATTTCGCGACCGTTGTTATGGTAACGGCCGCGAAATTAGGTAAACAATCACTTTGACACTTGAGAATTGCATAGTTTTCTTTATCAAATGTTAATCCCAAAGCCACCTTAAAAGCTGACTTTCTATTTATAATGAAACTGTTGAAAATTAATAAAATTTGTAATTACATATTTTGTACGGTTGCACAAAAAATGTTGTGTACACCTTGTCCGCGAAATCCTTCAGCGTCCTCGAGATTATCTTGCCTCGGCCGCAAGCGGCCTCGGCGACAATTTTTCTCTCGGTACGCTAAAGAGTGATTTCGCGGCCTTGATATACAAATAACTATTGTCTTTTATAGACAGAATGCTGGCACTATCAATTTGATTTATTATTGTTCCTTTCTTAAGTGTTTCTTTATAAAATAAATATTTTTCGAAAGATTTAGTATGCCAATTAGACCTTTTATGTTCTCGAAATTTTTGTAGGGTATTTAATATTGTGCTAGTCTCGTCTCGCTGCTTATTGCAGATAAATAAGTGCATAAAAAATTGTAAAACAATCTGATGCGGCAAGAAAATGACCTCCCGCCAATTCCATGTTTGAAATAGCAATGAGCAGTAAGTAAAGTATCACTTCCGGTTGATCGTTTGTAAACAAAATCTAATTTGTTGTTTCAATAAATAAAGTCTAATACGAAATTTTTGATTTATTATTTTTCCTCGAATATCTGTTAAAAGCTTCAAATAAGTACCACTTCCGGTCTATCATATACATCATATATATTTCTCTTGTTTGAAGTTTCGGGATAAATTTGGCTCTTTCTCAGAGTCAGGGGCGCACACAGGAGGGCGGTCCAGCAAAAACAACAAATAAATAATAGAAAACCACGAAATACTACTTTACTTTCCATTAAAAATTAAGCGATTTTTTTTTAAATAGCACTATTTAAGCAGACTTTTACTCACTGTCAGCTGGATCGCCCCCAAAAAATATCTTGTGTGCGCCCTTGCTCAGAGTAAAGAAAGAAAATAAATCCTCATACCATCTATTGTACTAACGTTTATTTTGCAAGTTGTAATGTAATCTGTGGTACAAAGTATCAAGAAATAACTAACTTAAAATAAGATTTTCCTACTATTTTATTTTCTTAATGAAATTAGTATATTTTTACAATACTGCAAAATAATTATTTACAAAGGGATTACGGCAAGACATATAAACTTGGTGGCGCTGCGGCGCCAGCCTGTTTTACACAAATAAAAACTTATGAATTAGATTTGTTTTGTTTATCACATACTTGGCATTTTTAATTATTAAATAAACAATTACCTAAAATTGTTAAATAGATAATAAGTTGGTTTGCGTTTAGACAAATCAGAAAACTGGACGTAAAAAATCATTTTTGTGTGACTAAAGCATTAAATAACAAATTTACTAAATCAAAATCATATAGTACCTAAAATGAACTAAATATGATATAATAAATTACTCGAAATAATAAAAAGACATAAACATGTCGCATATCAATCACATAGTGGCATATGTTTACATCCAATCAGCCGATTTTGACGTGGTTGTCAACATGACGTGCACGTACTCTATACTCTACATAATAATATCATATTTCTTACAAATAATTAGGGAAATGAATTATCAGTATGTTTGACATGATAAGCCTATTGTTTTTATAGGGAATGCTCCATATTTTTATAGGGAATGCAGCGTCTAATGTATGTTTGGTCTTAGGGGACAAGTCTACCGTCTTAAACCTTAGACCTATGGGACCTGTTTGTAGAAAATAACCAACAGTTTCCAGTAGAACATCATTTTTGAACATAGTCCAGGAACTTTTGTAGTGCTCCTGTAATTTAAATAATATGTAAGATTAGTGGTCAAATAAAATATAAATAAAATATCTAAATTTAATTTTGTTTTTTTAGTTCAAGCAAAAGACAGTTTAAAACGTGCTTTCTTTACGTTAAAAATAAATAACCAAAATAACTGACAGAAATTTAAATTACGCAAAAAATATGCAATCTAGTCTAATAGCTTTTACTACGTTTGCTTTGTCGTGGCACCAAATTAAGTAATATTTCGATGATTTTTAAATATTTTTTTTCGGCGATTCGCAACAAATTTTAATTTTTTCATCCACCACTCTGACATTATTAAAGAAAAGATATCGTGGTTTAAATATTTGGATTTGGCATGAAATTCTATTTCATATTATATGTAATTCATATCATGTATTACATAATGATGAACGGTTTTATAGCTACCTGTGGCGGATTTAAGGAAAAGGGCCCAGGATGCAAAGCATTTCTGGGGCTCAGGTCTATTTTTTATAATCTTATTTAACTGATTTATATAATACGTTAACGACAAATTCATTCGAAATAAGAAACATTTTTCAACAATGAAAGGTGTAAGATAGAACAATATTCCGTGGTTAGAAATAATATTCTTTAAGTTCTTGATTTGCAAATGTTCTCAGAAATTGAAAAGCACCCTTTGAGACATGGGCCCGAGGGCCCTTTCGGACGAGGGCCTAGGGAGCATGTGTCCCGTTGTTTACCGTTAAATCCGCCACATGTAATTATTCTAGTATTTTAAATATCGGAAAATCGGCTCATTTCAATATTAGATGAATTTCATGTAAGTTTAAATGGTTAGTTTTTATTTTATTGTTACCTGGCACTCTTTTATTGATAAAACATGTATTGAGAAAAATCTCCATACATTTTTTCTTGCAATTTTGTACTGAAACTGGATCAGATAAATCCTTTTTCCATGTTAAAACTATACCCATCCACTCAATCATATTATAAGCCAAAACTTCAATATCATCTCGTCTAGTAGGCACTGGAAATCAATTATCATTACTAAAACATAAGTTGTTTACTTACCGCCATCATGTGCATCGCGACTATTGTAGTCTAATGTGCCGCTGTGCCATAATCAACTAGATTTCATTTTGGGATTTGAAAAGACCTAGGAAGATATTTGCGCCGTTGATGTCGGCCTGCACGTAACCAGTGCTATGGATATATTCTAAAACATTTAACTACATTATAAATTAGAGAATTATTTGTTAAAATTTGTATGATGACTCACTTCTTCTTAAAAGGCAGTGGAGGTGTTTCTTCTTTTTCACTGTCGATGATTTCAATGACATCATCATCGATAACAGGGGTTCTGGCTCTATGTTCGACTTTTTTACGTCGTGGTCTTAGTTTACGCATTATTTCTGGTGTAGACGACGTAAATTCTAACGGGCCGGATAATGAAGCACTTTAGTTTTTCATAGTCAGTGTCATTGTCAAAATCCATTTTCCCGACATAGTCTACAAATTGGACTGATAACATTACTTCTCTTACGGGGATAAACAGAAGACAGATACCATTTTTTAAATTTTATTATAAAATAGAAGTAAATTTATAAAAAAATGTTTAATATAGACAATTTTATATTATAAAATTAATTTATATAAAAATCGTATGTACACTAAACACAGCACAAAACACACACACACACGCACGCACGCACGCACACGCACGCACGCACGCACGCACGCACGCACGCGCACACACACACACACATACACACACACACATACATATACATATATATATATATATATATATATATATATATATATATATATATATATATATATATATATATGTATATACACACAGACATCATCGTGAAAATGTTAAAATTGGATACTAGGGACCTTAAAACGTGGTCATTCACCAAAATCTCGATATGCGATTTTTAGCACGATCCCCATAACTTCCTTACCAAGGGTAGCGGGAGGTGAAAAAGTGTTTTTTGACCACTGGTCATAGTAACTCAGAAAGGTTGGTATAGAAATAATGTTTTAAGGTCCCTGGAATCCGATTTACGATGATGTCTGTGTGTGGCTGAAGTCAAGACAATTTCTCAAATACTATAAAACTAAATAATTTTACTAATTAGTTTTTGGTAGCAAATGGAAAAGTAGAAGTAAACTATTATTCACGAAAGATGACTATTCAAGATCATTTGTTCGAAGAAAGAATCCACAGCACTTTATATAGAAGTAGCATAGTAACATTTTGTATTAGAAAGAGAAAGATTATTTGAAGGATATGTCTATTTAATTTATGTGGTGCGACAGATTAACGTAAATGATGGCTTTACTTTCTAACACACTAAAAATAGTAGTAACGTATGTCTTAGAGTTACAGGCATGTAATTATCTACTACACTGCCTTCTGTACTTATGTTTATCCAGTGACATTGACATTTAAATCAAATCATTGTTCTATGGTTTACGTCAAGTCTATATTTTTGTATTTTGCAGAAACATAGGCGAAGAAGATAAAACTTTGATAAAAGTATTATTTAAAATTTTTCAAATAAATTACATATATTTTTTAAGGTAAAATGTATCCATAAATATTTCGCGTTGCACGCCTATGGGTACGAAATGCAATGAAGTTATTCACAAGTAATATTATATCAGACTGCTCATAAATGACCTTGAATAGTCATCTTTCATGAATATAGTTGAAGCAGTAAATTGTTTTTCTTTTAAAAAATTCGTCTAAGCACTATTTTTCGTTAGTTTGCTATTATTATTTGGTACTAGTGATGCCGCGAGATCTCGCATTTTCGAGATCTCGTCTCGAATTTCTCGAATTTTCGAGACGAGAATAAGGTGAATCTTCGAGACGAGACGAGAGTAATGCCCTCGAGATTTGCTCGAGACAAGAGTGGAAAGTCGAGATCTCGAAGGTACTTTTTAAATTTTTTCCATTTAAAATATAAGTACCTATAAAAGAACAAAATATTGGTAAACGCCCGCGCGGTACACATATGTCATCATCATTACCGATATCTGCGTACAAAGCAGATTGGCACACCCAGCAATTGGTAATATGCCGTGATGATATATTAAAATTTATTTATTTTATTTATATTCATGAATTGTCTCTTCTTTTACATTCATATTTACTTATTCATTTTAAAGTTATTTCGGGTTGTACAAAAAAAAAACAAAAGTGATACCTATGGTGGACTCTTCGCACCAGCTTCAAGTGCCCACACTATACGAATATATAATTATAATTACCAATATATGCTTACAAAACAGATTGACACGCCCAGCAACGGTTAATAAGCGTATTTTTATACCTAACCTTTTAAATACCAGGCAGTAAAATAATCAGGTTTGATTAATGGTACTCGTTGCTTTGCTAATTATAAATTCGAGAAATTCGAGACTCTCGAGTCGAGATCGAGAGAAGGCAAGAAAAATTATGACGAGACGAGATACAGAGTAATCTCGTCTCGAAATTTCGACACGAGACGAGAGTGGATTGATTCTTGTCGTTTCTCGTCTCGCGGCATCACTATTTGGTACATTTATTTACTTCAATACGAGTATATCTTCTATAGCTTAAGAAATTCAATTATTTTTTATGTCAATACGTATCAGTATAAAAAATTAAGAGTAGTTAACATATTGGCCAGTATTACGAGCGCACTAAAAGCGCTTTTATGGAGCGCGCTTTTACATTACATTCTTATGAGAAGTTTTAATTATAAAACTGCGCTCATAATACGGGCCATTAAGTTTGTGATATAATTTTGTTGGAAATAAAAAATATAATACGGTCTGAAAATTATTTTTAATGGAATTATACTGAAATCTCTTTGCAAGATATTTATGTAAAATAAAATAGGATTGGCGAGAGGTATTGTGCTGGTGAGAACAAAAAGTGTTTTACATGAAACAACGACGGATGCAATTTAATATTTTATTAATGTTAAACATTTGCAACCCATTGATGCATGTATAAGCAAAAATATTTTAGTACCTACTTTTAAATGTTTATCTACAGAATCCTCTGTTTTTAAAACTAGTTTCATCTTTGGCTTTACATTTCACAACAAGGTCTATGCAATATTAACTTGTACCATTTCTCAAACATCGCCGAACGTTTCATTATAAAAATCTTACACAATATATTTTTGACACTTAGATCCCTTTGAAATTAAATTAAAGCCTGATTAACCTGATCATAAATTGTTATCAAATTTGGTAATAAATTTGGAAACTAATTGTTTCATTGAGAAAACTAATATTATTACGATTAAGATGTTGTGATGTTCTATTCCATCACGAATTTCATTATAAATCTGTTTGAGACGATTATAAATTTGTTAACAAAATTATAACATGCAAACGGATTCAAGATTACATGAAATATCAATATTCTACGAGAACGAACCTACTGTTGGTCTTGCAATATTATTTATTTGTTTTACATTTTACACAAAGTGACAATTTTAAAAAGTGCTAAAAGTCCTTTCCTCATTCCATGCGTCTCAATTACATCACTGCATATGTACATGCTTCTATGTAATATGATCTTATAACAAAAACAATTAAAACGACACTACTAATTACACTCATGCATCATATACATGTGTTCACTAATGTGTATGTTTGTCTGTATTAAAAATTCAGATTTACAGTTATGATAGGTGTATCAGGAATACTGAACAATTACCTACAGTTAATTAGCAATGCTAGGTGTTAGATAATTCCTCTCAAGGCTGCAATTTGAGTTCAAGTATGAACAATGAACATTTCCTCTTTTTATACAGTTTATTAATAAGATAAGCGGGTTAGCGAGTATGAATCATTTAGCTTTTTGCGGATAGTAAGTATATAATGAAAGGATTGCTTTTACATGTTTAAGTACGTGTTGAGTGCTTGGCAAGGTTGTTTATTTCTGTACTTAACTTTACGGGGTTTGAAGAAATATTGCAGTTTTTATTTTCAAGTGAAAGTACAGCCATAAATATATATTATCACACCTTTTACCTAATTTAGAAGTGGAAATATATGACAATAAATTGCTAGAATGCTATTGTCTTGAACTATTTTGTTTTTGAATTATATACTACGTCAACAGATAATAAATATGAATTATTTCACAAGTAATATTTTTTATTGAACAACTACCTACTCCTATGAATTGAAAAGAGAACGTTTTATGTATACTCGTATAAAACAAATAAAAAATAATAGTTATTTATGTAAAGTAGTATAATTTTCCATATTTTTGTTAAATAAAATTCGATTGTACAATCGAACATTCTGACCGTGGTGTGTATGTTATTTTTTCTACTCCTGTTGCTAAAATGTGGCAACATACTATTTTCCATGACACTAAACAACATTTTAATTTGACAAGCTGTGGTTCCGAACGGACTAGGCACAGAGTGAAGCAACTAAATACCATCAGCTGACTTTAAGCACGGGCTGAAGTTAGCTTCCTGTAGTTTCGTTTCATTAGCCAGAGAAATAAAAATGTATTTAAGTTGTCTTAATAGACCTTTTCAATATAACGGCTATCTCTTTCTATCGGAGCAAATAGTAAGAAAATGACGCCAACAACTGCCAAAATATTGCAGTCATTAAATTCCTGAATTCTCGGTGAAAAATTGACAAAAAATCACGAGTTTTCAAACGTGTGATTTTTGATTAATGTCACGAAATTAATTAGCAACAGGCTCGAGTAAAGTAATTGAAAAAAATTTCCAGTATAAAATTTAACCACGAATGGTATTCGGATGACTATTTCTAAAATAAAAATCAGGTAATCATTTACATATATATATATTTTTTTTGACAAAAATCTTCTAATTTTTATTGTGTTTTGCGATGTTATATTTAAGTTTACTTTTTCAACGTTTTAAATAGATTCCTGTCCAAATCGACTCGTTTTTAATAAAAACTGATATCACTGAAAATATACACAGTTTGACAGGTATGTAAACAATATGTTTTTACAACGTCAAAAAAACTCTCTTATCAAAACTCACTTACTTGTACAAATACGACATCTTATTGGCTTAAAGAGTGCGAAAAAATTTTTGTGACGGTGTTTTGTCGAAATGAAACTTGGTAACTGAGTAGAATCCTGATCCTGAATTTGGATTGGCATAAATTTATGAGTGAAATATTCATTATTAAAGATCGATTTGAGAGAAAATAAATAATACGGATCTATTGTTTTTCATTACTCTATTGATTCAAGTTAAAAATGAAAAATCGTGCATGACCTCATTATAATTTTTTTTAATTAACCTAATTTCGCAATTTAATGATCAGCGTACCTTTACATATTCAAGAAAAATTAAAAGAATTATTGATGACGTACATTAGCTAAAATCTCGTTCACAATAATTTCTGCACGATAGTTGAAAAACTAATAAATTTGTATGTATCTATAGTTTTTTTTATATATAAAACTGAACATGGACTGTCAGCTTTTATTTAGCTTTTGATATGTAAAAATTTATTTGAATTGGATTCATTGATTTGTTTTAGTTTATTACTTATTTTCAGCGTTATTCCCAAATTACTAGTGAATGTTGTCATTCGAAAAAGTAAATGGTATTATAAATCACATGTGTTACCTATTAAAAATATTAATCATAAACATTTCATAATTCTCGTTTCAAATTATCAAAGAGTTTTTAAATTGAAACAGAGTGAAAATAAGTAGATAGATAATTGTTACAAATGTTAAAATATACTGATAAAAATCTCAAGCAATATAATTGAAGATGTTCTAGTTGTTATTCAGATCTAGTTTTATTGTCTATCACTGTGACCTTATTAATAACAAAAGTATAAACATACATCACTTCAGCAAGTATTTAATAGGTCATGCAACAAAAAATATTGACAGTTAATGTTATTTAAACACATTATAATATTATAAACATAAAACCATGTTAACAAACAGCAAATAAGCATAGTACAACAATATAAAGTGCTTTAAGTACCAATAGCAACACTTTCCTCTATAAATATTTAACTTTCAAGGCACCAATATACGCACAAAAACGTAGAACATCATCCTAACACAATCATTCTCACGGTATAGCCTCCAGTACCTTTCACTTAATTTTAAAAAACCCTGTAAGTAATGTTCATAGCCTACATGATTTCATATTTCAATTTCTACAACATAGAAGACTGAAATTACCATATGAAAAGAAAATAAAGGCTTGTTGAAAGTGTAAAAGTAGTGTCAATCCAATTTTAAAAATAATAAGTTTGTATTCGGTTACCTTATGTCGCCATATGAAATAGAAGGTATAATTTGCACTAAAGTAGGGTAATTATTAGTAAATAACCGTGAATAAATACATACACGTCAAGTAATGTTTTCAAAACTATTTAACATTTAATTGTTTCAATTTGATGCTAATAGTTTTGTACTTGAGAAATAAGTATCTAGAACAGCCTGAAAACATTTCAAACGTTTTAAATAACAAGTGTAAATGCCAATGAAAGAAAGTTAAATCAGCAAATCATCACTGGTACAACTTTATCATTGTACTAATACAATCTAATTCTATACAATACTGAAAAGAAAGAATTCCATGTCTTCAGGCGGATTATACGAGTACATTCTACAACAATGTGCACCAAATTATATAATTATAATGAATATGTGATCCTTTGGATAGAGTGTCTGTGCTAAACTTTAAAGGTTACGCAAAGAATTTTGTTGAATCATTCATTTTATAATAACACTTTGATATACAGAATGTCCAAGATAACTTTTCCAATGTAGGTATCTCTAGAACTATAAGAGACAGGAAGTAGGTTAAATTAGCAAAAGTTGCCCTGTTAGAAGACCATTTTAATGGTGTTTTGTTGTTTGAGAAAAAGTACATAAATCACTGTGTAATAGATAGGCGAAAATGTAAATTTTTCAGTTTTTTATTTTTGCAAATATCTTCCAAATGTGAAATAATACTGGATTTTAATTTGCACATCTTTAAGGCACTTTTATGTTCTTTCGAATGGCGATACTCTTTTTTACCACTATTAGTTTTTTTAGTTTAAAATATTCATTTTCTCTAATATTTCTAACATACGTTCTATTAAAACATTTTTTAATTTCGTTATAAACATCCAAATAAAAGTATTAAGACTATAACATTTTAAGAACTAATTAAAGAAATCATCAATTAAAATAATACTGGATATTAGTTTTGCTCGTCTTTAAGGCACTTAGTTTTCGAGTTTAATTAAATTCTCATACGTAATATAACAATTGATATGATTATCATCGATGATATTCTCGAGTGAAACCGAGTTGCAGATTTCACGAGTCTGAAGGACGAGTGAAATGTGCTGCTTCGGTTTCACGAGCAATATCTTCGATTATTAATCATATCACGAGCTTATATTTAATAAGAGAATATAATGAATTTTTGTAACACATTGTGTGTGATGCTAACCTAACTTTTAATATATTGTATTACAACATGGTTAATTTGACAATTGCCTTATTATTTTCATCGTTATGTTGATATCAACCCAACGATTATCGCACATTTTTATACTCAAAATTAACTGTCAATGTCAAATAAAAAAAAAACAAATCCCTTAGTAACGAATATAAATAAGGTGATAATTTCTTTGTTTTTTTATCATCGCTAACTAGGGAGATTCTGAATGTTGATTGGCGGAAAACATGTCATGTGACTCATGAATTATATTTTCTAAGGAATAAGCAAATAAAATATATATGTTCCTATTTAAAATAAAATAGGTTCCATATTTTGAGTACCGCTGATATAAATTTATATTTGTTGACATTACAAATTTTGTAATTCAAAATGGCACAATTTTGCTAATTTAACCAAACTCGTATCTCTTCAAATAAAAAGTTACCAACAGTGAGCAAGCTTATTGAGACAACCTGTATATAACCTCTTAAAATTCTTGGATACCATTCAAAAATTTAAATCATTTCGTTCTTTACTAGATCGGTCCCTTTAATGTCTTCCTCAGGAATTAAAAAAACAAAACCAGTAGAGAGTAAAATAAATTCAATTTTTGATTGATAATCAGGAATTTTTACACTTGATTACTTTTCCAGTTAAGTAAAAGTAGTTATTAAAATTTATATTTATCGAAAAGTAATTGGTTACGCTTAATTGATATTTAAATTTAGGCGAAACATATAAAAATATAGTTCTATTATCGTTATTGCGTATTATAATGATTCTATTAAACATACAAAAGATTATAATCTGTTCCAACTTTACATAATTTGAACAATCTAAATTGTTATATCACCCAACTTAAATTGTTACTTAAATTTAGCAAGCTATAATTTTCTGACAATTCTTTCTCTATTATAACAATTTGAGACCACCTATCAACAATCCATTCTATTCCAAATCATTTAAATTTAATAATATCTTTTCTTCAATTTCTCATCTTCAGCTGTCAATTCTCTCCCTGTAGCTATATGATCAAATATATTTTAAACGTTATGCACACACGTCAGAGTTACGTAAAGAGCACATTCTCTCCGGGAAAAAGAAGAGGTAATATGATTGTATGAAAGAATCCTGCAGCAATACCCCGAGGTGCGATCACAGGTGGCCAAGAAACACACGAACAGTTTGTTGAATGTAGAGACGGGTCATTTTTAGAAAGTGCAGTTCTAGCAGATTCTCTTTCGAACAAACACTTTCATTTTATAGCAAGGGAAATAAAATGGGAGATTGCTAGAGGAATTTGCTTAAGAGTATGATGCACCCTTACTGCTAGTGGTGCTACGCGGGGTCGGGTAAAGAGGAGTTATGGCTCTTGGGCAATAAAAGTACGCCAACACAACGAGCGTGTACTAGTTCGACACTTTTCGGAAATTTTCGTTAAAACACTAGAACTGAATCGCATCTCACTGCTTCTAGAAATAGTTTTTCTATAATTATGTACTTACTCGTATAACTTATTTTTTCATTTGTTTATACATATGTTGTTTTTTAATTAGGTATTTATATATTTTAGTTTTTTTTAGTTTAATTATATAGGTATCTAAAATAATTTATAAATATCTAAATAATTTTGTTTTATTAAATATCTAAAATAAATAATATTTAGAGAAAAAAAAATTGCCAATGAATACAACATGATTCTTATTTTACAATAATGTTGAGTATGAAATACGAAAAAGAAAGGATGGTATTTCCAACAAAGAAAGAATTAAAATTTATAATTAATTATTTTTTATTTTTCAACCTCGAATCCACAATAGGACTATTGCAAGAATTTTTATAAGCCTTCTAATTGCTAAATTTTAGCTTCGAATTTGAAAATATCACGATATATATATATATATATATATATATATATATATATATATATATATATATATATATATATATATATATATATATATATATATATATATATATATATATATATATATATACCGGGTGTCTTAGGCCGACCGACACATGGGCGATTAACATGTAAAATTAGTTAATTGTGAATAGTATCTCCCCAGTGCAAGATATTAAGATGAAATTTTGCATGCTTATCCGGGGATACTATTTCTATGGATTTCAATTCAAATCAGTCAATTTACAAGTGTAATATTAGAATAAATTAAGAAAAATTGTAGAAGTACCATGAATGTTATTCATATCTTGAAAATAATAGTATCTAAGCAACAGCTCTGATAGAGTAGGGGTAACGTGCGCGCTTCACAATTTAGAGATTTAGAGATTTTTATTATTAATATGTTTTTAATCTTTTATTAATATTTAATTTAATAAAGTGGATACATTGTACGTAAGAAGATTTATTTATTTAAAAAATATTTTATTATTTGCTTTATGGGTTTATTATAAATTAAATTTCTTCAAATTATAGTTAGCCCTGACGAAAACAAAAAAACGAGAACATTTGATTTGAATAATCAAACGTCAAATTAAATATTAATAAAAGATTAAAAATATATTAGTAATAAAAATTATTTTGAAAAGAAAAAATTAAAAAATAAATATTGCTGTCGGTTGGTTTCGAACCCGACTCTCTAAATTGTGAAGCGCGCACGTTACCCCTACTCTATCAAAGCTGTTGCTTAGATACTATTATTTTCAAGATATGAATAACATTCATGGTACTTCTACAATTTTTCTTAATTTATTCTAATATTACACTTGTAAATTGACTGATTTGAATTGAAATCCATAGAAATAGTATCCCCGGATAAGCATGCAAAATTTCATCTTAATATCTTGCACTGGGGAGATACTATTCACAATTAACTAATTTTACATGTTAATCGCCCATGTGTCGGTCGGCCTAAGACACCCGGTATATATATATATATATATATATATATATATATATATATATATATATATATATATATATATATATATATATATATATATATATATATATATATATTTGACATCTTGCAATTAAATAAGGGCGCTAACGACTATGAGATGCTTGGAATCAGCAGATTTGTGTGCGCGTGTCACTTTGACAAGACCAATGTTTTAACTTATTTTGATTTTGAACTGCTAAAATGTTATTGTACAATTTTTAGGCAGTAAAACACAAAATTAAAAATAACTTCTTAACAGTGCAAAATTAAAATAAGTCAAAACATTGGTCTTGTCAAAGTAACAAGCGCACACAAATCAGCTGAGTCCAAGCACATCAAGGTTGTTCGAGTCACGTGTCTGCTCGCGCCCAATTAAAATTTGTGTAATATTTCGAAAAAGTCACTTGATCGGACACGGAGTGTGATGTTAAAGTTTATACAACTAGACATGTGACACACTATCGCCTACGTTTATTTATACAAATAAAATAGGTGATGGACAATTATATTGGCAATGCATGACGTGCTATATGTTCTTTGACAACAGAAGTGGCGGTTTGTTTTTGACGACTATTTCTGGCGCCAATATTTTTATTTATTTTCAAAAATAACAACAAATTATTATCATTGTATTATAAACTTTCATTTGAAATACTTTTAAAAAATGTGAAACGGGTTAAGCTAATAAATGTTCCATATAAAATGTTTTAATTTTAGCTCCATTTGTTGCCAAAACAAATCATCTTTATAGACATATTCCACTTTCATCATCATCAGTATCCCGTCTGGTGGAAAAATAATCAGCACAGTTTTTATGTTCACCTGGGCCCTAGGACAAGAGGAGTGAAATTTTCAATATTTTCTTTTTGAAGCACAATCTTTCTTGAATGACTGCTATCGTTACGAATTCTTGGAAAAATTAGGGAAAGTGGAATTTTTAAGGCCTGGGACTACCTAGGTCACCCATATTCAAGGGATGTTGGTTTGTGTAAATACTGTAAATCCATCAGTATATACCTATCCTTGTCTACGAAAACGAACTTTCCGAAATTCGTATCTTTCCTTAATTTCGAAGATTTGAACAGTAAGGTGTAGAGGGCAGCACTGCATGATTCATTTTAACAGAATCGGTTAGCGAATTAGTGTCTCGGGAATCCGTTCATATTATATTAATCATATTATGAAAATCAAAGATAAGACATACTTTGGGTTAATTAAAGATCAATCTAGGTCTAATTGGAAACATTTTTTTGAAAAATTGCTTCTATTATTCATAAATTTTGCATCGAAAAATGACGAATTTCACCAAGTTTACTAATTAATTACTAATTAATAAAAACAAAAAATAAAAAAATAGTACCAATCATACGTAGATTGATTCTTGTTTTATAAACTACAATTTATTTGTTTATCAAAAGTTTAGTGATTGCAACGATATGACCGGATTTCTATACCACTTTTCGCATATTTTCATGGGGGTGCATCATACTCTTAAGCGAAGGATCTTTCAATGAAATTGTTTTTTACACTATCGGGAAATAGATTTCTTTTGTTACTTATCATAACTGGATAGCAGGATTAAGCGGATTTAAACCGTTTAATTAAATATGATTCATATATGAAAACATTTTGTCAACAGTTCATGGATTCGCCGGGATATGAACCAGGATCTTCCTATTGCCGGCAAGCAACTGAGATATGAAAACCCTCTTGAGTCAATGAATTTTATACTTGTTTTAATGCTAATCTGTATATAAGTATACCATCCTTTCGGAACCATGAGTACTGATTAGACAACATGACGCACAATTGGTAATTTAGGAACCACAACACAGTAACTATACTGTTTTTATTGTAGTATTCAGAACAGTGAACGATGCATTTAATTAAATACGAAGAAATATTTTGTGAAAAATTCATTGAACCATCCTATTGCCGATAGGATGCTCTTATTTTTATATATATATAATATATATATATATATATATATATATATATATATATATATATATATATATATATATATATATATATATATATATATATATATATATATATTGTGACGTAATGGTAGCAATAATAAGGTAAGGTAAAATAAATTTTGAAAGTAATTTTCCGAAGGGAAAATTACAGTCACACACTTACCGCGGCTGCTCAGGTTGGGTTGTGGTTCGCGGGGTCGTGGGTCACTAGACACAAGAATAAAAAAATGGGCGCCAGTGATGTCAGGAAAGGGAGTGGACATACACACTCAAAGAAAGTTATAGACAAAAATTTATTACAGTGTTAATTAATAATTTTTTTTTTTTAAAAATGGTATCCTTTATGCCTTTACAGACCTTTATGAATGGGGTTACAATCTTGAGGGGTCCTAGGCCGATCAGGCTGGAGAGCGGGGAACCTGGAGGCGGAGTAACAATAGTCAGAGCTCCGTCAAAATAGCGGGGCAGACGGACGGACGCCAAGGCTGTCTAGTACCCTACCAATTGTGGGTATTTGTGGGCAACGATCAGGTACACCGCCACGCTCCTATGGCGTCGCGGCGTCGTCGTAGGAGGCCGGCGCCGTCGGCAGGTAGCCGGTGCTTTTGGGTCGAGGCCAGGGGCTCTGTAGTGTCTCCAAGCCCTCCACGTTCCTTTATTTGACCTGGAGCTCGGTAGCGTCGTGAGCAGCAAGAGGCCCTAGTGGTAGGCGTCGACGTCCCGTAGCTTGACTCGACGGTAGATTCCCCCACTCTCACAACAGAATCAACCCAGAGCCGGGAACGTATAACAAAATAGGCAATAAAAGATTAAACCAACAATCGAAGTTAAATATACAAATAGGGCTCTTAGACCCCCAAATAAAATCACTGTAATGAAAAATCTAATATGATAATAAATCTACAAAAAAACAAGTCAACAAAAACCTTCCAATTAAAAATTACTTTCCGTTTTTACAGACAAATGAACTACAAAACAAATTTACAAAAACTAGAATTTATAGTGCACTTTTGATAAAAAAATTATAAACAAATCTTGGAAGAAAATAGCTGACCAAGCTAGAAGTGAAATTAGACACAAATAAATAGAGTAAGGAAGGTAGAGAATAATAGGTTCGTAAAATCATGAAAATTATTTCAACGCGAGAACTTTGTAAGTGGGTTACACTCGTGGATACCAACAACCCAAAAAAATTATCTCAAAAAAACTATATTGGCTTCCACAAAAATAATAATAATAAAAAAAATAACCTACTACTTACGCATGACTTCAGATCAGCTCAGAGCTAGTCATAAATTCCGCCATACAAATCATTAACGAACCCCAAAAAAAATGGGAAACGATTGAACCGAACCCCAAATAACTGACAAAAAAAATTCTACAAAAAAATAGACCAACACGTGGGAGTGTAAAAGTTCTCTTCACAGCAATAATATAAATAAATTTTACCACAAAAATTTTTACAGCCAACGTGGGTGTAAAAGAAAAATACATATGAATTTTGAACAAAACCCACCAAAAATTGACAAGCAAAAAAAATAGTAAATTTAGAATAAGAGAACAGTACGAGTTAAAAATTAAAAGCTACAACTCCCAGAGAAGTGCTTCACACTCGTAAACTGGGGCGTGATGCATCCAGAGCAAGGTTAACAATATATTTTCAATAAAAATCAAAAAATATTATTATAACTCACCCAGGAAGATCACTGACCAGCTCACAATTAATGCACAAAGCAAATCGCAGTACGCAAAATTTAGATGAACATGGATAACAAAAAAATGGCAAAAAAAAACGTTAGTATTTTACACAAAAACAACAAACGTCCGACCGCTGTCGAGTGTGAAACACGTCTCCCCTTCAACATCCAACACGACGGCACAGGAGACGGATGCGCTCACAGAGACATCGGGCATAAAATACAATTAAACAAATAAATTTTAAACATAAAACCGCGAAACGAAACCAAAATCGTTTCACTGCCCTCCCTCCAAAAAAAGGATACTTAGGTGAGGAGTGAGTCATCAGAAAGATTAAGGGAGGAATCGGGATCAGCGGGAGCAGGCTTCAAGTCCTTGACATGATAGATTCCAGCATTATTTCCATTGAGGTCGTGCAGATGGTAAGCTAACGGGGAAATTTTCTTGAAAACTAAACTAGGGACATAACGTGGAGCAAGAGCTGATGAATAACATCGTGATCCGACCGAGAGGACTCGATTTCTACGATAAACGACGTCACCTTCTTGAAATTCGAGCTGGCGGCGATGTTTATTGTAATATTTTGCGTTTCGGTTGTACGCGTGGTGAATACGGTCTTGAACGGTAAGGAAGAATTGACTTAAATCGGCGAGAGAATGGACATAATCAGTATGGTTGTCAGAACAGATATTGGTAGGCAGAGTTTTATAGAATGTGCCCGAAAGCGGTACATGTCTGCCGAAAGTTAAGAAGGCTGGGGAAAATCTGGTGACTTCGTGCACGCTAGTCCGTATGGCTTGGGCTATGGCTTGGAGATTTTTGTCCCAAGCGCGGTGCTTATTTTCGAGATAAGAACGGATAGCAGTTTTTATGACTCGATTGGTACGCTCGACAAAATTTACTTGCGGGTGGAACTTGGCATTGTACCATAACTTGGGAATATCATATTTCTTTATGAGATCGGTAAAAAGTTTAGAGATGAATTGTGTACCGTTATCGCACATCACGATCTGGGGGACACCAAACAGAAGGAAAACATTTTCTTCTAGAAATTTACAGATACGAGGCCCGGTAGCCTCTTTCATAGGTTGGGCGAGTACAAATTTGGAAAACCAGTCGGTTACCACCAAGAGATAACGGTTTCCCGAAGAGGAGGGTGGAAAGGGTCCCATGATGTCTATTGAGATGGCCTGCCAGGGAAATCGAATGATCTTTTCTCTACCCATGAGACCAGGAGGGGGTAATTGGGGAACCTTTTGTGCTAAACATACCTTACAGCGTTTGACATACCCGGCAACAAATTGATGCATTTTTGGCCAATAGTATTCGGACGCAACGCGATTGAGGGTTTTAAAAATTCCTAGATGGGCTGCCGTGACGTCATCATGACATCGTAATAAAATGTCTTTACGAAATTCTCGCGGTACCACTAACTTCCAGGAACTTAAATTGGGCGGCAACGAATATGGAGTAGCTACATTTTTATAAAGAAGGTTATTCTCAACACGCCAGTCGGGATAGTCGGTAGGGTTCAGGGTGACATCTTCCCGCATACGACAGTACCAGTTATCGTGAGTATTAGCGAAATTATCGCGATTTATGATAGAAACTTCGAGAGGGCATCTAGAGAGAGCATCAGGGAGCTCGTGAAGTTTACCAGGCCGGTGGGAAATAGTAAAATCAAATTGCTGAAGGTGAACTGACCAACGAGCAAGCTTACCGTGCGGGTCTTGCATGCGAAGTAGCCACAGGAGGGAGTAGTGGTCAGTAATGACTTCGAAATGAAGACCTTCAATGTATGAGCGGAATTTTAGAATGGCAAAGAGTACAGCCAAACATTCTTTCTCAGTGACTGAGTAGTTCTTTTCGGCTTTATTAAGAGTCCGGCTCGCATAAGCGATGGGGTGCTCCTCGTCATCATCACCGATTTGTGTAATTACAGCTCCGAGACCGTAATTGGAGGCGTCAGTATAGATTTTAAAAGGTTTTATAGGCCGACGATAATCAGGGCTAGCAAGAGTAGGAGCCGAAATTAGAGACGTTTTTAGTTGATGAAATGCATCTTCAGCCGCGGTGGTCCATGAAATGACAGACTTCTTGGTTTTACCTTTAATGAGGTCAGTTATGACAGCTGACATGGAGGCGAAATTGGGAACGAATCTCCTGTACCACGAAAATAGACCTAGTGCTCTGCGGACTTCAGTAACAGTACTGGGCCGAGGGAGATTAGCAATGGCAGAAACTTTTTCGGGGTCAGTACGCAGACCATGCCGATCAATAACAAAACCGAGATATTTAAGAGATGATAAACAAAATTCACATTTGTCGACGTTTACGGTGAAGCCGGCTGCCTTTAGGCGATCTAGAACTTTATAAAGAATGGCGATATGTTCTTCGAATGTGGAGGTCACGATGATTAAATCGTCAAGGTAGACGAAAACATTGGGATCCAATTCAGGTCCGAAAACTTCGTCCATCAGTCTTTGCAGAGTCTGAGGGGCGTTGCAAAGACCAAAAGGCATTCGGACGAACTCAAAAAGGCCACGACCCGGAACAGAGAAGGCAGTTTTCTCTCGGGAGGAGGGCGAAAGTGGGATCTGCCAAAAGGCACTTTTCAAATCTACAGATGATAAGTATTTGGCGTTCCCTAATTTGCTGATGATGTAGTCCACACGAGGTAAAGGGTAACTGTCTTTACGCGTAACCGAATTAAGTTTGCGTCCATCAAAGCAAAGTCGGTACTTTCCGGAGCGCTTCTTGACAAGAAGTATGGGGCTAGACCAAGGACTTGTGGATGTTTGTACAACTCCCAAACGTAACATTTCGTCAAGCTCTTGGTTGACAGCTTCCATTAGAATGGGTGAGAGAGGATACTGACGTTGTTTAAGTGGTTTCGCGTCACCCGTATCGATTTCATGCTCAACCCTTGTAGTGCAACCGAGCCCGGAAGAACCTAGCTTCTCATAGTCCGCTATAACAGAATTTAGGATAGCTTGTTGCGACGCAGGTAATTGTTCTCGACTATGAACTGCAGATAAGCAAGAAATGTTATGAGGGGTGGACCAAGAATTTTTAGCAAAATCCAATTGGACTTGAAAGCAGCGGCAAAAGTCTACCCCGAGAATGATAGGGTGTTTGACCGAAGGCACGACAACAAAAGAAAAGTGTTTTTCGGTTTTTCCGAAACAAACGGGGAGTAAAACATCACCTAAAATGGGGTGAGTTTTTCCGTCAGCAGTGGATATGGTCGCCAAGGAACTGGGCTGGACGTTAATGTTCAAATGTTTTAGTAAGTCATAACCGCGACCGCCTACAACAGAGATATTTGCCCCGGAGTCGATAAGGGCAGAAATATGAGTATTTTTGACTGACACCGTGACGTAAGGTCTATCGTCACTACCACAGTTTTGAAAAACGGGAGAAATATTACCCTGATAAAAAAAACGAGATACAACATTTAACCATTTAGACCACTCATCGCGGTGGAGTTTTCCTGCGGGCTTGTCAGCTCTGGGACGGCGGGTGTCTCGTTTGCTGACGAAACCGAGACGCCATACACGTTTTTTGAACATTTTGGGCACTGAGGCCTGATGACATTTTTGCGCCCACACGAAAAACAGAACCGATTGAGAGGAATAGGACACTTTGGGTACAAGTGGTCCGGGCTATTGCAATTCCAACAAACTCTCGGATTACCCTGATTGACAGGATTCAAAGAGGATACACTAGGCCGATAAATATTTTTGTCTGTGCGAGTCGCAGATTTCGCGACACTAGGGGCAGATAAATCTGGTTCTAAGGTATACGAAGAACGAGTTGGCGGGTTTTTAAACTGGGATACTTGTTGTTCCGTATCTTCAAGGCGTTTACAGACCGATATTAATGTTGATATAGTGACAATATCTTGCAACGCACACAATCTTTGGAAATGTGGCTGTAGGTTTCGCATGATATAAGAAACTCGAGTTTTTTCGTCAGGAGGTTGACTCAGACGCGAAAATAAATTTTCCATAATAGCAATAAATATCTCGACTTTTTCCATGGGGGCTTGTGTACGATTTCTAATTTCATCCATTAAAGCAATGTCATAGTTTGCAGGGAGAAAAGTATGACGAAGTTTAGCAACAAGTTCCGACCATGATGACACCGAAGGGTAAATCATACGGTACCACACAAGAGCGTGACCGGTAAGAAGATCGCCAGCTTGGTGGAATAATTGTTCATGCGACACGCCACGTGAATACGCGAGTCGTTCTATATTCTCAAGAAATTGATTGAGACCGGAGTTACCGTCAAATTTTATATTCCATTTGTCCACCAGGACCTTATGGTCACAGGGAACCGACCGAGGCAACAAAGTACTGCTAGGGAGACGCGGTGAGAATACAGAATGTAAGTTATTTCCGACACGAGGTACGGGAGGATTGTTATTTGTTGGTTCCAAGTTATTGAACCGAATTCTACGGATTTTTTCCTGGAAAATTACGCTGCTTTCCTCAAAGGAACGAAGTAAAAGAGTCGTGTTTGATGGGGGAGAAAGATTCATATTTGGGGCAATCGGACTAATAGGGACATCGTCGAAATCGATTAAGTTAACTGATGGTTGTGTGCTAGTTAAAGGAGATAAGGACGAGAGGGCAGACTTGACCATAGAGAGCAATCTCAATAGTTCGCCCTTCCACTCTTGGGGAAGTCGAGATATACGAATTTGCAAAGCTAACAACCGAGCATTTACTTCTATTTGAAATTGCTCTAAATGTTGCGGATTAGTACTACGAAAATGCAATATCATACCCGATATCTCCATCAACTTATCCAAACCTGCCTGAGCGTCGTCGATAGGATCAGGATAGCACGCCGGGTCTACTGTGGAACATCCCAGACTTTCCATTTCCAATAATCCTTTTAAAACATTGATGTTTTCCTCAATTGATCCAGTATAGTTGCCAAGACGGATTTTTAGCTCGTAGCTGATCTCGTCAGGTCGCAGGTACTTGAGGTGCTCCACGAGAAGTGACATAATAAGAAAATTATAATAAACCAAAGTTCAAAAAAATAATATTTAAGTAGAATAAAACAGAAGGGAAAAGAAGGGCAGTAGAGCAAGAAAATAGGATTATGATCCAGCGACACCACAATCAACAAAAAAATTTAAATGCGCAAAAATAGTTACTAAGAATGACAAAATTATAAAAGGGGGCCCCACGTTTTGGGCGCCATAAGAATATAAATGTGTGACGTAATGGTAGCAATAATAAGGTAAGGTAAAATAAATTTTGAAAGTAATTTTCCGAAGGGAAAATTACAGTCACACACTTACCGCGGCTGCTCAGGTTGGGTTGTGGTTCGCGGGGTCGTGGGTCACTAGACACAAGAATAAAAAAATGGGCGCCAGTGATGTCAGGAAAGGGAGTGGACATACACACTCAAAGAAAGTTATAGACAAAAATTTATTACAGTGTTAATTAATAATTTTTTTTTTTAAAAAATGGTATCCTTTATGCCTTTACAGACCTTTATGAATGGGGTTACAATCTTGAGGGGTCCTAGGCCGATCAGGCTGGAGAGCGGGGAACCTGGAGGCGGAGTAACAATAGTCAGAGCTCCGTCAAAATAGCGGGGCAGACGGACGGACGCCAAGGCTGTCTAGTACCCTACCAATTGTGGGTATTTGTGGGCAACGATCAGGTACACCGCCACGCTCCTATGGCGTCGCGGCGTCGTCGTAGGAGGCCGGCGCCGTCGGCAGGTAGCCGGTGCTTTTGGGTCGAGGCCAGGGGCTCTGTAGTGTCTCCAAGCCCTCCACGTTCCTTTATTTGACCTGGAGCTCGGTAGCGTCGTGAGCAGCAAGAGGCCCTAGTGGTAGGCGTCGACGTCCCGTAGCTTGACTCGACGGTAGATTCCCCCACTCTCACAACAGAATCAACCCAGAGCCGGGAACGTATAACAAAATAGGCAATAAAAGATTAAACCAACAATCGAAGTTAAATATACAAATAGGGCTCTTAGACCCCCAAATAAAATCACTGTAATGAAAAATCTAATATGATAATAAATCTACAAAAAAACAAGTCAACAAAAACCTTCCAATTAAAAATTACTTTCCGTTTTTACAGACAAATGAACTACAAAACAAATTTACAAAAACTAGAATTTATAGTGCACTTTTGATAAAAAAATTATAAACAAATCTTGGAAGAAAATAGCTGGCCAAGCTAGAAGTGAAATTAGACACAAATAAATAGAGTAAGGAAGGTAGAGAATAATAGGTTCGTAAAATCATGAAAATTATTTCAACGCGAGAACTTTGTAAGTGGGTTACACTCGTGGATACCAACAACCCAAAAAAATTATCTCAAAAAAACTATATTGGCTTCCACAAAAATAATAATAATAAAAAAAATAACCTACTACTTACGCATGACTTCAGATCAGCTCAGAGCTAGTCATAAATTCCGCCATACAAATCATTAACGAACCCCAAAAAAAATGGGAAACGATTGAACCGAACCCCAAATAACTGACAAAAAAAATTCTACAAAAAAATAGACCAACACGTGGGAGTGTAAAAGTTCTCTTCACAGCAATAATATAAATAAATTTTACCACAAAAATTTTTACAGCCAACGTGGGTGTAAAAGAAAAATACATATGAATTTTGAACAAAACCCACCAAAAATTGACAAGCAAAAAAAATAGTAAATTTAGAATAAGAGAACAGTACGAGTTAAAAATTAAAAGCTACAACTCCCAGAGAAGTGCTTCACACTCGTAAACTGGGGCGTGATGCATCCAGAGCAAGGTTAACAATATATTTTCAATAAAAATCAAAAAATATTATTATAACTCACCCAGGAAGATCACTGACCAGCTCACAATTAATGCACAAAGCAAATCGCAGTACGCAAAATTTAGATGAACATGGATAACAAAAAAATGGCAAAAAAAAACGTTAGTATTTTACACAAAAACAACAAACGTCCGACCGCTGTCGAGTGTGAAACACGTCTCCCCTTCAACATCCAACACGACGGCACAGGAGACGGATGCGCTCACAGAGACATCGGGCATAAAATACAATTAAACAAATAAATTTTAAACATAAAACCGCGAAACGAAACCAAAATCGTTTCAATATATATATATATATATATATATATATATATATATATATATATATATATATATATATATATATATATATATATATATATATATATATATATATATATATATTATTTATATTTCAATGTTGTTTTTACTTCCTTGTACAAAGTAAAGGAAGTATTGTATTCGCGAAAAATTTCGGTTTCCAGATTTCAACGGCAATATCCATTTTGGCCATCCCTGAATCCATTTTGACTAATTTCGTCGTACGTACGTACGTATCTCACTCAAAAACGGTAAGCCGTAGAAAGTTGAAATTTTGTATTTAGGACTTCTATAACATCTAGTTGTGCACCTCCCTTTTTAGTCATTACATAATTTCCAGAAAAGGTACTTTATTTGAAGCCTATAATAGATTTTAATGAAAAACTATATTAAAATATAATCCAAAACTTTTCAAATTTAGTATATGAGACTTTTATACCAATTGGAATAACATAGCAGAATTTGGTTAAAACAGGCTAACCGGAAGTGATATATTACCTGAAGTTGTTAACAGTTTTTCTTGAATAAAATGGTTTCATTTTGATTTTAGAAATAAATGCTTCAAATAAGAGTTTTAGAGAATTAAATTCTGCACATCAAGTATTATTAAATTAGCCCTTTGTATAAGCGAGATATGTAAATTTAAAACTTATATACTTTTTGGTTTTTGTAATGAAGCTTGCTATGGATTAGGACAAAAAATAACAAAAAATAAAATAAAAAATAAATGTTAATGTCAAATTACGTCAAATACGTGCAATTTTATAATTAAGTCTATACTTCATCTTCATATTGGTCTTGCGTATAAGGAAGTCGTGTGGTGTCATCAGATTTTTTAATACTGCTATATCTCTTTACCTATACATTTTAGCGCAAAAAAGGTAAGAGAATAAGTTGTTCAGAAATTAAAAAGGCATCCTATAAAGACAACTTACTTACATGATCATTCATATTTCACGAGATATTAAGTCAATAAAATTTAATGTTCTTTTAGAAAAATTGTTAAGAGTGCCTTGAAAAATGAAACAAGTAATCTGAATAAAATATTCACTTAACATACTGGCGCATAGCGATTTCAATGTTGTTTTTTTAATACTGCTATATCTCTTTACCTATTCATTTTAGCGCAAAAAAGGTAAGAGAATAAGTTGTTCAGAAATTAAAAAGGCATCCTGTAAAGGCAACTTACTTACATGATCATTCATATTTCACGAGATAATAAGTCAATAAAATTTCATGTTCTTTTAGAAAAATAGTTAAGAGTGCCTTGAAAAATTAAACAAGTAATCTGAATAAAATATTCACTTAACATATTTTTTTTTTTTTTTTGCTTAAAATGATTAGGCGAGCAGGAAATTAAAAAAAAAACATATTTTCCCATGTTAATCTCCTATGTACACCTTTAAGACAGACACACGGTGTATATATATATATATATATATATATATATATATATATATATATATATATATATATATATATATATACACACTTGTTAAATGTTCGGACACCGATCACTGAAACACAATGAACCTTTTCTTGTTATTATCTCAAAATATTAACAACTATTATGTATGTATACTATAAGGAATTTATTTTCTATGTTTCGGAATTAAAATGATAAATTCTTCCACACTTATTGATAGTGGCATAGTATGAGTGAGCTTCATTCTTAAATGATTTTTGATGACGTTCTATTATTTAGAATTCTTATGATTGCATCACATGCATAAAATATCTAGGGAACGGGCATAAGTAATAACTTAAATGTCGCCTAGGTACATAAATTGTATAATAAAAATTCCCCTTGTCAACTATTTTTAAAAAGAAATAATATAAATCAAAGCCGAAACAGAGAAAATAGTATAAAAAATTCATGCTAGAATAGGTTGCCTTCTGTAACTTATGTTTTAATATACTATTTTTGGTGCAATTATTCGTTATTTTAATGTTCAATAGACTCGTTACTTTTATTAACAAAATAATTCAGAAATTTTTCACACACGTTCAAATTTTTTTATTCTCAAGATACAAAAAAAAACTTGTTTCATAATCGTCCTTTGTAAGAGGACTGTGGCAATTTTACTGCGTACATATAATAAACAAAAAACAAGCCGTTCAATTTAAATTTTATTTTTTGGAAATAGTTTAACTTCAATATATTTCAAATTAAATGCTTCAATTATAATAAAAAAATTATTTTTTTAAATGAGATTTAATAATGAGTGTAAAAAATATTCACTAAATTTTCAGCAAATTAAAGAAATTTCTTCGCACATATTATCTTATTCTGTAGTAATAATATTCTGTTTCCTTTACTTTTCAAAAACATACTTTAATTTGAAATTAAATTTGTTACAACCATTTGTGGCTATAAATGAATATATTTATAAAAAGCATATTTTCAACATCAACATCTGTTTCTTCTAAAGTACATTCACATAGTCTATTGCGGTTGCAATTTACAATTTTAGAATGTCAGTAGAAACGATAAAATAATGATAATAATTTTCTTCCCTCTCACTTTTAATCCAGATTCAGTTCCGAATCATCAGTTTTAATTCGTCATAAATAAACAAGGCTACTTTACAACGACTATTCAAATTACATTCACTATAGAAAAGTTATTATCAAGAGTCTCTGACACATATTCTACATCGTTTACTCTCACTTTTATGAATATGTTTTATGTATTAGAATGTAAATCATATAAGGAATATAATATTAACCAAAGAAAAACAATATTCCGTAAATAAAGTAATTATTGTGTTATTATTTTGGTATTTCTTTCTAATTGCTTGTCTTTAGATATGACAATGATTATATGGTGCATTAAATGCAAATAAATGATAGAAAAATGAGCGATAAATTTTTGTGGAATAGTATATTTCTAAGGATAAATTTTTGTTCTGGCTGTAAGGTAGAATACGGTAAGGTAACAATTTTAAATAATTAGTTTTATTAGATTTTATTACCTGACAGGCTGAAAATCCGATTGGCTAAAATACGATTTAAAAAAATCGTTTATCAAGGGAGAGAAATGCATAATTTCTTCTGTAACTTTTTTATGTGATAAGTGAAGTTTGTCTTCTTAGAATTTTATCCCTTTGTATCACCTATTCATATCACCTCGCTAAAGGGTGGTGTTAGCGTCTATCACATTTTTGAGTTAGCGGCATCGCTGACGTTTTTAAACGGTCATTAGAAATAGCGCTGAGTTGTGAGTGCTACTTCTTTGGACATTTTATTATTATTTAAATTTTATTTGTTGCATTTGCAGGTAAGTCAAAAGTTAGTTTTCTTATTACAAATTAATAATGCAGTAGGTACTTGTGGTGAATCATATTTATAACATAGTGGAAAAATTAGTTGCATCTATACACTAAATTTTAAATCACATACCTACCGAAATTAATTGCAACACTATTTTGCCAATTTGAATAAAATTTTGACGACGAGTATTATAATAACATTTTATGTGTAATTGTTAAATAATTATTTTTAGATAACATAACATGGAATTATGACAAAAGAAGTTCGGCTTGTTCAAATTATTAGAAAACGTAATTTACTTGCAAATATAAAAACAAATTATAACAGCCAATGTTATATTTGTTACAGAATAGATACCCTGAAGTGTAAACAAGTATATATAATATTTTTTTTACTACCGGGAATAGAGACAACAAATTAGTAGTCTTTGAGACTCACAACTTTTGTTTTAAACAAATTTTCTCAAATATCATTTATAGTTTTGTCGTTTTTTTATTTAAAAAATAGAATATCAAGAATACAACGAAAGAAAGTCCCGAAGTACCCGTAGAAATTGCTGTAGCTGCTTCTGTAGCTGTTCTAAACTTATCACTAAAGAAAGTTGTACGATTCAACCTAGAACCTGTATTGGATAACTGAAATGAAACAGAGATATCCAAGTTAACCTAAAATTCTTAACAATCGTTTATGTTCATTTATTTAGCGAGGTTTGATATTTTTTTACATTTATAGCCACTAACTTGCAAAAATAAATTTTACAAGTAATTATTAAAGTTTCATTGCAAATGTAGTGACTTTCATGTCACTAGATCATAAGAAGAAAGAAATTCAAGTATATTACTATTTAATATTGACATAATCTGTCAATTGTCATTTCTAATAAACGTTTGTCAAGTCTTTTTCCGAACTGCAGTAATATACGGGTCTCTTTTACAAGTCTATTGCAACACTCGAATGATCTATTAACGAACTCTTTTGCGTGCTGTAATAGCTTCGTTATACACATAAAATGGAATACGAATCAAGTATTAAATAAATAAAAATAAATATATCATCACAGCGTATTACCCATTGCTGGATGTGCCAATCTGCTTTGTACACATATTTCGGTAAAGATGATGACATATTTGTACCGTACCGTGCAAGCGTGTGCCAGGCGTCACCTCGCGAGCACTCATTGTTGGAGTGGAGAGGGCACCACAGCGGTCAATTTTGTGCCATTAAGTATTTATGTTTCTAAATAGAAAATATTAAAAAAAATAAACTAGATTAAGATTTTCTTGTTATTAAACGTAAGTAGAAAAGAGTATGTTCGAAAAGCGAAGTTATATATGGAAGGATGAGCCCGAAAGATTTTGGAAAGTGTAAAAGTAATATTATTTATATTATACTGCAGGAGAAAACTTTGCGTCTGCAAAACCCTATGCAAACATTCTAATTCCAAATTCAATATTGAAAAAAACTTTCCGAACATTTTACCATACACAGCAAAGTTCCAAAGCCGATATCTAAAGTTCGGAAAACATATTTTAGAAAAGAAAAGCGACTGCTTCTGTTTTTTGTCGAGTACATATCATAAGTCAAAGACTTGGAAACTTATTCGCTAATATACAAATCCTGTCAAGCAGCAAATTCTTATGACTTCCGCGTTCAAATGTCATCAGTCTTGTCAGCCAAGGACGTTCGTGAATATTTCCATTTCAAAGACTCTCTCGTAAATTGGCTTATCTAGAAGGAAGATTATAGCATTTTTCAAATAGTTTCTTGATTAGTTCAATCAACTTTTGATCACACTAGAGAAATAGTTCACTGTTCTAACTAAATCTATAATCTAATAACTTTTTTCATTTTGTCTTATGAAGAATATGGACGTTATCTGGAATTTCAAGAAAATTAAAGAAATGAATATTAGAAATTTTTAATCATAGTAAATTTTGTCTTGTTTCAAGAAACACTACCTTTTTTTGTATTTTAAGAGTATAAGTTACTGGTAAACAAACAAAAGACCATAATAATCTATAAAATAGTGCAACGAAATTAAACACATATTTTTTTCTAATATTTATTAAGTTTTTATTTTCCATTTTGATATTTCTTTGTCACTATCAAAATAGGTCAGAAAAATAGTTTATTATTCAAACTAATACATAAGCGGAAAAATATTTACTATTTCATTTCTGAAAAAACCTTGGTTTTAATCAAGCTACCTGCACTTAATTACTGATAATTCGGCAGGAAGACTTAAAACAACTAATTTCTCTATGTTCACAAAAATTTAAATTTTTATTAGTATTCCACTCGTTTACTATACATATTTAACCTTATTTACAAACGTCTATATACAAACAGTGTCAGTTTTGAATGATATAAAATTAGTATCTGTCCTATTTGGACGATTTGATGGAAAAACTAACCGTCGGACGCGGGCATTAAAGTACTTTTTTGGAATATAATAAAAGATGTTGCAGGTTTCGTGAATGTTTAGTGCAAAATAGTTTTTTTTTCTATTTCGTTTTTTGTATGAGTCTATAAAAGTACTGATAACGTGTCGTTAAGAATATCTGTTTGATACAATGTATTAATGTACACAATTAGACAAAATTCACAATACACAAAATGTGAAATTTCAATCGTTAGCGGAAAGCACTACCAATATAACTGACAAAAAACATAAATTCATATTTTAGACGTATTTTTTTTTAAAGAAACTGGGACTCGTTTTTTAATGTACTATTATTGATTTAAATATAATTTAAAGCTACGGTAAAATAATCGCATCTGTTTTCAAATTAAGTTTATTCGGATAGCAAAATTGAAAATTAAATATTTTAGCAACAAAAAATCAGAATTTTATGCAAAGATCTAAAATTCTATGTATAAACACTTGAAAAAAAATGTCCCATGTTCAATTTCTATGTCAATAATTGCTTGGGACATCCAGTATGTGTACAGAGGCCAAGGTGTTAACACAAAAGTCGTTACACCCGAAAATAGCAGATAGAACGGTTAGAACTCATTAAAACAAACTTTTCTTAGTTCCAATTTTTTATTTGGTGCCCCGGTTCATAGTTATTGGAGTTCTCTTGTTTTTCGAAAAATCGTCATAACTCCCTTATTTTGAGGACTATTGAAAAAAAAACTTTCAAAATAACTTTTTGGCCCTGTAAAATATTTTCATTTACAATTATTTTTTATTATTTCAAATGACAAAATTGCGATCGATAAAAAATTTCAAAATAAGAACAATGTAATTTTGAAAGAATTTTTTTTTCATTAGTCCTTAAAATAAGAGAGATATGATGATTTTTCAAAAAACAAAGAAGTCCAATTACTACGAATCGGGGTACCAAATCAAAAATTGGAACTAAGGAAAGTTGTTTGTTTTAATTTCAAACTACCATTTTCGGGTGTAACGATTTAGTACTAACATCCTGTACATACTTCAATTATTAACATGAAAATTGGTTAACGTTATTAGCGAATTATTAAATTTCTCTCACACATTTTGCAACGGAAGTGGGTTTACTATTACTTAACAAAAATATCTACATATGCAAATTAATACAAAATACACCTTTGCTTTGAATCCTACACTTTCTTCTTTAAATCTATGCATTATTTATGCGTTCAGCTTATGAATATACAACATATTTGTCATTGTGCGGTTTCGCAAATCCCGTACAACTTTTACTACATTTTATTGTGGTGTTTTAATTGAAATTACAGAAGAAAAGTTAACCAGTAACCAGGATGATAAAAACAGACATTCCAGCGTTAAGTGAAAATATCGTTAAATTACTGAAAGTGCGTAAAGCCAGACCAGTACCCGCACTTGTTCAAGTATATTACTGTGTTACTACACCCGTGTGATGCAATGTATGGATTTCTGATTCTGTGTCACAATGTACATCAGGGTTCGGCCGAGTATATACATATGAAGAAAGCTATTTGCATTCATCACTCATTGAGGACGATGTTTTTAATGAATTATTCACTTTCATTTCATCTTACAACTAACAATAAAGCAGCTTCAAAACATTTAAAGGTTATAGAATTAACAGTAAATGTTGTTTATAGGCTCTATGTTTTGTAATTTATAGTATGAATGTGTGAGTGAAATAATAAAAACTATGTATATAAGGTCTTGTTGGTAGTCTACAGCGAAAAGAAGTCAACAATTTTATTATACCTACTTGATTGTATTTTGAATATAAATAAAAGATAAAAAAGTTAAATCGGTTTTTTTATGCTCATAATAACGCAATTAAATGTTTTCATGTAAAACAGAGATGCTTTATGTTACTGCAATTCGGAAAAAGACTTGACTAACGTTTATTAGAAATGGCAATTGACAGATTATGTCAATATTAAACGGTAACATACTTGAATTCTTTCTTTTTATGATCTAGTGACATGAAAGTCACTACATTTGATATGAAACTTACATTTGAAATGAAACTTTAATAATTACTATAATTTTTTTGAAAAATTCTATTAAAATTGTTTATTGAGAAAATTGGGACAAATGGCATTTTCTATATTATTTATTTTATATCAGGATAATGTGAAAGGTTTAAAAAACCATCAATGTGTTATTTACACTGTTCTAATTTATTAAATGCGACCGGTTTCGGTTACTTACTAAACATTATCAAGCTGTGCGACTACAAGAAAATATATAGGTAATGTAAGAACATCATTATGAATGGTTAAACATTTAAATGAAAGTAGAAAAATCATTCTTAGAATAATAATTCTATTTCTATTCTATTTTCTGTTTTTCATTTATCTGTTTATACATATTTTTCAATATTTACTATATTTTATAATTAACACAATTATAAGAATGATTTTTTCTACTTTTATTTAAATGTTTAACCATTAATTATAATGTGGAGTACGATGATCGACTGGTAGCAGAATGGAAAATTGGGAAATGATCGGACTGCGTGTCTAATGTAAATAATTTATTTCCTGGCCTACGTTTCGACTGTCTTCCTCAGGGCTAGAAATGGTCAATGATTAAAACGGTAACGTGGGGATCCCCCATATGGCCCAATGGAGATAACAATTGAAATTTATTAAATATATTGTATTTATATAATATATCTAGTCAAATAATTTTAAGCTGGAACTCAGAGAAAAAACTCAAACAGCTTTTCTAAAAATTTAAAACGTTCTGAATTTGACAAAAAACGTGTACTCAAAGATGTAAGAAAAAAAATCATTGACCATTTCTAGCCCTGAGGAAGACTATAGTAACAGTCGAAACGTAGGCCAGGAAATAATTGTTTACATTAGACTGCGTGTCCGATCATTTCCCAATTTTCCATTAATTATAATGTTCTTACATTATATATTTTGTTGGTATATTGTATAAACCACGTGAGTTAAGAATGTTTATTCACTCAAAGAATTTAACCCACTCGCCCTATGGGCTCGCGGCATGAACTTTCTTTTCATGAATAAACATTATCTTAACTCACTTGGTGTATAAATATCTATTATATTTCTGAAAATAATGAAAATTAATTTCACACTAATTTCATTTTGGTGGACAACAAGATATCCAGTTATTAATTTTTCAAAATTATGAAACTTTAATACAGTATCCATTTACCATGATATTTTTGTATTTTCTTTGTGTGACGAAATACATATTTTGGCATTCACATTATGTATCAAATGTTTTTATTTCGAACAATACGAATTGTGTAAGATTCAGTAAAGAATAAAATTAATGGACAATTATAGCTTATAGTTAAATTTTAACAATTAGTTAAATTAACAATATGAGCGAAACGAAATGTCAAATGAATTAAATATTACTGTCAAAATTTCGATTTGGACTTTTTTATTGACCTGTAATTTACGTTTCCTCTCTAAGCGATGCAACTGGTCATAAATGATTTATATATGAACAATTCTCTCTTAATTCTTTGGCAGTTGAAAATAATTTAAAACAAATTATGTGACGTAAACAAAAAAATATTTCGTCAAACAAAGAACGTGCAAATATCGTTGGAGATTAATAATATTGCTTAGTTTCAGAAAATATAAAAATAATTATATGTACTTTTCATTCGATAAAAAAAATCAACGATGATATCGCTTCCGGTGAAACTGGAAGTAGAATTCAAAAGCTTCTCAAATGAAAACGTAGAATTTAATTTCGCCCCAACTTTGCAATTGTAGCAAACTGTAACGAAAATATCTCTTTGTCCATATTTTTTCAATCACATATTCATTTATGATAATCTTATCTTATTCAAAAACATTCCCTTCTACCACAGATCACAAATATACTATCTAAATACTTTATTCCTGTCCTGTACATATTGTGTTTACCGCATCTATCCTGCATGTAAACACCTTCCCACAGATCCGTATTATCGAGATTTATGCAACCCACCTGTGTTGCAGAGCAAATACACATTCTGCATTAGTGTCAATACGGCCTCATTTGCTGCTGTGTGTTCAATCTTTCCTATAGAGCCGATCTGTCAATACTGCGAAAGCTGAGAAAGAGTATTCACTTATTCGCCATGGTGAAACAAATAAGATTCAATAGCTAATCACAATCCCACGGTATTAGGTTTACAACATCTGCTAATTTGCTTAGAAAACAATCGAGGTTGAGATAGCAGATTGGAAATGAGATATCGAAGCAAATTTAAAAGTAGATAATATATAGGATGTTTTGTAATGTATGTGGATCAAATTTAATCAGAGTTTTGAACGTAGGTATGTATTAATTTTTTATATTTTTGTCTAAGATTGCTAAATATTTTTTTCCATGATGTAGAGTAAAAGTCAATTTCTATGGTATCAAAATTTTAAAAAAAGTATACCATTTGGCCTCTAGAGGCGAAATGTGAACATTATTCTCCTAGGGGAGATTTTATTATTTTGACAAGTAATGACATTTAATGTTTTATCATACAATTATCTGGATTTAGGGGGTATCAATTTCAAAACTACTTCAGCGAAAGTATTAACGCTTTCTTGCTGTTTTTTAGATCCAGAAATGAATTTCAATTATTGTTATTGAAACCAATTTTCAACATATTATTACATTCCGATTCAACTATCAACAAATTTATATAGTCTTTTGCAACGATTCAAAGGCTATTAAATGTGTTCTGAATCTTTATATTCTTATAAAAATAACGTTTTTCTAATTTTGTACAACTGTTTTTGTCAAAAACAGAGTTACAATGAAAAATTTTGTATAAATGTTTTGGGGATTTTTTAAATTGTGTAGTTGGTAACTTAGTTTAAATATCAAATAAATATCTTTCTTTAGTTGTCATTGCCTGTCACAATGTCACCTGTCACTCATGGAAAATTACTGAAATTAGATTTTTTTTTATAAAATTCAAGGTATTTATTTATTTGTAGGTTTATTACATAATAAATTTAAATTTTATATCTAACATAACTTGTAAGTAACTTGTCAAAATGTCAAATGTCAAAATAAATGAAATTTCAAATGTTTATTTAAATTGTCAATGTTACCATAACCTTGATATTTTAATATTTCTTTCAATAATAATTTTGAAATAAAAGTAATTTAATACGAAATAGGAAAAATAGTATGAAACACACGTAGTACAATGTCTATTTGTAACACCCGTACTTTGCGTAATTCGAATATATAACGCAAATTGTACTCGTATTACAGTAAGGATCATTGTAATACTCGTCTTTCAATATACTTTTTTCCATTTTGGTTCTTTAATATGTACTTTATGAAACCCATTTGGATGTCATAAAGTACATATTAAACAACCGAAATTGAAATTCCTGGACATGAATTAACGTACATATTTTGAAAAAATTACCAAACAGTAAAATTAGTATAAAATACACGTTTCATAAGACATTTCAGCGCACTTGTTTTCTCAGAAAACTCGCGGCAAGTCGCTCGTTTCTAAGAACGGTGCGTGCGTTAAGATCATGTCTTATGAAACTTGTATCTTAATGTACTATTTTCCTATTTCGCGTTTTAAAGTCAATTTTGTGATACTGTTTTTGGGGATATTTTTATAGTTGGCAACTTAGTCTAAGTGTCAATTATATATATATATATATATATATATATATATATATATATATATATATATATATATATATATATATATATATATTTCAATTTAGCTAGTTTTTATAGTAAAATAATATCATAACATAATAAATATAAACTTTAACTCTAACTTAACTTCTAAGTAACTGTTGTCAAAATGTCAAATGTAATATTAAATTATATTTCAAATGATTATTGGACCAGTCAGAGTTACCAACCTTCATGTTTTAATATTTCTTTTAATAATTATTATGAAATAAAAGTAAATTAATGCGAAATAAGAAAAACAGTATGTAAAACATGTATTACTATGTCCAATAAAATTGCTTCGAAATTTTGACAATGCCAAATAATTCATTTGTCATTTTATTTCGATGAATTAATGTTAATGGAAGGAAATCAGTTATGGTGATGCAACCGGCCATTATAGTTTTGATAATAAACGATTTAAGTAAACATAAATGAAACTCATAAATAAAAGATTAACAGAAAAAACATTGTAATAGATTGTTTTCGTAAATTCCTTCTTAACTAATAACTAATACGGCGACGTTATTACTTATAATTACAATGTGATACTTTAATTAATCGATATAATTAATTTTACTTACTTATAAACAAATGACAGTTAAGACATTTATGAAAATTTACTGTTAATTTATCTGGAATAGCATGATGAAAAAGCTTAAATTGTATATAAAACTATAATTACGTACAAGTATCTACATTATAAATTATTGTTATATACTGTAAGTTTATTATTTACCGATATTTAATAGCATGTGAAATAAACTGAAAATAATCGTAAAATTACTAGAATTCCAATAATATTCGTATTCGTTTCACAATAAACCACACAATGTGTATTGACATCCGATAAAAACTCCTGTATATTTATTTATCCATTTTATTAAATTCCTCGTTGTTCCAAATATCAAATACCTCAATGACAGAAATTAAAAGTAAATGCAATCAAATGTACGAGTCAAATGTATTTGGTAATAATAAAAGCATGTTATACAAATAGTAAATTGCATAGCAATATTTGGCTGTAGTATTTGATCCATTACAATTTAGAATGTATATAATTACATGTGAAATGAACAATATTTGCTGTTCACATAAATTAATAAATATACTCGAATGTATATGGCATTGCTGGCAGATATTATCAAATAGTTATCATTGACTAAATACCTTGGATAGATTGGCAACAATTTAGCTATGAATAATGCTATCATCTCTTATTATATTATTATTTACTTATATTCATATTAAATCGTTTCTCACGTAAATGACAAGGCCACCATTAGGATCTCGAAAACTATCGGTGAATTTACAAAATTCGAACACCCTACCTATGTTTTTTACATTGGAACTAATATTTGATTTTTACTTTTTTTTTCATTCTCTTTAGATTGATATTGGTATAATGATTAGTGTGTTTTAAATTTATTTTACTTTTAAAATACTACAGATTTGTTTCATTATTTTTCCTGAAATTTCTTGCTTTTTAGAATTATCTTTAATATGTACATGTCATTATTTTCGATATTTTATAAATAATACGTATATTATAACATCAAGGAAAAGAAATCCATGATATTTTTCGAGGTGCAATTTGCAAAGTACCAATCTACCTACTTTTAAGCACCAAAAATAAAACAATCATTATATGCCAAATTTTGAAGAATTAAAAGCTTGTGATAAATTCGACTGGCATACAAAATAGGACACTAAGCAAAAAAAAAATCATATAATCCAGACAACAAATGCTTAAAAATGGGTTGTTTGGTGATAATATACCAAAAGTTCTAGGGTCTTCGAGGAGTTCTATTTTTTAAAAATATAATGATAAATTTCGATAAATTTATATATTTTCCCTTTTCTTAATATAAAATCCCTTATTCCCTCATAACTGTAAAATTCCTACGAAAAAGGGAAATTCCCTCCCATCTGGCAACACTGCCGAATATCGGTCAACAGCAACTGCAAGGTGGCCACCTACCGGCAATTGTTGCAATTATTCTGAATTTTTATGAATTTTTAAAAGACAATTTTATCCTACACAACTTTGTTTCTGATCACTTTCGCACTATTAATAACGGTTTGAAAGTTCAAGACATTATTACTGAGTTTACATGCAGTTTTCAAACCGTTTTCAAATCGTTTTTAGTTTTGAAAACGCCATGTATACAGTGTCAAAACGGTTTTGAGTTATCTCAAACCAAAACTAAAATTAATGGGTTTAACTTGAAAACTAGTTTCAAAACTACTCATGTAAACACTTAAAATTCAGTTTCAATATTGCGCATGCGTACATAGCATAACGTTTTTGTCGCTGTGTGTTACTAACCTACAAATAAACTGACAGTTGTGTAGTTTTAGTGCGTAGTGGTACAAAGTAGAAAAAATAATTGAAATAATAGCAAAACGAAGAATTTGGAGTGAAGAGCATTTATCACTTACATCGGTCAAATGCGCATGCGCCGAAACTGTTTTTAAATCAATCTGTAAACCTGTTTTGAAAATTACATGTAAACCGTTTCGCGTAATTTTGACTGAAAACTGAAACCATTTTCAAAACTGCATGTAAACGTAATAAATATGTTCAAAAACGTAGTATGAAAATTATTTTTGGAAAAAAAAACAATTTTCAACAGCTTAGAACTAGAAAGCGATTAGAGATAAAATAAAATAAAAAGGAACTATTTTATGTCGAATTTTGTCAGCTGTAATTTTGTATACATAGACGTTTTCACTACGACCAATCATTATGGACATATAAGCGAAAAACCAGAAAAGGGACACATTTTGCTATACCCTGAAGTTAGCTCCCCTCGAAGATCTCCGAACTTTGGTGTATTCGTCTCCAAACACCTCCGAATACAATCCAAAAGTCAAAAAAAGTGGACACTAAAGTCTGTCTAGAAACCATTCCTTGACTGGATTACATAATCCAATAGTCCAAATAATGTTACATACAGCGGCATGTACTCGTACTCGTACTTTCATGGGTCTTAAAAAAACATAGTAAACTGTTCCTTGCTAAAAATATCTTAGTCACAAGCAGCCGTATGCATAAATTTGTTAGTGGTCACTAAGATCATTTTAAAAACATTTTAAAATGTCACTAAGCATAACCTTATGTATAGTGACATTTAGTAGGATTTAAATTGTTAGTTGGCAACTAAGTGTTAATAACCAACTGACGCATGTTTAAAACACTTTTAAGGTAAACCTCTAAACAACGGTTTTAGTAGTTATAAAAAAAGTAGTTGTAGTGGTGTTAATGTATGCCGAAGAGATGCATCAATTAAAAATAAATTATGAGAAACAATACCAAGAAGCAAGAATTGGAGCTTTAAGGAGAAAACGGGAAGAGTTGTAAATAGTGTCAATATTTAAATTTATTTAGTATTTATCAATAAATTTGTACATGTAAAGGAATAATTTATTCACATTTTGTTTGTCTTTAGCTTTGTTGTACATGTAACTATAAGTAATTTGTTTTGCATTATATTTGTTTTTCAAATGAAAAACATTTAAATGAAATGCATTTTATATGATGTTACTGGCCACTACGTAAAATGCTGCTAAAACCATTTTAAGCTTGCACTTATGCATACGGCTGAAGTTATTTTAAAGTTAGAACGTTAAAAATGCCTAAATTATTATATAATTGTTCATCAATGTTTATATTTCTATTTCTTAACATCTAGTAAATAATTTTCTAAAATATAAACGTGAGCTAAATTAAGTTCCAGAAATCTATAAAAGTAATGAAGCTTTGTTTATCGTAAATTCAAAAAAAGGTGTAAAGTTGAACTTACTGGAATAAGAAAGAAATTAATACTTTTTGAGACTTTTGTTATAAATAAAATTGAATTTTCTTAAATTTCATTAGGGAATTATGAGTTTTGCGAAGAACCATCGAAAGAACCCCAAGAAATTGTTGATGCAGCTTATACAGCTGCTCTAAACTTATTACCAAAAAATCACTGCATTCTTTATTACTCCCTAGAGTTTTTAACGTATGAATAACTGATCTCTGTCTATTATTGAAGTATTTTGCTATAAAATAATCCATAATCAATAGACATTTACAGAATTGACACGCAAGAGAGAGCTGCTAGAGAAATAGAAGATCTTGCATCCAAACAAATCCCCGCTCGTTGTCTTACGTCCCTCTCCGAGGTAATGTGCCTGTCATTCTGTTTGCATCTGTCATTCGTGTATAACCCAATTCTCTATTCTGATTTGTTTTGTTCGTTGTGTTTTTTAAAAACGAGTTTAAAGCGAGAAGAAGTGCTTGCGGCAACGTTTTTGTTTAATAATATTAAAGATCATTCGATAATACAATTAAAACGATGGCTGAGGTAGAGGTGACAGTTTGGAAGACGTAACCATAGCAACCATTAGTTCTATGCTTTTCCACTAGATGCGCTCGTGCAAATTGCAATGAGCCGATTTCACATTTTTTAAAAAGTATTTTAAATGAAAGTTTATGCAATATTTTTCATAGTAATATAAATACAATTTACGTTATTTATAAAAATAAGAGTAGGCGATAGTTTGTCACATGTTAAACTGTATGTACTCTAACGTCACATTCTGTTTCAGATCACGTGACTTTTTCAAAATATTACACAAATTTCAATAATTAATTGCAAAATATCTAATGGATATTTCGTGATGTTTTTAAATTTGAGGCTTTTTAAATTTGAGGCTCTTTAAAGAACAATATCTTTTAAAATTTAATACTTAGAAGTCATATAAAAATTCTTGCAACAGCCCTATTGAATCTATCGAAAAAGAGAAAAACAATGCTAATCAATTACTATATAACAATCCTTAATCAGTTGTTCATATCAAATATCTGATTAGGGTATTCAACAGCTAACGCAACAGCCACATAACCCAATTTTTTTAGTTTATTTTATTATTGTAACAAACAGAAATTTAAAATATTGATAAATCGGAAAAAGTACAAATCGCTTTATGCGATTATTTTAATAAAAAAATGTTTATTTTTGTCGGAACGATAATTTGTTTGACGATGTCGCTAATGATCCGGGAAGGTTACTTTGAAAACAGAATTTCCCACCATCAATATAATAAACTCTTTAATGTACTTACAGTTCGGCTTGATTCGATAAAAAAAGGAAGTCGGCTCACCTAAAACAAAAGAAAACTCACGTAAATTCCTTTATCCTGGAAAGTTCATTAACATTTGACAAGTTTACTAGCAACAGAAAGTTTAAACTACCATTAATCACCATACTATACTTTTTGAAAACTATTTTTGTCTAGGATTAAAAACGGTTATTCACACTAGCATTCAAATTTGCGCGATCGAGTAAAATTAATTCAGAAAAGTATCTGGTGTCATTAATAAAATATATCCCTACCTCATTTATAAAGTTAGGGAAGAAGAAGTTCTTAACACATAAATTTTCATTATCTGAGCAAAACTTTTACCGAGCGGTTTAATTACAGTGGACATTTCTTACAGTCGCCAGTTATAAATACCACCAGATTTGTTAAGAAAAGTAGCGGATTTACGTTTCATCTCAGAAATAGCATCGTCATTGTATAGTTTTATATGCTTGTATCATTCTTTGTAAATGTCACCAGACTATTCATTTGCAACAAGAATATATTCTAAAGAATATTTCAGAAGGATAATTATGTAATATGTTTACATATATGTACATTCTTGATTTCAATGTACATATGTTGAAAATGATATTTAAATCTTAATTAATGGCTGTTATTTATTAATCTGTAATAAATACTAATATTTACTTTATTATAGGATATTTCACTTATTTTGTTATCTTAATTATTGAAAATACTTGGTTTTTAGTTTCACATTTATTTTATTTGATTACTAGTAACTAAAAACCAAGTATTTTCTATAATTAAAATGAATAATAAGTTTCACCATGGAGGAGCTGACACAATTAAAGAAATTATTTCACTTATATTTTATATATTAATTTACAAGATTCTCACCTGATAAACAAAATAAAACAAAGTTATTAACATTTAACAATTGTAAATTTTCGATTCTTCGGAAAAACCGTGCAAAACTTCCCCGGACTTTATTAACGGCTTGAAAAACTGTATGTATCCTTTTTATTATTTTTTTTGTAAAATCCTGATCACATATAACTCACCTATTGGGGTTTTCAAGTATCAAGAGATGGCGCTGATCGCATTAAACAATGGTACATTTTTTGTTGACGTGTGTCAACGTAGCATTTCTGTCAATTGTATTTCTTTAGTCTTCGTATTATTTTCTCATTTATTAGTATTTTTCATTTATAATCCATGTATGTATAATAGAGTTTTTGTAGTCATATAGTTGTAGTTTCATGTAAATGTCAAATGTGTACCACTGTTTGTAGTTCTAATATTTGCCGCCAGTTAGCATTTTCTTATTTGAAAATCCCAATATTTGGCTGCACCAACGTAACTTAAATTTTAAGGGTTCCTGAAATAGACAATTGCATCGAAATGAGATGTCAAATGAATTATTATAGATTGCTGTCAAAACTTCGATTTGCAATTTTTTGTTTGTTGGTGCAACCGGGCTTTAGAGAAATAATAGGTATATATATATATATATATATATATATATATATATATATATATATATATATATATATATATATACCGGGTGGAACATCATACCTGTGTACATAGGCGATTCATATGAGAAAAACAGTTTTTTCGTGCCCATTGCTCCCCAAATTATTTTAGACAAAAATGCTTCAAATAAATGTTGTAGAGCATAAAATTCTGCATCTAAATCCATAAACAGAATTACTTTTACATGCTTTGTAACGACACAAATTAAATAAGAAAATATTGAAAATTACGTTGAAAATATCAAATAGCCATGGAATTGAAACAAAAATAGAAACAAATAGGTAAATTAAATTCATATAAAAATCTCCATACCTATTATTACGACAATTGTACATTTCAATGAAATATTTATTTTTTATAGGATTTTTATTGAAAATCTTTTTAAATTGGAAATAATTCATGTAAACATTAAGACCTATCTGCTACAATTCAAATTTCAAACAGTAATTCTCTGAATAAAATAATCACTACAATTTATTATTATAACAAATATTCGAATAATCCTCCGTTTTCAGCCAAGCAATAACCAAGTCTATTGTAGAATGAATTTCTTACATTAGCGAGCTGCCTATTTGTGATTAAGGCGCTCTCCTCCATGATAGCTTCTCTCAATGAATTAATATTTGGGTGGCGCTGCTTATAAATTTTACATTTAAGATGACCCCATAAAAAAAAAGTCGCAAGTTGCTAAATCAGGAGATCTGGCTGGCCAATTTAAAGTTCCACCACGACCAATCCAGCGATTTGGAAATGCTTGGTTTAAATAATCTCTAACACTTACTCCGAAGAGCTGGGCAGCCATCTTGTTGAAACCAAACCTCCTGATTTTCGCGCGCTACGCTGTCTAATGCAGGGCCGATCTCATTAATCAAGAGTTCTAAGTATGTTTCAGAATTTAAGTTGCCAACGATCTCAAATGGTCCAATAATATTGCTATTAAAAATGCCTGCCCAAATATTAATTTTTTGAGGATATTGCGTTCTGGTGGTAACATTTAATCTTGGATTTTCTAGAGCCCAGTGCCTATCATTTTGAACGTTTGGTTCATTGTTTAATGTAAAAGTACACTCATCGGTAAAGCAAATAGATGGAAGAAAATCACGATCCCGATTTGCTCGTTCTTGCATATCTTCACAAAAAACTCGCCTACTTTCTTCATCAATGGGCGAAATGTCTTGATGGCATTGCATCTTATAAGGGTGGTATTTATGTTTTTTAAGAATGCGCAATACAGTAGAATGAGCAATCTCACATTCCTGCGCTATTATTCTTGAACTTAATTTAGGATTAAAATTTATTAATTCCAGAACTCTTTGTTCGTTTTCTAAATTAATGCGATTATTTTTATTTCCTATAAATAAAGATATGATTTGTTTGTAAATCTCTTAAAAAATATTCAAATTTAAATTTACCTGTACTATTTTCCGCCGCAACACTTGCCGTGGATTCAAATTTTTGAACATACGCGCGTATTGTTGTAGCGCTTGGAATTGGCCTATTTGGAAATTTCACGGCGAATAAATCTCTAACTATACGTAAACAATTTCCACTATAAAAAGTTTTTATTATAAAAACCCTTTCTTCGTTAGATTAAACTGAATTCATTTTGATATTTCACCGTCAAATTAGTTATTTATCTGTCAAACGTCAGACATTTATTTGTTTCTATTTTTGTTTCAATTCCATGGCTATTTGATATTTTCAACGTAATTTTCCATATTTTCTTATTTAATTTCTGTCGTTACAAAGCATGTAAAAGTAATTCTGTTTATTGATTTAGATGCAGAATTTTATGCTCTACAACATTTATTTGAAGCATTTTTGTCTAAAATAATTTGGGGAGCAATGCGCACGAAAAATTTTTCTCATATGAATCGCCCATGTACACAGGTATGATGTTCCACCCGGTATATATATATATATATATATATATATATATATATATATATATATATATATATATATATATATATATATATATATATACATTAAGTTAAGTTTTACTGTTTCTATCAAATTTTATTGTGTGTTTATGTCAAAACGGCTTTGAAAGTTTTATAATAGGTGTTTATGACAATATTTTGTTACACATGGCTTCTTCAAAATTAATCCCACTATTTGCAAATAAATGTATAAATGCATTTTCCATAACTTCGCATACCAAGGAAAAAGATACGAGAGATATGCAATTACACAATATTATATTTGACAGCTGTATAACTTCTGGATGACAGTTCAATGTTCAAAGCATTTGCTTACTTCATTAAACCATTGAACGCACCTAATTACTTTTTTACAAAATTATGTTAGATAGAATTTATAAGTTAATCAATTTTTTAAAGTTTCACTCTTAAACAAAATATGGAATTAACCCGAGAGCATTTTGGAATCATTATAATAATTTTAAAGATTTGATAGTTTTCAAATCCCCTAGTAATTAGTTTCATAGCTTTGGCAATTTTTAAGAGATAAGTTGTAAGTATTCCTAGAAGAAGATTGGTTGGAATATTTTAAAAAATAGCAGGAAAGAATGGTGAATTGAATTATTAACCGCTTTCGTACGGAGTGTAATTCGTTATAAAATTGAACAGTGAACATGATCAAGAAAAAATATGTTCCTTTATTCGTTATTCGTTATCCCCACTCTTTCATTTTGTGATTACAACACGCCCTTTCAGAATCAATCTTTTCTCATAATTACTGTTATTCAAATCACAAAAGATCGAAAAATGGCGAAACAGTTATAAGAAGATTGTTTATATTTCAGATGAATTATGAGAAGTACCAATATCAATAATTCGTTTTGTAATGTGTAATATTTCTATTCATTCAAAAGTGACATTTAAATTCTTCTTCCGAATAGTTAGATACAACAGTTTCAACATAATTATTTATACAAGTTCTTCTGTTCCGCAAATTCATATCTACATCATAATCAGTGGCATTGCGGGCGGGCCCCCGGCTCTAGAGAGGCCCCAATTAACATGATTTATAATTTTGTTACTACTGCGAAATTTTGAATTTAATAATTTTTTTGTAGCAACACTCAAATTTATTTAGTCCTTTATTTTTTTAAATATCAATTTCAAAAATTATTTTGGCTAAGGGGTCCCTTATCCGCTCTTTTAGTTTCCATCACATTTCGGCCGGTAGAATTTCGATTTATTGGTAAATATTTTCCTGCAACTGATCCAGAGTTTTCCTTTAAAATAACCCTATAAAAAGAAGTTTGGGGCTGTCAAATCAATCCAATGTGTATTTCTGTATTACCAAAACGTGGGATTAAATAACTATAAGAGAATGATTTTCGCAAAATTGCTATTATTTAGACTGTATGATACTGATCCATCTTGATACCATATTTTATCGCATCCAAGTTCTTTCATTTGGGATACCAAAAATGTATGAATCAATTCCCTGTAACTCACAAGTGGACTGTGCCACCAATTTAATTTTCAAAAAAAAAAGTACGGGCCAATCACATTTTCATAGTAAATGCCACAATATACAATGACTTTGATGGGATGTAAAACTGCCCAATCTTGGATTTTTAGGCCTCCAATATTGGTTATTTTGCTTCTTAACATATCAACTGAGATGAAAGTGAGCTTAATCACAATTTCCACAAGTTCTTGTGGTATGTAGTTCTTCATGATAAACGCTACAATTAAAAACGGGCCTCAAAAACTTTTTTCGGGCGGGCCCCCGAACTCTTAGTTACGCCACTCATAATCAGAACTACTAGAACTTGAGTCAGTAGATTCAACATTTATCACTATTGGCACACTATTAGTTTCACTTTCTATTTAAATAATAACCAATACAATGATTTTTGTTATTCGGTATGTGAATTTCTTATTTGACATTTGACGCTAGTTAGTTCTACGTTGTATAGGTTTCGCATCGATCGGGTTAGTTTTATTGTTTGTTTGCAATTAAATTTAATCATGATTGGAAGGAATCATTCTTAAACGAATCACGAATTAGAAAATCTCAACCACAGTACATACTTCTTAAACCCAGTAATTTTAGACTTAAAATCTTAGATTTTTCACTACTTCTCATGAAATTTCTTATCTTTTTGTAAATAAAGTCATTAATTTTTTTTTAGTAATAAACGGCTCTTTAGAAAATTCAGCTATTCAAGTTCTCAAATTTTATATCTGTTTTATTCTTTTAAAATTCCTGGAGCTTATATATACGCCAAAATTTAGTGCTCTATCAAATTTATTAATTTTGCAAGCCATAAAAGTATAAATATACAGTTTATTGCGTCCATATTACTACAGTTATAAATAATTTTTACGAGGAAAATAATATTCACAAATATGCAAGTATGTACATACTATGCACATTTTCAACCCATGTTGTTGAAATGTATTTGGATTCCAAATTTTAAAGGTCATAAATTTTGTTTATTTCATAGCATGACAGTTTTTAATGAGAAAATGGCACTTTACAGGATTAGCACTGAAATACTGCTTTGATTCGGGCTGATTCTGGTAAACCCATTTCTCAACGGTTGTAACAAATCTTTCCATACACATAACCAGGATCTCTTTTATTCCGAAGCAGCAAGTCGGACGACGTCTGGAAACGAACACGTTCCTGAAGAACCGTCAGAGTCCGGGAAACTTACTTAATTTTATCATCCCTACCTCATTGCTCAGAATGTTTTGAACCCGTTCAGGGTAGATTTCCATAGTATCAGTAACTTTTCAAACCTTGATTCATCGATCTGCCATGACCATATCGTGCATCAAATTGATGTTTTATTCACTTATTACAGTTCCAGGCTTTCTCTGCAAGGACCATTTCAAAGCTTTCCCTCCTCTATTCAAATTCAGTTGTCTATTTTTTTCCCGATCAGTATAAAGGACAAAGACTTTTTGTGCAGGTATTTAATTACCGAATGGTGTTATACTTTGTTTTAAAAAGGGCATTATTAAGTCACAAATTAGCAGATTGTTGTAAAACTTTGTAGAAACAATAATGATAGTTTACATGACCTCATAAAAAAATATGCATCTAGTGCTGCCCTTTATGTGTTAAGCCGCGAACTTTTCAACCCAGCCTTTATGAGGAAAACAATTTTGAGTACATTTATTTTTACAAATCAACATTAACGTGTAAACTTACCCATAGTTTTTAACAGTACTTCATTTATTTGTCACAAAATTACAATAATTATTGTAATATCAATTCAAAAATAAATCAAACTGAAACTAAAACAACAGACAGCAGCGCCATCAATAAATTTCCCGCAGATAAAAGCAACTGACCCACATCCCTAACTGCAGAATTTAAATCACAATTACAAAACAAATTCTTCCAATTCGTCATTTAAATCCGCGGAATCAAGATATCTCAACGCGACATTTGACTATTTACAAATGAACGCTGTCAAAAGGTCATTCTACGAGAGAAAGAGAAGATAAAGCGAGATGAGTGATCGTGAATTTCACTGCATTGCCGTGATAACAGCAAAGCACTCTTGATGGGATTCTATCTGTATAGAGTTGTGACGGAAAGGATTGTTTTGTAGCGACTGAAAGGTGTGGTTGCAGGTCATAGGATTGTGGTATGTAGTGGTATTTATGACTGATAATTAACACTATATGTGAAAGATAGTGTTTGAATTATTAATGTTATTATTTTACATTGTGAAAGTGAAGAAGTAAGACAGGGAAAAGGTATGTACAGGGAAATAATTAAATTTCATTTTGTTGATATCCATACTTTATTTGCAACCGAAGTTTTTATTTTGTGAAAACCAAATCGGCACACTTTTTGTTGTTTTATTTTGGACCTACTTTCCGTACTTCAAGTCATTCCGAATCGTATACCCTACATCAAAATCTCGTACACCAAATTATTTCAGCCCAACTAAATTTGTCCTATTTATCATATGTATTACAGATCATTAACAAATTAACTGACTTATATTTTCATAGTTTTAAGAAGAACGGTTTAACAATAATTAATAAATGGTTCACATCTAAAATTACTATTTTTTAAAAATAAAAACCTCTCAACAGTATTAATTCCCAACTACAGAGAGGTTTACATATACAAACATCCATGCCTTAGTGGGACTCGAATCCAGAACCTCTAGCGTACTCATGATTAAGAGCCGTTGCTCTAACCATTGAGCCACCGGATAATTCTGTTTATGCACTTTTAATAACATTGAAAATCTTGACACTGTACAAAGTGTCCAAGGACAAGCTTACGCTATCGTTATTTTAAAAACTATTTAATATTATTTTACGAATTTGGTATCTAGGGGTTTTCCGACATGCCCGTTTCAGCTAAAATATTTTCAAAACAGTAGCACTTTCGGTTTAACTGGACGTAAACCCTAACTTTCTTATTATTCATTTTGCTAAAAATATATCAACTTTCAACATACTATACAAACTACCTCTATTTTTTATCGTAGAATTCATTTAAATCATAAAAATGAGGTGTTCCATTTAAAAAATTGAGTATGACGTAGAAATTACAATTTTGTCGACAAAACATGTCGATTATTATTTCATATTATTGTAAACAAAATCTTCATAAAAGTGTTTTTAATGATTATAGAAATTGGCCGTTTTACAGAAAACGCGCTGTATAATTAAATTCAATGTAAGATTTACAACAAATTCGTTTAAACAAAATCTCGCAAATACTTCGTTTTAGAGATATTTGCAGGAGACTCTTAGAGAATAAATGCCGTGTTTTACAAATACATAGTTTTAGATAAAAGATGTATGAATCAAATTTAAATTTAATAATATAAAATTATAAATCACATTTTCCTACAAAATTTTCTCAATATTATGTCCTTAAATCTTCAGAGATATGCGAATAGAGAAGTAGCAAAATATATAAATAAATTTCAAAATTTTATGGTGAAATATTGTGATATTGAATTTTCGACAATATAATTATTTTTACTTGTTACTCACTAGTAAATTTCATTTAGTGATACCGCCTACTACTTTTGAAAATATTATATATATATATATATATATATATATATATATATATATATATATATATATATATATATATATAATCATCACGGCTTATTACCCATTGCTGGGTGTGCCAATCTGCTTTGTACACAGATATCGGTAATGATGAATTAACTAACTAACTTGTAAAATTGGTTGCAAACTTGTTAAAATTTTACAAGTTAGTTACCACGTTAGGAACGTTATTGACATGTGAAAATTGTGTTTTCTTACGTATTAACAATAAGTGTCAATTGCAACTGACAGGTTTAGATTATAATTTTAAATTTGATGCACAAGTAAGTAACAAATAAAATATTGTACAATAAACACAACTCACACCAGGTAACTATTTTACTACCTCAAGGAGGTAACAGGCTCGCCTAATCGGCGCGCCAGTCATTTCCTCCTATCAGTAAAAACCGTTTTACCTCAGTTATGTATAATACTATTAACTTGATTTGTATTTCATTGATAAAACTGAAACTATTTGCAACACGCCAGTTACGCCTACTCATGGGAATATCTCTTAAAGAAGCATTTTTGAAATATGGTTGTTAAATAGTGATTCATGGAACATCTATAAGTAAATCCAACACACACTCTACTTTTAATTTCCGAAAAATTTAACTAAAAACTTGAATTTCAACCTTATTCATATGATACATTTGTATGAAGTTTACCAAGAAATTATCAAGCTTCTAAATAAAATTGTTCTTCTAGTAAATATTTAAGAGAATGATATTTTGGTTATTCTATTCAATGCTATCGAGGGTGAAAATTCACAAAATATATAAGAAAGAAAAAACATTCCCCCATGTGAAAAGTTTTGACAGACATATTCAACTTCACGATCTCAACTACTCATACAATCTCACGTCTAATTTACCCAAGTATCCCCCTCAAAAAACTTTTAAACTATAAAAGAATTGTTTTCGTTTGAGGAATACTTCTGTCTAGTGTCTCACCACCAGGGGTAGATAACATCGCAGTTAACGTGGGTCGAAAGAACAATGGAATTTCACAAATATGAAAGTCTCCCCTTGATAACCTCCAATAGAATTTCATGAAAACCATTCGAGATCAAAAATTTTTATAATGAAATGATGCAACTGCAATAACGAATCTCACAGAGAAAATTGGACAGTAGAAGAGAGAATAGATTGTGACAAGCAAAATAAATTGTCAGTAGTACCAGTAATTTAAAAATCACAATTTTAAAATAATTTTAGCCACTGGAAAGTGCACTATAAAACAGAGTTTACCACATTCAAATTTAATACTAGAAATAGAATTGCGGGCGTTTACTAATGTTTTATTCAAGTTTCTTACTAGTGCACAAGTACAGTAATGCCAACATAATTTGTCAATCGCCTCATATTCTTTAGCAGTAAGCTAACATTATTTAATCACTTTATCATAATAATGGCAGTAAAATATTCTTACATCGAACAAACAAATATAATGCTAGTGTCAGAATATTGCAAAAAAAAAATATTCTCAAACTATAAACAATTGTTACTCATACTCGTACTTTGAATAAATATATTCTTAACAAATTTATTCACAAAATTTTGTGATCATGTCAAATAGATACATTGTAATATACAGAATGTCTTAGAAAAAGAGGGACATGGCTTAACCACAGATTCCTCATGGCTTAACCACAGATTCCTGGGCTCAAAATAAGACGATTTAACTAAACTCAAAGTCCTTCTAAAAAAAAAAATAATATTACTTATAATAACGAAACGCTTTGTTCGATTTGAATGAAATTTGGTATGATAATCCATATTGATATAATTCATTTTTTAAGATGATATTTGTTATTATTAGTGAACCACTAGTTTATGAAACTTGGGTGTCGCGACCAAATTTTTAATGGCAACCCCAATAATGTAAATTTACTATTTTTCAGAAAGATACATTCAATAGTAAACTTTAGTGTCTATGCGTAAGTTATATCTGTAACGATTTAGTCAGACAAAATAAAATGTAAGTGACTGCGCCGTGTAATTTTTAAAATAAATTTTATCTAGTAGTCTATCCAAATGTCAAACTAATAATTTTTAATGACAGAAACAATTGTTTATGAGTTGTCAACCTTCTAAAGTTGTTTAGGAGCAGTGTTGTGACTGATCTAGATCATTTGATCTAAATCACTGATCTAGTTCATTTAGTATGGTTTTTGATCTGATCTAGATCATTTTATGTATTCAGATCTTGATCTGGATCTAGATCTAAAAACTATAATATAGGATCTTAAAAAAAGATCAAATAAAATAAATGCCTTAGAATTAATTGGTTCGAATGACCCTACCGTCACCTTCACCATTAGAGCTTAGTGAAAATCAGTATTGGCAGTCAAATATTAGTTCCTAGAAAATGCAATTTAAGTGACAGTAAATTTAAATCTTTGATATTTGAATAAAATTAATGGCATGTCTTAATTTATTACACTTCAACAATTCTGCTTAAAATTATAATTTTTGTTTATGTTTCTACTTTATTCATTAATTTAGTATTAATAAAACTAAGTATATGTATCTAATTTTTCATCCATGTGTAATGTATATGTCTAGTACAGTGTGTTCAGAAAAAAACCTAAGTCGGAGTGGGCATAAAAAGGGAAGCGTATGTCTGATCATTATTCAATTATTAAATTCAAGTCAAATTGACATTTAGTTTAATACTTTTAAATTAAAACATGTTTCGTTGTTCATAGCCTACTCCGAGTAAGGATTTGTTTAACACACTGTATATTCTTTGTAATTCATTTATATTTTGTATTCCTATTTAATTAATAAGAAAAAAACATTTGAAAATCGTTACTGATCTTTTTTATGATCTAAGGAAAATAGATCCCAAATTTCTGATCTGATCTGAAAAAAAGATCCGATCGCAGAAATTGACTTATGATCTGATCTAGTACATATTAATTGTAAAGATCTTGATCTTGGTCTAGATCCTTTATAAATTGATCTGTCACAACACTGTTTAGGAGTGACCTAACACTATGTTATCGTCTTATTATAAAAATAGCAGTAAAATACTATAAGGCCGAACAAACGGATATGTTATTAGTCACCCATTAGAAATTAGTTGTTTGATATTTCGAAAGACTGCTAGATAAAGTTTATTTTAAAAATTACACGGCGCAATCACTTACATTTTATTTTTTTCTGACTAAATCGTTGCAGATATCATAACTTACGCAAAAACACGAAAGTTTACTATTGAATGAATATTTCTGAAAAATAGTAAATACATTATTAGGGTTTCAATTAAAGACTATTCATGATCGCGACACCCAAGTTTCATACACTAGTGGTTCACTAACAATAACAAATACCATTTTAAAAGATGCATTATATCCAAATGGATTGTCATGCCAAATTTCATTCAAATCGATCAAAGCGTTTCGTTATTATAAGAAAAATTAATTTTGTTTAGAATAATTTTGAAGCAGAATTCTGGCTAATCGGTACATTTTCGTATATAGGTAAGTTTACTTAAACCATCTAAATTAAGGGACAGGGATCTGTAGTTAACCTATATCCATGTATTTTGGAGTCTTGTACAGAATATCCACATATTCAACACTGGAAACTATAGATATACAAAATATATAAATAATATAGTTAAATAAGGCAAAAATTTACTCATTAAGAGATCATTTTAAATATGCTACAAAAAATGTAAATATTTCCATTTTAATTTTTACGAGTAGCTTATAATTTCATACTGGGTTCAAATTGCATTATATTCTCTATCGTTCATATTTTTAATTACAATTATATCATTGTGTATAACATAAAATGAAGTCATTAATTATTTAATTTAGTATGTTTAGCTAAATATAGCGGTTCTTATCACGGTCTAAAATAAAATTAATTTATTTTTATAACTGTAATTTTATATTTACTTCTCTAATTATAAAACATTAACTTTGTTAAATTTTTGATGTTATCTTAGTAATTCCTTTAGTAATGAGCCTCCGAAATTATGTCCTGTCTAATTGTTGTCGAGTTACAATTACAAATAAAGACTTGGTCTTTTTATCTGGTCTAGATTATTTTGGGAGATAATCACTAAAAAGAGTGGAGTACTTTCTAACATCATTAATAAAAACGTGAGATACGCATCGAAATTTGCACAGACCATTTTTGGAAGGGAAAATTAGTTTCTTTACAAACAGTTTTTTAAAGTGTTAAGACACGAAATACCACAAAAAAATCAATTTCTTTTCGCAAGATCTAAGGTAAAAAAAATGTTTTTCTTCACAATCGGTTAGTAATATGACGATTTCTGACTTTTAAAAAGTTGGGAAATTAGTTATTGTTAACCTCATTTTCCAACCTCGAGACGGAAAATAGCTGCCCCCTGCTTTGAGAGATCAATGCGTATCAGTGATGGGTATTTACTTATAAACAAAACTTCTTTACAATATATATGATAAAAAAATGGAATAAAATTGTAAATAATACAAGTAATCAATGGAATAAATACAATATTAAAAGTTAGAAATCATACTGTCAGTTCATGTGATATTTATTAAAACTAGTACTTTTATTTATATCCCCATCATTGGTAGCTTAGCTTCTTAAATTATGTAATACAAATATTTTTACATTTTATATATGGAGAAACGAATGAATTTGTAAATAATATAAATAAGTGTAGATAAATGTGAAATTAAAATTTAAGGTTAGAAATCAAACTGACAGTTCATGTGATAAATGAACAATCTCAGACTATTCGTTTATTTATGTTAGGTTATTATTATTTAAATATCAATTACTAATTTTTTATTTCAGATTGTAAATAAAATAGTATACAAACCTCGGTGAAAAGTTTCATTGTCTCGGATTATAGCTTACCTCAGCTCTTCGCGCCTTGGTTAGCTATCATCGCCCTCGACAATGAAACACTTTCCAACTCGGTTAGTAAAACATTCGGTGTTTAACTTAGTAACATTTTATTACAGTACATTCACAAAAACTGAGACAAATGCCCGTCCCGAAAACTATTTTAGGAACACCGAGATTTTTAGTGGAAAACCGGGACAATCTCGGAAAACTAGGACGTCTGGTCACTCTATCCGTAATAGTATATTGTGTAATTAGTAGAAACAGTTAAGGTATATATTCCTGGACGACAGTAGACAATTATGGGACGAGGCGCCAACCGATTCTAGCAACCACAGGAGTCCACAAAGTTTACTTTTCCTATGTATTACACATACTGTTAATATAAAGTAAGAAAATTATTTGAGTAGATCTTGTTAATTTTGCAAACAAAACAACTACGACTCGCGTGACGGATTGTTTAAATATTTTTTACAACCGTCAAATTCTTTGTAACATTTTCTGTTTTGGTGGTGTTATTGAATGAAATATTCGTATGAACGATAGTGATAGCGAGTTTTCGATATATGAAACACCACACTATTATTATATAATGATTAATATTATTAAATTAATTAATTAATTAATTAATCTAGCTTTGTTTTTATTCTTACACAAAACCGTACGAGAATATATTCCCGTATAGTTATTTCGAGTTGCCTAGCAACGACTTAACATACTCGAATAACGCACTTTTCTTACGATCGGAGAAAAAATATGTTTGGTCTAAATAACTTGGACAATTAGAAACTATCTAATAGCTATATTCTAACCAACTTATCTCAAAACAACTGTGTTGGACTATGAAATATGTTCCCATCTTTCATATTCAGTACTTTCCCTGATCATAAAGTGCAAATTAAATCTGAATACCAGTTGTGATGCGCTTATGAAAGTTCCGTCTTCCAACAATATATTGTCTGTACTTTCTCGTTCTGGTCACTGAGTTTACACCGAGAAGATGATATGATGGATACGCGTAGAGTAACCATTAACAATATAATCTGCCTCTTAACGCTACTGAATAAAATATAGATATTAAGTACGTAAAGTGTGGGAATATGCACGAAAAATAAAAGTATCTACTTTCCCATAAGTGTAATCATAAACATAGATGATTTGTAGAATGCAGTTTATTTTATATATGGTAAGTGAAGATAGTTTACTATAATATCGTCAATTAAATGATAGTATAACTCATTTTATGAATATATCATCTCTCGTTTGCTGGGATCTAGATATTTTGCTTTATTTTTGCATAAATCACTTTCAGTTTACATTTCAATATTCGAACATTTACCAGTTCCCATACAGTGATTTCAATATAATATCATCAACAAGATAGAAATCAATATTCCTTTACTGATTTAAATGACACCAAACGAGTATCTCATTGAATAATTGTTTGTGTAACAAAGATATTAAAAAATTATATTATTTTTCTAAAACCTATTGTAACGTGTGAGCCCTGCTGCTACGCTGAACAAGTGTCAAAGTATAGCGATGACGCAATCAGGCTAGCAGCCTGGCTACGTAACAAACAAGCCGCGACGTGTTTAATTACTACCGGCCGCCTGAACCTTTTGTGTTCATTCTTATTATGCTCTCGAACATTCTAGAGCTCTCTGGAAGTTAATAGCAGCTGTACAAAAGGGACGCAGCTATGCTAGGGAGTTAGTTAGTTACATAGGAAGAGTTATAGAGACATTTACATGGAGTGTTAGAGAGTAAAGTGTTAGTGAGAAGCACAGCAGTATCGTGGTGAGCAGTATAGTGCCGAGTGGAGGACTTGGGAAGTTACTAGTTAACTGGGATAGCTGTGGATGTGAATACTCGGTAGTGTTGACGAGTATTGGGAAGCTATAGTGTACAAGGACAGTAACGGCAAGTGGAAGTAAATACTCGGCAGTAGTGTTAAAGAATTGTGGCATACGGACAGTTGATGATACTGAGGCTATGGAGAAAGTTATATACATAAATAGACAGACAGTGAGGTGAAAGGTGTCCGAGCAGTCGAATATACAGACGTTGTTGAGTCAGTTGAGTATAGAGACGCTATGGAGGTCGGTAGGACAGTTGAACGTGATATAAGTATATAGTGACATAAATATAGTGATATAAATATCGCGTAAACAGTCTACAAGAGTCTGCAACAGACCGGCAATCTAAGATTAGAACACGTAGAGAAATAAATAATTAGAAATATCGTGGAAATAAATAGTAGTGTTAATTGGTTAAATAAATAAATAAATAGTGATAGTGTTATCTAATTAATTATAGTTTTAGTCTTAATTAGATTTTAATAATTGTATAATGTTTGTAATCGTTATTATTTAGTATCTTTTTAATATTTAATTATAGTTTAATAAACCTTTATTTTAATTAATAATAATTGTCTTATATTTACACTTCACCCAAATAAAGGAAAAAAACATTACACTGTTATATGCAATATTTAAGAGAAAATAAAGTATAACTTCACGTTTTATTATTTAATATTTCGTCCGGCCCGCAACTAAAGTTTCTGAAAAAAATACTCTTGTGCGCAAACAATAATAAGTTCAACTTAAATAGTATTAATAAAAATAATTTGCTACCTGAAAAAACTTGCGAGGTACAAAATATAAATTAATTGATTGAACGAATTAAGATTGGTTGATTTACAACTGTTTCAATTATAATTTTTTAAAAAATACTGACTTTCATATTCATATCATTAAAGTCGTAGTTTTAATAGTATTCAAGAGAGTTCATGTGAATATCTAACTACGAGTATTAAACAAGCAGTGGTTACACTTATATTCCGATTATAGTTCATGACGATATTTACATATCACAGTTTCACCACATTCCCATTATGTAGAAGTAAAACAAACATACAAACGTTATTCTACTGTTAAACAAATTATAATAATACTTCATTAACAATTTCACTTCTGTATAATTTTACATCAAACCTACTATAACAAACCCTTCAATAATCGCGCTAACCTTCTTCCGTAGGTAACTTAGATAGTATAAACAACGTATTATAAATAAAACATAACATCGTATATGTATATCGTGGGAACGATTCTGTTTACAATTCAAAGTAAAACCAGTATCCATCGAATTAAAATTACAATAGTAATAAAAATACGTTTTAATCTTACAGTGTTCAACAACCAATCTTGCTACGGAAGTGGGTAATTGTGATATTGTGAATCGTATCAAGTAACCCGCGAAGAACAGACGAAGACGAACAGAAGACGAGCAGTCGTGACGTATTATCTCACAAAGACGCATCTCGGCATTCTTCGCGTTAATAACAAATTATGTCGGCTTTAATAACAGCGCGAATTCATCTCAATCTCCATTGTTCGACACGGCGCAGCGTTAACTACCTGTGACATCTAGTGCCAGCAAAGCCAACAACTTTGGAATTAACTCAGATGAGATGCATCGCTTTTGTTTTATACTTCATTATTTTGTTATACTCCCTGCTTTACAAGTATTTAAACTTTATAGAAGACTTTCAATTATACTAGCAGTAAATGAGAACTTGCTTCATTTAATTCGATACATTTTAATTACATTAAAAAGTTAATATGACTTGAGTGGACGGAAAAAGTCGCGGCATCACAACCTTCATAATACAGGAGTTCAATATTATTTTTTACTTTTTTCAACATAGTACCCTTTTAAGTATGCACTTAGTCAATCGATGCTGCAATGCCATAATCCCTGTTTTATAAAACTCTTCGTCCTGGTCTGTGAAAAAACTCCGTTACGGCTGCTACAAATTCTTCAGTGGGCGAACATTGATGTTCTCCCAGGTGTTTTTTGAGTATCGAAAATAGATGAAAGTCTAGAGTCCGGTGAATATGGAATAAAATGTACCAATGCAAGACTGCATTGATGGATTTCAGTCAACGCAACTGTTGATGTGAGCTCAAGCGTTATCCTGATGGACACCTTCCGTTAGCTTTCCAAGTTGCTTTATCTTCATATCTTCACGAAGCTGATGTAACAAGTTCGAGTAGTACCTATTGTCCTGTTTGATCCTTAAGGACATAATCCTCCATCAATATTCCCTTCGCATATGACTTCCAAGACTCAAAATGCTCATGACAATCCCGATGTCACAAATCCGCAACAATAGCGCGACCAACACTAGTCAAAACAACAACAGGTATTCTGCGTTACGTCAAAACCAAATCACGCGAACAATCGACCACTCGCCAACACGCTATTTAAAAACGACTACACCGTAACACGGTTCACAGCTCTCACAAAATACCTCGATCTCGAAGCTTGAAAACTCTTCTGGAACCCTAAAGATTTGCCAGGAGAAGAGTGCGTTTCATTATTCAAAAACGAATATATAAAATGAAGAAATAACTATTTAAGTGAATCACTCACAACAACTAACAATAAAAAAGACGACATGGAGCGGATCACCACGTGAGGAAAATTATTACACAAAGATTCTACAATAAAACCACTAAAAAACTATACTTCTATTCAACAGTGTGACTTTTATAAATAGAAGAATATTAAAAACGTCCAACACACACCACATCTAAACAAATCAAACTGTTGAAATCCTGTCATTGAATGTAAACAACCACATGGGGTCGCCAAAAAAATAAAATGTTGAAAAATACTGAGTAAGACGGAAATATGACTATAGTAATCAATAAAAGTATACAGATAAGTTATAGGATAGAAATAAAATACATAGTAACACGATCTAATACAATAGGAACAACGGAAAACAAAAACATAACCAATAGTAAGATATTAGTTTAGCAAGAAGGAATTTATTGGACAGAAACACAAGTAAAAGAAGGCATACGGTTGAAAAATACAAAGATACAAAAAGGATACCTATACAGAATAGAAAGTAGTAGAGCGACGAAGGAAACCCAGATTTAGAATAAGAAGGTAAGTAGAAAGAACACTAATCAGAACATTAATACAAATAATTATTGTGCGGCTAGCGCTGCCCTCTTTTTATTAGGATGTAATTTGTTTAATCTAGCCTCGTATTTTATTATTATTATTATTATTATTATTATTATTATTGTATTGTATGGCTTGAATAATAATAACAATATAATTAACGGATTTATGGTTCTATTCTGAACAAATCTGTACATCTTACAGCTCTGTAAAACTATAAATAATGAACAAAATTATGTATAATTTTATATGATAAACAAAAATAGATTTATTCAGAATTGTTTTATTATATTCCCGTACTATTGCAAAATGCAAAATCAGATGAGTAAACAAGTACGAACACACATCTATTATTTCCAAGTGATCCCGGTAGAGTACTTAACATTAATTTTCCAGTCTTGATTTCCTCTAAAACTGGTTGAGATTCACTATAACAATAAATATGTCATCTGTTGAGGTTAAGACCTACTGTGAACGAAATTGCGTACCAAATTAGGTAAAGGACAAAGCGATACATTTATTTATTCAATTTAGAATAAATTAGATACGTGATTTCAAATTATGTTTCCAGTATCCAGTTTTCTGGAAAGCGCGTAACTGCGGCAAAGTCTGTTTTATCTGCTGTGATGAATCCAAATCCCACATTTACATTTTTCCCCATAACTACACATACATATTCCAATCCCTGTAGTAAGAATCGAAATTGGAAATTCGTTGTTTCGTTTGTTGCATGAATACTAATTTAAAACAAACTATTGGAAGCTGAAATTCTATTTTATGTACGTGCATAAATGCATAACTTTCTACTTCAGCTCTTGCACTGAGATAGCTATTTACGAACGAGGAAATTCATTAATGGTGATTTATTTCTATACAAACAATAGTAAAATTTTCAATAGTATAAAATATAATAAATAAAATTAATTAGATCCTTTTGGCCTAAGTGGAGTGTGACATACTAATATTTTCAATATAATTGACCATAGTCGTGTTCTGCATTGGCCAGCATGCAATATTTCTCTTTTATTAGATCTTTTGTTAAAAGTAGAGTTTCTTATTCTTCATATGAAGCTTTTACTAAAATTATTTCACAAACATACAATAATAGAAGCATTTAAATTCATTAGGATCTAAATGTAATTTTTACCACGGAGAAAGATTTTCATGAAAAATTTATGGTCTTTACCGGGAGTAGAACCCTAAATTGTCTACCAATTAAGCTACCATGTCCTACTAAAATCAGCAAATTCTTCACCTGTCTTTAATGCTAATCTTAGATAAGTATACCCTCCTATTCAGAGCATTGAGCACTCATTTGACAAGTGGAAAAATCACTGACCTCATTCAGATTTCAAATCTCTTGTAGGTGAGTTGATAAAGCATCCTACTAGACATAAGAAGGTCCTGGGTTCTGGGCCGGCCCGAGCTATAGGCGTACTAGGCAGTCGCCTAGGGCACCAAAATTTAGGGGCGCCACACCCAGCACCAGCTAAAGGGCAATATTTATAAATTATTTTAATTACTCATAAGCGAATTTTTTATTTTATCACTTCCGGTTTATTAATTTTAACCAAAATCTAATATGTTATTTCCGTTGATATGAAAGTCTTAAATACTAGAATTGACAAGTTTTGGATTATATTTTAATATAATTTTTTAATAAAAACTGCTATAGGGAAAATTTTTAGGCAGAGGAGTCACGTCATCATTTCATTACAAAATGAAAAATCACTGTAGTATTGGCCGAGTGATGTATATGTTTAGGAAAACGAAGAAAATAAATACTATTTTTTGCATACTATAAGTAAAGTACATTTTAATTAAATTTACAATTATTTTAAAGTCGAACATAATGTTTTGAATGAGTTTTAATTTATTTAAAATAATTGTAGTTCATTTTTTCACCACATGTTGGTACTATTGGATTTCAATATTTAAACGTTTATATGACATGTTTCTCCCGGAATTGTCAACCGTCGACTGTCATTCGTTATTCGTTACTTTTTCGTATAATTAACATTTTTGTCTACGTTGTTTGTTGTGTTTTCTCAGAATTCCATTACTGTTGCCTTGTTGCGTATCAAATCTGTATTTTTCTATACAAACAGTAACTGTTTTTCGAGTTGTGTTTCTTTGTTTTTTTATTTATTCATAACCTCTGTACACTACTGTACTGTCTGTTCATTTCTTTCTGTGTTCAGTTGTGATTTTCGTTTTGTCTCTTTCATTTTATTGGTGTTGTTTTGTCATTTTACAATGCCGAAAGCATTATCCTCCGACTCGGTGTGCCCTACACCGAATTTTCAATACCATAAATTGGAAATATATTAAATTTTACAATAATATTCAATTATTATTCGACTATTAAATAAATTAACTTGATCACATAAATAGCATCGCAGGTACATACAATTATTTTCTAAAATTAAATGAGTGTACCATGTAAATCTACTATTTTCGTGACGTCATTATACGTCATTATCTAGTTACAAAGTTTGATGACGTGACTCCTCTGCCTAAATTTTTTTACTATATAAACTTCGCATAAAGTATCACCCGGCCGTCCAATGTTATCCAAAATCTAATCAACTTTTTATATGAAAGTAGAAAGCTTAAATACGGAAAATAGGAATTTTCGGAAGTTTTTTGTAAGAGTTATCCTGGACGAAAAAATCGTCACACACACATCCACGCACGCACGCACGCACCCATCATCGTAAAAATAGTAAAAACGTGTTGTGGGGACCCTAATTCGTGCTTATTTACTGAAAACTCACCATCGAATTTTTGTCACGATTACATTACCTCCCTTACCTACGGTATGACGGGAGCTAAAAAACTTGGACACTTCTATGAATTTAATAATTAATTAGTGGTAAAAAATTAATTTTTATTAAAATAAAATCTTATAAGGGAAAACATAAATAAATAATAACAAAACATTAGCAACAAGTAGCCAAGATAACAAAATTACCATAAACTAAAAAGTTTGTATTATTCTTATTGTATTGAGTTCTAAAAGATTTTTTAATAATTTAAAATCTTATACTAAATCGTTGTTAATATGCTATGTATTATAAATTATGCACGTTTAGAATTAAATAAAAAAATATTATGTGTATATGTATAGTGCCCATGGAATTTAAGAAAATTATGTAATGAAAATTTGTTTACATTAAAAATCAATCATATTAAGACTCTAATTAATTAATGTTATATTACTAAATATTAATAACACTTCATAAATCTAGACAGAAGATGAAATAAGTTTAGTAGAATAAAATATAAACTGAAGGCCAACTAAAATCAGGTTTTAATAATTGATATTCACAAGATATTTATACATCAATTTTAAACGGATATTAAAAATTTGACAACAAAATGTAGCTTATGGAATTTTAAAAAGGCGAGTCTAAAAGGAGAATAAATTTTCAGTAAATTACATCATCATGAAACAAGTTTTGAGAGGAACGAATTTCGAATGCGGTAATTGCATGTTCGTTTCTCAATTTCATCATAAGAGGAACTAATATTATTATATTCGATTATTATATACATTTTTCTTGTGAAATTTGACAGCTACGATTACGATTGTTTTAGACATGATGGTATTTGTACTAAACAATTAAATAGAATGTTGAGTTGAGATGCTATTTTAATTAGCAGAGATATGGTTATATAATTCATAATTTATAACAGTTTGTGAATCAAATAAATAATTCATCATATTATGTTGGTATATTGAAGCTATTCATTACGTGGTGCGAGTAAATCATCAGTAATTATTAAAACTAACTTTCCGCCATAAGATAAAATTAAAATAATTAACATCATAATTTACGATTTTAATTAATTTTATTGGTTTTTGTAATGTGAATATATTCGTTTGCTAACCATAAAATCATGAATACAAACTCCACATCATAATTACTTTAATATAATTTTAAACATGATCACTGAGTTGTTGGAATTTATCATAAATATAAATAAATATTCAAAAAAAAAATCCTAACTCGGAGTAGGTTATTAACAGAGAAACGTATGTCTCATCATTATTCAATTTAAAAGTCAAGTTATCAAAATTGATCTTGAAATGTAATTTTAAGTAGAAAAGACAATAAAGAAGGATACAGTATATTGACATTCGCCGTTTTCTATTTTGTTTCCATTTCTAAACTAAAATTCAAGATGAAAAGCTTTGATTTTCTCAGATAACATTTTTGATAATATCTGATGTCAAATTGACATTTAATTAAATATTTTTAAATTGACATTGTTTATAGCCTACTCCGAGTTAGGAATTTTTTTGAACACTGTATCATCACGGCATATTATCGTTCCTGGGTGTGCCAATCTTCTCTGTATACATAATTACAGAAATCTGTGTACCATCAATATTTAATATTAACTTAAAATATTTAACATAATTTTTACTGTTTCTGAAATATTTTACTAATTTTAGGAATAGGTACAGATTTCAAATTATATATATATCTTTCAGTAAAAGTAGATAGTGGCCGGGATAATATGCACATTGGCGGTAAATGTAGAAAGTTGCCCAAACTACTTTTTTCTTGCAATTCAACGAAACACAACAACAATAACCTCACTTAACGCACAAAAGTCATTCTTGAAAAACTCTGAGTAAGTTTAGTGCGCTAGGTGAGGTTATTGTTGTTATACGAGTATTTAATTGAATTGCAAGACCAAATAAAGCGAATCTACATATGCCGGGCAAGGTGTACGTCATTCCACTATCTATATTTACTGTAATACAATACAGTGATATAAACGTCTCATAAATATGACAATAATGTCAATCTATTTTAGAAAATATACTAAATTCCCTAATATTTTTTTTTAATCGTAGAAATGGGCTTTAGGATCCAGGAGAAATTTATTAAACGAAGAAAGAATTGTGAAAAATTCATGGACCTCGCTGGGATTCGAACCCAAAGCCTCCCATTTCTTCGTTTAAATAAATTTCTCCTAGATCCTAAAGCCCATTTCTACGATTTAAACATTTAGGTTGGATCTCCAATAATTATTCTACTAATAATTTTTTGTTCATTCAAATTGAAAAACTTTAGGTTACATATTATAAAGAAATATTTTGTTGGGTTACCTGTACTTTAATAACAGCAAATAAGTGACGTGCCATTGAATCAACCATATTCTTTGGTATCGATAGTGATACTTAAGTATTCTGCCATTCTTCTTGTATTTTTTAAATTCTCCGTTGATTTTAATTTTCTTTCAAGAATTTTATGCCCTTGCTGAATCAGGTTCAAGTCCGGTGACTTTGGGGGATAATTGAACTTATTTTTTTTTATATTATACACTATTCACTCTTTTGCATAATGCGAATTATATGTCGGATCGTTCTCATGCATGATATAAAATTGTCTGATAAATATAATTTTTCAACACTACACTTTAAATTTGCTTTTAAAATACCGAGGTAACCTACGACTCCTGTTAACTAAATAAATCTGTGGTTTAACTGTTGCTTTTAAATTTTCTACATTTAATTCTATAATAAATTGACCCCTGTGGTGCACTCTCCACGCCAGCAATGAGTGCCCGTGAGGTGACGCCTGGTAAACGCCCGCACGGTACAAATATGTCATCATCATTACCGATATCTGCATACAAAGCGGATTGGCACACTCAGCAATGGGTAATATGCCGTGATGATATATTTATTTATTTATTTAATTCTATAATATATATTCTAGCAACGTAAGTAAGTTTAATATATGTCACATTTTCAGAAGGTATAGATTTACAAAACAATAATTATAACACATGAACTCTTTATAAATGAGTTTATACCGCAATTTCCACCTTCAACAGCACAGAGCACAACAATAATAATATAATCACAACGTCCTTAAAGCCGGGACCAGACATTCGGCATTCGTCGAATTCCAAGCAAACATTCGTCAAATGTTGAATGTGTGGATGGGCTGCTTGCCGCGAATATTCGGTGCTCGTCTGTACTCCGCTTAGTGTCGGTTTTTCGATCTGAGTCAAAGTGAACGAATATTTACCTATACAGATGTACAGAACCCACTAATCAATGCTCGGCAAACTACACATGTCTGTAGATGTATGCTCGCCAATTAACGAACATTATTCAAGGAAAGGCGAATATTCGGTAATTGGTGAATACCGTATGTGTGGCTCCGGCTTTAAATACAATAAACATGACATAATATATCCCACTAATTATACAGCCACATAACATCATCAAATATAATTTAATATAATAAAATAATGAATAATGTATTGGGTAACATGATTTGTGAGCAGATCTCACATATACATATACGGATCGAATAGCAAACTCAAAAGTATATATATATATATATATAAATATATATATATATATATATATATATATATATATATATATATATATATATATATATATATATATATATATATATATATATGTGCCTCCGAATTTGACTGTAGGTAATTTGAAATAGAATCAATCGGACACTTAGTGTAGGTAGCCAATTTCAATATAAATAGCATTAATATGAACTTAATTACTTAATTAAAGCATTTTCTTTAAACAATTATGTGACATGTATTAGAATTACTCTACTTATAAAGAAATTAATTCAATTATGTCTGCTTTTAAAACATTTTGTATGTCATGTTATTTTATTAAACAATTTACAATGTGTGAAGTATAATTCAATATTATTATTGTTGAGTAGATTCCGTATATAATTGATGATCCAATACCCATCCAACACAACTTTCCAACTATCTCTTCCTTAGAAATTATCCTCAATAACACATTAGTGACACGTCCGATCCCTATACAAGACTTCGGGCTAAACTTTCAAGTGAAATGTTTGTTTAAACTTTGCAAGAAACTCGCATCATCAGGCCCCAAGCTCCGACAGAGAACAAAAATCATCTCCAATCTTTAACCAGGGAAGAACATTCCTCCGCAACAATGCCCCCGCTGCCGAACTTAACGCGATGATTAATGGCAATGACACACATTACTACATTTAAACAAGGGAACGGAGCCGATAGGCAAGTGTTAACATGGCGTACAGGTAGCAGGAAACTTATCATCAGCTGACAACAGAGCAGAGACGTCTTCAAGTGTTTCCACGCAAGAAAAAATAAATTGTGGGACGATGTCTGTTTATCATTTGCAAAAACTACTTTATAGTGTGTTTGTTTAACGGTTAACATTTCAAAGATATGATGTTTGATAATAAAAAAAAAAACAGAATTATCGTTTGTTTCAAAAAGTAATGATTTACTCACTAATATTTACTGGTATTTCTTGACAGTTGGTATGATGTTAAGGAAAACAATGGAGATGCAGTCTTGGTAAAATAATTTTATTATATTGTCATTTACTTAACAATCCGACGTTTGTTAGTTTTTCCAACTACATATTAACAAAGCCCTGATGATGGTTTATTAGGAACCGAAACACCGGATTGTTAAATAAATGACAATCTAATAAAATCATTTTACCAAGACTTCATTTCCAATATTTTTTTCCCTTACTCATTAATATTAATATAGCCCCCTGCAAAAGATTCTCCATTAAATGCAATGTATTTATACCAATATTGTTTCTAATTTGCTAAACGCTTGTAGAATACACTTTGTGATATTGTTTTCAGCTCTTTCAGCAATTCTATGTTTGTCTCCTTTATGGTCGCAAAAGTTGTCCTTTCAATGTCATCTTCGTCTTCGGCAAGATATGTCTGGGGAATACGGTAGCGGAATCCAAAAATTTTCGCATGAGCTGTATGAAATACGAACTTTATCCTGCTTAAAGTGATTAGGCGATTATTAAGGTCAATGTCATTAATATTTTCCACATTTTTCTCTATAGCTGATGTCATTTTATTTCCGTTACACTTTTATATTAACTTTATTCCTAGTCCTAGTGTTTGATATCAAAAGGTATACAGCACGTGTTCTACGAAAAATAAAAAGCTTTCTTGTTTCTTATAATGGACAAAAATATACATATTATAAACGTCAAATTCCACAGCTTCCAATAATAAATTTATTTTTACTAGGAGGTGTTGAATATAAACTTTTAACTATTTTGCTTGGATTCTTTTCATTTTTTCATTTTCTTGTCAGCTTTAGACACTACAAAAAATGTTAATTTGGTTTCTAAAATTAGAAAATATTTTGCTAAACTGCTTTTATTGAGTATTTGTTTCAAAACATACGTAGAACGACTTTTTTGATGCTTGCTTCGCTGACGTGGTATACCATTTGATGTAAGAAAGAGCACTTCAAATCTAATTCATATAACAAACAAATTTTGTCATAGAATATTCCTACAGGGCATAAAATTCTGATTTTATGATATCAAAATATTTGAATTTACCTCTGTTGTAACCGAATAAACATAATATACACTAAAACTATTATAATTACCCTTTAACCTTAAAATTAATAAAAACTAAATACGTATTTCGAGAACTAATTTCTCATCATCAGTAGTACAACAAGGGAAGTTAAACAGAGTAATCAAGATTACTGAACCATGCCAGAGGTCCTGACAACTCTGACATAATCCCAGTTCTCTCCCTCGTGTTTCAGAATTCAGAATATTGACTACTCTGTTTGACTTCCCTTGTTGTACTACTGATAATGAGAACTTAGTTCTCGAAATATTAATTTAAAAAAAGAGAGTTGTTAGGACCTCTGGCACGGTTGACATGTTAAGTAATCTTGACTACTCTGTTTGACTTCCCTTGTACTACTGATGATGAGAACTTAGTTCTCGAAATACGTATTAAAAAAGAGAGTTGTTAGGACCTCTGGCATGGTTGACATGTTGAGTAATCTTGACTACTCTGTTTAACTTCCCTTGTAGTACTACTGTTGATGAGAACTTAATTCTCGAAATACGTATTTAGTTTTTATTAATTTTAAGGTTATGGGGTAATTATAATAGTTTTAGTTAAATTGAACCTTCCACTCTATCTATTATTAATTACCTTTAGGTAAGTAAGCTATTGTCTTTGGTCAAAAAAATCGGTGGTGAGTTTTTGATGAATAAGCACGTTTTAGGGTCCGTAGAATACGATTTTACTATTTTTTCGATGATGTCTGCGCGCGCGCGCGCGCGCGTTTGTGTGTGTGTGTGTGTGTGTGTGTGTGTGTGTGTGTGTACGTGAGTATGTGTGTGTGTGCGTCTGTGTGTGACAAAATTTTCTAATGCGATAACTCTAATACTACAATTCCAAAAATTATAATTCTTTCGTATTCCTCTTCGTTAAATCCATGTGAAGAGCTGATTAGATTTTGGTTAGAATTGATCAACCGGAAGTACTCTCATTTGAAGATTTTAACAGTTTTTCTAGAAAAAACGATGTTAAATATCATTTTTTCACATTTAATGTTATTATGAATATTAAAGAATATTTTATTCTCTATACGATTTGAATGCATTTTATACTTCATATTAAATGGATATAGAGTTAAAAAATTCTTTTAATTCTGGAAACAGCTGCTATATTAAGAAAATTCTGATTGAAAGGTGTCAGTGTCAAGTGCAGTTGTCAGTATATATGTGTTATAATTTTACTGGAAATATAGCATCTTTTGCTAGAAATTTATAAAGAAAATTAAATATCATATATTAGCCAGCAAAGTTATAAGTTTGGAAACAGCTGCTACATTAGAAAAATTCTAATTGAAAGGTGTCAGTGTCAAGTGCAGTTGACAGTATGGTTGTGTTATAATTTTTCGGGAAATATAGGACCTTTTGCTTTCTGTATGGAATTTGTATAAATTACATACACCTACCTTAAGGTAATGTACAAGAAATTAAATCTTTTGCAAGGAAGTTTCTGTATGACATTTATACAAAATACATAGAACTGACGGAAGGTAATGTGCTGGCCACATCAGATTTTTTTAAATATATATTCACGGTAAAATATAAATGTAGCAGGTCGTAGCAAATATGTAATTAATTCACAAAATGAACGAGTTAACTACATTGTGTTCAATAAAATTCCTAATTTGGAGTAGGCTATGAACAGAGAAACGTATGTCTGATCATTATTCAATTCAAAAGTTAAGGTGTCAAAATTGATATTGAAATGTAATTTCAGAATTTCTAATTTGTTTCCATTTTTAAAATAAGGTTCAAGAAGAAAAGCTTTGATTTCTTTGGATAACATTTTTGACAATATCTTATGTCAAATTGACATCTATTTAAATATTTTTAAATTAACAATTTTTTTTATAGCCTAGGAATTTTTTGATTACACACACTGTATCAAACATTATTTCTACTTGGTCTTGCAGATACTCAGAATTATTTTAATTACAGCCTACTGGATTTATTTTTACTGTGACGTTAAATTAAGTTTACTGGGTTACTAAACAAGTATATTCAAAATATTTATAATTTTAAATTCTAGATTTAAAGAAAGCACTCCATTAAATTTTGCGAGACAAATAATATTTTCAAAAAAAAAGTTGGTTTAATAATTAAAAAATCTGATGCGGCCAGCACATTACCTTCCGTCAGTTCTATGTATTTTGTATAAATGTCATACAGAAAGTTCCTTGCAAAAGATTATTTTCCTTGTACATTACCTTAAGGCAGTTGTATGTATTTTATACAAATTCCATACAGAAAGTTTCTAACAAAAGATCCTATATTTCCAGTAAAATTATAACATAAACATACTGTCAACTGCACTTGACACTGACACCTTTCAATCAGAATTTTCTTAATGTAGCAGCTGTTTCCAGAGTTATAGCAAAGCTGACTAATATATATGATATTTAATTTCTTTATAATTTTTACCTTCCGTCACCTTTAGGTAAGGAAGGTATTGTCTTTGGTCAAAAAATTCGGTGGTGAGTTTTTGATGAATAAGCACGTTTTAGGGTCCCTACAATACGATTTTACTATTTTTACGATGATGTCTGTATGTGTGTGTGTGTGTGTGTGTATGTATGTATGTATGTATGTATGTATGTATGTGTGCCCGTGTGTGTGTGTGTGTGTGTGTGTGTGTGTGTGTGTGTGTGTGTGTGTGTGTGTGTGTGTGTGTGTGTGTGTGTGTGTGTGTGTGTGTGTGTGTGTGTGTGTGTGTGTGTGTGTGTGTGTGTGTGTGTGTGTGTGTGTGTGTGTGTGTGTGTGTGTGTGTGTGTGTGTGTGTGTGTGTGTGTAACAAAATTTTCGTCTACGATAACTTCCATATTACAATTCTTAAAATTATAATTCTTTCGTATTTCTCTTCGTTACATCCATGCGAAGAGCTGATTAGATTTTGGTTAGAATTGGACAACCGGAAGTACCCTCATTTGAAGATTTTAACAGTTTTTCTTGAAAAAACTATGTTAAATATAATTTTTTCACATTTAATGTTATTATAAATATTAAAGAATATTTTATTTTCTATACGATTTGATTGCATTTTATACCTAATATTAAATGGATATAGAGTTAAAAAATTATAAAGAAATTAAATTTCATAAAGTAGCCATAGCTGTGGAAACAGCTACTACATTAAGAAAATTTTGATTGAAAGATGTCAGTGTCAAGTGAAATTAACATAGTGTGTTTGTCTTATAATTTTACTGGAAATAGGTATAGGATCTTTTGCTTTCTGTATGGAATATGTATAAAATACATACAACTGCTTTAAGGTAATGTACAAGAAATAATAATAATAAATCTTTTATTTCTGCAGATACATTACACTGTATATAGAAAACGTCACAAAATAATAATTTTCTGTATGAAATTTGCATAAAATACATGCAACTGCCGGAAGGTAATGTACAAGAAATAGAATATTTAATTTAGCAAAGAACTTTCCGTATGAAATTTGTACAAAATACATAGAACTGACGGAAGGTAATGTGCTGGCCACATCAGATTTTTTAACTCTATGTCCATTTAATATGAAGTATAAAATGCATTCAAATCGAATAGAGATTAAATAATTCTTTAATATTTATAATAACATTAAATGTGAAAAAATGATATTTAACATCGTTTTTTCAAGAAAAACTGTAAAAATCTTCAAATGAGGGTACTTCCGGTTGACCAATTATAACCAAAATCTAATCAGCTCTTCACATGGATGTAACGAAGAGGAATACGAAAGAATTACAATTTTTGGAATTGTAGTATTAGAGTTATCGCATTAGAAAATTTTGTCACACACAGACACACACACACAAACACACACACAAACACACACACACACACACACACACACACACACACACATACACACATACACACACACACACACACACACACACACACACACACACACACACACACACACACACACACACACACACACACACATATATATATATATATATATATATATATATATATATATATATATATACATACAGACATCATCGTAAAAATAATAAAATCGTATTCTAGGGACCCTAAAACGTGCTTATTCATCAAAAATTCACCACCGAATTTTTTGACCAAAGACAATACCTTCCTTACCTAAAGGTGACGGAAGGTTAAAATATGGCTTGGGACATCCGGTATACTTACTTTTTTATTAAGTTATGTGTAATTAACATTTTATATTAAGGCCAAAAATATGAGTGGACCTATATGGGTAGCAAAAATGTGAAGTCTCCCTACAAATGGAAAGCATCTTATATTAAAGTGGTTCCAAATGTATTAGTTTTTAAGTTTCGTCCAAACTATTTTCATAAACTATACAATATTTTTACTAGTTTATATTCCTCAGAGTATTTCAAGAAACTTATATGATTCCTGAAACCACCCCTGCAGCCAACAATTCACGGTGGAATCCAGCTCCTTCATCACTCTTCCAGTTCATATCAGGGTGTACGCACAGTCTTCCAAAGTCAGGAGTCGTTTGTCGCACAAATGGCCTCCAAGACGAAGCAATACTCGCACGCACCCCTAATACGCACCTACTGGAATTTATGACAAATTAGATGCAGTAAATAAGCAATGAGATATTAATGGCCGAAGAGGGAACCCTCCGATGAGATGAGAATATTTCAACCTATTGCTGACTTGCAAGTTATGGATCATTTAACTAATTTCGATGGCCAAATTGAAAGCAATAATGTAAAGAAATTTTATAATAACAATTCAACTGAAGATAAATGTCTCATATAATGATATACTTTCTTGTGTAAGGTTATTTGTTGATTTATGTAATGATATGATTTACTATTTCTAGCGTGTTACATTTTATATGTTTTTTTTCTAATCCTGTTATTAAAATTTCTTGACGTACTGGTCTTAACGACACTAAACAATATCTTAATCTGTGACAAGGCGAGTGCAAAGCAATAACAAGCACATAACTCCTTTATAAACTTTTCTAAATTATAGTTCCAGTAACAATTTTTCATCTGTGTGTCTATTTAGTCTAGGTGTCAGTGTACCAAACATTTAGTTACAGTGTTTACAATTAATGTTTGTTCATAGATATAAAAAAATCTACCTGAGTCACTAATGACAGTGGCAAACCGCCCCACAGCATGCGGTCCAAGCACCGATTGAAGGGGCCGGATTACAGGAAAAATGAACTTTACTAAATACTGCAATTAAAATTAAAAATTACCTCAGGAAAATTAATTTTCAATTATTCTAAATTCTATTTTTATGTTGATTTTTAACATTCTTTATAAAATATTATGTATATGACAATGACATACATGCAATAGCAAATAAATAATTCTTAGATTGTTATTTTTATATTGACTAGTAACTTTGTTAATAAAAAAATTGTGTATTATTATATGTTGTGTTTTATTCTTTGAAAAATCAACAAATTACCTCGGGAAAATAAATTTTCAATTATTCTAAATCCATCACTGTAAATTTTGACATTTTTGCAACTTTCTATTTTCTTTAATCCACTTAGGGTTTACTCACTCCAGGGGTCTAATGGGAATAGTTTTCTTATATCTATGAACAAACTGTAAGTCTAAAGGTTTGTTCCTACACGACTTTTTGGATGCGTTCATGTACGCATTCATGAACTCTTTTGTGCGCATGTCTTGGTCATGTACTCATTCATACATTTGTAAGAAACTTTGTATGGTTGGAATGGACAACGGACTTGTCATATCATCATAATTAATTACTGCTTCCTCTGCAGAAAAAAATATCAGTCAATAAATTATCGAAAAACAATATTAATTATTTATCTAGTATACTAAATAATTACTGTTTTTCTATTCGAGGTTGACCAAATTTCAAATTATATTTTCTTCGTGAGATGAATCAGAATGATTCTGGATCAGATTCAAATTCTAAATCACTCATTATGTTCACTTTTGAAAGTAGATAAACAATCACAGGTTATGCTTCGACATTTTCCTCGCAGCGTGTTCGTGTTGACAATAGTACATAGCACAGACCAGTGGATGGACCTGACAGTCCGCGGATGCGTTCATGTATGCGTGCGAAGTCTGTAGGAACAAACATATCAACAGCCCGATGTACTGTATAACAGTCGGTTGGAATGATTTTTTTTAAATGAGCATGCGTCTGACGTACTTATAACAATCCGGACTAGGTGTAGGAACAAACCTTATATGTTATTGCATTCCTACGCGTTGATAATTGGTTATGAATGCCAGATGCACCCTGCATCCCCTCAGATAACCTTTCATGAAGATGCTAACCTTTTAGATTTTAAGGAAGTTGTTTTTTTTGTTTAAAGCTTCATACGTTATTATTAATTGTTTATTGTGATACAATTTTGGACGAAGTTTCGGCCCTGGTTAGAGCCATTTTCAAGTCAAAAGGATGTTACTTACTTAAAATTTGCCAAAAAAAATTGTTTAAATGAGTTGCATGATATAAAAATATTTGTTTGATCTATTTCAAACCATGTTTGATAACAACAACCTGCGCAGTTAGGAGAGTCAAAGATAACGAAGTTCACAGCTTCAGAAACTTATCATCAATTTTAGATTTAAGTTAGTTCGTGTTTGGCTCGCATGTCTAAAAGACATGTCCAGACTGATTCAATACATACATATGTTGAAAATATATGGAACCGGGGTTTTAGGTTAAGTGCGTGTTAAATGCTAGCACGCAGAGTTACGATGTAACAGTTTATTTATTTAGTTAAGTTTAATTTAATCGTTAATAATAAGTTAGTCTATGTAAATATTTGTAAATAAAAACATTATAAATATCCAAGAATGTCCGTGCTCATAATATATAATAAATATCCAAGTGTAATGGTGGGTGTCTGTTCTTCCTCAATAAAGTAGTCTCCAATCCTCCACCAAGAGTAAAAGTTGTCATCGTCGATAAGCAGTAAGATCCCTCGTGTTACAAATCACAACTTGACAAGTTCCGCTGATCACTATACGTAACTGGACTTCGTATCTCATGTTAAATACTTGTGACTAATTGAACGTCGCCATATTGGAAAAAGTCCAGACTCTCGACCTAATTTCAACGGGAAGTTCAAACTAATCGAAATATAAACGTCTCCATATTTTTAACGATGGAGGTGAAAACGTAAATTTTGATTAACATTGTGGTAGTTTAGTTAATATTTAATATACTGCAAAAAGATCTACTAAATAGTGTTACTTTTAATGTTATTTCAGAGTATATATAAATAAAATTATTCAATAATTAATGAATTAATCCTTATCAGTGAATAATAATTTTAAAATGCTAAAGAATATATGCATTTATTTGCTTCATTTTCATTTATATTAATAATGCACAAATACTATTAATTTTAATCAACATACTCATACTGAAAAAATGTTCCATTTCATATTACAAGTACACGGTGTAGTATCTATAGGTGAGTGCACGACGTATTCCAATGCATTACGATGAATGGCTAACTAACTGGGCTAGTTCATACAGTGTGCCGCTAGATGTCAGGTTTTGTTGCGACCCGGTTTTTACACAAAATATTTAAAATATTAAATTATTCATATACAACGCATAATATTCTATATTTTCAATCATTGCCTTTAATCTTTTGTCAGTTCTATGTATGAATTTTGTACAAATTCCATACAAAAATGTTTCTATACTTTCAGTAAAATTATAAAACAACATATGTCAAATGCACTTGACATGGACACCTTTCAATCAGAAATTTATTTTAGTACTTTAGTACAAGAATTACACAATTTATGTCAATCAACACACATGTCGTGACATTTAATCTAACCTAAATTTTGTTTCACGTAAATACTTTATTGATATACTTAAAAAACAATTATTAATCACAATTCACTAACATATGAAAATTAAGGTTGTCGGATCACCAACACATTTAAAAAGCGAGCCTGCACGAGCCACAACTGATGCCGAGAGCCCGGACTTTTTCTAATATGGCGGCGTTCAATTAGCCACACTGCAGCCTACCCCATACGCTATCCAGTTGTGCATAGTGATGTGCTACTAAAAATTCCCGCAAGTAATTTTATTTTTTCCCGGGAAAATTCCCGGAAATTCCTGCAAATACGATTTGCAGGGAAAATATCTTGACTTTCTTTCCCGGATTTTTTAAAAAAATTATTTTATATAATATTATATCTTGACGCCTGTTCTTTTATTTTGAATGTTTGTGGTTTATGCCTGCCTGTTAATTACTCTTACTCCGTCAACAAATATTGTGGTGCTACGAAATATTTGAAATTACTCGGGAAATTTTCAAAAATTTCCGGGAATTTTTCCTCGTCATTCAATTTCGGGAATTGACCCATCACTAGTTATGCACATCAGTGCTTCGATCGTGTTGCACACAACGTGAAGCTAGCAACGACTAACAACAGATTTATTAAGCACGGGCTGAACGTAGTTTCTAGAGCTGACAACTGTCATTCTGTAAAAATAAGTAACCTAAAAAGTGTATTTATTTATTTATTTCTGTTGTCATAAATTGAAAAGCCCATACATCGACTAATTTCTGAATTACTACCCAAAAATTGATAGGTATTTATGGTATCCAACCTTAAATACAAAACCAGCACATTCAGGAGTATTCAAAGGTTTACAAATGGATTTTTATATTTTTTTAAATTTTACCCAGAAATGGCACCACTAATCAAAAATTTATAGGAATACTCAACCGATACTATGAAATTAAATAATTACACCAGCTTTCAGAATTAAATAACTAAATTACAAAGGAGAATATTGAAAATATTCCTTCCATTGTTAGACTTTTTCAGCATTTTTCAATAATAACACAAAGGTTATAATCATTTTTCTTATGAGAATAAATACGTTTATATAAAAAGGTAAAACTATCAGAGAATTCAAAAAAATCATGACATTACGTGATAAATTTACACACCAATTGCAAATTAGTAAATAGTAATATATAAAAAAACCTTGGTACATATATAATAACTATAATTAAATACTTAGTTCCGACCTTCTTCTAACAAATTACCAAATTACATCAAGACGCTTCACAAAAAGAAACAAAAATTTAGTGAAAAAAATCCAATTAAAAACTTGAAGCAATAATTAAACCTTAAAAACGTTTTTCATTTGAACATAGCAAAGCAAACTACGATTACAAACATCAACATAACCTCTGCAGTCTACGTAACTGAAACAAGCGAATGTCTAGCGTGACACTAACACAGTTTCCTAATTGAAAATTGATCAGTCGTGTAGCGTGACAGAGCGACGATCTGCTTGTTTCTTCGCTTGGATGCAGTTGGAGACATTTGCGCATCGAACTGCATTTCCTACTTTGTGACAAGTTGCTATTTTGTTTTGGAAACAAATGAACATGAGATAATAAACAGGATGTTGCTTGTTCCAAGAAGTGTAAATTAAAGTTGTCATTAAAATAGCTGTTGAATATTAATAAATAATTCTACGTACCTTCATGCAGTAAAACTTTGTTAAAAGAAATAATAAATTTATTGCAAAATTTTACAACCGTAGTAGGTACTTTCACTCTCTCGCTCACGTCATAAAACAAAAAATATAATAGTTATTTACCATATTTTTTTTAATTATATAATAATTATTGGATAAGAAAAAATATAAGAAAATTGCAAATATTTATCAACAAATTTTTATAAATTATCAATCTGTCTATCATTAGATCCTTTTTAGTCGGTTAAAGTTTTATTAATACAGGACTGGACTGGGAACATGTTTAGTACCGGGAAATCCGGATGAGGTCGGGCCAGGCCAGTCATTTGAACCGATTTTTAAAAAATAATTTTAATCATTATAATATTTTGTTTAATAATTTACTTTTTGTGTGTGTATGGATCCTCCACTCTAACTCAAATACTATCATTCAGAAAATTTTGAAACCTTGTATTGCTACCTTCTTTTAATATGAAAAGAAGCCATTAGATTTTGGTGTAAATCAGATAACCGGAAATGGGACTTTATTTGAAACTCAAAATAGATTTTCTTCTAAAAATACCGTTAAATGTTATTTTTTCGCAATTTATATTATGAAAATTAAAGATTATTGAATTTTCTATAGGTTTGCATTAATACTTTTTATATATATTTTATGGATAAATTTATAAAATAATATATAGTTTAAATCCCGAAGCCTACGATTAAAACAAAACTCCTTCGTTACATAGTTCAGATCTTCAATATATGTAACTGTCAGATAACTGTCACTGTCAAAATACTAATCATTTCAAATTAATAGTGGTAACGTTTTGAAAAGAAAATAGTAAACTGAACATTAGTTATATGGAAAAGAACTAAATATAGTTTCCGACATGAGTAAATATGTAAGTACCTATCTATTTAAATTAATAAAAATTAAATGGCGGGAGGTATTGTATTGGCCACATCAGATTTTTTCTTTAAAAACGTCTATGCATTTTTGATATTCTTTAATATATCTTTTTCACATAACATAATCATGAATCCTTCTAATTTATTTTGACAGAAACAATCTGTTTAAAATGTAGGTACTTTAATTTTGAAAATGATCGTTCGCAGGATACTTGGGTTGATAACAATGTGACAATAAATTTGTAGATTAAAACTAAATTTTAATATGCTGACGTATGTAATAGTTATTTATGCAACAAGAGTGTAAACACAAGCTTTATGCCATGAGGTCAAGTATTTCGTGACGAAGCTTACCGAGTCTCGAAAACTATTGAACGAATATCATCCGTATTTATATTTTTGTCATTTTTTTATTGATTAAATCAATTACTATATGAAAAGGTGTATCAGGTATGTTATTATTTATAATTTGATAAAAGTTATTTGGATCTAAACAAAATTCATCCTTATATAAATGATCATTTCATGTGTATTATGTCGGTAATACAAAAAATAAGTATGTACTCGTATTGCGAATTTAACAATTGGTTGTCGAAAAGAAAAATAGCTATAAATATTGGCGCACATTCAAGAGTAGTAGGGAATTATTTCAAAATCAAGAATTTATGTTATTTTGTATCGATTTATTTATTTTATCAACTTTAAATTTTTATAATTTATTTTTTAAGTTCGTCAGGCCACGAGCTGTCAGGGGCCACCGGGAAAATTCCGATATCCCGCCGGGCCAGTCCAGCCCTGTAATAAGGTTCCGAAGCATTCTTAAGTATTTTTAAGGAAGGATAAACCTTCATTTGATATACAGTTAAAATTAATAACTCCAATACATAAAAAATATATTTTGTATGAAAAAGTCAGTTCCCGATCAAAATAAATTTATACCTAATTAGTTTAAGATAACAAGTTGGTAGCCCTGCTTTCAACAAAAATAAATTGATAGAAAATCGAAAAAAAAAGTGTATGCTCAAGACATTCAATAATAAATTGATTGATTATCCGTCAATAAATTTGTCGACATATTGATGAGAAGTATAAAACCGCTGTAAATCACACAACTTTTAGATTATTTAAAAAATAACCTAAGTTTTAATAATCCTAGGACGAAAATTAAAAACCAGGACACTATAGCACGATTAAAAAATCCAGTACGTAGGGTAAAAATTATTAGTTATCTAAAGCCCGGATATAGTTGCACGGACAATTTCTGATAGGTAAAATTCACAGCAATAAACAGCTTTCGCGCTTTCTGCAACGATTGAAAATGGCTGGCATTGATAATCGGCTACTACTTACATACACATAATGTCATTTTATGCAGGTCCCATACTAAGAATATCTAGATTCAAAAATATCATTTTTTACAGTTTTGGGTGATCGTCTTTTTTTCCAGGGAAGACAGAAATCGTTCACCAGGGTATTTAAAATGAGCACATGTGGTCATTTGAAGTACCATGATACATTTTTCATGTAGCACTAGTTCCCCGTCTATTGTGGATAAAATATATAGTCGAATTAAAGACTCATTAGACATAAAAGCGAAGTAACACAACATTAAATGGCGGAGAACTTGAATAATATATACAGTTATATTTTAAACCTGTCGAAAGAAATTTTTAGAAATTTCTCACCATTTGCATTGGTTTGATATTTGTTTGTTGAAAGTGTAAACCGGCCGAACTATTAAGAGTTTGGGCTCGTATATGAATAAATAAAACTCATATCTTCACACACAACTAAAACTAAATAAATAAGTACATCAATGTCAGCAGTACCCTATAGATCAGCGTTTCTTAAACTTTTCAAGGCGCGACCCAAATTTGTCTATTATATTGGTTTCGCGACCCAATACATAGAATTTTTTAAAAAATAAAAACACATGTTTTATTATAAATAATAATCTATTTATGAAAATGAATATGTAGGAATAGGTATATCACATACCTAGGTACATATTTATAAACAAAATAATAAAAATTTAAAACCATAATAAGATCAACAATTTCAAATAAAACGAAGTTTGTTACAATTTGGAAAGTACATGAATTTGATACAATTTTAAACTTGTGTGATGATGTTCGAAATATAAATATTACCTTCCTATATTTGTCCATTTTGACTTTCGAACATTGAAAATGCATTTCTTTAAAATTTAAAATTAATAATACGAGTAGCTTACAATAATTAATGTTAATCTTGAGTTTGCATAAATTTCTCAAGTTCCTCGAATCACGGCAGTTCCTAAAATTTAGTTTTAGTAATTACATGATTGGTGTGTCTTTTTTTAAAACAAAAATGAAGTCAAAGTTTCGGTAGGGTTATAAGCAGTAACAATTCTACATTGTATTGCTTACATTAGTAACATTTTAGTGAAACTTTATATACATTTTAGAAAAATATAATTGGCATTTTGTAACCAAAATTATAAAACTATGAATAGTTTACGCGACCCACTCAAATTCCTTCGCGACCCAAATTTGGGTCACGACCCATAGGTTAAGAAACGCTGCTATATATATATATATATATATATATATATATATATATATATATATATATATATATATATATAGGGTGGCGCTTGAAATCCGTTACATAGGCATTTAACATGAGAAAACCGTTTTTCCTAGCGCGTTGCTCCCCAAATTATTTTAGAAAAAAAATCTTCAAATAAAAGTTGTAGAACATAAAATTTTGCATTTGTATCAATAAGCAAAATTAATTTTGCATGCTTTGTAACAGCAGAAATTAGGTATGAAAATGTCGAAAATCTACTCAAAAGTAGGGATAGCCATGGAATTAACAAAAAGCTTAACAAACAAACGTGTGTTTATCTGTCATAAAATTTAATTTACTTTTTATTTATTTAATAAAATTATCACAACGTAAAATTCTCAAGCAGAATAATAATTTAATTCTTCTATATTGTTCAAATATCCATTTTTCTTGACAAAAAATCACAATATTTGACATTTAAATCTTCACATTTGTTTGAGTTTTTTGTTTTAATTCCATGGCTGGCACTATTAAACTGAAATTTTCAAAATTTTAATATTCAATTTCTGGAATTACTAAACATATAAAATAAATTTTGTTTACTGATTTACATGCAGAATTTTAGATTCTATAACTTTTATTTGAGGAATTTGGGGGGCAACGCGCTAGGAAAAACGGTTTTCCCATGTTAAATGCCTATGTAACGGATTTCGAGCGCCACCCGGTATATATATATATATATATATATATATATATATATATATATATATATATATATATACTTCTAATAGATATACTTTACTAATCCTCCCAAACACATGTAAATTTATTTATTTGTCGTATGGCTTAATTTACAGAATACGATTACAGAGGTATATACAAATAAGCTATATTATTCCGTAGAAAGGGATTTGATTCCTGTGCCTATGTCAGGTATCACGTCGACATTGGAAGAATCATTTAGATGTAAAAACATGACATAACTAAAAAAAAAAACCGGATACTTGCTTACCGTCTTTTGTATATGCTGCAATAAATTTGTATCTTCATTTGATTAATTAAAACAACAATGAAGATTAATTAATAAATTAGTAACGTGATTTTAGAGGTTAAAACTTTTGTTACATCCTTACAAAGCTAATAATAATATCTGCAATCTTTGTATGTCATTAGAATGGAATTTAGCATCATTATAAACAGTAGAACTGAAGATTCTCGCCTACTCATTGCTAAATTGTTTAGATAATTTTATCTCACCATCGATAGGTTGCTTCTGTCGTCCTTTCACTTTTCGAAGAATTTAATTGTAATTTTATAGCGTATAATCACTTTACATGTTAGTATGTTGACATAATATGAATATTTTTACGCTTTCTTTAAATTACTATAAAGATGTGTTTATTAAATAAACTTTCATTAATATAAAGTTTTTATTAAAGCAAGCATAAAATCTTATAACATAAGAACCAGTATTTTATTTTTAACTCCTTTCACTATTCTATTTACAAGCATAGCCTGTAGCAACATTACTAAACAAAGGGGTAACCAGAAAATTCTCTACTGAAAGTAGCTATCGACATAAATATTTTTCTCGGGAGCAAAAAGTAAACCTACCTTTTTAAGAATTTATGAAAACATAATTCTCCTGCAATATAGTTACACAATACTTGCCGCAGGAAGAATTCCTGCTATGCTATAGATCGCAATCTGACAAGATCAGAGAAGAATGTGGTAAAGATTTTTGCAGCTGCACTTGTTTGCATGTCGTATGTTGTTTGTTGTTTTAATCTTGGAGAGCTGATATTTCAAAGGTTTTGCTATGTTGTATTCATCTTTAGATATTTGCGGTTCTTTTGCTACTTTGAAGTTTTTGTTACTTTCTTATGATACACATTCGTCTCAAGATGTAATATGTTTCTTTGCCACGATCCTGTTTTTATTTTTTGGATTATAATTTCTTTGTATATCGATGGGGTTTCAACAAAACTCTTTCGGCTATTTTAAATAAAGATTTAAAACTTTTAAAATACTGGGTGATTGGTGATAATAGTTCAACTGGTATTTTAAGGGTCTTCTTCTAGTCCAGATTTAGCTTCTACCGACAGCCTTTACTTTTGGCACAGTGAAAAGCAACTTCGTAAAAATCTAGTGCGTACAGTAAAATCTACTTTGGAAGACACCTAAAACAATACGTACAGAAAAACATACAGGGCTGAGGAATATTATGCCTAATAGAATTAAAGCTTGTATTACTAACAAAGACGATGTAACCCAATATTAAATAGCGGAATACTTGAATAACATTCAGTGTTTGTAAGTTTAAAATCTATATTTTAAAAAATCTGATGTGGCCAGCATATTTCCTTCCGTCAGTTCTATGTATTTTGTATAAATGTCATAAAGAAAATTCCTTGCAAAAGAATATATTTCTTGTACATTACCTTAAGGCAGTTGTATGTACATATTTTATACAAATTCCATACATAAAATTTCTAGCAAAAGATCCTATATTTCCAGTAAAATTATAACACATACATACTGACAACTGCACTTGACACTGACCTTTCAATCAGAATTTTCTTAATATGGCAGCTGTTTCCAGAATTAAAATAATTTTTTAACTCTATATATCCATTTAATATGAAGTATAAAATGTATTCAAGTCTTATAGAGAATTAAATATTCTTTAATATTTATAATAACACTAAATGTGAAAAAATGATACATAACTTCGTTTTTTCAAGAAAAACTGTTCAAATATTCAAATGAGGGTACTTACGGTTGACCAATTATAACCAAAATATAATCAGCTCTTCACATGGATGTAGCGAAGAAGAATACGAAAGATATATAATTTTAGAATTGTAGTATTAGAGTTATCACATTAGAAAATTTTGTCACACACACACACACACACACGCACACACACACACACGCACATGCACACGCACACGCAAACGCACGCGCACGCGCGCGCACACACTCACACGCACTCGCACACGCACACACACACGCACACCCACACACACACACACACACACACACACACACACACACACACACACACACACACACACACACACAGAGACACACACACACACACACGCACACACACACACACACACACACACACACACACACACACACACACACACACACACACACACACACACACACACACACACACACACACACACACACACACACACACACACACACACACACACACACACACACACACACACACACACACACACACACACACACACACACACACACACACACACCGAATTTTTTGACCAAAGACAATACCTTCCTTACCTAAAGGTGACGGAAGGTAAAAAGTCGAAAGAAATTTGGAGCAATTTCTTATCATTTGCGTAGGTTTTACAATTTTTTGTTGAAAATATTAGTTTGGGCTCGTATATGATTAAACAAGCAAAAAGTTGCAATACAATTTTTATTTGTTTTCGACTTGCAGTGCCTTAAATATGTAGTAATATATTAAAGTTTCAAATATGTATCCATGGAACTCCAGATATTTTTTGACTCATTTGCTCTTTTGATTATATGGAAATTATTTCATTTTAACAACTGTAGCTATCCTTCCAGTTTGTAATCCAAGTTTACAATGCCACAATTTTGTTTTTGCAAATAATAAAACCTTATTGTAAAATTGATACATTTTACAATGTATTTGTTTTTGCAGAATTCAATTTATATAATTCGCCACAAATATTACAATCACTTCATAAAACCCAAACCATATCCCCACACATATTTCAGTGACGCAAAACTTCAACCTGGATTGACATATCCACAACATCAGACCACAACAATTACTTTCGGAATTTATTTTTCCTGCTGAACTGCCGAACCGGAACCTGCTCTATAAACAAAGAAGTAGGAGAAAAACGCATTCTTGTATAATTACCTATCGCTTATGCAACAGGTCGACCATTCTAGAATTAAAACAATCAGTTTAATTGAATTACGATGTAAGAAGACTGCTATCGCGGATATTTAAATGGAGAAGGTGTTCTACTTGGGTTTTTACGAGTGTGGACAGTGATGGTGCATTAAATTGCTTCCTGAATGGAGAAAAAGAACATTATTGTGTTGTGACTTCTTATAAACATTACTGTAAATGTTCAATCAATGAAACGGTATCAGTGTTAAAATAACAAAAAATGGAAAAGTCGACTAACAAATCTTTATGGACACAAAGTAAAGATTTGTATGAAATTCATATTTTTCTGTTCTTCTAAGAATGAATCGCATTTTATAATACGTCTAGGACTTTCAAAATAACTAAACGAATTGTAAAAATCCTAAACAAATGCGCACACTGGCATCTAATCTTTTACCTCTCGCTAAGAGCGGTATTGGATTCATGCTAAAAATCGCATATCCAGATTTTAGTGAATAAGCACGTTTTAAGGTCCCTAGAATCCGATTATAACATTTTTACGATGATGTCCGTATGTGTGCGTGGATGTTGGATCCACGATTTCTCAAATACTATAAGACTTAAGACATACTTATATACTTATATTAAAGAACGTTAAATTCTTTATTCGATAAATATAAATTCATTATTATATCATATCATATCATACTACTTCAAGGCAAGAAATTCAAATGTTTGTAATTCACACATAAATGTCACTGTCAAAAATATTTGTATGCCACTGTCAAAAATATTTGTACATCATTATGAAGATTATGAAAGTAAATAAAAAGTCAACAACGCAAAAGAATATACGTAAAAAAGAATATAAAAGGAATTTGCGAAAAAATGACGAATATAAAGAAAAAGAAAGTAGAAAAAGAAAATTTCAGGATATTGAATATAAAGAAAATGTATATATTATACATAATTTATATAAAAATATCCCATAGATTTTGCAAATATATGTGAGAATTATTTTGTAGTGAGACATGAATATATGTATTTGTATTTAAAATATTTTTTGTTTTATGCGTACAACCAGGTAAAATATCTGGCGAGAGATTATATGCTGGCCACATCAGATTTTTATTTGACATTTTTTGTTTGACGTTAGTAACTATATAAAATAATACATTATTAATGAATATACAAATCTTTTGTGCCTTACTATGGGCACTGTTTATAATTCCATGGCACCAATGATTTCATTAATATTTCTTCCATTTTTGAAAATTATGAATTATAATTAATATATAATTATTGGATGCAAATTATTTTTCTGTACAAAAAAATCTATTTAAATTATTAGGGGAGACAATATTTGTATTTGAATATTTCGTATTTAACATTAAAATCGCTACGTCTTCCGATGCACCACCGTGTGTAAGTTGTCAAGAAAATTTAACCAAATCAACAAATTCGAATTATTTAGGGCCTATTTCTCAAAAAATACAGGATTAGTATTATTAGTGTAGGGACTAGTGCAGTATACTAGTTTTTGTTTCTGCGATATACAAGTTGGGAATTAGTATTTGGCAAAAAATACCAGTATTTTGTTTCTCAAAATATTTGTATGGTCTGCCAGACTAGTAATTTACTAGAGAAAAGCTACAAGTGTCAAAAGTCTTGTAAATTTTGAATATAAATTTTACTAGTATTCTTTGACAGTTCGTGTTTTTTTTTCTTTTTCGTATGTAATTCAATGGTTGTTGTTAATTCAGTTTCATGTAGTGTCTGTTGTTGCTTAGTGTTAATATTTTTTTTTTAATAATATAATAACGTGGTCAAGTGACTCTGAGTCTAGTGATGAAGAATAAATTATGTCCATACAGAAACCTCATATGAATGAGAGGTTCCTCACGGCAAATAAATTAGAAACAATAATTAATTTATTGGGACCTATTCTACAGCTAGATATAAACGGAAACCATGCATTATCCGTAAAAATACAACTTTTATGTTTGGCCAAAATATGTCCCTGATATATTTGTAGTCTTTTTCTTATCTACTCAAATCGAAGCGTGGCAAATTTGGCAGATTTTTGGCCATTCATTGACTTCAACTACTTTAGACAATTTATTTAAAGAATACTCCAAATAGAATACCTTTAGCATCTCGAATCATCTCCAAAATAGTTAATTTTGCATCCAGCGTAGACATTTTAATTGAAAAAAATAATTTAATTTCAATATAAAACACTTGAAAATGTCAACGTCAGTCAGAAAATTAAATCATTTGATTTAAAGAATATTGGAATAAATACTAGTACTACTAGACTATTGAGAATGTTTCAGAAACACTATTTTACTTGACTAAGAAAATTTCACTTGGACTATTAACTTGTGAACTAGTAACGTGTAAACTACTAAAATACTTTTCAGAAACAGAATTTACTAGTACTATTAAAAATTTCACTTATAACTAGTAACTTGTAATTTGTAAACTGTTCTGGTAGGTTAAGTGAAGAATATTTTTTTTATAAAACGGCACTAAATGTTGCTAGTTAGTTTATAAACAAATTTTCATAACCTAACAAAACCAATTTTTTGAGAAAAAATTTATAAAGTTTTGAATTAATTCCCCCAAAAATGATATTAAGAAGAGTGCCATGACTGAAAAAAGTGAATATTTTGTTAATTGTTATTTCTGTCAAATAAAAAATTGTCCTCTTCATATCATATTTGATCAAAATGGATCAATACAAACACGACGTAAAGCTCTTTTGTAAATATATTCACTTTTTACAGTCATGGCACTTTTATTAATATCATATTTTTGGAAAATTAGTTCAAATCTATAATTTTTTTCTCAAAAATTTTGTTATGTAAGATTATGAATTGTATATCGTTGGATTCAGAATAAAGTTGTCTATCGAATGAGCAAATAAGAAGTACATATAGGATTTTATTTAAAATTTTAAAAAATGGTACCCATATTTTGAGAACCACTGGTTGAATTTTTTTCAGTTTATCATTGAAATACCCATATAAAATAGAGATTCTTCGCTAATTAAACCAACTTTGTATCTCTTATAGTTCTGGAGATCGCAATGGTAGCCACTTAAAAATGAACACCCTGTATAACATTGTGACAATAGTTGGTTAAACCATTTAAATGTTTTTACCTTAATAAATATATATTAAATTTATTAAAAATAATTTAAAATTCATTCCAGTTATCAGACAATTCATGAATTCATTAAGTTTAAAAGTAAAAATTATTAATATAAAAATTTCTCTCGTGAATAAATTATAAAATTTATAATTTTTATTATGTACTATATTCAAAATAAATTAAGCAAACTCGTGAATATGTATACACAAACAATTTTTCTCATGTTAACATCACATTAGAAAGGAATAAAAACATTTTAATACATGTAGACAATAATTATTGTAATACAAAGAAGAGACTATAAAAACAATAGAGTACATACATTTATTTATTTTGATGGACAGCATAAAATACTTACAGTAATCATGAAACAATATAACGCATAAAAACAACATATAGTTATCATTGTTTCACGGAATAATAACGTTTCTGAAACTAAAAACCATATAACAAAGTTTCTTAACAAAAAGTATTGTAATTTTCATCTCGAATTGTTCGTCTTTCAAAATTTACTCTGGTCGTTTATAACAGAGACATATTTCAAATTAATGATATAGTTAAGACTGACACGCTATTCAGTAAGTATTAATATAACTCTTCTTCTTTGGCAAAACATTCTAATTCCAGACTGATTTATCGCTTCGAAGAAGTATGATGTAATTAGTTATTCATTTGATGATTATCTTATTCACAACCTGTCATTGTTGGACTATTACTGGTCACTTGACATACTTCAACATTGAATTGACGAGAAACTATGACAGAGAAATGTCTTTTATTCAATCGCTAATTGGTAAAACACAAAAATATCAAATAGCAAACAGGAAACAGTTAAAATTTATATGAAATGGAAGTGTAAATTTATGTTTTTTAGGGTATGCAGAAAATAACCTCATTTTGTTTCCGTATATTTCACACATCTCTGTTAAGCAAACAACAATTTTATTTTTTTATTGCGTACAAAATAAATGTTCTTGTATAAAATTCACTTATTTAGACATATTTGTATTACAAATAGTTCTGTGGCTTCATGTATAAACTATCAATGTCAAGTTTTTATTAAATTAAAATTGGTTGGTTAAAAATATACACAATGGCAAGGGCCATTAAAAAGTATTACTGCAAAGGAGCGTCTAAACTCTATATCCGTTTTAACTAAAGAGTGGTTCGAAGATAGGAGCAGTTTGATCTTGTATTCTGATTGGATAATACCCCGATATTATCCAATCAAATAAGAAGATCAAACTGCTCTTATTTTCATACCACCGTTAAAACGGATTGAGTATAGGAATCAGCATCCATTGAACCAGTGTCAAACGTCACATAAAAAAACTTATTGCATTAATATATTAAGTAGACATATCAGTAAAATATGTCAAATTGTTGATAAACTAAAAATTAAATATTAGTTGCACTTTAGTTATTTGAAACAAATGAACAAATGAATAATATTCATTTTACCACTGAGAATTAAAAAATATATTCAATTGTTTTATTAAAATTAAATCAGCATAATTTTCATTTGCATTTTTCCCACATATTTTGTAATATTAGGGTATTACATACGGATATCGTTGAATTCAGAAAAAAATACTGAATCGAATAAGTAAATAAAAAAATAGGTTGCCATTTAAAATAACCAATTTGCACCCAATATTTTAAGAACTACTGGTAAAAAATGGATGTTTTATAATCTGGCTATTGTCTAGTCGTTTTATAAAATGATGAACAGCTCACTTAGCTTGTATATTACTCTAAATGTAACAATAATATCCCAACCTAACGCACAAAACTTGTCCCGAGTAACTTTTGTGTGTTAGATTAGTTTATTGTTATATTTAGAGAAATTGCAAGCGAAGATGTTCAAATATTCATATCACAATATGGCCGCAAACTCTTTGTCAGTTTATAAAACGTTTAGCCAGATAGTCCAATATCGCTAAATCAACAATCTGGCCGTGTCTTTTAAACCGAATAGGCGTTTTATTAAAAGGCGAATTTTTCTATCTGGTTACATTTATAATATTTTAAGCACCCTTTGAATTTAAATGCTTCAATTGTGCGGTGTTGGATTTGAACCCATTAAATAATTATTAAATCATCAGTACCCGTTATAGTATTTGAAATGGAAATATAATGTACTGTTTTTTATGCTTATATAATACATAATTAAATAAACAAATTTACTTTAATTCCACTATTTGACACACATAACAAAAATGTCTTTCCAGGTTATAAAATTTTATCGGTACAATAAATACGAGAGCAATTTAAATAAATTGGCTCACACACCTGATCAAAATTAGGTACTGAAATCGCTATTCGATTGCATTTTTTGTGCAATTATTGGTTAGATTTTATCACGGTTGAATTTATCTATCGTATCTACTTCCTAGACCGAATAGGTAACAAGGTTGATAGAGAGAAAGTATGCGAACATGTGTTAATGGTATGGAATCTGATATTTTTTATAGAATGTAATGTGGCAGTATAAATATACTAATTAAATTATAAAGTTTAAATTGTAGAAATGGGCTTTAGGATCCAGGACAAATTTATTTAAAGGATGAAATAATTGTGAAAAATTCATGGACCTCGCAGGGATTCGAATCCAGAGCCTCCCAATCGCTAGTCGGGCGCTCTACCTATTGAGCCACGAATTCCCGTCGAAATCCATGATTCTTTCACATGCCTTTTTACAAATCGTAACGAGTACACTCTCACAATTTGAGAGATAAATACTCAACGCTAACATTGCGCAGTAAATATTATATTATTGTGAACTTTAAGCCGTCACACACTCGTAGAATAATTATTTGAAATCCAACCTAAATGTTTAAATTGTAGAAATGGGCTTTAGGATCCAGGACAAATTTATTTAAACGAAGAAAGAATTGTGAAAAATTCATGGACCTCGCTGGGATTCGAACCCGGAGCCTCCCAATCGCTAGTCGGGCGCTCTACCTATTGAGCCACGAATTCCCGTCGAAATCCATGAACCTTTCACATGCCTTTTTACAAATCGTAACGAGTACACTCTCACAATTTGAGAGATAAATACTCAACGCTAACATTGCGCAGTAAATATTATATTATTGTGAACTTTAAGCCGTCACACATACGTAGAATAATTATTTGAAATCCAACCTAATTGTTTAAATCGTAGAAATGGGCTTTAGGATCCAGGACAAATTTATTTAAACGAAGTAAGAATTGTGAAAAATTCATGGACCTCGCTGGGAGTCGAACCCAGAGCCTCCCAATCGCTAGTCGGGCGTTCTACCAATTGAGCCACGAATTATAAAGTAATAAAAGAAATTTGTAAAGTGAAATATAATTGTATCAGCCCAAACTCATGTTAGTTGGGCCGGTTTACATTTTCAACAAATTATAAAATCTACTAAATGGTTAGAAAATTCTACAAAATTCTTTCGGCTACGTTAAATATAGACTTAAACTTAAAAAAAAAAACTGTGGGCCGAATGACTGGTGATAATAGTTCGACCTACATTTTAAGGGGCATCTTCTAGTCCAGATTTAGCTTCTACCGAGACCCTTTACTTTTGGCACAATGAAAAGCAACTTCGTAAAAATTCAGTGCGTACAGTAAAGTTAACCTTACAAGACATAATGGGACAATACTTACAGGAAAATGTACAGGACTCAGAGATCCAATGTCTAAAAGACTTAAAGCTGGTATTACTATGTAACACAATATTAAATGGCGGAATACTTGAATAGCAAATTCAGTTTTTGTAAGTTTAAAATCTATATTTTAAAATTGTCGAAAGAAATTTGCAGAAATTTCTTACCATTTGCGTAGGTTTTATAATTTGTTTGTTGAAAATATTAATCGGCCCAGCTAACATGAGTTTCGGCTCGTATATAAAAAAATCATGTAAGCGAAAAAAAATTATTAACCGATTGCGTATCAATTCCATATTTTCTGTTTTTTACCTCCCGCTATCCCTAGTAAGGGAGGTATAGGGATCGTGCTAAAAATCGCATATCGAGATTTTGGTAAATGACCACGTTTTAAGGTCCCTAGAATCCATTTTCATGATGATGTCTGTGTGTATGTATGTGGGTATGTGTGTGTGGATCCTTTACTCTAACTCAAATACTATCACTATTGAAACCTTGTATTTCGAACTTTTTCTGTACTGGAAAGAGCCAATTAGATTTTGGTGTAAATCGGATAACCGGATATGGCACTTTACTAGAAGCTCAAAATAGTTTTTCTTCGAAGAATACCTTTAAATGTTATTTTTTCGCCAATAATGTTATTATAATTATAAAAATTAAAGATTATTAAATTACAGATTTGGATTAATACTTTATCTATATATTTTATGAATAAATTTATAAAATTATCTATAATTTAAATCCCGGAGCCTACGCTTTACACAAACAAAACTCCTTGGTTGCGCAGTTATTCAAACATATGTAACTGACGGATACATGTCACTATGAAAGAACTAATTATTTCAAATTAATAATAGTAACGTTTTAAAAAGAAAATAGTAAATAGAACAATAGTTATATGGAATAGATCTTAATACAGTTTCCGCGAAATAAATATGTAAGTATGTATATTTAAAGTAATAAAAATTAAATAGCTGGAGGTTTGGTGTTGGCTACATCAGATTTTTTTTCTGAGAGACTACCGGTTATAGTTTCAGTATATGTTTTCCCTCCATTGTTCGGTAGACAAAATTTTTAAAAATTAGGTTTAAATTCACCTGCTACTCATGCTAGTCACGTTTGACAAGACTACAGACTTTGAATCAACCTCTCAGTCATTTATCAGAGACCGACTTACTCAACCAGAACTGCAGACGCGTTCCGCTCTTATTGGAGCTCATCAGTGTGTTACACTGAAGCCTCTAGGAGTAGGAGATTGAGTGGGCCAATCTTTGATAAATGACCAAGAGGTTCATTTAGAGACTGTAAACGTGTCAAGTATGATTTTTAAATAATTATAACAGTTTCACCAAGTATCGCAATTGTACTTTATTGTATATTTATTATTCAAATCTCTCTATACTGATGTCAGCGCAAACGTTACTTATAAAAATTATGAGGTCTCAAGGCCGTTTGTGCCTCGTCGCGAATCTGGGGACCTGGATTCCATTCCAACCGACGCTAAAAATTATTTCGAATTTTAATTGACACCTGCGGTGCCTTCGAATATTCTAGGATAATGCTGTGGTTTATTTTGCTAGAATAATCTATCGGCACAACAATATTATATTTTTGGATGTTTATATTGCAATATTCAATAATTATATCCCGAGTGCTAAGAACTTAATCCATTTTGCTTAAAAACTTATTTAAAATGCACAACTATGGAAAATAAGACATTCTGATTGGTCAAATTTGTAATGAATGAAATAGTCATGGTAAAATTCTACAAAAAAAAACAATAATACCATTTTTTTATTAGCTCCTCCATTATTGCTTTTAAAATTTTAATGCATGTGGCAAACATTATCCGAGACACAAACAAAATTTATAAAAAAATTCTTGAAAACTTTTAGCATGAAATAAAACAATTACGATTATAAATAATTTTAGACGTGAAACATAATTATAATCATTTGTTCTTTGCAATTAACTTTTATTATTCTCCAGTTTATTATAAAAAAATACCTGTTAATCTAAAATTAAACTGCCTTTAAACAAAGACAATTCTCAGAAATAATTGTTCAACTATTGAATAATCCCATGTGTTCATTTGTTCATAATTATCTCCGTGAGGTATATGGATTCAAAGCTTGCGTGATCATTTTCCAGCAATTTAAAAATATTACTCTCACAATTACTCGCTGGCAGTTTTTTGAACTCTAAATTGTTTTGGTTTTTGTGGAACTGCAAACTAAACATTTAGTTTTCCTCTCAGGACAGCAACAAAAAGTTAACTGTTTGTTTAAACTGCAAAATTCCATGGAACGCTAATATTTTCGTTGAAATTTAACTAAAAATTTATAACTGTCATCAAATTTTAGCGATACATAAAGATGTTTACGAAATGACTGAACCAGTTCTGATTTTCAAGTTCAAGTTCATAATTTCAATGTGGAATTCCGAAAACACATTTCCGCATAAGATAAAATGGTACCATCTTCGCTAAACTACTTATACGCGTTTCATATTCAACCAGAAACTGGTTTGTTAAACTATTTTATGGTAATGGAAGATTTCACTATAAGTATAACCTCATACGAGACGAGAATTTTGACTTAATATTATGGTTCGGAGTTTCCATTAATATTTAGATTATTCATGAATAGTTTTAAGCTGTTTATATAAGAAAGCATAAAAAAGTTTTATGACTACAATAACATATTTTACCTTTCCTAATATACTTATAGCAAGGATGAAGTAGGAATGAGAATTTTAAAAGATTCAGTAATATTTTACACAATGAAGATTGTCTAGCTAACTTTATACAATCTACCTTATAATAGGGTTCAAAGTTCTCAATTATTAGGTCTTAAATTTAGTAAATGAATATATAAACTTAGAACACATAACATAGGTAACTAAACAGACAGGGTTAATGGAAAAATAGGAGCAAATGGTAATTTTCTTTATCTTCTAGCATTTATATCAAAAATTAATCTATTTATTAGTTTTTCAAAATGATGAAACATTAATGCATTTCAGTTTACTATACAATAACATTATTGGCACGTTCTTTATTGGAGAATATTTTTACGTTATAAAATTCAATAAAGAGTAAAATTAATGGTATATTTATATCATACACAAAGGAAGAGAAATGTATATGTTTTCTCGTGATGCGATTTAAGCGATTTTTCACCACGTCCCAAAAATTCATAAAAAATAAAAATTTATTACAATTTCGTTCATCAAATTAAATGTTTTGTTACATATTTTTCGCAATTGAAACTTGCTTTGCGTTTAGAGACCAATCAAAAAGATAGAATCGTGAGCCCCATCTTACTCGTAACTCTTTTGTTAACTACAAGAAAAATGTATCATGGTATTCCAAATAGTGAACCTTGGAGCTCATTTTAAATACCCTGGAGAACGGTTTGCTGTCTTCCCCGAAAAAAAAGACAATCTACTTAGCTTTGGGTCATGACCCAAATTTGTTTTAATAAATGATATTTTAGAATCTAGGTATTCTATATCAGACCTGCATTCTTTATGTCTTTTAGAGTCCATTGACTAAAGCCCGGATGGAATGGACAATTTCTGATAGGCAACATTCACAGCAATAAAAAGCTTTAGCGCCCTTTGCAACAATTGAAAATGACTGGTATTTATTATCGGTTACCATTTACATATCCATAATGACATTTTATGCAAGTCCCATGCAGGAAATACTTAGATTCAAAAGTATCATTTTTTAAAACAGTTTTGAGTCACGACCCACAGCTAGATTTGGTAGATCATCTTTTTTCCGGAGAAGACAGCAAATCGTTCGCCAGGGTATTTTAAGTGGGTATGGTATGACTAGCGAATGAAAGTTGACGTTTAAATTATTTTATAGATGTGATTTCTTTTGTAACCCTACAGAAGAATAGAATTGTACGACATATTCAAGTATAAAATTTTTGCATGTTCCCATTTAAATACTGGACTAGGAAAGCACAAATATACATTATTATATCTGGCTGAAAATAAATGGCCGACTAGGGTAACTAAACATAAAAACAGGGGTGTGTTTAAAATATTTTAAACATTTTTCGGTTATGTGGATTATAACGAAATATTTTGATCTTTAAACTATTTAGTTTTGCAATTCTATGAAATAGGATTATTTTTAATTTCCACTAATGGTAATTCCGACTCGAGGGTTGCTTACACCCGAGACGAACGAACTAGAATTTGAAGTATTAAATTTTTTAAATACACCCCTGAATCCTGTTGCTAAGGTCATTTTAAATGCCTCCTGGTATTGAGTACAATTCTAATCTTTTGTAACGGGATACATATGGGTCAGTTTCCTTTCAAATCAAATATAGGGAAATGTTTTCAAAAGAAACCACATCTATTAAATAATGTAAACGTTTTAAACTTTCATTCGCTAGTCATATCATACCAAGGGTCAGTATTTGGAATACTATGATACATTTTTCACGTTGCACTACCCCCGGTCTTATAGTTCTTTATGTTCAAATAATTAAAAACAAAATGACAATTAATAATTGCAGTGTAGCCCCGTAAGATATTTTTTTGAATATTTTATATTCCTCATGCAATTAATATAAGAATATATCAGTATGTATAAAGTTTACAAATGCTGTTTTAAAAATTGTAATACAATATGAATAAATTTAATATATCTTCAAACTATAACAAAAAGAAAAAACCTTGAAATGTTAGTAATATTTAACAACGAATATATCATCTATTAAAATTTATGACAAAGCAGTGAATAACATGTCAAACCACATAATTATTAACATAGACAAATCAGGATGTAATGAAAAAACTGCGAATATAAGGATACATTATTTCTTTTTTTCTGTTTTGTAAGTTTAAATCCTCTGCATAATCCGCAATCCACGCATCATAAATAAAATAATTAATACCACATTACGTAAGTTACATAAGTAATTAATAGCTTACTGCAGCTGTAAGGTAGAGATAAAGGTAAGCAAGCTATGATCACACCTTCATTTTTCACATACTCATGCACTTACTCAACAAACAAGCAGGTAACCATACCAACGCAGCCAGCTTGCATCGTAGTATGCCATGACGCAATAGCGTTAGCGAAAGATCCAATAATTTATTGAGGACGAATGAAGATGTAATTGATTATAAGATTTTATGGACTAGTTATGTCATTAAGGATAAGTTTTAAATATGCATGTATTATTATAATGTAGAAACAATGATAATGTTATTACATACATACATTACAATTTTATTATTAGAAAAGATTGAATATTATTTAAAATTTTATTGTATATCTTATATAATAAGAAAATGAATTTGCAGCAACGATATCGTTATTAAAGCATCATTTATCTTTGTTTATTTAATATAAATTCTCCAATAAGTGATGATCATGTAATTTGCGTCACTTATTGTACTTCATTGTTTACACGTACTCAAGTATTTATTGTTCATCTTAAAAATTTCTGAATTTGTAAAAAGTACTGACTTTCTAATATGGTATTTTCCCGACTTTCGTATATCGAAAACTAGTGATGGATTCATAGGCGCCCACAGGGGGGGGGGTCGAAAGGGTCGACTGACCCCCCTTTCATTTATGGACTGTATCCATTTTTAAAAATAAAATTATAATTTTATTGTTTCATTTCAATGTATCATTGTATTTTTTATTATTATTGGTAATATTTTCTTATATTTTAATCAAAAAATTATTACATGCTATCTATTACTAAGTACGAAATAGCTGAAGTGTCAGAATGAGTAAATTATGTTATGTACTGTTACTATATTACGTTATTTTCGGTGTTGTATTTTCTTTAATATGATCACGTTCTTCTCAAAACTTTCACAATTATCGATTTTACTGTTATATACAAATAAAGAAATAGAAAAGTAAATAATGAATAGACATTGCATATTTATTTATATTAAAAGTAGCTACGTATGATTAGGGTTGCCGCATTTTGTGAGGAGCGCGATTTAATAAACATTTAATTATTATACATTTTATTTTGAGTAATTCAATAGAATAATTATATTGTTACTCAGTAATATAATATTTCAATTTAATGCAACATTGTATTTTCAGATTGTCTGTTTCTGTAGTTATTGCTTATGCTCGCATCTCGCATCATAAAGCCTAGTAGAAGGGGCAATTCTACGCTTTTAGAGCGTACATACGCATTTTCATCATAGAATATTGATTTTAATTTTTTAAGAATTTGTTAAATTTGCTTCATTGTAAAGAACTCTATATTATCTTACTTTGCATTAAAACACGTTTGACCTTGAAAATTATTAAAAATTCGCCAGCGGCGCATTTTTTTCTTGCAAAAAAAAATTCGACCCACCTTGTAAAAAAGTCTGCGGACGCCGATGGATGGATTAAAGATCCGAATTCAATACTGATTCCGGTCAATCCGGAAATATTAAAGTACCAATAATTTTGTAGAATAATATGACAATATCGACCTAGATTTTGTAGGGCAATGGTAAAATATTTGTAATTGTATTACATAGATAAAATACATCATTAGAAAAATTATTGGATATAGTTTTTACCTAATATTTTAATATTTATACAATAGTAAAGGGATTAATAAAGGCCAGTCACTACTCACTCTAGAAATGGAGACCGAACGAGATCAAGTTATTCATTTAACAATTAATTCTAATGGCTGGTTTATGATGGATTTAATTTACAAATTTAGATTTACAAATTTATATTTATAAATATAAATTGTCCATAACTGCCTTTACTGGTTCATGATGAATTTAAGAAATTTATGATTTAGAATTTACATTTAAAATATCACCATATTTTATATTCTAAATGTAAATTTGTAAATGCGTCCAATCATTTCACAGTATTTCAAACAATGATTTTTGGTGGGGAAAATGACAGTTTCAAGTGACAGTTGAAACATTTTAATTTTGATTTGTCAAATGGATTCTGAAAATATGGATATATTATTAATATTATCTGTAGAACAATACAGATTGATTATGATAAAAGTGATAAATATCATATAACTGTCATCCCATCTGTTTCAAACCTCGTGACCCCATATAAGCTGATTGGACACATTTCATATTTTTAAATTCACTATAAACCAACAAGGTAAATCGTAAATTTTAAATCTAAATTTGTAAATCTAAATTTATAAATTAAATCCATCATAAACCAGCTATAATGCTTCTTTTATGGCTTTCCTAATTTCGTAGGACTCCAGATATTTAACAAAATAAGGTAGCTTTGCTTCGTCATTTTTATAAATTGAAAAATAACATTACTATTTTTCGAACTCATTCTTTGAAACTATACTTACGACCTACAACTAACCTACAGAACGGTATAACTTGTAAGAGGAAATATAAAAACAAACTGAACCCGAAATTAACGAAATTAATCGTCGATCCATCAGCCGAACAACCCACAAAATCACCGATAATATGCAATTTTTTCATAAGTAATATCACAAGACCTCTTGATTTTATCGACAAATTTTTATTTTGCATGAATTTTTTTGCTTAGCAACAAACACGAAACCAAACTGCATGGTAAATCCCGACTTCGAAAGAGGAGGGGTTTTACCTAATGTTAGTTTGCTTGAGTGATTTTGCTTAAAAGCAAAAAAGAATAAGTGTAAGTTTATCTGAGAAAATCAGAGAAGTCGTGTGGTATTTGATGAGATAAATTCCAAGGACAACGCAAAATGAAACAGTTTAATTATTATTTTTAAACTTTAAATATTAATTAACTGTCACACCGACAGTTATAAACAATAACAACTGTTTATTTACTTGGTATCGGAAATTTATCGGGGTAACGGGGATTTATCAGTATAATACTGTTCCCATTGGTTGAATTTTCAAGTGTTTTGCATCATGATTGGTTAAAAACAAGTCGTTGGAATTTATTACAATAAATGTGTATGCACCAGCTCCATCTATTGACAACTGTCAAAATAAAATATAATCTCAAATTCTAATTACCATAGACTAATTGAATTTACAAGATATTTTACTGTATCAATGATTTTTTTTGTTACAAAAAATGTTATACAAAAATTCTTGCGAAAAAACACCAGCATTCGCGCAATTAAAACACGAGAAAAGCGTTCATTTGGGAAACATGTCTTTCCGAACTTAGTCAGTAAATAACTTTTAAAAATTTATACTTTCAAATAAAATTTCATTAATAAAAGTTTTTTTTTCTTAAGAAACTTATTTTGTTAGGGCATTTTCAAAATTAGGTTAAAAATATATGTATTCTTAATACGTTCATAAATTTAATATTTGAAACATAAAATTTAAAATCAAATTTCCTTGTCAATTTATTTTGCCAAATATGCATTTATAAAATTTTAAAACTCATTTACTTAAAAGAAAAATTTGATTTAATCTCGAAAATATTTAAACAACTTGATTTATTTTATCTTCTTTTCGATTTAATGTTACCTCTTTTAAATAATAATTCTCACAAGTACTATTAATTTAGTATGTAGTTAATGACCTTTAGTAAAAAAATTCATATCTAAGTGTTGAAGTGCTATAAAACAATTTGTCCATCTGAGAAACAAAAACTATCCTCTAACTAAATTCCTCTATTCATCAATCAACATTAAAAGATAATAAAACGTTTTTATGGGAAGAAAAATTTCAGGTAATTATATAACAACGCAATAAACCCGGTGGCAATTGCAATTAATAAAAAAAAGTTGATGAAACTTTATGTGGGATCATGGCTAGCCATGAGGACGACGTAAATTAATTTCGGTATAAAGAAAAGGATGATACTCTAAGAGATATTTGGTTATTAAGGTCACACAGCAGAAAGAAATATTGCAAGTGTCAAGCTGGTTATGTGGCAGTATAACTGATAAATGCGTATCATGGTTCTTACTTTAGTGCTAATGGACAGTCATAATGTGGACATTACTTGACATTTACAAGATTTTTTAACTGAAATTTTATTTTTATATAGTTTTCTAATATTTTGATATTAATTTGATTGATAAATGATTTGATAATATTTCGAGGTTAGTGGTGAAAAAAGAAACAGAAACAACGTAACCAACTTCTTCCAGTCGTTATCTTAATTTCATTCTTATACTATCCCCTCTTACAAGGTTAGCGTTATTCTATCTTTAATAGATAGAGCAATACTATTATCAAGTCCCAAATTCTACACAACCAACCTATAAACTGTAAAGAATTTTCTATTAGAAAATGGTTACAATTTAAAATTAATCAAATAACACATTAAATTAAGGTTAAGAAAGCTGAGTTTTTAAAACAGAGTAAACAACAATTCAACCTACTACCACCAACGAATGGTTTACAAACACTAAAGACAAAATCCCTAAAGAGAAACATAAAAATGTAATTTACCAAATAAATGCGGCAAATGTGAAAAGATTTACACGGATGAGACATCTCAATGTTTTAAAAAAGTCTACCAAAATGAATACCATCGTAAACTAAAAAACTCTATACATAGCTCACTCGTTGAACACCACTGCGACACTGGACACATTTTTGATTTTAATAATGCTAAGATTGTTGATAAAATCTCAAATAAAAACAAAGATTCTTAAAAAAAAAATTATATATTAATTTAAATATAAAGATGCTGTCAACAATCATACAAACTAAAAAAATCTGATGTGGCCAGCACATTACCTTCCGTCAGTTATATGAGGCATTTACGAAAATTCTACCTGTGAACTGTTACCAGTAAACAGCTGTTTATCAGGTTATAGCTACCGGAATCGATATTTTAAGAACGCAAGTGGTAAACAGGGTAGATCCATAACCTATAAAAAATTTGAAAATTTGAAACAGGTTAGAAATTTGATGTAGTTAACAAACTGAGCAGTCATACTTTGAACACATTTCCACTTTTAACGCGTGCACTTCGCTTTGCATCACTACCTTTTTTGAGATTAGATTCTTCATGAATCCGGTAGATGGATCTGGTAGATATTGTACAATTTTCGAACGCGGTAACTTTTTACCAGTCGTGTTTTCGAACACAGTCGGTAGATGCGGTATCTACCGGTAGAATTTTCGTAAATGCCTATGTATTTTCTATAAAATCCATACAGAAAGTTCCTTGTAAAAAATTCTAAATTTCTTATACGTACATTACCTTTCGACAGTTGTATGTACTTCATAAAAATTCTATACAGAAAGTTTCGAGCAAAAGATCCTAAATTTCGAGTAAAATTATAATATAACACAAATATACTACGAATATGTCAATTGACACTGACATCTTTCAATCAGAATTTTCATAATATAGTAGCTGTTTTCATAGCTATGTCTACTTTATAAAATTTAATTTCTTTATAATTTTTTAACTCTATATCCATTTAATATTAAGTATAAAATGCAGTCAAATCGTATAGAGAATACAATGTTCTTTAATATTTATAATAACATTAAATATAAAAAAATGATATTTAACATCGTTTTTTCAAGAAAAACTGTTTAAATCTTCAAATAAAGGTACTTCCGGTTGACCAATTATAACCAAAATCTAATCAGCTCTTCATATGGATGCAACGAAGAGGAATACGAAAGAATTATAATTTTTGGAATTGTAGTATTAGAGTTATCGCAGACGAAAATTTTGTTACATACACACACACACACACACACACACACACACACACACACACACACACACACACACACGGACACACATACATACATACATACACACACACACACACACACACACACACACACACACACACACACACACACACACATACAGACATCATCGTAAAAATAGTAAAATCGTATTCTAGGGACCTTAAAACGTGCTTATTCATTAAAAACTCACCACCGAATTTTTTGATCAAAGACAATACCTTCCTTACTTAAAGGTGACGGAAGGTAAAAATAATCTTAAACATGCCAAACAATTTCTAGGGAATTTCAGATAATTCTCTTCTTCCTCCCACAGGGTCATTTCTGTAGGTATATTTTGTGATTTGTTCAATTTAATAGATAACATTGTTAACAATAAAAATGTATAATTTCAATATTTTTCTACATTTTAAATAGGTGACTGTAGTTACACACATATGTTCTTTAACATTCTTTTTGTTATTTTATTACTTTTTTGACACACTTTGTTTCTTTTTTGTATAAAGCAGAAAATGAACCACTATGGTCCGAAATGTACTAAAAACAATAAACGTTATTGACTGGATCAGTAAGGCCTTTTTTTACCAAAAATTCTCAACTTGATCCTTCAAGACTCCAAGATGATTTGATAATAAGATATAAATTTGAAATTTAATTTCAATTTTATAAATAATTATGACACTTTTTAGCAATTACTGAAATGAAAGAACGGGCGATTCTGGTGCTCTTACAGAACAATGATGACTTTATCTAGCTGGTGGTAGAGGACTTACGATGATAGATGAAGAACACTCATATTACAGATACAGAAATTCTTTAACTTATTAAACTTGACACATAAACTACACTGTTACATTGTTGTAACCCTGCGTACTAGCGTCTAGTATGCGCTCAAACTAAAATTCGAGACATGTCTTCCACTTAAGTAACTAATACATACTGACTAAAAACAAAACGTTATCTTCTTCGTGAAAGGATATCTGAGGGATGCTGGATAAGATATGGTAACCATAACCAAATATCGACCCTGCACGTATAGGCTTGCAATATCTTCTAGAACTAATTGTCAAAACGTAAATAAATAATTAAATTTAAACTAACAAAGATAACAAAGTCATAATATTGTTCTTAAAACTATAATTTGGAAAAAGGTTATAAAAAAGTTATTTATTTGTTATTGCTCGTGCCCTCGCCTTGTCACAGAATCTACAAATATACTATGACACGGACAACAATATTTAGAATATAAATGTGGTAATATTTTAAGTAAGGTTAAAGTATGAATTTTGTTCCGAATGTAATATCACTTGTTCCGAAACTCCTTTATTACTTTACCTTTACTATAGCCAGTGCTCATTCGTGCGATAACCTATAATTATTGCTGTAATCAAGGTGGCAAAAAACATACCTATAATAATAGAAAAGCAGCATTTAAAGTAAACACATGGTCAGATTTAAAAACTAAGGCCCGAATCTATAGACCGTGACCTCCGTTCTAGAAAGATGAATTCCTGCCTTTTCCGTAAACGTTACAAATGCAATACAAAATAATACTAAAAACTGTTTTTCAAAACCGAATTTCTTTAACCTAGTTACCATGAACTATTTTAAAACATCAATAATATAGAAAAGATTTCTAAAAATCCCTAACTTCAATGAGATTTTATAGCTCCGTTAGTTAGAGCGTCCAACTAGATATAGGAAGGTCCGGGATTCAAATCTCAGTAGGGTCCATGAAGTTTTCACAAATCATTTCTTTGTTATTTATCCTATTAAATAATATAACTATATGTATATAATAATTTAATAATAATCGTACTACAAATTTAAAACTTATTTTAAATTATATAGAGACTGCATTTTCAATAATATATTCTTTTAATAATACACGGTATAATCCAAAACTGCCTACTATACTGGTAGCAACAGCTATTTTATACTACCCACCATTTCGAAACAATTAATCTATTAATATCCAAAATTAACAATTATTTTCAACTTCACAGATCTCAGATAGAGAAACCCAAATGGTTCTTCCAAGAGCGACCTTTCATCTGACATAATATATCATAATAATATTTCTTATTTGTGTATGAACTTATATAATCGTATTCTGTAAATTAAGCCATACGATAAATAATAATAACAGATGGGAAATTAATTATGTACTATGTACCCTACACGATTGCAGAACTCGTTCAAATCGTTCAATTTTGTAATGAAAATAATAGAATAGGTACCAATTCAGTTTATAAAATTTGTGCTAATCTTTTCTTGTGATAAAATGTTACAATTTAAACAAGTGAAAAATTAAAAGAAACCGTTTCGGTTGTAAATAAAGAAACATCTATACGTCAGTGTTCAACTCGTCCAATTCAAAATATTGCTGCGGTGAGAGGAAGTGGCACAACCATCAACAACTATAGTTTTTTGAATTCTACAGAAAAATATTGACCTTTTGTATTATCTAAGTAGGCACTATATGACATGTCAAAATTAATAAAAATTGTTATTTATGATATAAGTGTTAAAAGTGACATTTTATTTTGTGAGAAGGAAATTTGGAACAGGACGCGAAGCGGAGTGATCCAAACCTTCGAACAAAATAAAATCACTCTTAACCCGTATATCATACACTATTTTTTCTACAAACACTAATTTTTCATTTCAATTTGTATTTCTAATATTTTTTGGCATATGTCAAAAAGTTCAATTTGTTGTTCCATTCCTCATTACCAAGGTAACTAAATCGTTTGTAACACTAGTGTTCAAAGTAACAATGGTCAGGTCGCGAATTTGGGGAACCGGGTTCGATCCCGACCGACGCCAAATATTTCCAATTTTAAATGGCACAAGAATGACCCCTGTGGTGCACTCTCCACGCCAGCAATGAGTGCCCGTGAGGTGACGCCTGGTAAACGCCCGCACTGTACAAATATGTCATCATCATTACCGATATCTGCGTACAAAGCAGATTGGCACACCCAGCAATGGGTAATATGCCGTGATGATATATTTATTTATTTATTTATTTATTTATTTATATAATTAAAACCATGCTCCATTAATGCTGATTTGACAGTTTGAGAGTCCCGGGGTTTTTTCTTCGGAGAAGAGTGAGATGACCGTTCCGATACGTTTGGATGTAGCAATAAACCACTGCTCCGGTCCTGATTTGTCCATTGTCTGTATCCGCATTCTACTAGTAATAATAGTCTTTGCAAATACACTCTTCAACGCCATGTAAAAATTAGATGTAAATTAAGTTGTCCCAAATGGAATACAAACACTATTTGAAATAAAAAAAGTATCTTATAGCTGTGATAGAATCCAACAAGAAAATCCTATTCTGTAGTAGGTTACGACTCTCTAAACAGCATTCTGTAATTGCCTTGCAGTGTTTCCCTATACGTCTGACTAGCCAGTAACAAGAGCATCGGATCAGGTGCTGTAACGGAACTTATTTCTCTATTTTGAAGGAAGTGAAACCGGCGTTTATGAGTCCAGAGAGAAAAACTTATCGATTCTCACGGATATACACACGATAGAAGAATGGTAGCAATCGATTATGTAAGTAAATAAAGTATAGATGGGCAGCTAGGCAGGATATGTTATTTCATATGAAGTAATATTAAAATTAATAGCTTTAATTCTCTCTGGCATATTGCTCCATGATATTTATAATAGTCGTAGCATACTAAACATATAATTTGGAATAAGTTCATTTTATAAATATATTTTCGCTTCTGTGATTACAAAACATACTTAAATAAAATTCTGTGGTTTAACACTTCACTGCCCACAAATTTTCGAGTTTTACTGTAGTACAATTACATACGATTGAACTTTAATGTACCAAATCAAATTCTGCGGCGAAGATTATTTTGTCCGTAATTTTTTATTTTAATTACTTTTATCTAACGGTATTTATTCTCGTATATTGACTAGAACAAATAGGAATGACTTGAAGGTTGGAAACTATTAAACAACTTCAAATACTACCTATTTTAGCGTCGTCGAGAGACCTTAGGTCCCTTACCTCTTACCTCATACATTATATAATTATTTTAATTCAATTTTTATATATAACGCTTCTTCTGATAAATCAGAATCTTTTTCATACATTTACGCATTTTCAATGTATAGACATAGAGGCGGATTTAAAATGACAACATGTATGAAACAATAAGTGTAGTGTGACTGTGATACTAGCATGTTACGACTTGAATTGGTACTAAGGATTATTTCCATAAAAATTGATGAAATTACAGTTTCCTTGTCAACATTTCGTATTTTGGTAGCATGTTACGACAGGAATTGGTACCAAGGACTATTCCCATAAAAATTGATGAAATTACAGTTTATTTGTCAACATTTCGTAATTTTATTTAAAATAACTATGTATATCATTAAAACAATCAAAGATTCTACTGGAATGTCTACATTCATTATTATCGCAATCAAGAATATTTTATAATGACTTTGGTTAAATTGATTTCAATAGTTGTAATTTTTGTATACCGAGTATCTACTTTTCCTTCTGAACATAGAAAATACAATGTTAAAATTTTCAATTAACAATATCCTTTTACCTATTTATTTTAGAGCAAAAAGTATATGGGCAAAAATTGTTCAAAATTAAAAACTGTATCCAATATGACAACGAAATTGAACATTCTAATACATTTAATCCCAATAAAAATAGCCAACAATATATCAAATATAAATATATCGTTTGATTTTGTTATGATGATGTTTGAAAGTAGCGATAGTGGGGGGTAAAAATATCAGAGAAGCCAGGATTATTTCGTGGTTGCCGTGCTCCGACCTTTTACCAACTTTTTTAAGGAACCGCGTACCAAGTAGAAACCGTAAATAAATTCAGGGTTTACGGAACACAAAATCGTAAACCTGATCGAACCGGTTGCGTTACGGAACATACTATTAGTAATAATACAATTAAAGTTTCAAATATTTTTAAGCATTTTTTTCTTAATAAGTGCATATTCCAAACTTCTTTGTATGATAATTTTAATGTACGAGTGATATATATATTAAATAATTTCTTTTTATAATATTTCTTGTAAAATAAATTAAAAGTGCAATTTATGCAGAATGAAAGAAAATTTTACTGTATATATATATATATATATATATATATATATATATATATATATATATATATATATATATATATATATATACACGTATATACAATAAATACTTACGTTATATAGTAAAGAGAACCAATATGCGATAATCGATTATCAACTATTTTTTTGTATAAATCATTATCGATTCATAATCGAATCATCGCTAATTGAATAGGATTTACGATTAAATAATTGATTTATAAAAATAATCGATATTTTACAGTAATCGATAATCGATTACAAAATTTCATAATCGCCCAGCCCTAGTTCAGCTTTGGTTAGTTTCATAAATCACATGTTAATTGTGTAACAATGTGTTTGCAAGAAAATTAATAATTTTATTTCGATTAATCAAAGATAACGAGTAAAATTTAAATCGAGGTCAAAAATTAGAATGATGGGCACTTTAAATATTTTAAATCTAGTTAATTATAAACATCAAATGAGCACTGTATAAATTTTATATGGTAAAAGTAATTAATTTGGAATTTAGGAAACTATTTAATTATTACTTATATTGAAGTATCAAATGAGCAAACATGTAAAATTTTAACCATGTTTAAAGTTCCGGTTTCCAATTTCAACTAGGTCACGGGCACATTTTAATTTATGTTAATGTATAAAACTGCATATAATACTTCCAAAACTGTAATCGTCCTCATAATATCCTGCTTAATGTTTTATAATCTTAATGTGCTCTTATTTCACTCGTTTTATAGATTAATTAAAAAGCAGTTCTGATGCAATTACTTGTAAACAGTTATGTTAATCGACAATAAGCAGAAAAATAAATCCATAACCTAACGATGAATCACTGAATCAAATAATAATTCCTTGAGAAAATCAAACACCTTGAAAGGATTATTTACTACACCATTTGAAAGTATGATAAAAAATAAAATAAAATCAATCAACTGTAAAAAAAAACATTGATTGGTAATTGATTTCAAGTACGGAACATATGGCAAAATATAAGATATACGAGTGTAAAGTTGATAATATATGTCAGACATTTCTCTTATTATTATGGCTGCAAATAATCAAATAAAAATTACTTGCCCAAAATTGAATATAATGAAAATACATAATGGATTAAAAATATAAAAATCCTAACGCGGAGTAGGTTATGAACAGAGAAACGTATGTCTGATCATTATTCAATTCAAAAGTTGTCAAACTTGATCTTGAAATGTAGTTGTAATGAGAAAAGATAATAAATAAGGATTTTTTTGAACACACTGTATTAGATACGTATCATTACATAGAGAAAACAAATGTATTGATATATTAGTTTTTATTTGATTGATATGGAATATAATCGGTTTAGTTATTGTTATTTCTTGCACAGAATACTTTCTTCTAGATATACTACTGATTTTCTCTCTATTATTAATGTGGTTTAAGTGTAAAATGTATATATTGTTCTTAAACATCACAAAATTAGAAAATTTTCTAAATATTTACGTCCAATGGACCTTTTCAATTTAAGGGCTATCTTTTTCTATCGCTGCAAATAGTAAGAAAATGGCGCGAACAACTGCCAGTTGGGCTGTCAAACGAAACGTCAAAAATATTGCAGTAATTAAAATACCTGTATTCTCAGTGAAAATTTGCATCGTTAGACATTTTACCTTCAATAAAAGCTTTTGCAACATATTTCGGTAAGATTTTTTAAAGTTATCTTACATTTTACGTCTAATTTTTTTAGAATCAAACGTCATAGATCTCAGTTGTTCTTACTATGCGCAGATCCCCATTGCGCATATCTTCTATCTCTTTAAATTGGAAAGGTCCATTGATTTTATTTAAAATTATATTTTTAATCTTTTGTAATTGTAAGATAGATAATGTTGATAGATATTTCAGCCCAATAAAATAAGGATAATTCAGGACAAAATTAGCATCTTACCGACAGGAAAATATAGTGCACGGCAAATATTTTAAATAAACAACAAAATATACCTTAGGTCTGTTCAATGACTTGTATTAGATAGTTCCAGGCAGTGAAGTGGAGCCATGGAGTCGATATTAAATCTCCCGACTCCGACTTTTTCAAAATTTAATTTGCTTTATCCACACCTGTCAAATAATATACCCATAATTCAACCGATTTTTATCAATTAATGACCTTCGTTACTATTGATAATTGAATAATATTGACAGTTCGATGGAATAATATTATTCAATCGTCATGTCATAATCAAATTCTACCTTCCAAAGAGTACAAACAAAATTACTTTTAATAGGTAATTCTTTCCACATAAAAGCTAAAATTACACTAGTTTTGTCGTTTTTCATACTTTTATTTTCTTCTTAAGCTTATGAATTGTAGCTGAATAGTCGATTTAATATGTACTGTTAAATGTCAAATCGCTTCATAATTTTGTTACAACTACAACGATAACTAGATTTGTATATGTTAACAAAAAAAATAATTGCATTTGTCAGTACAACAATTCTACTTATTTTTCAATAGAAATATGTCACTGATATATTATTATTTGACAATTGTGGATAAAGTATAGTATTCTATTCGCATGTAATGGATATTACTCGTTCGAATGATTTACATCACTCGCATAAACTTCATTCTCATGAGTAATACCATACATTACATGCTCATTGCATAATATACTATTCTTTACAACAAAGTAAATAATTGTACAATGAAGCAACAAAAAAATTGCTCTCATGAAAAAAACAGTTTCAGTGCCACTGTATGAACACATGTGACATCACGAACTCATCGTACGACTTTAAAAAAATCATATTTTGTTTATTAAATCTTTTTATATAGTTTCATAAAAAGCAATAAATTGGTTTATAGGCCCATTCGAGTCGAAGTGGAGTCGGAGTCAGAGTCAGAGTCGAATATTTAAAATTTCTGGAATTTAAGTAGGAGGCGTGATTTTTTCCCGACTCCACACCCCTGGTTCTAGGGTTAACGTTATAATAGTGGAGAATTTGTTGATTTAAAAAAATATAAATCCTGATAGATAAGGAAATTTCAGTACTAGTGCAAACCTAAGTGACTTTCGAGGTAGTGCAGATAAAACAAACTAGTGTGAAGCTAACTTAAATGTCAATTTTGAAAATTATTTTAATCACGTTAGTTACTATGTGAGAGAAGTTTTTTTTAATTTTAATTCACTATAAATGAATAAATTCATCATCATTGTGGCCTAGTACAATTTCATCAAAATAACTTAGATTTTGTCTTTTCTTGAAGTGCGTTTCTATTTCCAAAACGCTATCATTGCTTGAACTGAATGAATCAGTCGATTCCCTAGAATCTAATAGCATTGCATTTGATCTCAACACAAATTGACGCTCGTAAAATTCGGGCCATTGTAGGTACTTGTTTTTTGCAATTTTGTTAAAAAAAACCTACACTCTTAACCTAACCTATGCTAGGTTACATGTATTTTGTCATGTTATATACCTACTAAAGTCAAGAACTTTCCCATTTGTCGTTAGATATACCTACTAATTTTGTCGAACCATTATATATTTCCGTATAAAAAAGCATCAAAATTTTCTGCTACATCCAAATATTTTTGTATATACTTTGCAGTGGCGGTGCGTCAGATGAGGCAGGTGAGGCCAGGCCTCACCTCTTAAATTCAAAACATTTGTAAAACTTTATAATTTTATTTTTCATTTAAAATGTATTGAAATAATACAAATCTACAATATTTGAACTCATAAACAATCATTATTACTATAATATGCCAAATAACCATGCAAATAGTGTTATTTTCACGCGAATTTACGCATAGAGGCCAAATTATACTGTCCTCATGGACAATAATAGCGCAATACATAAGTGCGAGTGAGACGGAACGATTTTACCCTCTCTACGCTCTACATCTACACTACTGCAGATGAGCCAAGCGATGGCGATGAGTTGGCCTCTCTCGTTCCGAACAGAGGGCACGTAAGCGCTTACAACAGAAAATTCTTGTTTCAAACAAGTATATTTGTGTTATTTTCAATTAGTTATTGTAAAAACGGTTTAATAATTACTATTTATTGTTACTGTTGTTATTTTTTATGTTTTCATAAATTTGAAACTATTATTTATTTCTATTTTAATTGTACCTACTGTTACTTGTCACAGTTAATTAAATTAAACATTAATACACAATTAAACAATAATAAATCATGTATTGTGGAAATATACAAATACCAACAACCAAAAGATAAAACAACAGTTCGAACTACTTACAACAATGGAAATAATCTAATTGAACTGTTAAGAAAAAAGTTAAATAAATAAATAAATCATTACAATGATTACTTTTGCATCTAATATTTTCATTATTAGTTCTTTTGAATTATATAAATATAAAAAATATAATCTTTCAAGCGCAAAATAGTAAGATAAAAGCATCGGAATAATAGGTGAGGTTGAGAATTCTTGGCCTCGATTGAGTGGTGGGGAGAACCCACTAGCTACTGCTTGGGCTTTACGCTACCCGCTACACGCTTACGCCGCACAGGTAGCCAGATAGCTATTACTCAGTAATATAATATATTAATTTAATGCAATATTGTATTTTTAGATTTTCTGTTTCTGTAGTTATTGCTTATATGCTCACATCTCGCATCATAATTATAATTCAATTACTAAATGTCTTCTAATGAATTCGTAAATTTTATTGGAATTAATAAAGATGCAAATAAATGTTTATTGGTAGCTTTAAAATCGCAAAAGAAATATAAATTTAAAAATATTTTTTAATATTTAAGACTGGCAATGTTACTTTTGTTATATAATTTTTCTTAATTTTATGTTATTTTATTTAAATGAATTATTTATGTAACTGTTTTCTTACAATAAAATAAATTATTAGTTTTTCACTTTTAACCTATTTTATTTTTTAAGAATTTGTTAAATTTGTTTTATTGTAAAGAACTCTATATTATCTTACTTTGCATTAAAACACGTTTGACCTTGAAATTTTTAAAAAAATCGCCTGCGGCGCACATTTTTTTTTTAACAAATTTTAAATCCATCATTATGTCCCGTATTATGATATTATAAATCTGGCCTCACCTCACTCTAAATTCACGCACCGCCACTGATACTTTGTAGGTAGTTTGCTGATAATTATGTAATGAGTAAATAAAAAAAAAACATATTTTTAAAACAAACATTTTGCATTCTACACATTTAATAACATACAAGATCTATAACCTATTACAAATCTTACTAGCTACTACGCATTTCACATTAAAAACACAGTAGCGCGTATTCTTTCTAAACGGGACAGTCCATAATCTAGTTTCATTTCCAGAAAGCCTTGAGCAGTAGCTGTTACAGAGTAGACATCGGCATCATTACAACTGACTACATGACCGTTAGCGTGGCGCTAGAATCGCATATATTAGCCCGGTGGAAGAAATAACTCACCAAGCCAAGTCACCTGTTATACTAGCACAAGAGTGTAGTGTACGATGCTGGTGCATTGCTTGCCTGGCTTGGCTACCGAAATGGAAAGTTGTGCCAAGCACCGGTTAATTCACTCACCATTACGAGTGAGGTGAGATAATTTAGGTTATGTTTTGTTGGATGTTCAGCTGGATGCTGGAAGGGAAAGGAATGATAATGTTCTGCAGTGTTTGTACACTCTCCAGGAAATGTTGTACATGGTTGAAAATTTAATTCGTTCTTCAAATACTTCTTATGTGGTAGAAGTGTCACCAAATTCTTAAGTCTTTTAAATATTGGAAAATCTCACCGGCTCCGGTGGCTCAATGGTTAAAACAACGCCTCTTGGTCATGAGTTCGCTCGGGGTTTTGGGTTTGAATCCCACTTTGGAATTACGGACCTATTTTTCCAACTGGAAATCACGGGAATTGACGAAATAAGCAATAGGTATATTGTCATATTTTCTGAGACTACGATCAAATTTATAGCCTTCCAAATAAAATAACATCTTTTGTATAAAGTAATAATTAATATTAGTAAAGGAATGAAAATTTATCATATATAATATCATAAGTGGTAAATTTTTCAGATTTTTACGAAAGCCGGTTGCCTAACAATTTATTGAGTGACATTGACAAAAAAATCACGAGTGTCAAACGAGTGACTTTTGATCAATGTCACAACATATATTGGCAACAGGCTCGAGTAAAGCAATCGGAAAATTTTTCGAGGATAAAATTTAACCACGAATGGTATTCGGATGACTATTTCCAAAATAAAAATCAGGTAATCATTTATATAATTTTTTTCTTGACAAAAATCTTATAATTTTTATTGTGTTTAGAGGTATTATGTTTCAGTTTGCTTTTTCAACTGTTTAAATAGATTCATGTCCGAATCGACTCGTTTTTAATAAAAACTGATAACACTGAAATTATACAGACTTTGACAGGTATGTAAACAATATGTTTCCAAAACGTCAAAAAAATTTCACTTATCAAAACGCACTTGTAAAAATACGACATATTATTGGCTTAAAGGGTGCGAAAAAATTTTGTGACGGTGTTTTGTCGAAATGAAACTTGGTAACTAGGTAGAATCCTGAATTTGGATTGGTTTATATATTTATGTGTGAAATAGTCAACGAAAAAATTTCCCTGTACCTAAGTATTTGTAGAACATTTTAAGCATTTTATATTTTTGAATTTTATTACCATTCTCGCATCAAATTTACGAATTCTTTGATACAATTTATATAAAACCATGTACTTTTAATCTTTTTTAATAAACTGCGAGTGGAATCTCTTCATTCATTAATGTCATTATTCTAACTTACGTATGTCTAGAATCATAGCAGAAATTCAAACTATTTTAGTTATAAATCAACCGAGTACGAAGTATTTTTGAAATAGAAGTTCTTGAAAGATGTGTTGACTGTTAGAATAAAAATTCTCAAAACTAAAAAAAATTAAAAAATATGTTGTATTTAATAACCATATATGTAGTTTACGTTTTTTAAATCCTTTTTTAAATATTATTAATAACCTGTTTAAATTAATGTCACTAAAAATATTTAATAAAATTCCTCTCTCTTGTTTTTATAGCAAAAACAAAAACTAATTTATTAAAATTTTATGCGATTTAGAATGGCAAACAAATAAAATTATACAAATAGCGTCAGTATTTTATGTATTTGAAAGTTTTCTATTGTGTATTGACTCTAAATGTCCCCATGAGAATTCCTTCCCGATATATTGTTTCGCAACTGTTTTTATAGCTACTTTCTTTTTTTAATGTGGATGTTAATAAATACCTAGACACTAGTAACTCCACTTCTTCTAATGTCAATTAATTACATCAACCCAATCAAATAAATTGAAGACATAAAACAATAATTACAGATAAACAACTGTTCATCGCGAGAAGAAAAAGTAGAGGCATTAAATCAACTTGCAGATAAATAAAGCATTAAAAGTAATAATTTTATTGGGCAACGTTATCATTTATCCTTTTTGTTTTGTTGCATAACTATTTTGAGGTATTTGGGAGTTCAAGGTTAGCAGTGCCAACTGAAAAAGAAAATGTTTGCTGGTCATTTCCAGAACCGTATCGACAAAAATAAACTATTTATTACTAAAACAATTTTTAAATAAAAAAGTGTAGAAAAGTATTTAGATATAAATATTATCAATCAAGTAGCTTAGATCAATAGATAGTTTAATCCAACGAAAAGAATAATATGTAACTAGAAATCTAAAACAGTGCACAGTAACAGTGTATAACTAAAAGTTTGATATCTCCCTAATTATTATTTTTTTCGAATTTGTGTTGACGATGCGATAAATAAGCCATGAATCTTACTTTATACTTTATAACAACACAAGTCAAATGTCATTGTTTAATCCGGGCCTATGTGCATATGTTTATCAAGGCTGAATATATGAGCCCCTGATTATACTTTATTTTAAAAAAGAATATTTTGCTTAATTACATAAATAAAGAAAATCTCCGTACAAGAATGAAAATTATTAATCATATAAAAATTAATGATAATAATGATTGTTCTGCATGTTTTTACTGTAACCTGGGAATACAAATGTATTAAGACTGGAGTAGTACCTAAATATACCGGCTGATTGAGAAAATAAGGACAAATGATCATTTTCTTTATAATTAATTTAAGATAGTTTAATTTAAAATGGCACTTTTTGGTGTGACAAGCTCATGAATTCCACTTCCGGTTTCAAAGGAAGTGATATCATCGTACAGATTTTATTAATGGAATGCTACGTAAATTTTTATAATTTTTGAAAGTAATTTAATTTAGTTTTTAGTGCCTAAGTATTTTATAAAATAAAATAAATAAATATGTCATCACGACATATTACTTACTGCTGGGTGTGCCAATCTGCTTTCTACATTTCTGTAATGATGATGACATATTTGTATCATGCGGGCGTTTATCAGACGTCACCTCAGGGGTACTCATTGATGGCGTGAAGAGTACACCACAGGACTCAATTTTGTGCCATTTAAAATTCGAAATATTTGGTGTGAGGATAAGTGTTTTACATATCTCTAAATCGTCCAGAAATACTTTTTACAGATCTAGGCCGACAAAAAGCTAAAGACTTTTATGGTTATAAGTTGGTATTATTTTGATGAAATGTCAATTTATAAGTATGTTGCAACACAAGAATAGACCTTTTCAATTTAACGGCTATCTATTTCTATCGCCAGTTGAACTGTCAAACAGAAGGTCAAAAATATTGCAGTCATCAAAATACCTGTATTTTGGGTGAAAATTTGCGTCGTTAAACATTTTAGCTTCAATAAAAGCTTTTGTAACTTCTTTCGAGAAGTTTTTAAAGTTGTGTGACACTTTTCTCAAATTTTACGTCTAAATTTTTTAGAAACAAACGCCATGGATATCGTAACAAGCGCGTATCCATGACTCCCGCCATTTGTTCTTACTATGCGCAGATCCCCATTGCGCATAGATCGTCTATCTCTTTATATTGAAAAGGTCCATTAGTACAATTTTTACAACTTTACACAATTTTGCTAAATTTGACTTTACAATGCAAAACTAATAAAAAATGTTTACTGATTTTCCAGGTTATGTTTGTAAATCCGTGTCTTCAAAAATTATTCAAATCTGTTACCAACATGAAAAATCCCTAGTATTTTATATTTGGGCAATAAATCAAAACCATTTATTAAATTGAAAGGACTCGCTTCCAGCTCAGCCTGTCAAAATACACTCGCAAAACTGTAGTTTTTAAACTAGTGATGTCAAATACTTGCATTTTTTTCCGAATTTGTCCAAGTTATTAATTGTTCAAAATTGTGAAACTTTAATGCATTCAATAAAAAGTAAAATTAAATTTAAATCATTTTTTGTCTGAATTATTTGCCAGTGTCAACTTGAACCACACTTCTTGCTTTTAAACCAATAAAAAACAAATGATATATTAGGGAAACGTCATAATACTCAAAATATATCCTCAAACAATGAAAAATTGAATCAAATTAAATCAGAAAAAAGTCATAAATCAACTGTCTCACTTTGAAGTGTTCGTAATCCTAATGTAATTTAGAATCAAAATGAAACGTCAAAAATAATAGCTAAACATTTAAAAGTTAGTGTAATAATAAAATCGTAAAGTGCTTAATTGAAATGCAAAAAGAATTATAATCTACGCATAAATCAAATATGAACAATTAGGTAATAAAAAGAAATAGATTTTCACAAAAACATAAAAATTTACTGCCTCTTTTTATTGGCATAACTAATACTAAATGCTAAAGTCATTACTACTAATAAAAATGCAAAACATTTAATTTGCCGCTTTAATCAAATAAATACGAATTGTCACGAACTATTTACTTGCAATAATTTCTTGCAATTCGTTATTCTTTTCAAATCAATATCTGCATAAGAAGTAAACAACTTCATATATTTGCTTTCTCGATTTGTGTAATAAAAATAAAAATCCCAAATGCAACATAAACAAATTGCAAGGTGACTCTTGCTTTCTAAGGACATAGCGAATGATGTCACGTATTCAGTCATATCCATTTAAGTAAGATTTATTTTCACGTAGTCATCGCATTGTTTGTAAAATAAGAACATTTAAAAATAAATATCTTAGCAGCATTTCATGAATAATTCATGATTTTTGTAATATGCAAAAATCGAGCAAAATGTCATATGTGAAGCTGTAATAAACTTATATTTCATAATGGTGAACATAAAATTTTATCGTGGCACATTTTCGCACAAGACAAGGGAGGAATACAGAAAGAGATAAATGCTGATCTAGGTTATTTCTATTTCAGTAAGATAATTTTTTTTTTATTAATTCAAGCTAACACTACGACAAAAATATTTTTAGGCGCCTATTACATAAATGTTTTACATATCCTTTGGCAACTGTGAAGTTTTACTTTTTTAACATCCGTCAAAAGGTACTTAACGGCCGCTATAATCAAACAAATTTTAGTATTGTACTACTTGCCGTTCCATAAATTTTAGGTGGGTTCTTGGAAAAATCGTTGACGTTATCGCTATCATTTTCTTACTTACCAAATTAATTGATTACCTAGTTTATCCCGATAGTTTCAACCCTCTTGAAAATGGATTGAATCGACCCGATTGAAGTTAGCGGGTTGAAATGATCGGAATAAACGCATTTTCAACCGGTTTGAAATTTTCAACTCGACTTTAAAATACAAATGGGTTGAACTTATTCGACCGGATTGACTTTACGGGATAAACGCTCAACCCGATCGAAGTACATGTATAATTCAGTATCGTTATATGTTATCTTTCAGCTGCATTTTAACAGTCAAATCGTATGTGATTATAATTGAATTAAGTCGAAAAGAAACATTTGGCAGAATCAGGAAGTAATGTATTTTCTTTCCTTAAAGAAGGAAATGAAAATTCTCGATCTTATGCTATGCACAGAAAAAAGCTTAGAATACTCCATAATCTCAACAGCTAGCGAGACAATATAGTGAAACAGAAATCTTTTTCTCAAAACTTACAATTTTAGAAGGGTCGCTTAAAAAACTATATTTTGGTTTCAATTTAATATTTATTACCTCGCAAATATAATTAAAAGTGCTTTTAGAGACTCTAAAATTTTCTATTCAATCTGTATTTGTGAATTGTAGCACAATGTTTTCCCACCAGTCGTGTTTTATTTTTCATTCCTAACCTTTTATTTTAAAAATATGTGCGTAATGTCATTACTTGTTCTTGTTCCATTTTCGATTATATTTGTCCTCAAAAATCAAGTAAACATAACCAAACAAATATGTACATTTCGCCAACGCTTTCGATCGGGTTCAAATACGGTTCACCCGCTATAACAAGAACGAGATAAACGGTAAAGAATTAACCTTGAAATTCGACCGGGTTGAAACTATCGGGATAAACTTAGTAAATGTACTTATTTTATTTTCAATTTCAGGTTTTAAAATACTTTTACAAGAATCAAAGATTACTTTAAAAATGACAACTAATTTTTTTTAATGTCAAAATAAGAATTGTATTTATTATAAATTGATAGACGTTCCGGGGAAAGATTAGCCAATCACCAGCAAACGAAATAGTTTAAATATTTGTAGTTACAATTTTTTAGTTTTGACATTGGTGTTTAAACTCAAATCCAAATATTTTTTGGTCAGTGCAGCAAAAACTAACCAAAAATAAAAATAAACTAACTAGAAAAAAAGATCACAGTTTTTGTAAAATATTATTTTTCCGATTGACATTAAAAGTGCGAATTTTTTGACAACTAACAGTCTGTAAAATATCACTTTTATTGCCTATTACATAGCAACCGCTATTAGCGCTATACACACACATAATAACCGTTTAACAAACACATAGCAACATAATTTGTTTCAAAATAGCTATTAAAAATAATCACTAAATTAATATTAATTTTCAATGTGTGCAACACGGCACTAAACACAGATTTACAGCTTCGACAGCATTCATGAAATGAAACGCCAGCCTCTGCTGTAAATCTGGTATTTTAGTGCCTAGTTAAACAAATATAGTATGACTAGCAAGTGACAGTTGACGTTTAGATTTTTTAATAGATGTGGTTTCTTTTGAAAATATTTCCCTATATTTGATTTGAAAGGAAACTGACCCTTATGTATTCCGTTACAGAAGATTAGCATTGAACTCAATACCAGGAGGCATTTAAAATTACCTTAGCAACAGGATTCAGGGATGTATTTAAAAAATTTAATACCGCAAATTCTAGTTCGTTCGTCTCAGGTGTAAGCAACCCTCGAGTCGGAATTACTTTTAGAGGAAATTAAAAATAATCCTATTTCAAAGAATTGTCAAACTAAATAGTTTAAAGATCAAAATATTTTGTTATAATCAACATAAACGAAAAATGTTTAAAATATTTTAAACGCACCCCTGTTTTGATATTCAAGTATTTAAAAGATTCGTGCAAAAATTTCATAGCTGAATTTCGTACAATTCTATTCTTCTCTAAGGTTTCAAAAGAAACGACATCTATAAAATAATTTAAACGTCAACTTTCATTCGCTAGTCATACCATAACTATTTATTACCTACTGAAATATTAAAATAAATAATTTCTTTTGTATATGTTTTATATTCAAATCTTTTAACACTCATAAATCTATATTTTATTTCTAAGATTTTGGTATGTCACATTATGCAAATACCTACAGCCTAAAGTAAATCACAGAATAATATAAAGACTTACGGTCACAGTTTAACATCTTTATTGAACTATTTTACTCTGTCCGTATTACATGTTGGTTAGTTAATCGCATTTACAGTGTAGCTACCGTAAAATTCTTTGGGGAGATAACATCCTTGTTGTTATTCTAGGCAGTTTATGGAAATATTTAAAGCTTCCGGATTTCGTGGTGTAAAAGCGAGAGTTGGACGCTATAAATCCAGCTGTTTGTATCAGATTCCTCCGGTGATATTTCAAAATGTCACTAGATTATACAAACTATGAGTATAAATTACTGAGAGATGAATTATTAAAACATTCTTTGAATGTTGAATAGTTATGATTTAATTTGAATTAGTGTGAGAAAATGAAGAATCAAAAAATTAATTGAGCCAAAAAGAAGTTTACAAAAACTATAAAAGATACAAAATATTTCATTGGGTTCTCGTGGCCGCGTGCCTGAGTGTTTAGTCGCGAATCTGTTGAACCAGGTTCGATCCCGACAGACGCCAAATATTTCTAATTTTAAATGGAACAAAATTGACCCCTGTGATACACACTCCACACCAGCTATGAGTGCCCGTGAGGTGACGACTGGTAAACGCCCGCACGGTACAAATATGTCATCATCATTACCGAAATCTGAGTACAAAGCAGATTGGCACACCCAGCAATGGGTATATTTATTTATATTTCATTGTAATACAAGGAAAGGAGTATAAAATAGTTTTTCCAACGCTTTTTACCTCTCGTAAGAGAGGTATTCGCAGTCGTAGATAAAATTTCCCCTCTAATGGAGCAAACCGGTACTACGGAAAGCAATCGTAAAAGCGCCATATTGAATAAGTGACAGCTGAGTGAGTGGAGTAGTAATTAATAATTAAATACATAAACTTATCGCTTTCATATAAATAAATTTTTAAACTCGGTTTGTATACACAGTCAACGAAACACAATGAACAATGTGAACTGTCATATGTCAAACACATCGTATGGCAGCCATTTTGTTTCGAAAATCAGCGCCTCTATCGTTAATTTCGATTGCCAATAGGGATCGTCCTAAAATTTACATACCGAGATTTTGGTAAATTAGTACTTTTAACGTCCCTAATATTCAATTTTAACATTTTCACGATAATGTCTGTAGGTGTGTATGTATGTGCGTTTGTATGGATCTAATTTACGTTCTAACTCAAATGCTTTACTATGTGATTGTGAAGCAAGTAGAGGTGGTGTCTATGGAAGCAGGTGGATAGGAAGTTTCTATTACAAATATTCAAATCAAGTATAAACATAATGTAGACGAACGAGCAATGCGCTTTTGCCGTGGAAGTGTACATCCGCGAAAACAAGTCTGTAACCTCCGCTCAGCGCGCGTTTAGTACTCGGTTCCAAATACCCCCTCGCCATACAGTTCTGGACCAAAAATCGATTACGTTGTTGATAAAAAAGACTTTAGAGAAAAAGGATATGTTGTCAGGAAAGGATGTGGACATAAACTGCTCGAACACCATCAATTCTCACGGTATGTGAGCATGTTCCGGAATTTGTACTCCAGTTCTTGAAGAACTTGGCTGGAGAATCTGACTTATTCTGTATAAGAATATCGTATATCATAACGTATCGTTATGATGAAAAAGTTGTTAAATAACGATAATTTTCAAAAAGCGTATTCTGTAAAACCATTGTCGTTATATTGAAAATGTATTGTCGTTATTTTAAATAGTTCGTGAACGATAAGGATTCACTTGTCGTTCTTCAGTCCGATAATGTCAAATGTTAGCAAATGGAAGGGTTAATTAATTTATTATTTATATTTGTGCAGGAAGAAATGGAAAATAGGTATCAAAACATTTATTCATGCATCAAATACATTTTAGAATAAATGTTTGTGGTCGTGAGTCTTTTATGGGTTAATATTAATCCATTTGATAATCGTTTTTTACAAATATTCTTTACTCAATAAAGAAATAATAATTAAAATAATAATGTTAATATTTTTTTTTTGCAAAATGACATTACAATGACAATTTAATTTTCAATAATAGCTACTAACTGTTTTAAAAAGTTGGCTAAAGTCGTTGTGACAAGCGGTATGAGGACGTTTATAACGAAATTACTTAGTGAATACGATTTTTACAAAATGTCGTTCAGCATCACATCGTTACATTTATAAATAACGATAGTTGTTATATAACGATATTTTTACAGAATAAGCCTGAATGTCTGGTTTCAGCAATATGGGGCCACGGCACACACAGCGTGAGCAGGTTTCGAGAAAATGTTCTCCGGGCGCTTGATTTCCCTGAGAGGTGATATTTATAGTCCCGCGCGCTCGCCAGATTTAACACCGTTCGACTTTTTTCTGCGGGTTAATCTAAAATCCGAGGTACCTGCAAACCCTAAAGGAGGCAATCCGCACAGTAATCCACCATATACTTATGGGAAAATTCATAAGTCGCTTGCATATTATTTTCAATGTTGTAATTTCAGAAGGTCAAAACATTTGTTTTTTATCTCGAGTATTGAATTTTCAATTCACCTTCAAAAATAGGGAGGTTATTTTGCCACATACTGTACTATTATTCAAAAAAATTGAAACCGTTAACGAGTTTCGCCTTCTTTTGACCTCATCCAATAAAAAAAATAGAAGACCGTAAATACCATGTATAAGGTATGACGAAAAATCTCATTTACACTTCGAGTCGTGTAGTGAAATTTTTCGGTCTCGAATGCTCATAACACCTCGGCCCTACGGACCGTGGTCTAGCAAACTGTACTCTCGACCAAAAAGCTGCACCTACTAGTCTTGGTACGTAAATAACTATTATATACAGGGTGTCTCACAACTCGCGCCCCAGACGAAACTGACACTTGCCGATGACAATAAGTTTCCAACAAATAGAAGAAAATAATTTGCGGCTGCTTGCATAACGGAGTTACAAGTCTTTTTATGCCACCGATCCCGGAAGGATATCTTGGGGTGTGATGATATTATTACAAAATAAAACTGGTTGCTAGGTTTTAAAAATACTACTAGTGAGTTACAAAATATGTTTGACTTATTGTAATTTTGACATTTTAGAGTTGACTTTTCACTGTCAACAAATTTAGGTTAGCAATATTTCTATCCGGTAAACGTTCCGAATAGACTCGTGCTGCCTCTCCGGCGTTACGTCCACATTCTCCGAAAATTATAATCATTTCTAATTAATCAGCGGCTGAATACATAGTAAGAATTTGCCTTTTTTAAACCCCATGTAACGTAAAATTACGGCAAACACACGTTAAAGGTGTAGGTCTCTGATTGGTCAATTTTAAGATATCTTTTCTCGAATATCTTTTAAGCTAGATTTTTTTTCTTTGAAATTATACATCCGAGTACAGTCTCGTTGTGAGACAGCCTGTATACTTTCTGTTGTTTTTATACATATTTTTTTAAATATAGTACTTGCTTTTAGCTCAGCCTGTAGCTTTGCGTAGTTATGTATCAAATAAATTCATTATCATTCTACCCATAGATACGTACACTGTTGATAAAAATTGCAATTTAATCTTGTTAAAATTGTTTCCAAAATTAACTTCACCTTTTAAATAAATTTAGATTTCATCGAAATGAATAAAGAAAACGCCGTTATTATTAAAGATGATCAAAAAATAACGACAGTTCGACAGTAGACGCAATATTAGATTATAATATATGTAATTATGTAAATAACACAAGTGTAAATTTACATATTGTCATTTACACTCCTACGCGATCTCTTCCAGGTTAATAAAGTCTTAATCAGGCTCTGTTCAAAATTAACACATTCTTAAAGATGCGTTACGTAATCTCAGATATTTATTTCGCCGTGCTTCGTATTTTTCCAACACCTTTCATTTATGTCATATTAATAATATATTTGAATCTTTCTAATTTGTTTTTGACACGAGAAATTTGTTAACGACGAAGGTATCATTAAATTTTAATTAATATGTGGCTGGAAATTTATTAAGGACTGTAGCAAGTATCGGTTGACAAAATAATAACTTCAAGATACCGCCAAGAGCGCCACTGACGTTATTAATTTGAAATTTGTTACTCTCTGGATTATTAGGCAGATGCGTGAGAAAATGAAGAGACGAAAACTGAAAATGAGGAATTCAAATCATAAATTTCTATATGAAAGACGAATTGTATTTGTAATTAACATTACAATAAATTATTAATAACTGTGTTATTGAACAAAATTATAATATTTGCTATAAAATATATTAATGGCTAGCCTTCGATAATACTGCATATCTTCTGATGTAATTATAGATATGTGTGTAAATTTATTTTCTCGCTATAGTAACGGTGATATAATAAACACATTACTTTCCATCAGTTCTTCAGTTCAATGTATGTATTCTATGTATGAAATTTCTTACAAAAGATTTTATATTTACCTTCTGTTAGTTCTATGTACTTTGTACAAATTCCATACACAAAATTTCTTGCAAGAGATTCTGTATTTTCAGTAAAAATACAAACACTGTCTCAATTGCACTTGACACTGACATCTGTCAATCAGAATTGTCTTACGGCGCTTTTTTTAGGGGCAAAATAAACCGGTCTTACCTATAACTGAACTAAACTGATATACTTAAAACATAATCAAATATGGATCGTCGGAACTAAATCTCAAATAAAAATAATTATAAATATAAATATATCATTACGGCATATTACCCATTGCTGGGTGTGCTAATCTGCTTTGTACACATATTTCGGTAATGATGATCACATAATTGTACCGTTCGGGCGTTTACCAGGCGTCACCTCACGGGCACTCATTGCTGGCGTTTAAAATTCCCCAGATTCGCGAATCTGATACCAGTATAATATACTGGTATTATTAACAGTAATTTTGTAGTAGATTTAAATAAAATTGTTAAACTTTTTTTCATTTTCGTAATACAATGATAACAATAAGTGAACTAATGTACTAAAAAATACATGTATTTATAATAATTTCTAAAGCCATTACTGCACAACTCCCACGTTAATAATTAAATTATATTAAATGCATAAAAAACTTGTTTTGTAATTTTCAACAACTGCACTACAAATATGAACTCGCAAATCCATTAGTATAAATTACAGGAAATTTTTCAAAAAAATTAACCTTTGATAAATTTACTAATTTTTTAAATGTCCATAACTTGAATTCATACAAAATCTTTTTAGAAACAGTGACTTTATAAACTCAGGTCCAAAAAGGATTATTGACAGTAAATGTAGGACCTAGGATACATAGTACGAAATGTAGAACTCTCTTTGTCAACCCTATGAAACAGTCTTTCAGTGATATCATAATTTAATTTTCTAGGTTAGCATACACTTTGATTATAATGTTCGTGCAATTTTACTTTGTCCTTGAATTAAAAAGTTGGTGGTAAAATTTAATATGAAGAATTTTTCGTTAGTACTAGGTCGAGTAGTATTTATAGTATAATATTTTTCCTATTAATATCTTCTTAGGCATTAAGATATAAAGAAAAAAAAACATCGTCTGAAGATAGGTTGTCTTTGTTAAATAATTATATTTTTAATTATTTCAATAAAAGAAGTATTACTTTTCTTTACTAGTTTTCCGGTAAATTAACCAACAACAAAATTATTCCTAATAAAATATTTCACCAAACTAGATAATTTAATTCTTCTATTTGTAATTATGGTACATTGTCTGATGTCATTAATACAGAGTGCCTCAAAATGGGTTAGAATCGTCACCCAAAGTTCAGTAGACAGCTGTGTTAAATACATCTATTATTTGTTAATCAATACCAAGCTTGTTTCGATAAGAATTACCTATAGGACATGAAACAAATCTTTACGTCAAGAGCTTAGTTCTCCGAAATGTTGGTTTATGAACAAAGCACAAAAAATTGCTTCATGTGTTCTGAAAGATATTTTTATAATACATGAATCATAACTTGTAGATACTTCGATATAAAAATTATTTGTTCTTTAATTTAAATGAGTATGTCGCTACTAACTGCTAAACTCTTATTATACTACCTAATTTTAATTAGACCAAATAGCTTTCAATAATTTTCGTTAATTATGATACGAGTAAATATGTTCAGCAATGATGTTTTCAGCGATATCACTAGGTAATTTAATGTAAACTTCATTCATACTTTGACAATCCTAGTCTTAATTCATCAAATAAATTAGAATATTATTTCTAATTGAAGCGGTGAGAATGGTGAGATGTACAAGGAAAAGGTCAGCTAATGGTAGTTTTGGAGAAATCAATAAAAACTGATTAAAGAATAAAGCAAGCATTTTAAGGCCTTATCACACTACAATCATATCTCTGACACTTTTTCTCTGACTTATTTTGTACAACCAACTCGATCTATCACATTGCAATTTCGAACAACCGTTTTGTCCGACTTTTAGTTGATTTTCAGACTTGAAGTTGGTTATGATTGGGTGTCTTTAATGACAACATATTTCAAATTTGTTTGACATATCAAATTATTTCAAGTAAAATGAATGAAAACGATGGAAAAACATTGCAATTGCGGGCAAGCATACTAATTTTGTGTGCATCAAACAAAAAATATCAACTTCTGACGTTTCTGCAGTTATATTCTACTTCGAAAAGTTACATTCCTGTACTTCACAGACAGTTGCATATGCGCAGTAGAGGTCAGTGATAAATAGTTTGAGGAAATGAAAACGATTCATTTCATCTGACAGCCTGATCCATAACTTCCTTGTAGCTATCACACTGGAGTAAGTCAGCGATATGAACCGAAGTCATGGATACTACTTCTAGTGTGATAAGGCCTTTACATGAAAACTTACAATTAACAATTTGTGAATCTAGAGGTCTAAACACTTACTTACATCATTTTAGTAATTTGAAAGTACTAGAAGTATGTGTAATAGTCCGACCTAGCAACTATTACGTACTTTTTTAGCTTTGGAATTTTCCGTTAGCATTGTAGTTTGAGTTTTTCTTTATGTTGAAATATTTACGTGACAGCTAGTGAAGTTATGTTTCGGGCCGGACAAAAAGTCTCAATGTTAGGGCTTTTGGCAGAACTATAAAATCTCAGAAGTATCTGTCCGTTGAAGAATTCTTAGTGAACACCAACAGTTTTCGTAAGAAACTGGAAAATTTCTGTATGAGAGAACCGAAATTAAGAGTTTAAAAGTCACTGGTTTCTTACCCTCGAGAGTATATACGCAAAGTTTGACTCTGAGACTGGTTGTTTGAACATTTGTTGAGTTGTTGTCTTCGTGACTTCTGCTTGTTGTTTTACAATTATTGTTGTTCAAGTTTATGATTGAGTGTCTTAGACTGAGCTTGGTATTTCTGTGAGAAATAATCGATGAGATTGTATTGTGGGCTCTCTCTTGTGGTGTTACTTTGTATAACTGTGTGTTTTACTTGTGTAAGTAGTTGTATATTGTTCTTTGAGAATTAGAATTGAAAGATTGTAGATCGATGTAAAAGCCGATTGATTGATATTGTTAACTTGAATAAGAATTTAGAGTTTATATAGAATCGTTTGATTGAGTTGTAGTTTTATTTGGATTATATAACTTATTTTGCTCGCGGAGTATTATTAAAGTTTATAGAGTTTTATTATTGTTGGAAATACGTGTATGTTTCTGCCTCATATTCATTTCTAGCGTGTGTATTGTGACCGATAAAATAACGCGTGAGTATCGAATTATTAGTGACACTACCAATTTTGAGTGATTGATTTGTTTAATCCTTTTTGCTCGCGTCCTTCTATCTGAGTAGTTTTAAAATGGTATTTTCGACTTACCTATGGAACATACCTTTAAGCAATGGCAATGGAGTCGTGGGACAGACTGTATAAACTTGGCTTGGTTATAGACATTTGCCATGTAGGAATATTATTCTTTTAGAAGTAATTTTACGCGGTTTTGAGAGTAATTTAAAAAGACTATATCAGTTTGAAAAGCCCAATATGTGGAATATTTTTCTTGTACATCTCACCGCTTCCATTACAGTCACTTTAAAATTAGATAGATATCTAATAAAATTAATACTAATTTACTAATTTGTAATCTGAAAAGATCATTTTCAAAGAGTGTTAATTCAAACCTCTGTTTTTAAATTGAAAAACTATTAGAAAAAGACAAGTTGAAAACAGAAAGACAATAAAAGAGGACGGCTGGTAATATTGTAGCAATCCGAATGAAATAAAATCCTCAATCTGGGAAAAATAAACTTTTTTACTTCTTCCACAACAAGAACTTATATCTCCCCAACTTCAAATATTACTCAAAGTCAAAACACTTCTGTATAACAAATATTAAGCATAAAACTCTTCCTGACCTTGTATATCCCGTCGACGAGTTTAATAAGTTCCTCAGTCTCCATGTCTGCGGTTGGTAACTTGACTTCACTATGAAAAATTACTAAAGTTTCGCCACCATATTACACTAGAGCAGAGGTCGCGTCAAGGTCACTCGTGAGAGTTCGCCCTCACAACGCGAGAGAGATAACTGTTAATTGGATCAAGTCAATCTAATACGCACTCTGATTGGACTTTAATTTTACGGGGTAATGTAAAGAGGGTGGATGGCGACCTGAAACAAAAGAGAAATTAGTTAGTATTAATTTGGTAATTTAAACTTATGATATGCATTTCACATTAAGTTAAATCTTCATTCATTCTACATTACTGACTATTCTAACAATATATTTTTACATTCGTCTATTTGTCCACTATTTTGTAGTTTCCATATGAACGCAATTGTTTACCTTTTGGTAATCAAATTACATAATTGTTGATAAATGGTTTGTTCTTTTGTTTTCATAATATATTTAGATAAACGATAAATGTTGTTATGTATCTTAAGACGAAAAGTGAAACTTTAAGTTATACACAAATTGTTTGCGAGTACATTAGAGGCACTTTTCATATGAGATACCTACATACATAATTTTATTTCATACTGGTTTCTAAAGTTGTAAGTTGTTAAAGTATTAAAAAAAAATTCCATCAATGGGGTATTCTACCATTGCAAAGGAATGGAAAACTTCAATAATTATAAGGTAGCCTACTTTAAATTAAGAGTTTTATGTCAGGTTTCATAAAAAATAATAATCTATAACTATACGAACAAGTTCGAATCAATTTCCATGTTCTTATGACATTAAATTCATTGCTGGCAAAAAATCGCGTTGCATTTATTCATACATTTAATGCTGCAATTCTGAAGAAATCTAAGTCTTACAGTGTTTATGAAACCGCGCCGTAAAAATGAAATTATAAAATATATGACTTTGTTGTAGTCCTAGGATTTTAAAATGAAATTTTGAGATTGACTTTAAAAGTCAGTTTTCTATAAATTGATCAAAAAAATTAAGAGCACAAAATAGTAGGTACAAAGTACACACACAAGATTTTTTCTACATAAATTTAATATTCTTTAATAACGTATTCTTATTTATACGTGTAAAAAATTTAAATTGTTTACTTGCTGTGACTGGTTGTTATCGCAGCTTAGATAAAAAAAATGCAAATCGAAATTTTAACAGCAATATATTATAATTTATTTTGTCAATTTAAGCCAAGTTTAATATTTAACTTACGTTGGTGCAGCCGGCCATTACAATCAAAAATTAGAAGGTGAGAGTTTTTTTTCTTTTCTTGCACATAAGCGGCAAAGTGACATGTTGCGATGACAAATGTAAGCGCAAATGCCTTTTTCTACAGTCTATATACAAAGTAGCCATTTGCGCTCTCTTTTGTCAACGCAAAATGTCACTTTGCCGCTCTAGAGCGACAAAGTAGATGAAACGCTCGCTCCTCAAATTTCTAACTATACAATGTTGAGAAATGTTACTTGGCTACATTCTTAATGGAAACATTTAGTCAGGAATTAATGACACTGTAGTTACACATTACCCACTTAACAAGTCAATCTGACATATAACTGCTCTGTCGGTATGTTACATAAGGAGGAGGACCCCATTGTTGCGACTGTAGAAAAAATCTTGTGTGTGTTTCGAGCGCAAGTGGACATTGTCGATTTCGAGAGAATGACTCGCTCCTGCGTCGCTCGGCAACAACCTCTCAATCGACAATGTCCCATTTTGCGCTCTTAATACACAAATAGCTAATGTATATTGACTGTAAAAATACTTATTTGAAAATGGAAAATTTGCAAGATTTTTACCTTCCGTCACCTTTAGGTAAGGAAGGTATTGTCTTTGGTCAAAAAATTCGGTGATGAGTTTTTAATCAATAAGCACGTTCTAGGGTCCCTAGAATACGAATTTACTATTTTTACGATGATGTCTGTATGTGTGTGTGTGTGTGTGGATGTGTGTGTGTGTGTGTGTGTGTGTGTGTGTGTGTGTGTGTGTGTGTGTGTGTGTGTGTGTGTGTGTGTGTGTGTGTGTGTGTGTGTAACAAAATTTTCGTCTGCGATAACTCTAATACTACAGTTTCAAAAATTATTATTATTATTATTTATTTATTTTACACGCTTCTTGATACATTGTCGTATATAAGCGGTGAAATTATATGGGGATGAGACAGTTTTTCCTTGCATTTTTTATATCAATACACATTTTATGCGCCGGTGATGAAGATGAAATGATGAAAGACACACACAACAACCATGCCTTATCCGGGATTCGAACCCAGGACCCTTGGAGCGTGAAGCGACAGCGCTACCGCTACTCCACGTGGGTCGGCTCAAAAATTATAATTTTTTCGTATACTTCTTCGTTACATCCATATGAAGAGCTGATTAGATTTTGGTTACAATTGGTCAACCGGAAGTAGCATCATTTGAAGATTTTAACAGTTTTTCTTGAAAAAACTATGTTAAATATCATTTTTTCACATTTAATGTTATTATAAGTATTAAAGAATATTTTATTCTCTATACGATTTGACTGCATTTTATACTTAATATTAAATGGATATAGAGTTAAAAAATTTAAAGAAATTAAATTTCATAAAGTAGCTAAAGCTATGAAAACAGCAACTATTTTAAGAAAATTCTGATTGAAAGATGTCAGTGTCAAGTGAAATTGACATAGTGTGTGTCTTATAATTTTACTGGAAATATAGGATCTTTTGCTTTCTGTATGCGGAATTTGTATAAAATACATACAACTGCTTTAAGGTAAAGTACAAGAAATAATAATAATAAATCTTTTATTTCTGCAGATACATTACACTGTATATAGAAAACGTCACAAAATAATAATTTAAGACATAAATTTTGTGTATGAAATTTGCATAAAATACATGCAGCTGCCGGTAGGTAATGTACGAGAAATAGAATATTTAGCAAGGAACTTTCCGTATGAAATTTGTACAAAATACATAGAACTGACGGAAGGTAATGTGCTGGTCACATCAGATTTTTTTTTTATATATTTGTATTCGCTAATTAATTTGTATCTCTCATGTTATTTCCTAAAACGTGCGAAACGCTGTGCAATAATTAAATCCTTAATTTAGCTTGGATGATATAAATTTCGCTTGTGCATCGTATAATGAACACTCTTAAATATCTGAGCATTCTGGCCAAACCAGGCCTAATTAGATATCTCTCCAACAATAAATTACGTGTCCGGCTGCGAGAGTTATGGCCCTGCTCATTGTAGTGCCGGTGCGGTGTATTAAGAGCGAAAGTAATGAAAACATATATTTCATCTTTCCGTGCCATATGAAAGTGATGCCACAAACAATGAAATGGAAAAGGATGCGTGACTGGTTTATGATGACTGTGTTAAGTGGACGGATTTATGCCACGGGGTTATTTTAGTTTTCCTGTTTAAATATGTATGAGAATAAATTAGGACGTTATCAGCAAAGAATTTATTCATAAAAACAAACAAACGTTGATGCATTTAGTAAGTAATGAGACATAATTTCTTGCCTTTTCTAAAAGAAAGTAAACTAAACGTCTTGATTAATTTTAGTCTATAACCTGCTGAAAACAAGAAATTTTCTTGACATCTTTTAATGAAAGTAACAGTTTACGATATTATAGCCCGGGTTTAATTTTAAAAAAATATATGAAAGAATTTTCCTGGCACGATCCATACTTTGATGCTTGCTACACTCCAAAAATAGTTGTTATTGTTATAGATTAATAGAAATTAGTGATTCGCAAACGAATGCAAGTTTTCCGAAAAAACGGAACAAATTTCGTAATTTACGATGTGTTTTAGAATCACGCTTACCGCTTACGTTAAAACAATGTTATTTCAATCGTCCACAAAAATTAGAATACTTACAAAATGTATTCTAAATTTTTGATTTTTCATTTTCTAGTTATGCATGGTATTTTTAAGCGGTCTTGGCATTGCTTTCATGACTACAAATTTTATTTATCTCTTATGTTTTTAATTATTTCCGGCATTAGTGCGGGAATTGTCTATTTTCTGTACACATTTTGAGTTTTACAACACTTATTTTAATTTTAAGTTTAACCAATTTGACATAACCTCTTCTAAGAAAATACATATTCACCGATTTTTCCCACTTGACCCTGACGTCATTGATTTCTGAACCACAAAATAATAAGTAATTATATATTTATCTCTGTATTACTTATGATTTCCTACATTCTATCTTCGATACGTAAGTCTAATAGCTTCATCTTTGTCTTACTAAGAAATTTAAAGAAATATAGTTATACGAAATTTGAATATGATATTTGACAGCAGTGGTATAGTTTGTTTCAAGATATTTGCAAATGTAACTGCCTTGACTTACGCAGTGGGTTAAGTGGGCTTGATGGGTAACATGACAGGGTGGTAACATAATATTTGAAACCCAGCACAC